>OZ023313.1:44668984-44951484 GCA_964007375.1 Ophion obscuratus
AGTAAACAATATAAGACAAAATAAATCAACAATAAATGTCAAATATATAAAGATCAGTAATCGATGATCACTTAATCGATAATCGATATATACCCTTCTCCTCCGCTCCAACGATTTCTCCCTCCCCGCGTGACGTCAGCCTCTCCGCCGAGTCCCCTTCCCCGCGTGACGTCATACCCCTCCCCGCGTGAACCCCCCGCCCCGCACCCCCCTCAGAGGAACTGCGTTAGAACCGGCCTAGCTATACTACTACTAGGCTTCACCGCACGCAAATTGGAAGCCAATAAAAGACACGAATCGGACCTTCTTGTAGCCATTCTCAAAGTGAACGCCCAACGCGTTGAGTGCAACATTACCGCTGGCGCTCACATTAACGAACAAAAAGTACACACAATACACGAATTTTTTCCATCTCTATCACCGGACTATACAATCATTGAAGTTCCCTCCCACGTAATTTATCTGCCAATCACGAGCCGAACTATCGACACGATACAGCTTCGCACGGTAGATCAGGACGGTGATTTGGTAAATAAAGTCGTGCGTATAAAGTTGTGATGGGTTTAGTTTTCAATAGATCTTCCAATAACAATAAACGGCCATGGATAAAAGCAATCAGTCGTCGACCAGTGCCCAAAGTGCTAACACCTCAAAACGTGCTACTCTTGAAGAATTTGGGTCCCTAATTACGTGGCGAAAGGGTATAAAAAATTATTTAGTCTCTGCTCTGTGCATCTGTTGCTTGAAATGGAAGAAGAAATCGTAAACATTCAGGCGCCCGTGGTCTTTGATGAATCCATCATCCATTGTGAGATTCGCGCTCATAAGCCATATGAATCTTCAACCTTCAATAACAGCGATGAAATCCGTATTGCCATTCAACATCAAGACCTCTCTATCCTGCCCAGCAAGAGTTCCCTACACATATGTGGAAAATTATCCAAGCGTGATGGGGCACCATCCACTGCTTTAAGTCTCGTCCATGTCATTTGTCATTCGTCATTCTTATTACGATAGAAATCGATCGTAATAAGAATGTCGGCATTACGAGTGTAATTTAGAAATATTCATCTCTCTCACCGACCAAAAGTTATATGCTCGAGAACACTGGATGGCTCCATGTCGAAGAGACCAAGCAGATTGTAGATGTATCGGCAAACATTGATGTCTGTATACCGCTTAGCATGCTCTTCGGATTCGCATGAAGATTATCGGAAAATTGTCGTAAATGCCAAGCACGAGTTGCATAAAAGAGAATGGCTCGTACAGTATGAGACAGTCTCGGATGAGTGAAAAATTTAGCTGTTAAAGTTTCTCGCCATAGACGCACCAATCTCCATGAGTTTTCGAACATGGGAACTGTATGAATATCCATTGCTGCCTGCCACCTCCAAGCACGTGTGGTATGTGAAAACCTGAAATCAGCTGGAGAAGCCACGCTATGTCATACTCGCGCTGCAGACGGAACGGAAACATAAGAAACAATACAATGCGAGCCACTTTGATCATTGTAAACTGAGCGTTGTCAAACTATACCTCAACTCACAATGTTATCCATATGGAAATTTTAATTTGAACATTGATCAAAATGAATATGCTCTTCTCTGCGAGATGTATGCAAACTTTCAACCGACCTATCACAACAAAGAGGCAAAACCATGGCTAGCCAGGATTACATTTTTTGAAAAAGCCCCCCCTCATTGTTATTGACTGCTCAAAACAAAACGATTCGCTCAAGTTCGGCACTGTTGACGTGCGCCTTGAGTTCGAATTGAAAAATAATATTCTGCCACAAACTGCGGCGTACTGCATGATCCTCCATGATCGTATTGTCGAGTACAATCCAATCAGTGGTGGGGTTAAAAAATTGGTATAAAATGCCGATGATTCGCATCCACTTCAGTCCACATAGAGCTTATCGTCGATGTACCGGGCTTTAAGAGACCCGTCAACGAATTTGTCCTGAAGAAGATGTCCATCGTCAAACTCCACGACAAGAATGCGGAACCGCCGACGCTAGCCTTCGATGTACCATTTGCATGGGACTCTTCACCGGCCAAGTACAAAATTACATACAAGTGGCTGGAACGCAATTTCCATAAAATACGATGGGAACACAGTGACATACCTTACGAAGCAGCTAGAAAGACTATTCGAGAACTTTTGCATGGAGGGATGATTCCATCTATGCGGAGGGGTTCGAGAATTGCGCATGGCTATCAAGATTCACGGATCCCGCGACAAACGTCATCAACTTGGAGACTCTGGAATGTCCATCGCTGCAGAAGCTGCCGAAAATCACAAAATCCAAAGTCCACATTATTCTTTCAACGGGAAATACAATTGTGGCCATGCAAATGTAAAATCGGCGAAAAGCTGGTTGACTGTATAGGAAGCGATGTGTGTGCGAGATATTTTTTAAATGAATAAAACACATTTCGATGGAAATTTCTTCATGTTTTCCACGGCGAAAACATCCATCATTTACAATTCGATTAAACATATACATTTGTAAATAGTCAGCACTTTGAAAAAAAAAAACCGTGACGACTGCGAACAACCGTTCGACGATGGTGTCCAATTTTGTCTCCATTCTCGGAGACGATGGAACTCGACGCTGTTGTATTTGCCAACACTTAGTTCATCAGTTGCAGCATTCTCTCGATTATGCGGCCTTTCGACAGCCTTTCGACGATGGTGTTCAAACGAATTTTGTGTTTCCCACCATGTTCAGAGACGACGGAACTCGACACTGTTGTATTTTCCACCAATACACTGCATGCAGAGTTGGCCATCGCGTGCCGGATCTTGGCGAAGGCCTTCGCAAGTCGCGCCGGTAAGAAGACAGAGAACTCATCCGCGATGTCCGCGATGTAACGTTTCCCAAGTTTTGTTTGTACGGCCCTCATGTCGGAGATTAGTCATTCCGATTTAACGGGGAGTTCTCACAGCTTCTTCGTTAGGAGGAGTTCCGGTATCCGGCCGACTTTGTTGATACTCGAGAGATTTATTTTCCCACATTTTCAAAGTTCTTTTTGGAGAGATGTTGATGGTGCGTTGGAATAGTGCAGTCTGAGCTTGGTCTACGAAATTATAAGCTCCCTCGTAAGCCTCCCACTCAAATTTTCAAACTTCACCCCACTTTTCTAATCGTGAAAATCCGGTTCAAACACGTTCGAAGAACCTCGTACGTGGAGTATCCCCCCCCCCCCCCCCCGACATTTTTGACGGTCCAAAAAAAACAGGCTTAAACACGTTCGAAGAACGTACGTGGAGAATTTTCTTCCTTACAGCATTTTGTACACTTCCGACGCTGAGGTGAGCGGCCATCGATGTGATCTTTCATCCGTGGCGTATTATAATGCTCCATGCATGGAAGATATGATATCACTTCAGTGTCGTTCTGATGATGTTCTGGCAAACTATCCCACAATAAGCCAACATATTTAGCCCAATATTTTAGGAAGAAGACCTTTGGAAGCTGTTCGAGCTCGTTTTAGTCAAGTCCAAGGGATGCGTGGCCGGATGCACTGCGTACATACTCGCACATGCGAACATCTTGACGTTACATTTTGGAATGAAACCTCTACCTCGATATATTGATACTTTTTTTTCAAGTGTGCGGCTGTGCTCAATTGATCCATCCGCGGTCACAGCCTTTGATGAAAGATCCCTAAAGATTGTAGTTTTTCCAAGGAACCTGTCAGGACCTGTTTCGAGTTTCGGCGAGTTTTGAGACGGGGCGGACACACATGCTAACATATTGCCATTGTCTTTCGGAATGGAACCAAGGCAGCTGCGTGTCATAAATAAAGGGCTTTGAAAGGCCGCCCTTCATGTGGCGCCTAGCGCCACCGGGATTTTCATATTAACGACAAATTTCCGATTCATACATGGTTGTCACACACACACGTACGCACGCGCGCGCACACACACACACACACACACACACACACACGCACGCACGCACGCACGCACACCCGCACTCACGCACGCACGCACTTCCCCGCTCCCTCCTCGGATGACCGTAGGTTAGAACCGCTGTAGCTATACTACTAGCGTGTTTTCCAAGCGTCTTTGACGCTTCTTTCGTTATAACTCATTTATATTTGCATCTCGTGTTGCCTCCCCAAGTGCAAGTATCCCGTAGATTTGGCTAAGAGTGGATATAGAACGCGAAATATCATCGTTTTTTGCCTCAATGTCGAGTCCTACCCTCTATTTTTGGGTAAATATACACTAGCGTACGAAAAGTTCAACTTGGCCGTTGTTATCGCGGTATTCGTCAAATAGGTTTCGCGTCACGAATCACATCTGACTTGTATCGTATTTCTTTCGTATCACGTTCATTTTCATTAAGTTTCGTTCTAGATTCATTCTTATTTGATTATACTCAAACTCACCTTGATGCTGTTTTTTTCTTAGGTTCTTTTATTTTGAGTTTCACTTGGATCTATATCGTATTTCATTTTCAAATAAGTAAAATTAAATTAATTCAAGACTCATTTTGGGTTTCGATTTTCATGCATTTCCATAATTCTACTTGATTTTTTATTTTTCGAATTGGGAGTCCTTTTTTATTTACTTATGGTATATCATATTAAATTTTTTTTAATCATTCCTTTGGAGCTTTTTTCACCTGCGGTTTCGCGAGTGTGTAGGTCGGAAATTTGGTTTATACATGACGCAGAAACTGGCAGACTGATCGCGCAGACGCGGTCTTTCTCCATTGGGTAATACACATGGCACCTCGTAAACACTAGTTATAGGGCTGGAGGGGCTAAAATAATACGTTGATTTACATTTTAACAGCTGAGCAAAGCGTGATAATAGTGTTCGGAATGTCGTGTCAACAAATTAAGCGGTTTCTCTACTTTATTGATAATACTCGGAAAAAGATCGAATTTTGGGCTCGGGTGGTTTGTTTTCGGGCATTGAGGGGCTACATGAACTTAGAGGGCCGAAAAAATTACCATATTCCGAAATTTTTTTCTGGGAAACCGTTGGTGAAAAAGAATCACATTTTGAAGAACCCAAACTACATGTATACAGAGCCTTTAAAAGAATTACCAAAAAATACAGGCAAACAACAAAAAAACATGGCTGCCGGCAGGTGAGAACATTTTTTCACGCCGTTTGGCGGTGGACACTCTAGCTTTAACGGTCCAAGAGGAATCTAAGAACCAACCGGGTTATTTAAGTTTACAATGAATACACGCCGTTGCAGAACGTCGATTTTTTTTCCCTCATTATTCCAGGAGGAAAGAAATTCCGTGAGCTTTCCCTGTTTTCCATATGCGTAACAGCTATGTTAAAGGGTTAGACTATTGTGGAAATTGGCAGGAATCGCTGACTGAAGGTAAACTTATGATTATAACGATAGAACTGCTGGTAAAACTTTTAACGCATTTTTATCGAAATTATGTTTTTCATTGGGGTGTACTCGATTTCTCGACATCTAATGGACGGATTGGCTTGAAATTTGGTACACTTATTCAATGTAATAGTAGGTTAGTCTAAACGGACGTTTTACCTTTTCGCCTTTTTTTCATTAGTTATTAGCAATAATATTATTTTTCCTCGAAAAATCGAAAACAAAATTCAAACATTTTTTTTATGATTGAAACACATGAAAAAATGCGCTCAAGTTTTAGCTAATATTAGCTATTTGAAAACAAAATGTTTCAGATTAATCGGATGCCTAAAATCAAGTACACCGTTGAGGCCCTTCCGTTCAGAGGTCCTTAACCCGATTGTTCGTAACTTATTTAATTATTATTATTTTCTAATAAAATTTGGGACACAACTTTGTTAATATATGCATACAAATAAATGTCCAAACGACTTTTCAATCATCTTATTCCTTCAAAATTAGTTGAAAAAAAATGGCACAGTAGCTTAACCCCTTAAAGTTAAATTATGAATCATAGACATGAAGAAATGAAAAAAATTGAAAGAAACTTCTGTTGCGTTCCAACGATGCAAACTTCAACGTCATCGAACACGCTCAATTGTGGCCCCACGGTACCGCGAGCAATTAATATCGGTATCGTTGAATGATTTTTAATTTTTTTCGGCTACTGGTTATTTATACGTTGCGAAATCAGAAACTTAGTTTGCACTCACATAATACGTTGCGTCGATTAATGTCTTTCCTAGCCTGATAGTCAAGTTGTTGAGAAGACGACATCCTTCGTCGAACTTTTTTTCTTAACTATGCACGCCGCTAAGTCGTTGCACAGCATTTTCAGTGCACTTATGATGAATGGGGATGGGGGTGGATTCATGCCAAACTACAACCCCACGAGGTTGGCGCTGGAAGACAAAATGTTCAGAAAAATCCAGGCTTTATTTTTGTCCACAGAGCCGAAGTCGTGGAAGTTCATTTTGGGATTGAAAAAGTGGGATGAAATTTTGAGAAATCAGTTTTGATTCGATAACTCTTTAGGAAAAATGCATACAATTTTTGTTCAAATAAGATACAACGTTCTTATTTGAAAACACGCGTCGATTGAGTATTTAATCATCCCTTTCTAATAATATCTATACCACCAACAAAATTGTTGAAGTATAAAAAAACTGTTTATGAAATAACTCAAAAACAATCGATTTTTCGGGGATGGTTTAAATGTACAAAACATAGAGAATAATTTTCTCTATATTTTCGTTTATTAGGACCACCCTTGAATTTTGCTTTCTCCAACCCTTCTCGGGAGTTCAAAATTCAAAATGAAATTTTAGGAAAACTATTGACCGAAAATAAAGAGATACGAGTTTGGCGCTGTGGACAAAAATGTAGTTCAGGGTTGAAGCTACAAATTGTTTCACGGCGGCGAATTCCGGTGGTCAATAGTTTTCCCAGAATTTCATTTTGAATTTTCAACCGAAAGGTTGAAGAGGGGTTGGAAAATGAACATTCAAGGAAACCATGGAAACGAAAATATAGAGAAAATTAATCTCTACATTTCGTACATTTAAATCACACCCGAAAAATCGATTGTTTTTGAGTTATTCAATAAACAATTTTTTTTGTTGGTATTTCTTGGGGTCGAAGATATTATCGGAAAGTGATGATCCAATACTCGATCGACGCGTCTTTTCAAGGGTTACAATGTTCCTTTTTGAATAAAAAGTGTACGAATTTTCCCTAAAGAGTTATTGAATTAAAACTGATTTTTCAAAATCTCACCCCACTTTTTCACCCTCAAAATGAACTTCCACAATTTCGGGGCTGTGGACAAAACTAAAGCCGGGATTTTTCTGAACATTTTGTTTCGCGGCACCGGCCTCGGAGGGGTTATAGTTTGGGATTACTGCACCACCATCCACCTTCGTCCTCTAAAAAATCCCTGCGTCCGGATTTTTAGGCAAATTTGGATGTAGCGGCCGCGGCACCTACAGAATCACCTGTCAAAAAACTGGCCTTGTAATTTTTTTTCAATTGGGCTGTTTTTCAGCCGCAGCACCACTGTACTATTTTAGACAAATGGTTTTTGAATGAGAGCCTTCTTCTATAATTGTATTGGGTGTACAACTTTATTCGGTCCGTTTTTTCCCTTAAATACGCACTTATTGGAATGATAAAATGAATTAATACATTAATCAAAATATTTTCCATCGCTAGCCACTACTTTTCTCCATCTTTCTGGTAATTTATGAATTCCGTCGCAGAAGAAGCGTTCATCTTTTGAAGCCAAGAATGAATCGAGCTAATTTTTGATACTCTGTTGTGACGTGAAGCGTATTCCGGGCAAAGGGTTCTGCATCGATCGAAACAAATGGTAGTCGGAAGGGGCAACGTCTGGGCTATAAGGCGGGTGAGCCAGAATTTCCCACCCGCTATTTTCCAAATAGGTTTTAACCACAATAGCAACGTGAGGCCGAGCGTTGTCACGTTGAAAGATTATAGACTCGTGTCTAGTCGCATATTCTGGACGGTTTTCGGCTATAACTCGCTTTAAACGGATCAATTGTTGCCTGTAGAAGTTTCCGTGATGGTTTGACGACCATTCGGTGGGCGTCAGCTGCACTTTTCTTCCAATTGAAACAGAAAATCAACACTTCCCGCGAATGGTGCTTATTTGGGACGTAATTCGACATTTTCACCGCAGTAAAAATTAGACTTGATGCGTAAAACTTAAAGGTCTGTAAGCGATATTCGGTTAAGAGATGTTGATACTTCACGATTCAGTAAAAATCAGCTGTTGTCATCAACCATTTATAGCACCTAGAGCCATATTTTGAAAACGGGCCGAACTAAGTTGTACACCTGATATTTTTCGGAAACTCCCATCGTTTTTTTTTGCTCGGTCGTTATTACCGAGTTTTCCGAGTTTGCCGAGAGCATCGTATTATCAGCTAGCCCTTTGGCATTTCGGTCTAAATTCACGTCAATATACGTTCGTGTTATGACGCAATTGCATATTTGTAACATTCCAGCCCCTCCTCCCCCCCCCCCCCCAACGGACCCCCTCTCGAAAGGCAAACGGTCAAAGTTCTTACTGTGCGGCATGGATGAAAATTTGTAGAAATAAAAATGGGTTACAAAGAAAGTACAATCAGTCAAAAGAGTCAATACACATTTTGTTGTTTCGGCGAAACGACACTCTTAAGGGGTCAACGCACCCTTAACAACTTCGTTCTTTCTATAGCTCGTGAACGAGCCGAAATAAAAATAAAGTTCGATAAGAAAAAATGTTGTATTCTTCGACTACTAGACGTTCATGATGATAATGATGAGTACAGCAATAAATGGCGTGTTGTTTATTGCAATAATTCATGAATTACTTGTGAAAAATCACTCTTCAGTTTTCCACTAATATGGGCAGAGGCAAGGATTGTAATCACGGACTGACTTCGTGCTTCGGGAAGCAACTGGATTACAATTGTATATTTACGAAGAAATTCTCCCCCGCCACGTACTGCCTCTGAAGATTACAACACATTCGGAAAAGTGTTCTCACGCTTACTCATTTAGGTAATGCTTTTTTTATGGATTATACTTATTACAACAATGATAGTCGTGATAAAAGTGTTTGAAACAGAGAGATTTCTTACACCACGCACAAGTGATAATAGCTGCTTCGCCGCATATATCGCATGTCGGTACATTTTGTGAAAAGCAAAATTCTACCGGATTTTCGAAGTTTGGTCGTCTTTCTTCTTCGTACCCGCTTTTGTACCACGCATATTTGAAAAGATTTGTAAACCGTGGAGAAGAAAACTGGTTGTGTATAAGAGATTGTAATTTAACAATATTATCTCTCAAATGCAGATTGACGTCGTAATTGTATAATATTACTGCGTCAGAAAAGTGTTTGACGAAGTTTTTCCATACACGGAAGCCATAAACATCAAGGGGCTGTATCATTCCAGTCGTACCTGCAGGAATTACTAATTATCATATGGACTAATTGTCTACAGAACTAATGAAACTGGTGCAATATATTTACCTGCTGGAATAGTTAAAATTTTAATATCTTTCCCTTGCATATCCATTTCTTTAAATGCAGTTGGACATTGACCGCTCCAAGAATCCAGAAGTATTACCGATTTTGGACCCGTATTGGGAATATATACTTCTTGGAACCATCGCTTGAAATGATTAGTCGTCAATTTTCCATATTTCGAAGCCAAAAGAAATATATTTTCGGCTCTGAACATAGTTTGTTCTACTCGAGGACCAAATTTGCCAGTAGGTTCGTTTAAAACGATCAATCTAGGTGCCAAAGGCTTGCCACTCGCAGAAACCAAAGGCTGTATAGTATAACTGTGTGTTGTTGATTTTTTCGATTGCACGACTGCCTCAACGGATTTCTGCCCTTCTTTCGCCAATGTGCGGCCTGTATGTAGCTCTAAATTGAATCCACTCTGATCAGAATTAAATGTGTTTTCAGCCCCAACGTTGGCTATGTTGACTTTCACCATTTCTATAAATTCGGTAGCTTTGTTTTGAAGTGTATCAGCGTTTAATAATTGTTGTTTTGTTACATATTTAGTAATCTTTCGTGACACAATTCCATGTTGGTTTTTGAATGTCCTTAGCCGAGAAGCGGATGCTTAGAAATTTACGGTTGGTATTTCTACAATTTCTCGTGCACGTAAGACCCATCGTCGAAGATCTATATCATGGACAGGCAGCCTTTTCTCCAAAGCATCAATAAAAATTTTTAACGTGTAATGAGCTATCTTTGTTAACTTTTCTTTGTCGGTGTCACCCTTATTTATACTATTGGCCCACCGGCGCAACTGCGGCTCTGATTTCACCTTTTTGAATTTCGTTTGAACAGATGATAACTTTCTATTCCCATTTGCCCCGGATCTCCAGTAATCTACAGCTCTTGTCTTGTATTCGTAACTCAATTCTTCTATATCTTGGGTACATACATTTTCATCAATTTTTGGATCTAGGTATCGTTGTCCGTGCCAATCTCCTTCACTGTCATCTTCTATTGCGGCTGCTTCATGAATTTCATTTGGTGACAGAAAATCCAAACCAGTTTCGACTTCCATTTTCATAGGTTGATCCATCGCTTCAATGATCATGTTTTCTAGATCCTTACTGAACTGTTTTTCCTGTTTGGTGATTGGAGTGGGAGGCAAATTCATAGCACTTATCGCTATAAATAGAAGTTGAATAACATTCACCGGATTAACGTACATTTTTATTTGTATTTCGAACTCAAAATGTATGGCTGGCTTCTCCGTCGTAACTGCAGCAAAAACTGCAGAAAAAAAACAACGACGACACACGCTAGTACCAGAACTGCTATTAATCTTTAATAAGGCGATTTCAAGGTTATCATGAGAGCCGCTCTTTGCACCGTAGTCGCTCTTTGCGAAGATTTATTTCTTTCGTTCATTGGTTCCGCTGTTTGTGAAATTAAATTTAAAGATAAAGATTAAATTATGCTGCGTTATAAGCTGATAAAAATGTTTGCATCATTCTGTTCATGAGTTGCAGCGGCAACCCAAAAACGCTGTAACCTCTGCAGATAATGCCTTCGATACGGTGAGCGGAGTGGAATTTCTTCGTATATATACAATTGCAATCCAGTTGCTTTCCGAAGCACGAAATCAGTCCGTGATTGCGAGCCTTGTTTCTGCCCATATTAGTGGAAAACTGAAGAGTGATTTTTCACAAGTAATTCATGAATTATTGCAATAAACAACACGCCATTTATTGCTGTACTCATCATTATCATCATGAACGTCTAGTAGTCGAAGAATACAACATTTTTTCTTATCGAACTTTATTTTTATTTCGGCTCGTTCACGAGCTATAGAAAGAACGAAGTTGTTAAGGGTGCGTTGACCCCTTAAGAGTGTCGTTTCGCCGAAACAACAAAATGTGTATTGACTCTTTTGACTGATTGTACTTTCTTTGTAACCCATTTTTATTTCTACAAATTTTCATCCATGCCGCACAGTAAGAACTTTGACCGTTTGCCTTTCGAGAGGGGGTCCGTTGGGGGGGGGGGGGGGAGGGGCTGGAATGTTACAAATATGCAATTGCGTCATAACACGAACGTATATTGACGTGAATTTAGACTGAAATGCCAAAAGACTAGCTGATTATACGATGCTCTCGGCAAAAAAAATCGACGGGTAGTTCCAACCCCTTAATTGTGAGTTATCAGAAAAAGAAAAAATCCTTATCCGCACTTTTCTATTCTCTACATATATGCAAATTTACATCCCAATCGATTAAAAATTCTCGGAGATACGGTTGAAAAAATTGCATTTTTGCAATAAACAATATGAAATTTGTTGCTATCTGCATCGTTCTCATCTCCAGTGTATAGTACACAAAAAAAATAAACATTGTTGCAATTTTAAGTTTTTTCATATCTCGTACTGTTAAAACGTTATCGACGAAAAACACCCTAATTTTCAAGGGTGCTTTTCAACCCTTAAAAATCGGGTTCCGCCGATATAAAAAAATACGTGTCGCCTATTTTTACCCATTCAACAAGCATGCCAAATTTTATCGAAATCGGAGACATCGACCTCGCAACGTATCTTTGTGAGCTGAGATACGAACGCCACAACATGAGCGCGTAGCTGTCAAACATACTTCGCGAATTTCGTTTTATGTTCGGCGAAAATGGAAAGATGGAGGGGAAAAATGCAAAACGTACAATAGACGGTTGGAGCAAGTACAACCTAGAACGCGGCGGAAAAAAGTAGTTGAGCGAGAAAACGAATGCGCAGTCGAGGGACGACGCGTAATTGATTTGAAGGTTATATCGAAATACATGCACTGCAGCTTCTGTAAAGAATGATTCAAAAGATTTAAATACTCTTTATAAAACCGCCGTAAGAAATTTGTAGCTAGGGAAGAATATTTCTTGCGTTTCAAATTTTTGCGCCTATTCAAAATGGCCGACTTGACAGCAGCGCTGCCACGACCCGCAGGGCACTTTATCGTATTGCGCGAATCAGCTAAAATTTTCTGTTTCATTTCACGAATATTTCGATATAGAGACAGACAAAACGCTGTACTCTTCGTTGAAATTATTCATAAAAATCTCACGATTTTTTTCCGCCTATTTCCATTTAATTCTTAGTATTTTTATTGTGTTGCGACAATCGTATTAGAGTTCTGATGAAGCTTTTACTATGTCGCCCGTGTATAAGGGCTCGTATCAGTACATTTCCCCGAAAACACTTCCCCGAATGACATTTCCCCGAATCGACATTTCCCCGAATGACACTTCCCTGAAAAACAGTTCCCCGAATCGACACTTCCCCGAAAAACAGTTCCTCAAATGACACTTCTTCTAACGGCACTTCCCCGAAAAACAGTTTGTTCGGGTCTGTTTGGGTTCCACGCACCCCACTATTCCAAGCACATCCGAGGTGCCCTGCGCCCACACCAGGGTTCCACGCAATCCACTATTCCACACGCATATTCGAGGTGCCGTGCGCCCAATCCAGTGTTCCACGCACCCCACTATTCCACACGCACATTGGAAGTGCCCTGAGCCCACACCAGTGTCCCACGGACCCCACTATTCCCCACGCATATCCGAGGTGCCCTGCGCTCACACCCATTTACGCATTTACCCATTTTTACCCAATTTGACCCAATTTGACTTCGACTTTAAATAAATAACTTTTTCACTCATTTTTTCTTGGCATCTTATTGACCCTTCGATTAATAATGTTTACTCATTTTGACTTTGACTTTAAATAAATAACTTATTCACTCATTTTCGGGAAAGTGTCGTTCGTGGAAGTGTTCAATCGGGAAAATGTCATTCGGTGAAATCTTTTTCGAGGAAGTGACATTCGGGGAACTGTTTTTCGGGGAAGTGTCATTCGGGGAAATGTTTTCGGGGAAATGTACTGATACAAGCCCAAGGGTTATATATATATATATACACATATACACATATATATATATATTGTCCCGTGCCAAAAATTGACGAGACCCAAAGCCACGTGGAGGTGTCCCTCTCGCTCGGCATTCACCCCGAACGCGGACCCATAGGAGGTTTCGGGCGTACAAAATTATTATTTATTTATATTTCTTTCTGTTTTTTTTAAATATTATTTGCGAGGCACCCACTCACACACACACATTAGGGATTCGGAGGAAGGGGCGTGGCGAAAATTCTTTCTGGTTTCTGGTGCCGGACAAAGCTGACCGCATGTTGGCCATGGGTTTTGAGCCACAGATACGACACACCGTCAAGGCGGCCACCATGTCATGTATATTGAAACGTTTCGCGATTATTTGCGAAAGTTTTGGTTTCCTTTTTGGGCCGTCGTTTACGCGGACTATGAGGAAACGTGGTTGAGCGGCGAATATTCTGCCGAAGAATGGTTTTTGGGGTTCCCGTAGCCTCCTGAAGGGCGATGTACGTTACGTGTGCCGGAATTGATGATTTTGAGAGGTTTTTTGGAGATGCCTCAGTGGTAAGAGGGTCTCAGAGACGCCTGTCTCAATCCGTCATCATCGGCATTTGATGTATCGGATTGTCGTATTGGATATGAATAGGTGGAAGAACAATTAAGCTTGTTAGTGCGTTAGTTCGGTGATTCTAAAGAGATTAGTTCGGTGTAGCGACGTTTACAGGGATCTGGAACGGTTGGCGAGAAGCGCAGTCGTGTTGGAAAGGCAAGGACAGGAAGAGTCGTGCGAGGTGTTACGCGCCTGCGGTTCACGGACGCGATCTCTCTTTTCTTCGTTCACTCTCTCGCTCGCACTCGCACAGTCCGCGAGCGTCGTCGTATACGCGTAACGCCGGTTTCGGGGTCGCTTCTGTAAAAAGAATACGATGGCCCTTGAATTTACTGTTAATCGGTCTATGTGGCGATACTATCGGTTGGCACTGTTGCAAAGTGCAACCAAGCACACGGTTGCCAAGCCGTGTAGCTCACGCGCTAGAAAAGCTAGCGTTGATATTACGCGTGCTCGAGGCCGGGTTTTCCAGCGTACCCCGAGTGCGTATAGCGGGCCGTTCGAGAGGGACGGCGGGCCTCCTCGGTGCCAAGCAAGGAGGGCCAAAACCAGTGAAGCTGGTTAAGAATAATCCCCGTTGTGCAGCGAAGCGCGATCGGCACTTCACGGACTGCACACTCCGAGTATTTGTGCGTGAAGTGCGTAGTATGGCGATTGATCGTCCTAAGGACGATCGATCGGATGTTATTTTAGAGTTCCCTAACTAGCAATCACCACGACGACTCTATTTCCGAGGTCGGACATCCAGCGCAGTGCTGGGGCTCCCCAAGGAAATAGAGTATCTAACCCGAAGCTGGGTATATTCTTGGATGGGACCAAGGGTCAGGCCGCGAGGCCTCCATCCGGCGATCCGAGATGTCGGATAACAGTTGACTCCACGTGTAATGATGAGTATTTTGTGAAGAGTGCCGCTCCGGCTCGTGCACGCCCTTAAATAGCCTCCGGCCCGTCAGGAGAAATTCCATTTCTCTTGCGAATCTGGAGGACTAGGTAGGGAATCACGCCGCCGAGGAACAATCCGTTGGTGGGGTGACAGCGTTGGTGATTTTGAGGACATTCGCATACTATAGCCATTTCGAGGGACAAAGTATATCCGATTGTTCCTCTCTTTGATATTAGGCGCACATTAGGTGTGAAGAGGCGTCGTGATGAATTTGGGGTGCATTCTTGTCTGATGGGAGTGATCGTATCGCGAGACTCGAGAGATGTTAGACAAGGGGCGGGGACTCCTGCGGCGTGTCCTGCTCCTTGCGATGGGCGGCGCTCCTTGCGAGGTGTCGCGGACTTGCCCCGTATGCTTAGGGCAAGCGTCCTGCCCCACCGGCGGCATGGCCGGTTGGTCCGACTATAGGCCATCGCACGCAATTATCTCGGAATTGGTGTGTTACTTGCGTGCCAAATGTGACGGATGCCCACCTGGGCAAGCGAACCGTTACAATATATATATATATATATATATATATATATATATATATATATATATATATATATTGTAACGTGTTTATTTTTGGTACTCCCCTGACCCGCCTGACATGGTGGTGACTGCAGCAAAACTGTCCTCCGGCTCGGGGCCGTCATCGCGATCACGACATGATTCCGTAGGGTTCTCTAAGCGACGTTAGGATTTTGATTTAATATTCTGTTTATTTTCTTTATTTTCGCCACCTCAACGTCTGGCTTACACGAGCCAAGGTACCCACGGCCAAGAAGAGCGAGAGGGAAAGAAGGCGAGGCCAAACATTCTCCCAAGGCCAAAGATCAGGAAGACGCGGTGGCCCAACTATGGTCAAACGTTCGGAAAAACGCCGATTCCCGCGAAAATTACCTACCCAGGGCCGTGATTCACGCCCCCCCCCCCCCCTCTTCACTTCTTCCGTTTCTTCTGGACAGGGGCCGAATTGTCACCCTCGGCCGATAATAAGTCTGGCTTCGGTTGCGGTCCTTACTCCCGTCGTCGCCAAGGTCGACCGTTACGAAACATCATCCAGGGAAGGACAAGGCTCCACTAGGACATGAAATACGGCCCGCGGGAAGAGCGGTCTTTTCATTTTCCGTTACGGGAGGTTCAGGATTCGAAACCCGCGCTTGATCGATAAGCACACTCCCGAAAAAATATTCGATACGGGCCTGTTCGCTTTGGTGTAATCATAAGAACAGAAACTAAAGAAAAAGGGGGGGTACGCTTCTCGCACCTCGGCCGGCTTTTGCGTTAGCTTCCTGCGAGGTGTCGAGCCGGACGGACGTGGGCCGAGACAATGGGAAACGACCGAATTACGCAGCCGGTGAGCTTGGTCATGCCTTTGGCAACAATCCGGGTAATTTTCGGCCGTATGGTCGACTCACGATCTCGCGCATCTTTACCGTAGCCACGGCCTCTGTCGCGTTTCCGTAATTATAAACCCCGTCACACGTAGCTAGCGCGTATCGTCGGGAAATCGTGTCGTGGTTGCGCGCGGGAAGCTCAATCCCGTTTCGCGACGAGCTTCGGCTCGATTAGTCTGTAAAAAGTGTGAGTGAATGTGTGCCTGGAAAATTGGGACGTGTCGTCCTCGGTGGTCCCTCGGCCTGCGGTGGCGCTTGAGCAAGGGGAAAGGGGGAGAGATTGCCCTCAAGTCGGGACATCTTCACGGAGAACTGGCCTCCCATTTATCATCGGGTCGCGGGTTCGAACCCGTGCGGGCTCCCGTCTATATTAACAGCATCTACCGGGTGCCCCTTTCCCCAGTGTGGGGTTTTCACGGCTTCGTCGCGGGGGAGAGGTTGCCGAGCATCGGCGTCCACGTAAGTAACGACCGGGGTAATTTTCCCGGGATATTTCCTTCTTTGTTTAACGCTCGGCCGGGTAACCGATTAGCGGGGGCCTGGTTTTGTAATATTACTGTGGCCGGCAGGGGAGAGAGAGGAGAGGCCAAAACGAGCTCGACGTATATTGTGTGTGTGTGTGTAGGCCCCGGTCGGAATTGGTGTGTGTGTGTGTGTGTGTGTGTGTGTGTGTGCGTGCGTGCGTGCGTGCGTGCGTGCGTGCGTGCGTGCGTGCGTGCGTGCGTGCGTGCGTGCGTGCGTGCGTGCGTGCGTGCGTGCGTGCGTGCGTGCGTGCGTGCGTGCGTGCGTGCGTGCGTGCGTGCGTGCGTGCGTGCGTGCGTGCGTGCGTGCGTGCGTGCGTGCGTGCGTGCGTGCGTGCGTGCGTGCGTGCGTGCGTGCGTGCGTGCGTGCGTGCGTGTGTGTGTGTGTGTCTGTGCGCACGAGAGTATTTGCCTCGCGAGATTTCGCGCGTATTGTATATATTGGGTTGGTACAAAAATCTTGCAACACTTTTTTTCCATTATAATATTTTTCCTAATAACGAAGTTCGAGAACATTCGAGAATAAGAAATACAAGAATGGTATAGAACCTTCCATGCCGCAGGATATATAAGCGAGTCACTTGTTCCGTAGCGTCAGTATGAGCAAAGATGGATCAACGTGCACTTCGAGCAATCGCATATTACGCATTTTTGCAACGACATTCTGCAAGAGCCGCAGCCCGTAATATGTGCAGTGCGTTCAAGGCTAATGTAGTTAATTATTCAACGGTCTCCTGTTGGTATCAGCGTCTTCATTCTGGCGATACATCTTTTGAAGACAAACCTTGGTCCGGGAGGGAATCGATTGTGGACGATGAAGAACTGCGAGCACTTATAAAGGCAAAGCCTAATATGTCGTCACGACAATTAGCCAACAAACACAACTTCAGTCATCCTACGATCCTTCGACATTTACAAGAGATGGGATATAGGAAAGTTGTTTCGTCTTGGATACCGCACAATCTCAGCGAATCAAACAAAGCAACACGCATGTCCATCTGTCTTTCACTTCTCCATCGTCTGCAAAGAAAGGATTTTCTTCAAGAAATAGTCACTGGGGATGAAAGCTGGGTGTTGTATTTTAATCACACGCGCAAGCGTCAGTGGCTACCGAAAGGGGAAAAACCAGAACCGACCCCTAAACGGCCCCGTGAAATGAAGAAAGTTTTACTCTGTTGGTGAGATTCTGAGGGCATGCTCTATTACGAATTTCTGCCAACCAATAACACAATACAGGCAGAGACTTATTCTGCACAACGGCAAAAGGTGGCTAAAATTATGAAACAGAAAAGGCGTAAACGTCTTCAAATTCGGCTTCTCCATGACAATGCTCGACCCCACGTTGCTAAGATGACACAAGAAACTATTTCGCAGCTAGGATGGGAAGTTCTACCACACCCACCGTGTCCACCAGACTTAGCACCTACCGACTAACAGCTGTTTCGAGCTTTGAAGAACTATTTACGGGATAAAAAATTTGATCGTCTGTCGGATCTCAAAAATACATTGGACGACTTTCTTAATTCACGACCAAAAGTATTCTGGTCTGCGGGCGTGCAAAGTCTACCAGAGCGTTGAGCAAGAGTTGTAGATGCAGAGGGAACCTACATTACTGAATAATCGTTTATTGTTAAAATAAAATATTTTTCTTTCTTACTCGTGTTGTGCGTTGCAAGATTTTTGTACCAACCCAATATTTTGTGTTCCGATTTTTGTCCCGGTGTTCCTTGCGAAGGAGGGGAATTATTAACGAAATGTAAAATAAATTCCCTGACGATAGATTTTTCTTGCCGCGCGTGATTGACACCTGACCCATCCCCTCTACCTTATCCACGAGGCTGCAGTTTGGCCGGACACTGCGTTCCCTTTTCTCATCCCGACAAGCCGATTTTCGGCTGGCGCCTATATAAATTGTCGGGTCGGGAGGAGGGGAGTTTTGTGACTCTCTCGGTCCTTTTCCCCCAGCTCCCTCGATTTTGCGGTCACAAATTTGGCGCCCAACGTGGGGCTGTGTCATTGCGCGCAGAAAATTTTATTTTACCTCGACGAAGATAAATTTGAATTTATTCCCGATATTTCGTCCC
Source organism: Ophion obscuratus (assembly GCA_964007375.1). Taxonomy (NCBI): domain Eukaryota; kingdom Metazoa; phylum Arthropoda; class Insecta; order Hymenoptera; family Ichneumonidae; genus Ophion; species Ophion obscuratus. The sequence goes on from OZ023313.1 coordinate 44,687,881, forward strand.
CTTCGCAACCGTCTTTATCGTGTTCGTGTATAAGTCTGTTTTTTTTGTGTCAATATCGTGGTCGTCCCTTTGTTTCCGTCCTCTAGAAAAAACATTTTCAGCGAGAGATCGAACGAAATATTTTCGAGGCCTCGAGTATCGTGTGCTCGAGGTTCTCCGTGTCGCTAAGCCGAGTTTTTTTTGCTCGGCCGGTGAGTCCAGCGCGAGCTCTTGCCGAGTGGCCCGGCGCTCGCGCTCTGCATGTCAACTTTGTGTTTACGTTTTTTTTTTGCATTCGCACATTTAAGATCCCGGACTGGAGACAGAATACTTACCGACGTATTGAAAAATTTACGAAAGTTTCCTGAACTCCCGAGTCTCGTTGAATATTACGATCTACAGGGTGATCCACAAATGCGGCTCTAAGTGGCCAGCGTAACCAGTGACCACGTAAGACCAGCTTTTACTCTCGTCGACCCCGCTTATTTATTCGTTCTGTTCCGTTACGTCGAGTTTATTTATTCATTTATTTTGTCTTCGGTGTTTATATGGTTTCTTTTATGTTAGGCATTCAACATCTTTTAAAATTTCTTTTTTTTGTTAATCTTATCAATATTCTTATCGCATGATAAATTTTAGCTTTGTGACTTAAAATTTTATTTTATTTATTTTCTGACTGACGTTATTTTATCTAATTTGTTTATTGACTTTATTTTAACGAACTTAATTGACTTTCTTCTCTTTTATTCGTTTATTAGCTTAAATTCGTTTAGTTTGTTTAAATAATTTATTATGTTTCCTTCAATCAAATTATATTTTGGCTTGGATTAATTTTTTTATTTTACCGACTTTTTTTTATTCGATTTTATTGTTATTTTCTTTTGCGGACGGTTTGATTTTAATTTAATTTATTCAGCCATTTTTTTCCTGTTTATTTTATTTCTTCCTTTTCTTTGTTTGTTTGTTTTTCTTCGTTCTTTTCTATCACTCTTCAACGTACTTGTTGTTTTCTTTTTTTAAATTATAAGTTGGTTCACCGGACGTGAATTTCAGGCCGGCGGACTGAATCCGTTCGATGAACCGATTTTGCTAGGACAGGTTGTCGTGGGCTTTTGCGGGGTAACGTGTTCCCGGAAGCACCGGAACAAGTCTTTTACTACTTCACGAGTAGGCGGACCTGCGTTTGAGGCCGGCTAAGTCGATGAGTTTTTCAATTTTTCCGACGGTAGCTAATTGACCACGAGTATTTTTTTTCTCTTCTTGCGGGGTAACATGTTCCCGGAAGCGCCGAAATAGCGACTTATGTGTTTATTTGTCGGTGTGTAGTATCGGACATTATTGCTGTTATCGTTTTCATTTTTGTTTGATTTTCTTCTGACTTGATGGAGTGATTTTTTTCTGTCTTGACAATTGGATTATTTTCGTTGTCTTGCTATCATTATTTTGTTTATTGACTTCCGCTCCGACTTGCCTCCTGCACTCCTTCCCTTTCTTGAATCCCGTTGGGGAACGTAAAAAAAGGATAGCAATGAAAAAGTTATAGTTGGAGCTAGTGGTATCCCTGTGGTATGGCATTGGTGTTTCCTGAGGTGTGGCGGAGCGGGTGTTTGAGATTGCCGCGTTCGGGACCACGTTCCTCGACGGGGCTTACCGGTTGATAGATAGAATGTACCGAACTTACCGTACGGTCTTCAATTTTTTATTTATTTTTAATCCTATTATGATTGCAATGGAGGGCGCTACGGAATCGAGCGCGATGGAGGTCGTCGCCACGTGACGTGACCGATGGATTAACCAGGCAGGGCCCAGATCTCGGCCGGGGCGGCCGATCTCTGGGGATGGTGGCGACTGCAGCAAAACCGTCCTGCGGCTCGGGGCCGTCATCGCGATCACGACATGATTCCGTAGGGTTCTCTAAGCGACGTTAGGATTTTGATTTAATATTCTGTTTATTTTCTTTATTTTCGCCACCTCAACGTCTGGCTTACACGAGACAAGGTACCCACGGCCAGGAAGAGCGAGAGGGAAAGAAGGCAAGGCCAAACATTCTCCCAAGGCCAAAGATCGGGAAGACGCGGTGGCCCAACTATGGTCAAACGTTCAAAAAGACGCCGATTCCCGCGAAAATTACCTACCCAGGGTCGTGATTCACGCCCCCCCCCCCCCCCTTCACTTCTTCCGTTTCTTCTGGACAGGGGCCGAATTGTCACCCTCGGCTGATAATAAGTCTGGCTTCGGTTGCGGTCCTTACTCCCGTCGTCGCCAAGGTCGATCGTTACGAAACATCATCCAGGGAAGGACAAGGCTCCACTAGGGCATGAAATACGGCCTGCGGGAAGCGCGGACTTTTCATTTTCCGTTACGGGAGGTTCAGGATTCGAAACCCGCGCTTGATGGATAAACACACTCCCGAAAATTATTCGATATGAGCCTGTTCGCTTTGGTGTAATCATAAGAACAGAAACTAAAGAAAAAGGGGGAAGGGGTACGCTTTTCGCACGTCGGCCGGCTTTTGCGTTAGCTTCCTGCGAGGTGTCGAGCCGGACGGACGTGGGCCGAGACAATGGGAAACGACCGAATCACGCAGCCGGTGAGCTTGGCCATGCCTTCGGCAACAATCCGGGCAATTTTCGGCTGTATGGTCGGCTCACGATCTCGCGCATCTTTACCGTGGCCACAGCCTCTGTCGCGTTTCCGTAATTATAAACCCCGTCACACATAGCTAGCGCGTATCGTCGGGAAATCGTGTCCTGGTTGCGCGCGGGAAGCTCAATCCCGTTTCGCGACGAGCTTCGGCTTGATTAGTCTGTAAAAAGTGTGAGTGAATGTGTACCTGGAAAATTGGGACGTGTCGTCCGCGGTGATCCCTCGGCCGTGGCGGGGCTTGAGCAAGGGGAAAGGGGGAGAGATTGCCCTCAAGTCGGGACATCTTCACGGAGAACTAGCCTCCCGTTTATCATCGGGTCGCGGGTTCGAACCCGTGCGGGCTCCCGTCTATGTTAACAGCATCTACCGGGTGCCCCTTTCCCCAGTGTGGGGATTTTCCCGGCTTCGTCGCGGGGGAGACGTTGCCGAGCGTCGGCGTCCACGTAAGTAACGACCGGAGTAATTTTCCCGGAATATTTCCTTCTTTGTTTAACGCTCGGCCGGGTAACCGATTAGCAGGGGCCCGGTTTTGTAATACTAGTGTGGCCGGCAGGGGAGAGAGAGGAGAGGCCAAAACGAGCTCAACGTATATTGTGTGTGTGTGTAGGCCCCGGTCGGAATTGGTGTGTGTGTGTGTGTGTGTGTCTGTGCGCGCGAGAGTAATTGTCTCGCGAGATTCTGCGCGTATTGTATATATTTTGTGTTCCGATTTTTGTCCCGGTGTTCCTTGCAAAGGAGGGGAATTATTAACGAAATGTAAAATAAATTCCCTGACGATAGATTTTTCTTGCCGCGTGTGATTGACACCTGACCCATCCCCTCTACCTTATCCGCGAGGCTGCAGTTTTGCCGGACACTGCGTTCCTTTTTCTCATCCCGACAAGCCGATTTTCGGCTGGCGCCCTATATAAATTGTCGGGACGGGAGGAGTGGAGTTTTGTGACACTCTCGGTCCTTTTCCCCCAGCTCCTTCGATTTTGCGGTCACAATATATATATATATATATATATATATATATATATATGTATATAAGGACTTCCGGTTGGGACAGACGTAAACAACGTCGTTGCGTAAAAACGTAAACAAACCGCATGGCTGGAGAAGGTGAGACGGCGGCCCAATATTTTTGCACACTGACCGAACGCGTTCGACGTTGTACACAAACCATACACTATACGAACAAAATACCACGCTGTTATGCATATCATAGCTCCTTCAAATATTTGAAATGATGGAGAGGTTCAGGCACTAATATTTTATCGAATAACTGAGAAAAAAAGGTTGGCTCGCAATTTTTGCACGCCGCTGTATATATATATATATTGTCACGTGGCAATTTTCCGGGCTCCCCGGAAAACCCGTAATAGCGTCCCTCCCGCTCGACGCTCACCCCGAACGCGGACCCATACTACATTAGGACCGATTTTATTGTTGTTATTTATTTTGCTTGTTATTTATTTATTTATCTACGAAACACCTGCGTGCACACCCACACACACAATGGCTAAGGATTTGGAGGAGGGGTGTGGCGGGGAGACAACTGACGGTTCGATGGAAGGAAAAAGGGAAATGCCGACTCTGCCGACGCTCTCGGAGGCCAACGTCCGTCCAAAGCAGAACGACGATTATGGGTGGTAGCCTCGATCCGCTCAAGCGCGACGGTTGGGGCCCGAACTGCGTCAAAAAAAAAATGCGGTTATCGAAGGACCTGCCACCAAAATCGTGCCGAACGCAAGGGAGAAACTTTCGGCAAGAGCGAAAAGGACCACGAGGATCCCTCTACCGAACGTCACTCGTCGACCGCCCTCGCGTACCCTTCACACACACATGCGAACACATACAAACACACACACACGCATGCGAATACACAGACGGGTGGGAACGCGCCCCGCCCGAAAGAAAATTCGGGAAAGATTGAGAAAGGGCGGGGAGAGAGCTGACGTTCCGCTCGCAATTAAGAGAGAAAATGATAGGGACTTCGCCGTTGAGTGTTGAGCGGGACGGACAGCGTTCGGAGGGCCTTTTCGCGTCTACATTAGTGCCGGTGAGTTTCGGCCAATTCGCTTTATAATGTCGCGAACGGTGCCCTTGGCTAGTCACATCGTCCGTCGACGTAAGCCCAATGTTTCGGGCCTGGCGGCGGCCTCCGCCTCACGGAGGCTGTGTTTAGTTCCCCCCCCCCTTTTTCGGTTTTTCTTTTTTTTATTTATTTCTTTTAATCGTGAGTCGCGTGATTCGGGGTCACGGCGGAGTGCGCGCGCGTTGGTTGTTCTGCGGGGAAAAATAGATGGATGCGAGAGTGAGTCAGTGTGGGTGAGTTCGTCGATGTTAGTGTGGATCCGTGTGAATTCGTCAATGTCGGTGTGGATGCGTGACTGCCCTTTCCCCGCGGAACCGTTTTAGTTGCGGAAAAATGGCGAAGAGAGAGAGAGGAGACTAAATGGTGATCCTTTCATTTATTATATCAGTGTTGTTTTTTTTGTTATCGAGTGTGTGTAAATTTTCTTTGCCCCTAACTCTGCCCCTCTGCCACGACCCAAGGCTGCAGCTAGCCGGCAACTTGGGTGACCTCCGGCCGGACTTCGTCCGACCAATTTTCCTGGCGAGCCGCCACGGCGGCTGGCGCCCTTAAATAAATCGCCGGGAAAATCGGAGGTCCCTTTTGTGACGCGAAGGGCGAAATTTAAATTTTTCGTCACAATATATATATATATATATATATTGTGACGGGAGATATTTTCTCTAACCACGGTGACGGAAACGAGAACTCAAACCGGGATCTGGTGCGAGAAACCGTCACCTTCGGCCGTCTACCCCGCGCGCGTGCATCCGCAGTACCCGGGGCGCCAGAGACTTTTTATCGCCGCACGTCTCAACCGGACTAAACTGGGGTCGGGGGGATCCAACCCGACCCACCCAGCGGAGACTGGAGCTCTCCTTGATTTTTGGTATCCCGGAATCCTAACTGGGTTCGGAGTCTGGAGGCCTTCTCGATTTTTAATCGCCGGAATCGTATAACCGGACTAACCTGGATGCACTTGCACGAGGGAGGACGGTTGCGGTATTGCACGGCCGCTCAGGCTGTGGGTTGTGGTAGAGGGGTCGGGATTCACTGGGGAGTAGCGTGAGCGATCACGGGATCTGACACTTTCGCGATGACGGTAACGTCACTAATAAAATAAAACAATGGTTTTATTTTATTGTGCGGGAGCCGGGGGCTTAACCACCCGGGAACTTTTTACGGAGACGAAACTTAATCGCGAACACAAAATGCACGCGAAAACGTCACCCGAACGTGAACGAGAGAGCACGACGGCGTGCCTCTAGCGCGTGACCGAGAGCGCGACGGAACGGGCGCGAGAGAGACGCGACACATCTCTCCATCGCGATGTCTGACCGACAACTCTTTCACGATATCTCTAAAAATCGGGAGCGATTGCGATCTTGGAGACAACCGTCTCACGCGAAGGTTCGGTAGTGACTCTGTTACGATAGCCGGCAAATCGGGAGCGATCGCGATCTTAGAGACAACCGTCTCACGCGAAGGTTCGGTAGCAACTCTGTTACGATAGCCGGAACATCGGGAGCGATCGCGATTTTGGAGACAACCGTCTCACGCGAAGATTCGTTAGCAACTCTGTTACGATAGCCGAAAAATCGAGAGCGGTCGCGATTTTGGAGACAACCGTCTCACGCGAAGATTCGTTAGCAACTGTGTACCTCGCGCGACCAAGGCTGGCGTGTGAGGGATTATGCGAGAGTGAGACAGAGCGCGTTAACAGAAAAAATGTTAACACGCTCGCGGCATCGGACCATGCGAAATCGCCGGTTCAAGCGAGAACTTTATCTCGTATAATATCGAGAGCTGAAATATTATTTCGGGAACTGGAATATTCTAATAGAATATTCCGTTCGGAATCTATATTTCCTGCCCGAGTTACCCCGAAAACGGAACGGTAACAAATTGGGACCTTTTCTCATCGGTATCATGGAGGCTCTCGGATATCGCATCCCCGGGTCACCGTGCGAAAGCGGGCAAAGCTGTCCAGAAGCGCGGCGCGGAGATCTCCAGCGTCCGCCCGTAACCCAAACGGCCCGCTCTCCAGTACGATGCACCACTACGGTGGGGGCGCCGGCGTTTCAGCCGGGCGTCCACCGATTCCCCGAGAGGCCTCACTGGGTGCATCCCTCGGTCGGGATTGCTCAGTGCGTCGAGCCACACGCCGCTCGACCGAGTTCCGCACACCAACCTAACCAAAACGGAAACTCAACCCAAAACCTCAAACGTAACAACACAAACATTCTAGAGAAAGGACCCTTAACACAGACGGATGGGTCGCAACCCGGGCATCGAGACCATATCTTGATTATTGGTAGCCTTTTTGTGACGTGTCTCAAAAAATCATGTCACATATATATATATATATATCCATCATTTCAAATATTTGAAGGAGCTATGATATGCAAAACGGCGTGGTATATATATATATATATATATATATATATATATATATATATATATTTCCTGTTTATTTTAGTTGTAACGTGTTTTTTTTTTGGTACTCCGCTGACCCGCCTGGCATGGTGGCGGATGCAGCAAAACCGTCTTTCGGCTCGGGGCCGTCATCGTGATCACGACATGATTCCGTAGGTTTCTCTAAGCGACGTTAGGATTTTGATTTAATATTCTGTTTATTTTCTTGATTTTCGCCACCTGAACGTCTGACTTATACGAGCCAAGGTACCCACGGCCAGGAAGAGCGAGAGAGAAAAGAGGCGAGGCCAAACATTCTCCCAAGGCCAAAGATCGGGAAGACACGGTGGCCCAACTATGGTCAAACGTTCGGAAAGACGCCGATTCCCGCGAAAATTGCCTACCCAGGGCCGTCATTCACGCCCCCCCCCCCCCCTTCACTTCTTCCGTTTCATCTGGACAGGGGCCGAATTGTCACCCTTGGCCGATAAGTCTGGCGTCGGTCGCGGTCCTTACTCCCGTTGTCGCCAAGGTCGACCGTTACGAAACATCATCCAGGGAAGGACGAGGCTCCTCTAGCACATGAAATACGGCCCGCGGGAAGAGCGGACTTTTCATTTTCCGTTACGGAAGGTTCAGGATTTGAAATCCGCGCTTGATCGATAAGCACACTCCTGAAAATTATTCGATATCGGCCTGTGCACTCTGGTGTAATCATGAGAGCAGAAACTAAAGAAAAGGGTGGGGGGTACGCGTCTCGCACGTCGGCCGGCTTTTGCGTTAGCTTCCTGCGAGGTGTCGAGCTGGACGGACGTGGGCCGGGACAATGGTACGCGACCGAATTACGCAGCCGGTGAGCTTGGCCATGCCTTCGGCAACAATCCGGGTAATTTTCGGCCGTATGGTCGGCTCACGATCTCGCGCATCTTTACCGTGGCCACGGCCTCTGTCGCGTTTCCGTAATTATCAACCCCGTCGCACGTGGTTAGCGCGAATAGTCGGGAAATCGTGTCGTGGTTGCGCACGGGAAGGCCAATCCCGTTTCGGTACGAGCATCGGCGCGATTCCTTTGTTTAGTCCGTAAAAAGTGTGAGTGATTGTGTGCCTGGAAAATTGGGACGTGTCGTCCTCGGTGATCCCTCGGCCTGCGGCGAGGCTTGAGCAAGGGGAAAGGGGGAGGATTGCCCTCATCTCGGGACGTCTTCACGGAGAACTAGCCTCCCGTTTATCATCGGGGTGCGGGTTCGAACCCGTGCGGGCTCCCGTCCATATTAACAGCATCTACCGGGTGCCCCTTTCCCCAGAGTAAGGATTTTCCCGGCTTCGTCGCGGGGGAGAGGTTGCTGAGCGTCGGCGTCCACGTAAGTATCGACGGGGGCATTTTTCCCGGGATATTTCTTTCTTTAATTAACGCTCGGCCGGGTAACCGATTAGCGGGGGCCCGGTTTTGTAATATTAGTGTGGCCTGTAGGGGTCAGAGAGGAGAGGCCAAAACGAGCTCGACGTATATTGTGTGTGTGTAGGCCCCAGTCGGAATTGGTGTGTGTGTGTGTGTGCGCGCGAGAGTAATTGTCTCGCGAGATTTCGCGCGTGTTGTATATATTTTGTTTTCCCATTTTTGTCCCGGTGTTCCTTGCGAAGGAGGGGAATTATTAACGAAGTGCAAAATAAATTCCCTGACGATAGATTTTTCTTGCCGCGCGTGATTGACACCTGACCCATCCCTTCTGCCTTATCCACGAGGCTGCAGTTTTGCCGGACACTGCATTCCCTTTTCTCATCCCGACAAGCCGATTTTCGGCTGGCGCCCTATATAAATTGTCGGGACGGGAGGAGGGGAGTTTTGTGACTCTTTCGGTCCTTTTCCTCCAGCTCCCTCGATTTCGCGGTCACAAATTTGGCGCCCAACGTGGGGCTGTGTCATTGCGTGGAAAATTTTATTTTATCTGGACGAAGTTAAATTTGAATTTATTCCCGATATTTCGTCTCCTTCGCAACCGTCTTTATCGTCTTCTTGTATAAGTCTGTTTTTTGTGTCAATGTCGTGGTCGTCCTTTTGTTTCCGTCCCATAGAAAAAAAAACTTTTCGGTGAGAGATAGAGCGAAATATTTTCGAAGCCTCGAGTATCGTGTGCCTCGAGGTTCCTCGCGTCGCTAAGCCGAGTTTTTTTCTGCTCGGCCGGTGAGTCCAGCGCGAGCTCTCGCCGAGTGGCCCGGCGCTCGCGCTCTGCATGTCAACTTTGTGTTTACGTTTTTTTTGCATTCGCACATTTAAGATCCCGAACTGGAGACAGAATACTTACCGACGTATTGAAAAATTTAGGAAATATTCCTGAACTCCCGAGTTTCGTTGAATATTCCCATCTACAGGGTGATTCTCAAATGGGACTCTAAGTGGCACGTAAGACCAGCTTTTACTCTTGTCGACCCCGCTTATTTAATTGCTCAGTTCTGCTACGTCGAGGTTATTCATTTATTTTTTCTTCGGTGTTTATGTGGTTTCTTTTATGTTAGGCATTCAACATCTCTTCATTTTTTTCAAAATTAATCTTATCAATATTATTATTGCATGATAAATTTTAGGGTGGCGACTTAAAATTTTATTTTACTTATTTTCTGACAGACGTTATTTTATCTAATTTCTTTATTGACTTTATTTTAACCAACTTAATTGACTTTCTTCTCTTTTATTCGTTTATTAGCTTCAATTCGTTTAGTTTATTTAAATAATTCATTAGATTTCCGTCAATCAAATTATATTTTGGCTTGGATTTATTTTTTTATTTTTTTTACCGACTTTTTTTTATTTGATTTTATTGTGATTTTCTTTTGCGGACGGTTTGATTTTAATTTAATTTATTGAGCCATTTTTTTTTCCTGTTTATTTTATTTCTCCCTTTTCTTTGTTTGTTTGTTGTTCATCGTTCTTTTCTATCACTCTTACGACGTACTTGTTGTTTTTTTTAAATTATAAGTTGGTTCACCGGACCTGAATTTCCGGCCGGCGGACTGAATCCGTTCGATTAATCCATTTTGCTAGGACAGGTTGTCGTGGGCTTTCGCGGGGTAACGTGTTCCCGGAAGCACTGAAACAAGTCTTTTACTACTTCACGAGTAGGGGGACCTGCGTTTCGGGCCGGCTAACGCGATGAGTTTTTCAATTTTTCCGATGGTAGCTAATTGACCACGAGTATTTTTTTTTCCCTTCTCGCGGGTAACATGTTCCCGGAAGCGCCGAAATAGCGACTTATCTGTTTATTTGTCTGTGGGTAGTATCGGACATTATTGCTGTTATCGTTTTCATTTTTGTTTGATTTTCTTCTGACTTGATGGAGTGATTTTCTTCCGTCTTGACAACTGGATCATTGTCGTTGTCTTGCTATCATTATTTTGTTTATTGACTTCCGCTCTGACTTGCCTCCTGCACTCCTTCCCTCTCTTGAATCCCGTTTGGGATCGTAAAAAAAAGAATAGTAATGAAAAAGTTATGGTTGGAGCTAGTGGTATCCCTGTGGTATGGCATTGGTGTTTCCTGAGGTGTGGCGGAGCGGGTGTTTGAGATTGCCGCGTTCGGGGCCAGGTTCCTCGGCGGGGCTCACCGGTTGATAGATAGGGTGTACCGAACTTACCGTACGGTCCTCAATTTTTTTTTTAAATTTTTTTTTTATTATGATTGCAATGGAGGGCGCTAGGGAATCGAGCGTGATGGAGGTCGTCGCCACGTGGCGTGATAGGTGGATTGGCCAGGCAGGGCTCAGATATGGGCCGGGGCGGCCGATGTCTGGGGAGGGGATGTTGTAACATGTTTTTTTTGGTACTCCGCTGACCCGCCTGGCATGGTGGCGGCTGCAGCAAAACCGTCTTCCGGCTCGGGGCCGTCATCGCAATCACGACATGATTCCGTAGGGTTCTCTAAGCGACGTTAGGATTTTGATTTAATATTCTGTTTATTTTCTTTATTTTCGCCAACTCAGCGTCTGGCTTATACGAGCCAAGGTATCCACGGCCAGGAAAAGCGAGACGGAAAGAGGGCAAGGCCAAACATTCTCCCAAGGCCAAAGATCGGGAAGACGCGGTGGCCCAACTATGGTCAAACGTTCGGAAAGACGCCGATTCCCGCGAAAATTACCTACCCAGGGCCGTGATTCACTCTGGGTGAATCTGGTGACGGGAGCCCGCACGGGTTCGAACCCGCACCCCGATGATAAACGGGAGGCTAGTTCTCCGTGAAGACGTCCCCAGATGAGGGCAATCCTCCCCCTTTCCCCTTGCTCAAGCCTCGCCGCAGGCCGAGGGACCACCGAGGACGATACGTCCCAATTTTCCAGGCACACATTCACTCACACTTTTTACAGACTAATCGAGCCGAAGCTCGTTGCGAAACGGGATTGAGCTTCCCGCGCGCAACCACGACACGATTTCCCGACAATACGCGCTAACCACGTGCGACAGGGTTGATAATTACGGAAACGCGACAGAGGCCGTGGCCACGGCAAAGAAGCGCGAGATCGTGAGCCGACCATACGGCCGCAAATTACCCGGATTGTTGCCGAAGGCATGGCCAAGCTCACCGGCTGCGTAATTCGGTCGCTTCCCATTGTCCCGGCCCACGTCCGTCCGGCTCGACACCTCGCAGGAAGCTAACGCAAAAGCCGGCCGACGTGCGAGAAACGTACCCCTCCACCTTCTCTTTAGTTTCTGTTCTTATGATTACACCAAAGCGAACAGGCCCGTATCGAATAATTTTCGGGAGTGTGCTTATCGATCAAGCGCGGATTTCGAATCTTGAACCTCCCGTACTGGAAAATGAAAAGTCCGCTCTTCCCGCGGGCCGTATTTCATATCCTAGAGGAGCCTCGTCCTTCCCTGGATGATGTTTCGTAACTGTCGACCTTGGCGACGACGGGAGTAAGGACCGCAACCGAAGCCAGACTTATTATCGGCCGAGGGTGACAATTCGGCCCCTGTCCAGAAGCAACGGAAGAAGTGAAGGGGGGGGGCGTGGATCACGGACCCCGGCGACGGGTAGGTAATTTTCGCGGGAATCGGCGTCTTTCCGAACGTTTGACCATAGTTGGGCCACCGCGTCTTCCCGATGGGAGAATGTTTGGCCTTGCCTTCTTTCCCTCTCGCTGTTCCTGGCCGTTGGGACTTTAGCTCGTGTAAGCCAGACGTTGAGGTGGCGAAAATAAAGAAAACAACCAGAATATTAAAATAAAATCCTAACATCGCTTAGAGAACCCTACGGAATCATGTCGCGATCGCGATGACGGCCTCGAACCGGAGGACGGTTTTGCTGCAGCTGTCACCATGCCAGGCGGGTCAGCGGAGTACCAAGAAAAAACACGTTACAATATATATAAGGACTTCCGGTTGGGACAGAGTTGAGTCTGGACGTGTTGACGGGCAATGGGAGGTTTTTTTACAATCATAGTTAGCATAGCAGTGAGGAAAAGAGAAAAATCGGGGTTACAGAAACAGCAAAGTGCATGAATCATTCTGGGATATGTAGAAGAATGGCGACTAGCGTGGAAGATGTGAAAATAGGTGAAATAGAGACACGTGAAGAGAAGGAGGTTATGTGGGGGGGGGGGGGAGTGGCAGCAATAAGGTCGAATGTACTGCATACGCCACCGACGCCACCGTCGCCACCTTAGACCACGAGGAGGTGTTATCGCGAGATGACAGGCAGGAAAATAGAAGAAGAGGACACGGACGGGATGAGTAAAAACAACGGCGGCAAGGGAAAAGCAAGTGACGCAAGCGAGAGTGAGGATGTAAAAGAGAGTAGGACAGAGTGGTGGAGTAGTGCAGACGAAAAAGCGGCAATTCGAGCGAATCGGGAAGACACGGTGGTGGAGGAAGGGCCGCAGGACGCCGGTAAACAAATCACGGTGACAGATGGGGGAGGTAGCGATTTGGTAATGAGTGAGGATGGACAAGAACCGACGATGGGCAACATAATGAGGACCATCCGGGAGGCGGAGAGAAAAAAGAAAGAGCACTGGGAAATGTTGACGGGAAAAATAGTGGAAGAAATTTTGCCCTTGCCGTGCAGGTGCGAAATAATGAACGAAATAGTAAAGGGTCTGCTGGCGGAAGCGGAGCAATGGAAACATTTAAGGTATAAAGACAAAGCGATATGGGATGATTGAGAATTGAGACAAAAATTGGAAAACAAAGAGCCCGAAGGAGTGGAGGAGAGGGCGGAGGTCCCGGACGCAACTTTGGGACCGGCGCACACTGGGAACGATTGCGAGGAACGAGAGGGGTTCCAAGACGAATACAGGGACGTGGAAGTGTGCCCGCTGTCTCAACGAAGCCAGGCACTCTGACAAGGACAGCGGCGCGGCAAGAAGAGAGGGCAGGCTATAGGAAAAGCTGCTGGGGCCGGAGCCGGAGGGGAAGCTGGCGACGGGAGGACGGGACGAACGACGCCTCGTGACGAAGGCGGAGCGCGAAGGAGCGAGCGGAGCTGTACGAACAGCAGGACGGAGAGATCGGTTGGAGAGAATGAGTAGACACAGCCAAGCGGACGCCGATACAGGAACGTAGCGCAACGAGAGCCGGAGGCTCTAAGCGCGGGGGAGTGGTACTGGGAGGTGCAGGAGAGGAACAGAAGGACGCGGAACATAGTAGAAAGAGGGGTAAACACAGCAGGGACGGAGAGGGAAATAGCGCGGGAAATTATCCAAATTCTGCGAGCGAAAACCGGGGTTGCACCTAAAATCGTAAGGATTTTAGGTGCATCCAGCAATCGTAGTTACCCTCGCCTCGCTGGAGAACAAAATCAACGTAATAAAGAGAAGGGGAGAGTTGAGAGGCACAGGGATTTGGATCGGGGATGACTTGACCGCGCGAGAGACGAGAGTGACGGAGTGGCTGAAAAAAGAAGCGGTAGGGAAGAGACGGGCAGGGAAAATGACTAGCTTGGGGTACATGAAAGTGTGCGTAAACGGGACTTGGTGGTATTGGGTAGAGAGAGAGGGAGCGATGGAAAGATTGCCGTTTCGGAGGGATCGGAGACGAAAGTACTAGAGAAGAAGAGGGGAATAAGATCATAAGAGAGGTGACGTGGAACTTGGCGGGGGTTGGGATATTATGGGCAGCACGAGACTTCCTCGAAGGTCTTGTCATAATCCTAGTACAGGAAACATGGATTGAGGGAAAGAATAAAGAAAGGATATTAACGCGAATGGACAAAGCGTTCAAGTGGTGGGCGAAGGCGGCAGTGCGCAATAAGCCAAGGGGGAGAGCGGCAGCAAGGGACCTAACAGGAATTAAAAAGAGTGTATGTGATAATTGTAGAGTGGAAGAGTAGCAGTATGGAATGATTGTGAAAATTAGAAGACGGAAGTAGTATGGGGGCCACTATGGCGACCCCCACTCCTCATCCCCACTCCTACCCCCACTCCTCGGTAGCCGAGGTGGTGGGGGGTGGAGTGGGGATGACCGTCCTTATCCCCCCACCCCCCCCCCCCCTCCTCGGTATCCGAGGTGGAGGGGATGGAGTGGGGATTTCCCCCCACGCGCCGCGTGGAGGGGGGATGGCCGGAGTGGTGGGTTCGCCATAGTGGCCCCCTTTTTTTTTTTGCTTTATTCAAATATGTTCACAAAGTATACATTTTTATGATATGTACATGATATCGCTGCTAATTAACCGTTTCAACTGATAATTTATGAGATTATCGGTGACGCTTGTTCTGGCGCGTGCGGAGAGTTCGCCGGGAATACAGGATAGGGTGCGTTGAACGCTTGCTTGAATTTTCGTCTTCCTTCTACGAATCCGTCGTCGTAAACGACGCGCTGTCATGCTGAATATTTCGGTTGCGATTACGCTGACAACTGTATTTTTACACTTTGTCACGTCCTCGGTGGAACGATGAAGCCATGCCATGTAGTCGTATATGCGTTCCTCCAATAGCTGCATCACGACGAAGTCATCTTTTATGAAGGTGAAGAATGGCGCCGCATGGTGTATAGCGTTTGCTCCGTAGTCGTTGCAGTTTTGGATAGTTACGGTGGGCTGGTTGAGATGTTCACCGTATTCTAAATTGTAACTATCGCAGGAAACCACGGTGTGGACCGTAGGAGTGTTTCCCTCGTCGTTGAGATACGCTGTGATCGTAGAGAAACGTTCGCGAAAATCCAACCACGATGGAGTATTTAGCGTTGCCCAGCCGTTGCTGTCGCATGTGAAGCGTATGACAGGATGTAATTGATTAGCACCGATAACTTCAATACCCAACCGCACACTTTTTGTCAAGCAATTGTTGAGATTATGGGATATTTGTAGCAGCAGCGGGCACGGTTTATAGCAGCTATTATCGGAAGTCGCGCTTGCCATGGCTGCTCTGGGTAGACTGAACCACGCAAGCGAGATGTCGTTGTCTTTCGCGGGAACTGCAGACGCTGCACTACGCGGCGGCAGGCTTGAATTCCAGATTGTTAAAATCGTCCCCGAAGAATTCCATGAGAAGATTATTCTCGCGCGCAGCCGTTACCATCTGCTGGAACAGCGTTTCGTTTTCCAGAACTTTGGTGAATCTGGATGGTAGAAAGCACGTGAACTCCCTGTCCACTTCAACAATGATTCGGGGCCCGAAGCGTGTTTTTACGGCCCGTACATCAGAAATCTTGTAGTCAGTTTTTAGCGAAAGCTCCGACAGTTTTTTCGCCGGAAGGAACTCCGACAACTTTCCGATCTTGTTGATTTGGGAGAAGTCCATCGCTGATATCGAGCTTTTGAATTTGACGGGTTAAAATTTGTAACGCTGTTCTTCTCTGGATGAGCGTTTGAAGAGCAGTTAAGTTTTGCAAGAATGCTTCAACGCGTACTTTTAACTCGCACCGTTTTCTCTGCATATGCTTCTGCTGTTGCCACCCGAGGACTACTGATGCTTTATAGGTCTGCTATACCCACCCATCATAACAACCGTTTCCCCCACCACGTCCGTTTCCCCCACCACGTTTCGCCAAGAGTCGCGCAAAACATAATGGCTGATGTCGAAGAGCGCCAGACGGGACCTCTAGCAAAATTGCTGACGATGTCGTTGCTATGCGCCGCTGAATAAAGTTCGAGACACAGAGAAATATTTCAACCGTCATCATTTTATTGAACGGTTAACAGTTACGGGAGCAGCAGCCCTGTACACAATGTAAACTTTTATGATTGAAGGAATTGCTGCCTCCTGTGGGCAGACCCTTATTGAACATTTTACGCGTAGCTTTATTCTGCTTACGGGTAAAGGCCTTGTAGTAATCGTCCACTATTTTATCGTTGCGCGGTAGATCATTTGAAAATACGCTTCTAAACTTATGCATACCGAAGCCAGTACACATATAATGAAGAAACATAATGCAATACTGTCCGCAGCACTGCGAATCCGCAGCTTGAAGCTGATCAGTGCTGTATCGGAAGAGTTTACAGTTTCCTCGGAGTCGACGGAGATGCTGTGGGATGATTGGTGGTAGACCGTAGCTGTCGAAGTACCATCCACGTCCGTCACGATCGACGTACATGGCGATCCAGTGGGTGCCGGGCTGTTTATATCCATCAGTATTCACGACAATAGCCGTTGGTTTTGTCCAAACTTTTGGTATCCAATCTGCGGGGTATACACCAACAGCGTGCTTTTTTATATCACGTAGAGAGTCGAGGATTTGAAGGCTGTTCATAGCAGGATACGTCGCAGGGCAAGCCAACCGATAACGCTGTTGTTGTCCTATATTCCCATAGCGATTCGCGACGCTCGCTCTGACAGAGCAGTGTTTTAATTCTCATCACATTATCCAGGGCGCACTTATACGATTGATTTTTCCGTATCGCTGCGTGATATGAGCAATGTGTACCGGCCCCCGGAAGATGCTGAAATGAGATATTATCCTCGTCCTCCTCCAAATTTATAATATAGTAACCGGTGAGTTGCGCTAAATAGGATGATTTATCGGCGCCTCGTACAAATATCCGCGTAGAATCGGTAGCGATTGCCCTCAAAATTCTCTCAATGCAGCGTAATGGCGTATGACCCTCGAACCATTTTATACCGTGATGCTCACGCGTCACCCGTTCGTTCGCTCTTTTCACATCCGGCGGTAATTGTCTGTACGCGTGAGGTGGAGCGACGATCCAATGATCGTGCCACGATGAATCGATTGACGCAACAGCCACTTCTTTTGGTATAAAGTTGTAGTGCTTATCCGTTAAGCCTTGTATGTCTATCGCGATACTCATGATGGTTCTGCTGTGAGCGCTCTGCTCGAACTGAAGAGCTCAACCGCTGAAATCTACAATAACTTGCCGGGAAGCATCAATCTCCACGACGTTATCATATTCCGCATACACGACACAATTTACCGTTGAAGTTATCGCCTCACCGAAGCGTACCTCGAGCCTCACACTACCGTGTTTCACCAAATTCCAATGACTGTTACTGTTCGCCGAAAGATCGGGCGTTAGATCAAACGCAAAAAGACAATAGCCCCAGGGATACGCTGTGCGAGTAATTGAATTACCCTGATTGAGTAAGTGAATGCCGGTCCCTGAGAATAATGTATGATACGCATCCACATATAGATGTGTGTCGTCAAAGTTAGGTTGGAGTGCTTTCGATGGTATCTGCACACCGTCAGCATATAACGCGAGATAATTAATTTTATAATTCTGAAAGTTAAACGGATTCAATGCGCGGTTACCGTTGAATGCTTTATTATCGACAAACCCTATAATTATGCGCTTCGGCAGTTGGCCCAGTATAACATTGTCCAGGGTATCGCCGTGCACACCTGCATGCATCGATATAGACTTAACCTCGACACGTGTCAAAGGATATTTTGCTGTAGATTTTGATAATGCTCGCGCGTGAGCTAAAAGTATGCCAGGGGCAATTTTAGCGCGGCGTACGAGAAGCGATGCCTCGGTAATATGCATGCTGAAATCTTTCGAGGAAGTCATAAGACAGAATGCGTCGCTGGTACGTACAAGACGTAATCGCATCTCCACGCCGTTTATAAGAAATCGCTCTTGATTAAAAATATCGCAATGGAGGTGACCGAGGAGATCGATCTCATTGCGCCCATTGAGGACCATTCGACGATTAGCAAGGCCTGCATTAGCTTCTGCTACATCGTCCATTTTACCGGCTGTATCACCATACCACAGACAACTTGAAAGATGAGAGGTTTCGCGCCCTGCCCATAATTCAATAAGTTTTCAATGTATGCCCTGTACGCATAAGCATTATTGGGCGGGGATACGAGTTTCTGATTGAGAAATACATCGACTTGATTGAACAATGAATGAAGTAAATTATTGACCGGACCCACTCTAATGGTAGGGTCTGGTTTCACTGCGCTCGGGCGTATTTGGGCGCGTATGCTTAGCATGGTATGAGCAAGATCGATGTATTCGTCACCTTGACCAGGTACTACAAACTCTATTGGTGAATCTTCCGTCAGAGATGAGATCGGTTTATAGTGCACCCATTGCGTTCCCTCGATGGTTGTTTGAGTCGGCGGTAGAGAGAATTGTTCCAGCTCAGACTTCAAACACTCACACGAATGGGCATGCAAGAACGCCATTTTCACGAGAAGATATCTGACACCGTCCTAGCTCGCGACTTCTTCTTCTTCTTCGACGTTCTCTTTCTAGCTGTTCCCTTCTTTTTTTTAACACGGCTTGTACGTTTTTTCTTCACAGCGGCGGTTTTCTTTTTTAGGCCGATGCTACGCGCACTGTAGCTACTGAGTGAATGCGCAAGCTTGTGATTTTTCGAGGTCTTATATCCTGAACCACGCATAAGGCTATTGAGTTTTTCCTCAGCTTTTCGCTTCAAACTCACACCCGATTCGCGCAAACGCGATTTGAAGGCTTCCCTAGGCTGAATTCCCGCATCCATTATATCGCTCGCCACATTAAGGCCTGACCGTATAGCCTCTTTACCGACAGCTCGTGCCCCCTGTTTTAAGAGAGGTAAAATGCGACGGAAAAGACCGCCAAGGAAACTACCAATACCGTGACCCCGCTGGTTCGGCGACCCTATGTATACCTGGCTAATCCCCCCGTACCCTGTTCTACCTCCTCCCACTTGTGCGTCAAAGTACGCATCGTAGTAATTCATGTTGCTCTCTCTCTCTTTTCTCTACCACAACTAAGCTAGACGTTTGAACTGGAGTGTCACGGTTAGCGTTCCACCCTCGAATGGCAACCAATGCCCGAATTCATCTCTTATATCGATATCTATCGTTTGAAAGCTCACAGAGCCTTCGTTCACAGAGCCGTAGTTATAATTATTATCAATGTCAAAGGGGACGACACGTAATAACGGTGCGTGTACATCACCGGTCATGTAGGACTCACAAATATCCGTATAAACAAACAACATATTGGGTATACCGTTCATGAGGCTAGCCGGCTGTGGTGCAATATACTGATTCGTTACCACAAGACCCGCACTATGAGTGAAGCCTAAAATTTTGTTAATTATGGGGGAACAGTGGAAAGCGTGTTCTAGATTTTTGCACTTGGTGCAGACACGCTCTACCGAGACATAGCCGTTAAAAGTATGCTGGAATTTCAAATGTCCTGCAATACATTGAATTTCGTTAATTGCTTCGAGTAGTGTGGATACGCTACGGTATACTCCAGATGGTACGCAAGCACGCTCGTTTTTAAAATCGACATTGGCCTCAACACCCGGGGTCGCTGCGTTCGTCACTAAACTAATAAAGTTTTTTTCACCTTCAGGCGGCACGTGTAGAACAGTCAGCGGTATGTGTATTTCGGCTAAGGAAACGCCCCATTTGCGGCGTAAATTTACACTCTGTGGCAAGTGTGTGGTGTATTGTGTCGTCCGGTTATTAGGGTAGTACTTCATGCTGCTATTGCTAGGTAGAACTACAAAAAACTCGGTATCACTCATCGCGCCTACTTTTTCTTACCCCACCTTTGGACTCTAGATAACTCGGGTTCGTAAAAAAAGCCGTCAATCTCCTCGCCGTTGAGATCATGCAGAATGTACACGATAGGGCGGCTACTCACGGATATACGATGTATCTTAAATAGCTCGCTGCTCCAACCGCTCTCGTATCCTTTAGCAAAGGCAGCCTTCGCGCTACTGATGCGGACAATATCACCCGGCTTATATTTAGGAGGCGACCGCTGTACAGGATGCTGTTGTTTGTATCGCCGCATTAGATTATCGCGCGCTTTAGTAGATGTAAGCAAAGTTACAAATGCGGGTGTCATTCTAACACCGCTATGTATAGTACGATTGTATGCGGAGACTATATTCTGCAAAACGTCGATATAACGTTTTTGGCGCGAATACGTGAAGTATCGCCACATTCTTTCTTTCAACGTTCGATTGAAACGCTCTACAACAGCTGCTTTTACGTCAGGGTTGCGGCTCGCCCGGAACTGAATATTATGCTTCGGTAAGAAAGTCTGAAAAACTGACCCTGTAAATTCCCGACCCTTGTCCGATTGTAGACAAACGGGAGATCGGCCGTTTGTGCTTTTCAGCGAAAGTATACGAGCCAGAGCGTTAGCCACTGTTAAAGCAGCCTTGTCGTACACCGGCTCAACCCACGCGTACTTACTGAGCACATCTATGACCACAAGAAGATAGGTATAGCCATCGTTATAACTTTTGAGCGAACGAAGGTCTACAAGATCAGCCTCCCAAACATCGTCAATGTTCTGTACATTGTAGATGCGCCGAGGAAATCGTCGGCGTATCGCTCTATGCTTGGTGAAAGCATCCTGTGCTTCGCGCCACTGTATCGTTTTTTTTTGGGAGATTTTCTTTTTACGACTTACGTGTAACAGCTTAGTAGCACCGGAAAAAGACGCCTCATGTGAAGGATCAAAGTAAATTTTTTCAAGTGTTTTCATACTGATAGTTTGAGAGAGGACCAGGTGAACCGTTTTCTCTTACCACGCCCGCTCTCTGCGGCTAATTTATTGCTCTCACTACCGCTGTAGAACTCGGAATGACTGGTATCGCTAACGTCCTCGTCGTCAGCGTCGGTCGTGCTGTTACTGCGGGGCGAGCGTAATGTTGAATTGGCTTGCGTTTCCAGCCACAGTTCGTCGTTTCCCACAAACTCGCGAGGTGCTTGTATAGCCCTTAAAAAATTTGCAAAGACTCTACGACCCGCCGGTTTGGCCATCTTTCTCGCACGCATTGCGTCATTCACAAGGTCAACAATGTTTGAATGTTTGATTGTTTCTCCATTGACAGAGACCACACCGGCTGCATTCCAAGAAAAATCTGAGGACGGCGCATCATGTAGTCGTCGCAATAAGAGTTTCGCTTTATTGCGGAATTTCGCAGGTACACTCTCAACAATGATGGAATCGTTCATTCGTGTTTCTGCTACTACTGCTGCTGATCTTTCCACAGGGTGTGTGTCTTTTTTTTGTTCCTTCACAAGCTCATGATACAGCTGTGCTCGTTCGCCATCGACGAAATGTAGATAACGCTGTAATACGCGCAAATATGCTAGCCATTTTTCTCGCTCGTCACCGTACGCATTAGATTTTAAAATTTCGCTCACCTCCATATCAAGGCGATTCAGAGTCGCCGTAATTGTTTTCTCCGCTTGGCTCACCGGGCGTGCCTCACTATCACTGACACTGCACTTTTGGGGGTCTAGATGTAATAGACGCTCCTCGGGCACCAGAACCATTTTCCTGGCATGCTCCATTATTTGGCTATTAGATTTGACAATATGGTACCGAGGATTGGGGCAACCAGCAGGGGTAAAAATCCACCGCTTTGAATGACAAACTTCTTCTTACTTTTCCAGCAGCCTCTATTCGCGGCTAAGCGCCTGAGAAGGGGCGCGTGGCGGCGCAATTTTTTCCGTTGGTTGGCTTTGAGAGGAATATTACCGCGAAGAACGTTTAAAGAGCACTCGCAAATGCAGCGTATTATACGAGAATCCGCTTTCCGCAAAATAGCCTCACGCTGTTCTTTGGTGAGATATTGAAGAGCGTTCAATATCGCAACGCTCTTCTTGCAAAGTGACGATCCGCTGCGTGCCATCACAGACGTAGAACTGGTAATTCCCCATATGTGTCACCGCTTTTTAATTTCTTTCGCGGTACGTAAACGAAATGGCGAGTATCATCAGGGAAAATACATGTACGGTATCGACAATTATCGGGTGTTGATTGCTTCAGATCTAGCAACAAATAACCGTGCGGTTTAGATGTTGCATCGTAATAAGCCTCCTGTAGAAATCGCGGATTTTCGGGGCATATTTGACGCGCCAAGTGCTGTATTTGAGCACGATCGCGAGGGTTTTTGAAGATGACGATATAATTAGCATTCAAAGAGATGTCCCGTTGACCATGACCCTGATGAAACAAATTTTGCGTTATAAAAATAACGCTCAAGTTCTTATGATGACTGCCTTTGGTGAATAGATCGACAACGGTGTTGTTCGATGCTTCACGCATTAGATCATCGATAATTAAGAGCTTCGCGCGGGGGTCGTTTGAGTAATCGGCAGTCTGGGGTAATCCTTCGCGAAATTCTATAGCATCGCCGTACTCCGTATATGCTGTCTGCCACTCGGAATAATAAAATATTATTCTCTCGAAGCGCTCGCTGTTCATATGCGTGATACATTTCAGAATTTTTTTAACAAAATACGTTTTACCGCAACCTGTCGGCCCGCAGATCATAGAAGTCCAGGGATGTTGCCACCTCGTGTCCATCGCGGTACATGAGGAAATTTAGGTTCAGTACAATATTAAATAAGATTTTCGGGTTTTACGTAAAAAATATATTTACAGCATGTTTTACAAATGGCGATAACCGTAGGGAAGCGATCCATATTGTCCATCTCGTCTACGCTTAATGCTCGATGGCTTGCACGTTTTTGTCTCACCTCGTGTGACAACATGGTGAAGTTCTGTACGTCTGATGGCGCCGTATCTCAGTACAATAGGATCCTCTCGCTCACCCACGATGAAGGATCGTACGGACTCATAGTTTATTAACGCATTGTTTGCAAAATTAAGCGTGATACCCTTAACTTTGCAAACCTCACTCTCTGTCCCGTCAGGCGCGCGCACGATGAACGCATAAAATTTAGGACCGCCGGAAATGAAACTTCTTATGTAACTGCCCTCACCATAGGTGGTTAGTTCGTTTGTTAAATCGCCAAGCAATTGGCCTATTGGGGGCTCGTAGGTATCAGGCTGCTCTCTCGTTACATAAATTACGGAGTCGGTATCACAGTACAACGCACGTCTTCCCAGTCGTTCCAGGTAACCATAAAGTTTTAAACGCGCTTGTGCCGTGGTGTATGCAGCTATTACAACGTTAGCTATACTGAAGGGTACCACAGCCTCACAGGTTTTAATATAATTGACGTAAAGAACTTCATCGTTCACCGGCAGCATACCTGTAATATCGTATTTCGGATTAGTTAATAACTCCATAAGTTTTTTGCGCGTTGATACTACGACTGTTTGTGGCAGATTTTCGCGTTGTCCGAATTTTCCCCAGAACGAATTCAGACATAGTTTGGCGACTGAGCGTAGGCCGGGGTTTTTGGTTATCGACTGACGATTCAAACGAATCCCCTCTGATTGCTCAAAACTAGCGATATAACGCTCCTTGGCGGATTCATCGTCCAAACAGTTCTCAGGCCACCCGCTCGCCTCCTGCTTGATCTTCAAAAAGGTGTTAATGTACTCGACGAATAGGCCTCCCGTTTGCGTGTCACGATTGAATTGCGTTACTTCGTATTGCCAGATTTCGACAATGTGGAGTATCGTGTAACCGCATGAGACGGCTTTTCGCAATTCATCGGCAACCCAGGTACCCTCGAACACACGCTCATCCGGATCGTCATGCATGCACTCTTCCTCATTCATCATCTCACTGCATGTGCGGCACAGAGAGAACAGCAGTCGCTGATGCATACGTACAGGCAAAACAGGATGGTAGAGATCGCGCGGTGGTAGAACGGTACATTTCACAAGGCCTTCGACACGCGCTAGATCGTTAGTGGGTCCTGTCATCTCTAAGCATTCCCCGCCTATATATACTTTCGGATGCCCGATAGGGTATTTACCAAATTTGCAAATATATGGGTACAGAGAGCAGACGTCTACGTAGCGTATGCGCTCCGTCTCTTTAACATCGTAGAGCGTCACCATATTCTCCGTGCGACCGCCGAAGAAAGCATCACGAGGATTTAAGGGTTCCGCAGTCGTCAGCGGATGATCCCGTATGAGTTCACGAATTTCAGCACTAGTTTCCAAAAGCCTGTCCCACTCACATTCCCAAATTTCCATTAACTGGTAACCACCCGAGCGAATTCTATTAGCTATAGCAAGAGTTCTTTCTAACCGCTCGTCCATTGATATATCACCGCGTTGTTTACAGTCTCTATTGAGGGAAAAGCATTGAGGGCAGCCGTGCCAATAGCAGCCATGAAATTGTAATACGTACGCGGTATTGCCTGCTTCATAATAGCCGTCGACGAGTAAATTTTGAGGTAGTCTAAATTCGCGCGAACGACCAGCGTGTATAATACGCTTTCCGAGAGTATGCTCCATCCATACAAGCCATGAAATAGCCTTTTTTGATTGGGTATGCACCCACCTATAGCCACCCAGCGGCATAATGCCGACCGTATTGTCTTTGAGGAAATTTTTCCGAAAGACCCTGAAGCAGGCTGAGGCTATCGTTGTGCTCTCGTCAAACGGACAAACCCGGCCGCTTGCTATAAACATGTCACGAAAAGCCATACACGCGCGTTTCAAGATCGTGACGTCGTCCGTGCAGTAGCTTACGAGTTCCTTGGAAAAGTCAAACACATAGTCTCTGTCTTTAGACTCATGATACCAGGCTAAGAATTTTTCACGCTCTGCGGGGCGCATCGTGTCGGGAGAATAATACTGTACGGCTGGTAGAGGACCCACATAATTTTGATTTTCCGGCCTGTTAAACAGATGAGGGAAAACACCTTTAACGATAGCTCCTGTGAGACCGAAGGCTTTAGGAAGCGCACTGAGAGGAATGTGAAAATAGTTTAGACTATCGAGAAAAACAAGTTTTTCAACACGCATCGAGATGATTTTCGTACCGTTCATAATTATACTCGGCAGTTGGACCTTTTTTTCTTCGATTAAATAGCGCAAAATGAACTGCGCATCAAAGCCACCGGCATTATGAGCAATACAGATAGTACGCGAAAAATGCTCGACGCGCTGCATAGCAAGCTCGACCAATTGACCCACAGGCTGCTGTCGAAATACATATTGTCGAGAGTCGCAATACTCGCATGGCTCGGCCATCGAATCACAAGTGCAACAATACGTGCAAACTCGTTGAACTACGCACAAGTTGGGCTCGTGTAGAAAAGTATTCGCATCGCCTGGTACCTGTGTACATTGCTGAGTCTCAAAATCGTAGAATATAAAAAGTATTTTCCCCGTGCTTTGACCACCGCGAAAAGGCTTCATAAAGCACATGTGATAATTGGGTCGATCCGCTCTGCATACTTTACAAAAGGCAACACCGCAAACGTGTTTTCGTCTTTTATCGAGAGGCCTGACAATTTTCAGGCATTCGGGGCACCGTTTGAACGAGGCACACACGCTGTTTGATTTGCGTTTTCTGTACTGTTTAACAATCAAATGATTTTCGAAACATTGCACCCCGTAAAACTCGCGCGCGCACGCCTCGCATCGAATAGCTGCATTTACATCGGGATCGCACGGTGGTGACGTCATACAGCGCGGGCACTTTTTTTTTAAACATCTATGACCAAATCTGCGGTATTGCGAATTACACGAGGAGCAAAAATCGCGGCTTCCCACGGCGCCTCGTAAATTTAATATCGGTTGATAATGATGCGAGCGCTCGTAATATAAAATGTGCAGCGTGTGTTCGATTTTGCCAAAAGTATTTGAGACTTGCTGCGAGCCATCGAACAAAGGTGCATTCCCCCTCCCGAGTATCAAAAATTCATAAACTACTATGGCAATACCGTGCTGCGCGAGATAATTCTGGTAGAGAACAATCTCACGGACACCGCAGCCGTTTGACGGTACTATAACTCCTGCTGCGTTCGTTAATTCAAGAGCAGCGTTTTTCTGCAATGAACCATTAGTCTGTCTCATACGTTGCCAGTTTGCATGTAAACTACCTGAGCGTATTTCGCCCCGTTCGGCATACGCGCGCGCCGCCGCCAGGGACCGTGGTAAACAGAGAGTATCGGTATTGCGTATCGTGAGAATGGATTTTTTTGCTACCCCCTCATGTGTTAAGCGTTTTATGCCTGTGCCCTCAACGCCCCTGACAATACTGGCTTTGATTATGCATGCATCGTCAATATTCAGTGACGCAGCGCTCTGAGCAACGCTCATTATCAACTGCCAAATATCATCGAACGCGCAATCTCTAATGGGTCGAAACGAGAGCCAAACGGGTCCGTGTGGTAAACTGCTCGAGGCAAACGATATACCTATGTAATCGCCAGCCTCGCAAGACGCTGTGATATACGTCAAAAGGTCACGAAACGCTCCTTCCAGCCATGGTAATAAATGGTCACCAGGCGGGGGCTGACGAATGCGTACGGTGATTTCTCGGCCTCGTAGTTTAAAACGCTTGAAGTACCGACGAGCCTCCTCGATGATCTCAATACGCGCGCCTGGCGGCTGTACATCGTCGAAGGACTCATCGCGCTGTCGTCTACGACCGAAACCTTCTTGTACGCCTGTAAAAATGAGTAGGAATGCTTAAAATTGCTTAACCATGTCAATAAGTAAGCTCAAAATGTACCTGGTGTTATTGCTACTTCTACCCACGGACGTCTACAAAGCGTCTTCATCAAACAGCAGAGATATTGACGCATAACCTGCCGTAAAATATAATAACTCACTCTCTATTTTTTTTTTGCAAACAAAATCTTTCAAGTTAATATTAGCTTTGCAAAACCGATAATGTATATACCTATGCGAGTAATAAAGAGGGGTTCGTTTACCTGAGTCGTCACTCGAACTCAAAAGACGATTTAGCCAAGCGTCATCAGCACCATCATCAGCATCGTGCGGTAGATCGTTTTCACCTTGCTGCTGTGGTGAGGCACCTCCAAAAGGCCACATCCATAGTTGGTTGTCCCTATGTTCGTATTCCTCATCAGGGTGTTGCACGTCGTTGACTATCTCGCGAGCCCATTGCTCCAGCATGATGTTGCCTCTCTCGCTTACAGCCTGATCGGTGTCATCGTCGTCGCCGTCGTCGTCGCCGTTGGCACGCTCGGGGTTATTCTGTAAATCTGCATGTGTTTTATTATTAATGTCTGATAAAAGCGTATTGTTAATGTATGATAATGACTTATTATTAATACTTACACTCGTTACTGCCGGAAAATATTTCGGACGGGTGGCCCATACTGGATGTAGACGGCCGGACAAGGGTCTCAGCGTCGGAAATACCTCCAGATATATCTACTGGACTTAGAACCGGCTGCTGTAGTATCCCTTCTTCTTCAACATCTGTTATTGGGGATAGCTGAAGGTAATCAGGAAGTCTATCAACAGTCTCCTCATTGCTGCTCGCGGGGCGTAGATCAGGACCAGCAAGCGATTCAGAGTCTGTGCAATTATTGCGCAAAGGTCCTTCAGCCGCGGCATCTAGATGATCGTCATGCACGCTTTCATCATCTCGCGCTATTTCTTCCTCCACGGCTTGCGCCCCCTCGACGAGTGCAGCTTCTTCATCGGAGCTCGCATCATAGAGCCGACGATAATCTAGTGTACTTCTGCATTACCACGATATCACACTTAAAAAAGATGCACGCCCGCTACGGAGCACAACTTACGGTTTATTTCATTGATGAGATTACGTGTGCACGGAATAGTCTCAAGATTTCTGCGTTGTAATTCTTCAAACACACATAGGAGAACCCTGTAGCCTCTAAACAGACCTCTGTTATAAGCTGTCACAAGGGCTCGCAGCGGAGCCCACCATAGCACATATTTCAAGCGCGTTATGAGAGAATTTTCCGGTAAATATCGCAATTCGGTGCACCAGTTATTATTACACCTTCGGTGAAGTTGTGCATTCCGCGTTTTGACCAAGCGAAGAAGATCTAAAATACACGTACGGATATTACGGCTATCCATAGATGCTCCTGAGAAATGTATCGAGCGCTGTCTAGATCACTACTGACAGCTTTTTTCAATTGTTCAAATGCTCGCATTGTCACGAGCAATGTGTATGTCTGCGTTTTATCACACATACATGTAGCACATTCGAAGACGATAGCCTTTTTGAAAATCTCGAGATTTATTCCTCTGAGCGTGTAAACTGATATTTCGCGCAGATGCATTTTTGCTGACTCGCGAGCATTCCTGAAAGTATCTTCATCAACGTCTCCGTCGAGCGCTTATTGCCGGAGAAGTTTCATGTTAAAATCATAGTCGAATTCAAATTCAACGTTCTCTAAGGTCCTGCGCTCTCTATTTAAAAACGATAGAACGAGTATAAGTATACTATGCTATATACAGGCTATCTCTTAGCTGAGATGTTCCCGAGGATGTAGACTGAAATTCGGAATAAGTTGATATAAGTATGTATGGGCTCGGATCAATCTCTGAATTGTTATTCATTTTTAAAAGGATACGGTGTAGCGACGCGTTTGCGTGTGTACAGTAGCAAATGGGCCAGTGCCCCGCACACACGTATGCTCGTGCTCGTCGATGTGCGCACTCTACAGCAGGTACGAAAATCCGCACAAAGAGGAGAGGCCGAGAATACAGCTTCTCCCTTGTGGAGAGCACGTATGCTCGTACCCATCGGTGTGCGCTCTGGTACGAATATCCGCACAAAGAGGAGAGGCCGAGAATACAGCTTCTCCCTTGCGGCCTGCTACGAGGGCGCGGTGTGTGTGTGTGTGTGTGTGTGCGCGTGCGTGCGTGCGTGCGCGCGCGTGTGTGTGTGTGTGTGTGTGTGTGTGTGTGTGTGTGTGCGCCAGCAAGCGGCTCGGTGATACAGCACACGTATGCTTGCGTCCGTCGGCGGGCACGCTCTATAGCAGATACGAATGTCCGCACAAAGAGGAGAGGCCAAGAATACAACTTCTCCCTTGTGGGCTGCTACGAGGGCGCATGTGTGTGTGACCAACAAGCGGCCCGATGTCACGACACACGTATGCTCGTGCCCGCCTGTGTGCGCGCTCTATAGTAGGTACGAATATCCACACAAAGAGGAGAGGCCGAGAATACGGCTTCTCCCTTGTGGTCTGCTACGAGGGCGCGTGTGTGTGTACCAACAAGCGGCTCGACGTCACGACACACGTATGCTCGTGTCCGCCTGTGTGCGCGCTCTATAGCAGGTACGAATATCCGCACAAAGAGGAGAGGCCGAGAATACGGTTTCTCCCATGTGGGCTGCTGTGCAAAAGATTTTGACAGTTATCAGCATAATTCGCAAACTCCTGCGGTGAGTTCACCGACGGATGAACTCATCGTGGAGCGGAGCTAAACTGCATCGCTTAGCTTGTACACGTGCTCACCGTCGGATGAGCTCATCGTAGAACGATCGCGCTCACCGTCGGGTGAGCTCATCGTAGAACGATGCATCGACTACCCCGCACACGTGCAATTATGCTGACCTGTCAAAATCTGCAAAAGATGCCCTTCATACGACAGGCAGCTTTAGTTGCTCTTCAGACACCGTCGCGCGCGTTCCACCAGTCCACGAAAAAAATGTATCCCGAGTGCTTCGAGCTCCCTGTGGCTCCATTTGCGTGTCGCGTTTCCCGCGTCGACGGCTTAGCCGTTTATATACGCACCGTGGCGACGGGCGAAACGCATGAATGGCTGCGTGAAGCCCTATACGCGTTTTACGCCCAGCGTCGGGTGGGAGTACGTCTTCCGTTCGACGATATTGTGCCAGGAGCATCGTGCGTGACAATCCCCGCGGGTGGCTGTGGCGTGCTCCGCGGAAATGTAGTGTCGTGCGACTCCGAGGGTTATAGCGAGGTTTTTTTTGTTGACGAGGGATATAGCGGGTACGTAGACGCGGCCTCGCTGTATGCCCCCGCGCCCTTTTGCGCGTTTGTCGCGGGCCTCGCCATCCAGTGCGCGGTTTCGGGGATCGCGCATCTCGAGGCCATCCCCTTCGTCTCGGACCTGCTCGCGGATCTCGTAGAGAACCGCGTCGTCGTGGCTGTGGCCGAAAACGGCACCCCCCTCCCCCGTGTGCGTATGTACAATGGGGTCGACGTCGCGACAGTATTAATCGCGGCGTTGAACGACGGGCCCGAACCCGTCGCTTTTTACGACGCGGGGTGGCCCGACGACGGGTTCGACGACTCGTTCGAGCCGGAGGGGTGGGAGAACGAGCCGTGACACTCGCGCTAGTGTGTGCGCGCGCGCGATTGTGTGTGTGTGTGTGTGTACACCCTCGGAGTGCACCGTCACCAGGAGCAGTAACGGCCTCGGTGAGTAATATAGAATTATTTCTAAAAAAAACCATTTTTCATAAAGTAAAAAAAAAGGGGCCACTATGGCGAACCCTCCACTCCGGCCATCCCCACTCCATCCCCTCCACCTCGGATACCGAGGAGGGGGGAGGGGTGGGGGGATAAGGACGGTCATCCCCACTCCACCCCCCACCACCTCGGCTACCGAGGAGTGGAGGTAGGAGTGGGGATGAGGAGTGGGGGTCGCCATAGTGGCCCCCATACTACTGACGGAACATGGGCAAAGAGCTATGGATCATAGAAATCTATGTAAATGGCGGATTCAAAAGAGTGGAAGATGCACTGAAGCAATGCGTGGAAAAGGGAGCAGAGAGCGAAGCGGCCGTTATAATTGCGGGGGATCTGAGTGCGAGAATAGGAGAGAAACAAAGAATCGTGGAATGCGAGAGGGAGGGAGAATCGGAAGGAGTGCGACTCTCGCAGGATACAGTGCTAAACGCGGAGGGAAGAAAACTACTGGGCGTCTGCGAGAGTCAGGGCCTAGCAATATTGAACGGAAGGACGAAAGGGGACGAAGAAGGGAAAGTAACCTTCGAGGGCGGAGGGGGGGCGTGCTCGGTGCTCGACCTAGTCGCGAGGCTGGAGGACGAGGAGGAAGGACTGGTCAAGAAAATAGAGGTGATACCGCGAGTGGAGTCAGATCACTTACCAGTGGTGTTTCAGCTCAAAGAAGGAGAGAGAAGGGCGGAAGAGAGTGCGGGGCGAAGGAAAAAGGGGGAAAAGGGGGTGAAACTAACATGGTAGGCGGAGGGGGAGGAAGACTTTAAGGTAGAATTAGATAGAGTGTGGCAGGTAGAGGAAGGCAGGGTAGGAGGCTGGGGGGAATTAAAAGAGGCTATTTGGGTAGCAGCGGAGAAGGCAGGAATGAAGAGAGATATAGGAGAAGGTGGCGAAGAGAGCGGTTGGTATGATAAAGAGTGTAGGGAACAAAAAACAAGGGTGTGGTGAGCGTTAAAGAAATTGTTAGCCAGCAAGGAACGAAAAGGGAGGGGGAGGAGTACAGCAGACACGGAAAAGTGTCAGCTGATGCGGGAGAGGAGGACGGTAAAAGAGCTGTGTAGTAGAAAAAAGAGGGAGTGCTTCGAGGAGAGATGGAAGAAAGTGAGAGAGAGAGAGAGAGAGAGAGAGAGAGAGAGAGAGAGAGAGAGAGAGAGAGAGAGAGAGAGAGAGTACAAATATGGAGGAGTGGTGGGCAGCGGTAGGCAAATTTAGAATAAAAAAAATGAGGGCGGGGAGCGGAATTAGCAAAGAACAATGGGTAGCGCACTTCTCAAAACTACTGGTGAGAAATGAGGAGAGAGCAAACACGGAAGAGCGGGCCTCAGAGGAGGACGGGAACGGGGCAAGTGACGCGTCGGAGGACCCGAAACTCGACGAGGAAATAAGCAGAGCAGAGATCAAAAGAGCGTTAAGGGGTTTAAAAAATAAAAATGCGGTAGGGGGAGACGGGATATCGGCGGAATTCATTAAGTGGATCCCGGAAAAAAGAGAGGGGGAGTTGAGGGGGCTCATCAACCGAATCTGGAATGGCGGGGAGGTACCGGAAGGTTGGGATTTGGCGATAATTTACCGAATTCACAAAGCAGGGGACGGGGTGGATGCCTGGAGGGGAGGGAGAGAAGGCGAGGAGCTAGAGCAATGGACCAAAGACACGCTAAGAGAGGAGCCAGTGGTGGTGATATGCGAATACCTGAGGACGTTCGCAAGACTGAAAAGGGCGAGTACCGAGGGGGTACGAGGGGAGGAGGAATAGAAAACAATGGAAAAGAGAGGCGGGACGGTTTGTTATGTGGCGCTGGTTAAGAAAAATTGTTTAGCGGTAAGGTGGAACGAAGGCGGGTTTTTTTGTAAAAAGCGAAAGCTGTACATATCAAATAAACGATACTATACTATATATATATAAGAAAATAAGTTTCGCAACAATATATATATACATATATATATATACATTAGGGTGTGCGGAAAAAATCGATATATTTTTCTTCGGTTGCATCCCCCAATAACAGGTGAATTAAGGTAAAAAAAAGAAGAAACCTTGAAGGAGAGCTCAAAAAAAATTATTTCGAACGGCGCATTGCATTTGAATACTTTCCATAAGAATAACACAGGAAAATAGTGGCACTTCTGGGACTTCCGGTTGGGACAGAG
This sequence comes from Ophion obscuratus, assembly GCA_964007375.1. Classification (NCBI taxonomy): domain Eukaryota; kingdom Metazoa; phylum Arthropoda; class Insecta; order Hymenoptera; family Ichneumonidae; genus Ophion; species Ophion obscuratus. Next base: position 44,720,648 of record OZ023313.1, read on the forward strand.
CAGGCTCTAGACGCGTTGTGACAACCGGCGGTTATATTTGAGCAAATTGTGGGTGAAAGTAGTGAGGAAAACGAAACCAGTGGTGAGAATGAGGTAGTGAGGTGGTAGTTTTCGCGGGGAGATAATAGGAAAGGAGGAAAAAAGAGGTGAAATAGGGAAAAGAGGAGATTTAGTGGCGTCGAGAAAAAGTGAGGTTAGGTGGAAAGAGATGGAAGAGGAGAGCGCAGGCGGAAACGGAGAGGAACAGCAGCGCCGGGACGAGCAGCAACAGCTAGGTGACGAGTTTGGGAACCCGGATGACAAGGAGGTCGGTACGGCAGGGTCTGGTATCCAAGGAGCAGTGAAGAAGAGGCGCGGGCGTCCCACCGCAAAGAAGAAAGAAGAGGGAAACAGAGACGTTAGGGAGTTCTTCGACCGACGCCACCGACACCACCGGCACCCCCAAAGTTGAGGAAGCGCTACTGTGAGATGTCAGCCAGAAGGGAGGAGGAGAACATCGAAGAGGGGGGGACGGGTGTGAAATGCAGCGAGGACGAGGACGATCCGGGCGAGGTGGAGGCAGAGGAGAGTGAGGGGGAAGCGCGGTGGTCGAAGGAAAGCGAGCAAGAAATGGCGAAGACGCGAGAGCAAGGGGACGCGGATCTCAGAGGGCATGATACGGTTGTATCGACGATTATGAGGGAGATGAAGAAATCGGAGGAAAGATGGAAAGAATGTTGAGAAATCATGACAGGAAACATCCGGAAAGAAATCTCCCCGCTACCGTGTAGGGGCGAGAGGATGGGAGAAACAATAAAGGGACTGTTGGCGGAGACAGAGGAATGGCGATTCCTAAGGTATAAGGACAAGGCACTGTGGGACGAGGAAAAGGAGCAGCTGATGGGGGAGCTGATAGCTCTGCGACAGAAAGCAGGTATCGAAGCGGACATGAACAACAACGAGAGCGGGGATGCAGGGGAACGCGAAGTGATAACCGAAAAACACATGGCGGAAAAAAACGGGAAGTGGAAACGAGGTGAGAAGAGGAAAGCCAGGAATGACAACAGAGGCGCATCGATGGTTTGGGGGCAGCACCAACCCGCCGTCAATCGGGATACGGGTCGCGGGCAGGCGCGTCTCCAACAAGGAGACGAAGCACTCAGACCCGGAGACGGAGGGACAGCGAGGAGTGGAGCAACGATATGGTCGCGCTCGCCTTCGCGCGAGACGGGCCCGCCGAGTAGGAGGGAGCCGAGCCGCTCAAGCAGCGAGACGGAGACGGAGGGAATTGCGGAGGGGGAAGGATGGACGCGCCAGAGGGCGCGACGACCCATTAACAGAAGGCAGCGAAGACCAGAGGCAATAGGAGAGAACGAGTGGCACTGGGAAGCGCGGGAGAGAGCGAAAAGAAAGCGCAACATTATTGTAAAGGGGATTAATACGGGTAGGAACGTGGGGAGAATGGCGCGGGAAATAGGCCAAATAATAAGGGAGAAAACGGGAATCTCGCCAAAGATTGTGAGGGTCATGCGTACGGGGGCAGGCACAGTTGTAACGCTGGCCTCAATTGAGAATAAAATCAGTGTTATGAGAAGGAGAGGGGGGTTAATGGGTACAGGAGTGTGGATAGGGGATGACCTCACCGCCCGAGAGGTCGAAGTAACGGAATATTTAAGAAGGGAAGTGAACTCGAAGAGGCGAGAGGGTAAAATAGCAAGTCTAGGATGCTTGAAAATGTGCGTAAACGAGATCTGGTGGTACTGGGTAGAGAGGAAAGGGAAAATGGAGAGGGTGCCATTTCGAAACGAGCGGGGGCGATAGCACAACAGAGGCGAGCGAAACGACAAAAGTGGTAACATGGAACGTGGCAGGGGCAGGGAAACTGTGGGAAGCGCGCGACTTTATCGGGCAATGGGACATCGTATTGGCGCAAGAAACATGGGTGGAAAGTAAAAACGAGAAGAGGATCAAGCAATGTTTGGATAAGGCGTTCAAGTGGTGGGCGAAAGCGGCGGTACGCGACAAATCAAGGGGAAGAGCGGCAGGCGGGCATTTAATAGGAATTAAAAAGAATATATGTGAAAAATTTAGAGTGGTGGAGTGGAAGCATGGAATGATCGTCAAAATGAAGAGGGAAAGTATCGGCAAGGAATTGTGGATAATAGGAGCGTACATAAACGGAGGCTTCAAGAGAGCGGAAGAGGCGCTACGACAGTGTGTGGAGGAAGCGGCGAAAAAAGGGGAGGCGGTCGTAATTGCGGGCGATCTCAACGCAAGAATAGGGGAGGAACAAGGAATCATTGACAGCGAGAGGGATGGGGGGGGAGGAAGGATTAAGGCGCTCACAGGATAAGGTAGTAAATGCAGAGGGAAGGAAGCTCCTCGGCTTTTGTGAAAGCCAAGGGTTGGTAGTACTAAATGGGAGAACGAAAGCGGACGAAGAGGGGAGAATAACGTACGTGGGAGGAGGAGGGGCATGCTCAGTCCTGGACCTAATTATCAGGCTAGAAGATGAGGAGGAGGGGATCGTCAGAAAAATAGAGGTGAGGCCGAGGACGGAGTCGGATCACTTACCAGTGGTATTCGAACTCGCGGGCGGGGAGGGGAGAAGGAGGAGGGGGGAAGGGCGAGGAAAAGACGCGGCGAAGGAGACGAGGTTGGCATGGAAGGTGGAGGGGGCAGAAGAGTTTGGAAAAGAACTGGAGAAAGTATGGCAAATAGACGAAGGCAAGGGGGGACTGGGGAACCCTGAAAAAGGCCATTTGGACTGCGGCGGGGAACGCGGGAATGGTAAAGACGGTAGGAAGGGGCGGAACGGAAAGGAGCTGGTATGATAAGGAGTGCAAGGAACAAAAATTGCGGCTATGGGAAGCACTCAGGAAACTGCTTATCAGCAAGGAAAGGGGAAAGAGGACGGGTGACTCAAGCGAAACGGAAATAGGCGAACTAGCGAAGGAAAGGAAAAAGATGAAGGAACTCTGCCTCAGGAAAAAAGGGAATGGTTCGAGGAGAGATGGAAAAACGTGAGAGAAAGTAAAAACATGGAGCAGTGGTGGGCTGCGGTCGGGAAATTTCGAATTAGAAGAAAAAGGGTGGGGGAAGGTGTCACCAAGGATCAGTGGGTCACACATTTTGAAAAACTCTTGGGGGGGAAAGGGGGTGAGGGCAACCCGGACAGGCAAGTCGAGCAATTGAGGGCAGGAGGGGGGAGGAAGAAGTGGACGCAAAACTGGAGGAGGATATAGGTAGGTTAGAATTGAGAAAGGCAATAAAGGCATTGAAAAACAAGAAAGCAGCGGGCGAGGACGGAGTAACGGCGGAATTCATTAAGGGAATCTGGGGAAAGGGGGAAGAGGGGCTGAGAGATATACTGAACAGGATATGGAACGAGGGGAAGATACCGGAGGGGTGGGACTTAGCGAGAATATACCCAATCCACAAGGCGGGGGATGAGGAGGTAGCGAGCAATTACAGAGGGGTATCGTTACTCGACGTTGGATACAAACTATTAGCGAGTATCATGGCTAAGCGGTTGAATGGGTGGGTCGAAAGACGGGAGATACTCAGGGAAAGCCAGGCGGGGTTTCGAGCGGGAAGAGGCACCAGGGGTCATGTATTCGTACTGAATTCTCTGATAAACCATAGGTTGAGAATCAAAGGAGGAAAGCTGTATGTAGCGTTTGTCGACTTCAGGGCGGCATTCGATATGATCAACCGGGACATGCTGTTCGAGAAAGCACAAAAAAGGGGGGTGGGGGGGGGGAAATGCTAAGAATGCTGAGAGGAATCTACAGGAGGACACGGAATCAGGTGATCACGGAGAATGGGGTGACGGAGAGCTTCGAAACGGGAAAGGGGGTGAGACAGGGCTGCCCGCTCAGCCCGACTCTATTTAACATTGCGCTGGATGACGTGGACAACGTGTGGGAAAGTGAAGGAGTGGGAGGAACGGTTATGGGTGGGGTAAAGTTCTACGCGCTGAAATATGCGGACGACATTACGATACTCGCGGAGGAAGCGGAAGGTTTAAGGAAAATGATAGGGCGACTGGAGAAATTTGTGGAGGGAGCAAAGATGGAGGTAAATGCGAAAAAGACAAAAATCATGGTGTTTAGGAATGGTGGCGGGAGGAAAAAAGGGGAGGAATGGAGTTACAGGGGGGAAAAGATTGAAGTGGTCAGCGAGTTTAAATACTCGTACATTTAAGAAAGGCGTACATTTAAGAAAGTTGGTGGCAGGAGCTCAAAAAGCGGCGAATGCGGTATGGGGGGTTATGAAACGGGCAAAGGTAAATGGCTTGAAGGAACGGCTACAGCTGTTTGACTCACTGGTCAAAGCGGGAGCGCTATATGGAGTCGAGATTTGGGGATGGAAGAGAAGGGAAGAGATAGAGAAACTGCAGGGAAAACTGGTGAAAATGGCGCTGGGAGTGGCAAAAAATACGCCCAGCTATCTCTGGAAGCTGGAAGCAGGCAGGAGGAGCGTGGAAGTGGAGGCACGGAGAAGGGCGGGAGATTATTTGATCCAAATTTTGAAAATGAAAGACGGGAGGTGGCCAAAGATTTGCCTCAGAGAGGAAATGAGGAATGTCCTGAATGGGCACCCATCAAGGTGGGGGAAGGAGCTGAAAAAGGCGATGGGGGAGGGGGGAGATGGAAGGGTGATAGACGGGATATGGTCAAGCGCAGGAAGCTGGGAAAGGATAGGGAAATGGCTAAAGGAGGGGACAGAAAGGAAAAGGGAACAGCACATGCAGGGAGACTGGGTTAAAGCGGATTGTTCCTCCTTCTGCCCATGGTACAAGGAGATAAAGGTGGGGTGCGAGCGAGCGGAGTATTGGAATGATAAAGAAACGGGGGGAGAAGTGAAGGAGCAGTGGGCAAGACTGAGATGCGGAAATGTGGGGAAAGTTGGAAAAAGAGGGTTCGGTAACTGGACCTGTGAAATATGCTTGGAGGAGGAGGAAGGTCTGGAACATATCTGGAAGTGTGAAACAGCGAGAAACGGGATGAAGGAAGTCTGGGTGAGGGGGGTGGATGATTGGAGGGGAGGGGGAGTGGGCGAGGAGTAGGAGCAATGGACAAAGGATACGCTGAGGGGAAAACCGAGAACGGTACTCTGCGAATACCTTAGGGCATTCGCAAAACTAAAAAAGGCAAAAGCCGAGGAGCACCGAGAAGGGGAGGAAGGGGACAGTGAGGAGGTGACGTGCGAGAAATAAGGGAAAGGAGAAGAACGTAGCAGAGTTAATATATCGTGTAGCCTTTAGGGTTAGGTTAAGTTTAAGTTTAAGAATTGTGATTTAGATATAAGAATTAGAAGATAAGGAGAGAGTCGGGAGGATGTAAAAAAGCAAAAGCTGTACAAGAGGAATAAACTACTACTACTAGTGGCACTTCTGAACTTCGTAGTAAAACTCTACAGAAAAAAATCTCACAAGAAATGTCATTAAGATATTCTCATAGAGAATTGAATTCCCTACAAAAAAAGTTTCTACGAACAATTAGCTTAGAACTAGAATTAACTTTCAAGTGGTATCGCTGTCTGAAATTAATTTTTTTTATTTAAGCGGCGTGCGCGCCCTAGCACACGCGGTAGCTCGTAGTGCAAAATTACAAGCTTCACGCTAGCGCCACGAACGGGAAATCGCGACATTTTTCCCCCAAATCAAGATCTATCACTGCTACAAAATTTCATTTGTTATTGGGAAGTGAATCCTGTAGTAGAGGAGGCTGCCTCGAAAAATTAGCTAGTCACTTGTGGTACTTTAACGAGAAAATTGTTGCCTAGTCGTTTTTTGACAATGCTGTGCCGATAAGTGTGAAGGCAAAAATGGTACAAGCTCTGCAATCTCGAGAAAAATCCAAAAATCCTTCGGAGCGAGTAATTGTTAAAAAAAATAATTGGGAAATGGCGCTGAAAGAAGACATAAGCGATTTCGTTACTCAAGAATCCTTATTTCTTTTCCAGCAATTAAAGTTACCTCATGATTTTTTGAGAGTTAATATTGAATTATGGCCGGAAAATGCCACTTATTTGTGTTGCTTAGATTTTTTAAATCCAAAAGTCGTTAATAACGTAGCCGAACGTGGTGTCACTTTGATAGAAGCATATAACGGTTCATTAACAAAAAACGAAAAGCAGCTCCAATATTTATTAGGCGTAGTGCAAAATCATCGACAGAAATACCCTAATTGCAACAAATAGACTCTTAAAAAAAGGAACGATGATTATCAAGCATTATAATGTAAAAACAAATCATTTTATCTTATTAAACCAAATTAATTCAATAAAACTTTTCGAAACACGATGGACGTCATTTCTTTTATATTTCTTGTTGGATGGAAACAAATCAATGATGGACGTCATTTCTTTCATATTTCTTGTTGTACTTGATTCTTTTCTGTATCAGAGAAATATTTTGAGAACGATTCCATGCAAATTGTATGTTAGAGCAGAACATTCTCTACAAAAAAAACCCAAAAAGTTTTTTCGTAAAGCGTAAATTTCGATTTTTACAGCCTTCTGAATTCTTTTTTTTCTATCAATTCAATTTCCGATAGCGATTCCACTTGAACGGTTGTTCTGAGCTAATTTTTCGTAAAAACTTTTTTGTTGGAAATTCAATTCTCCATGAGAATATGTTAATGACATCTTTGTGTGATTTTTCCCTGACGAGTTGCAGTACCACATTCAGAAATCCCAATATTTTCCTGGGTTATTCTTATGGAAAATATTCAAATGCAATGCGCCATTCGGAATAATTTTTTTTGAGCTCTCCTTCGAGCATTCTTCATTTTTTTACCTTAATTCACCTTTTTTGGTGGATGCAACAGAAAAAAAAAGTATCGATTTTTTTCCGCACAGTCTAATATATACAGGGTGCGCCAGAGAAACTTACTTATTTGAAAGGTCAATAAAAACAAAAGTACTTCAATTATTGTTTAAAATTTTTCTTTATTTGAGAATACAATATCCCAATTTTTTTTCATGCAGTCTTGAAAATGACATCGGATAAATGGCGACCCCCACTGCGCATACACTGATGAAGTCGATTTTTGAAATTCGTATCCACTCTTTGCAGCATATCAATCGGTATGTTGGCAATGGCGTCGCGAATGTTGTTCTTGAGGTGTGCTATGGTCCGTGGTCGATCGACATAAACCAGAGATTTCAAATAACCCCATAAAAAGAAATCGCATGAAGTCAAATCTGGAGAGCGTGCCGGCCATTGGAGATCGCCTCTGAGAGAGATGAGGCGGTCGGGGAAATGTTGTCGCAACAAATTCATTGAGTCTCGTGCTGTGTGGAACAAACGTATAGAGGGGCGTTCGCAACCCTCGGCGGCCACAAAATAATTCGCAAAGAACGCGTTTACAAAGAAATAAAGAGTTATTTATTAATCTAATGCTTATACAGTTTTTGCTGTCGCCATGCGGCTCGGACTCTCTTTTTCGACTAGTGGCGTTCTTAAACCCATCGAACGCTACCCCAACTCGTGGCGCTGCGGTTCACCGGAAGTTCCGTTGTTTGGAAGCGTTTTTGTCCAGGAGACTGTTGGTCGCTGCACTGCGTGTTGCTGCGTGGGGCCTGCTTTACCGACAGTCGCTACAGCTGTGTGTGCTGTGGCTTCATCTTGCTGAAACTACACGTTCCTAACGTTCATTTCTTCGAGTCTTGGAAGAAAAAATTCCTCGATCATGTTCCTGTAACGAGCTCCATTCACGGTAACTGCGCGTTCGTTTTCTTCAAAAAAATAAGGACCAATTATTCCCATTACCGACATCGCACACCAGACAATAACTCGCTCACAATTAAGTGGCTTCTGGTGAAGCTCACGTGGATTTACACCACACCAATAACGCATGTTTTGCTTGTTGACGCAGCCGGAAATGTGGAAGTGAGCCTCGTCACTGAAAAAAACGACCGCGTCTTCAGGCAGGTTGTCAACCAGCATTTCACATGCATTTTGACGGGCAACAAAATCGCGTTCAGTTAATTCTTGCACAACAGCCAATTTATAGGGATGAAATTGAAGGTCTTCATGGAGAATTCGTCGAACAGTGGGGTCAGAAATTCCCATAGCAGCTGCGTGTTTGCGAGCCGAACGCCGGGGAGAACGCACAACTGACTGCCTCACTCTTTCGACATTTTCCGGAGTTCTGATGGTCCGTTGAAGTCCATTGCTGGGTTTAGCGACACTTCCACACTCCCGAAATGAGGTAACCCACGACAGAATCGAATTACGGCCAGGAACGAGTCTGTGAGGAGGAATTTCAAAGCGAGCGCGGAAAGCACGTTGCGTAGCAACAAGTGAGCGACCGTTAGAAAAGAAGCTCTCGACTGCGAAGGCCCGCTGCTCTCTAGACCAGAGCATGATGGCAACTGACTGGAGGGAGAAACAAACTTGGGAACTTCCCCCTCCAGATGCGCCCCCTCTCGCCCCTCTACCCGCCCAACTCACCGCGCGGGAATTTTTTCAAAAAAGTAAGTTTCTCTGGCGCACCCTGTATATATATAATGAGACGTAGAGGTACGTCTCAGGTACGGGCTCCTCCCGAAACGCGAAGGCTGGCAATGTTATTGTGGCCGGTCATTGACTTCTTGCGATCTCCGATCTCTCGGTGGGAATCGAAAAAAGTCAAGTGGGGGAAAAAGATTCGAGAAAAGTCGACGAACGACCAAGACGCTTGGGAAGGGGAACAAAAACGCGGCAAAAGATGAGTATAAAAGAGCCGTTCTAGGGCCACAAAAGGATCTTCTGTTTTCGACCTCCAACCCTGACGCAAGTAGCGAAAGAAGGTATCGGTACGAGCTGCAAAGCGAGGAAGATATCGGAGTAATGAAAGCGTCTGGGGAAAGAGGAAGGAAAAGGAGCGAAATAAAAGAGACCTTATTGATTGACATTTCACTGCTCATTGCGGCATCGATAGTGAAAAGGCAGCGTTCAATAATCCCGATTAAGGAACGTGTGATTCGGCGCAAGTAGCGAAAGGGAGTCCTAACGGATACCCAATTAAGGAACGTGCCAATTAGCGCAAGTAGCGAAAGGGAGATGTGAATGCGCTGGAGTAATGAAATGCTGCGATTAAGAGAGAAATGAAAATAAAAGTCTCAGAAAACAATAAAAAGAAAAGAGATAAAGAGGAATAGAGAAATTTAAAGCCACCAAGATTCAAAATAAATCCAGCTGACGATAGTCTGAAAACGTCAGAGCTAGGAAATAAATAGTGGAAGAGAAAAGCCGTCTCGCACCGAGAGATAGAGAGAGAAAAACGAACAATACATGGGCAGTGGCCGCGAAAGGCCGAGCTGTCGAAAATGACGGATCCGCGAGCGAAATACATATACAAGCCCACACCAAACAAATGCACATTTAAACACAGCGGCTCACTACACGAACACACACACACACATATACAATATCTGCGAGCAACACAAACACACACATACACAATATCTACTGCGATTACAATATACATATACAACATACAACAACGTTACATACAATATACATACATACATATACAACAACGTTACAATATATATATATTGTAACGGGTCGGAATTCGTCACAATGAATTTTATTTGTTCGGGACTCGATCAGGGAAGAAATTAGTTTAAACTCTTTGTTTTGGAGGTATTTGGTAAAAAAATGACCTTTATTCAGTATTTTGACTCGATATAATATTAAAAGATTCCGGTGTACAATTGTAGTGTGTTTGTGTATTTCAATGTTTCGCTGGAGTATGTTTTGTGTGTTCTAATGTGTCGCTGGAGTGTATTTTGTGTGTCTTAATGTGTCGCTGGATTGTGTGTTGTGTATTTTAATGTGTCGCGTCTCGGTTGGTACAATACTCGAATAGCGGATTCGCTCGGATGGTAAGTGTGTTGGAACGCGATTGCTTTACCGTGGGTCGATGATTTTTTCCCCCTTTTCCTACATGTATTGGCGCTCGCGGCGTCCGTGAGTTACGGCGCGCGGAGTCTACTGGGCGCCTTTCGCTAGGTTCCGCGTGGCGCTGTCTGTCGCGATCAACTTTCCCTAGCAGTATCGCTCGTTCCGCGCGGTGCCGAGCGCGGTCTCGTGGTACCCGCTGTCTTTGAGTCCCCCCACTCTATTGACTCACGACGCGGTGGATCGCGGCGCGCTTTCGACTGACGCGCTATGGCGCGCTTTCGACTGACGCGCTATGGCGCGCTTTCGACTGACGCGCTATGGCGCGCTTTCGACTGACGCGCTACGGTGCGCTTTCTTGTAATTACTCCCCATGAGCGTAATCGATTATCGCGCGTCGGTAATCGATTACTCTAACTGTGGCTGATGCCTTCGGATGGCGCCACGTACCCGCTTATGATAATGTACCGCTTGTTATGTGCGTTGTGTCGGTGTGGTGTTTCGAATTTCGATGCCTCTGTGACCTTCAGGTTCTCCTGATACTTTCGGAAGCTCTTGCAGATATTTTGCGTTTTGCAGATGTATTGTAACGGGTCGGAATTTGTTACAATAAATTTTATTTGTTCGGGACTCGATCAGGGAAGAAATTAGTTTAAACTCTTTGTTTTGGAGGTATTTGTTAATAAAACGGCATTTATTCAATTTTTGACTCGATATAATACTAACAGATTTTGTGTACAAATGTTGTGTGTTGTCGTATTTTGTATATTTCGATGTATCGCCGGAATATATTTTGTGTGTTTCCATATGTCGCTGGAGTGTGTTTTGTGTGTTTTCATGTGTCGCTGGAGTGTATTTTGTGTGTTTGAATGTGTCGCTGGAGTGTATTTCGTATGTTTTACTGTGTCGCTGCGCGGTCGGTACAATACTCGAATCGCTCGGATGGTAAGTGTGTTCGGGCGCGATTGCTCTACTTTGGGTCGATGATTTCCCCTTCTCCTACACGCATTGGCGCTCGCGGCGTGCGTGAGTTACGGCGCGCTCTCGCCTACGGCGCGAGGAGCCAACGGGGCGCCTTTCCCTAGGCTGCGGGTGGCGCTGTCTGTCGCGGTCCACTCTCCCTAGCGGTATCGATCGCAGCGCGCTTGATCTCGATATGGCTCGCTTCCCCCTCTTTTCCTGCTGTCGCTCGTTGCGCGTGGCGCCGAGCGCGCTCTCGTGCTCGCCGCGCTCCCTAAGCCCTCCCACTCTAATGGGTCACGACGCGGTGGATCGCGGCGCGCCTTCGACTCACGCGCCGCGGCGTGCTCTCTCGTAATCACTCCTCGTGAGCGTAACCGATTATCGCGCGTCGATAATCGATTACTCTAACCGTGTTTGATTCCGTCGGATGGCGCCACGTACCCGATTATATTGATATTACCGCTTGTTACGTGTATTGTGTCGGTGTGGTGTTTGGATTTCGAGATACCTCCTTGACCTTTGAGTTTTCCTGATATTTTCGGGAGCCCTTGTAGGTATTTCGTGTTTTTACAGTTGTATTTGTGTGTGTGTGTGTGTGTGTGTGTGTGTGTGTGTGTGTGTGTGTGTGTGTGTGTGTGTGTGTGTGTGTGTGTGTATTATCGCCTGGTTTTTCTGATACCTCCTTGTACTTTCTATTCCCCTAATACTAATTTTCTACCTATCCTTTCGTAGTTTATCCTTCCTTTGTTTAATCTTAATGTTTTTAGTACTCTTTTTTCTTATTCTTCTCCTGATTTTTGTTTCTGTATTTATTGACTTTAAAAACCATTTCCTAACTTTTTACGTTTCTTAAAGGTCCCCTCTTTCAGCCTTTCCCTCCTAGAGGGTGGTACTCTGATGAGCGGTACTGTTTAATCCACACAAAAAATCTCACTCTATGCTAATGACTTCTTTCTCTTTATTGTTTTTCAAGGCTCCCCTCATTCAGTTTTTCCCTCCTAAAAGTTGGTACTCCGCTGAGCGGTACTGTTTGATCCACACAAAAAGTAGAAGTGCCTTTCTTCCGACTTTCCTCCTCTTTTATACCCATTTTTGATTGTTTATTGTTTCCCTTCCCTTCCGAATTACCCATCATTCCCTTTATTGTTAACCTTTTTTTATGTTTTAAATAAACGACTTTTCCCCTTCCCTTACTTTTACCTGTCTACTGTTTTTGTTTATTTTCTGTTTTTCCCCTTCTCACTCGTTTTTTCTTCCGCTTATTGTTTTGTGGCCTTGAAGGTCGTATGTGCCCGCTTGACCTTTTATTCTTTATTATTCCCCTTCCCCTAATACCCCAATCGGTCTTTTATTGTTTGATAGTTTTTGTGGTGGGGGTTTTGGCATGAGACGGACCTGTACGTCTCAGTATGTAAGTGTGTGTATTGTCGCCTGGTATTTTGGATACCTCCTCGCGCTTTATATTCTCCTAATACTAATTTTCTATTTATTCTTTTGTAGTTGGTTTCTTCTTCGTTTATTCTTAATGTTTTTTAGTGCTTTCTTTTCTTACTTCTATCCCGGGTTCTGTTTCCGTATTTCTTGATAAAAAACTCCGTCCTAACTTTTTTAAGTTTCTTAAGGGTCCCCTCTTTCAGCTTTTCCCCTCCTAGAAGGTGGTACTATGCTGAGCGGTACTGTTTGATCCACACAAAGAAGTGACGTTCCTCCAACTTTCCTCCTTTTTTACCCATATTTTATTGTTTATTGTTCCCCTTCCCTTACCAATTACCCATCATTCCCTTTATTGTTAACTTTTTTTATGTTTTAAATAAATGTATGCTTCCTTTGTTTGTTTGTTACTTTCTCTGTTTTATTTCCAACGACTTTCTCCCCTTTCCTCACTTTTTAACCGTCGTTACCTTTTTGTACTGTTTTTTGTTTATTTTCTGTTTTTTCTTCTCTTACTTTTTATACCTTTCGCTTATTGTTTCGTGACCTTCAGTTGACCTGGGTTTTCCCGAGGTCCGCATTTCGTCACTTCCCCCTCCCGTATTCCTATCGACCAGTCGTTTACCGGCTGATTGATCCTGAGGTGGGGGTATGGCGCCTGAGACGGAGCCGTACGTCTCAATATATATATATATATATACACACACATATATATATATATATATATATATATATATATATATATATATATATATATATATATATATTGTAACGGTGAAATTTGACGAGTCTAGCCTTGAGATAAGAACTCCTCACAAACAACTTGCTCTTTATCGAACACCAAGCAAAGTGACCAAGTATTTCAATATGCGCAATCGAGATCTTGAACGTTCTTAAAGACGCAATCACAATAGTATAAAAAGCCACGTTTGGTCAGACACAGTCAGTCACTCATCTGCAATCAGACGCCGTCACTCTGTTGCTCGATATTCCATTTTCTAACAACCGACGTTGTTAGAAAATTCGATAGTCTTCGGTCTATCAAACATTCGACACCATTCTAAGAGAATCTCAAGATTGTAATTAACCATTAAATGAATAAATAATCTGCACAATTAGTGTCGTCGGAGTTTTTAAAAATATAGTGTTCGCCGCGAGCGGTGTAACATTATAAATTGGTGGCAGCGGTGGGATGTCAAAACAGTAAAGACATCCCGAAGAGACAGGTGCTCAAACAATAAAGAGCACTTCGAACTCAATCGGTGGTCAATCTCATCAAGACTCAAGCATCAAGGGTCTTTTCTTCAAAAAACGAGAAAAGTCAACGGATTATACCTGAGGGATATCCAAAGGCTACTCGACATTCAAGACACCGATTCATCAAGGGATTCGAAGTAATCCAATTTACGTGGAAACAACTCGAAGGTACTACCACATTCTGGGAAGTCGTCTATCCAAATTCGGGATCAATACGTAGTGATTGAAGCCCATTCAAACGACGACACATTGCTGTGCTAACACGAAATCTGGGTACAATTCGGAGTGATTGGTGCCTCATCGACTTTATCATTATTTGACATCCGGGCTACGTCAAGAAACGACCCATCTTCTATCAATCGAGATCAATCTTCGAGAATCTTCGACATCCGGGCTACGTCAAGGAACGACCCATCTTCAATTGATCGAGATCAATCGTCGAGAACCTTCTACATCAGGACCGAACGCATCAGCATCAGTGCACGAGAACTTCCTAGTGGCTTAACAACAATAGTCAACTCTTCAAATCTTTGTCATCGACATCATCATCGGAGCATCGCAACCTTCCAGGCATTTTATACGTCGATCGATATTACAAATCCGGTAAGAAAATGGAAAATATCGAGCAACTTCTTCAAAATCTTTTCAAACGCTTAGAAAATATAGAACTTAAAATTCAGAATAGATCAGAGAACGATGAAATCGAAATTTCCGAAGATGAAAATGAAAACGATTCAAAAATTTCACTCAAAGAATTACTAATCACAATATCCGAATTTGATGGAGAAAATATGCCAGTTGAAACATTTATTCATCAAATTGAAAGCGCGAAAAAAACACAGATAGAGACAAACAAAGCCTCTTGTTAGCAATGATACTAGGATCCGAATTAAAAGGAAGAGCTGAAGGAAGGTTGATATCAGAGCTGACAATATCGAGGATTTCAATTAATTAAAAAAACATGCTACGAATTAATTATGGTAGTCACGATGATGTTACCATTTTCCAAATCCAAAGAATGAACTGTAAACAAAGGCAGAGAGAATCGATACACAATTATTCCCAGAGATTCATGGAAATCCACGATTTGGCAATTAAATCAATTTTAAATAAAACCTCAATACCGCAAGCGCATAAATCAATTCTCATTGAAGAAGAAAAAAAAGAGGACTAATAGATTTTCTAGAGGGACTTGAAAGAGAAATTCGTCTAGATGTAAAAACTGAACATACTAAAAGTATTCGCGACGCAATAACATCTGCTATGAAGGCCGAAATCACATCAAAAACTCGTTCAATGAATTATTGGTCTGAAAAACCGCATCCAAGCTCAAGTTTTAAAATGAAAAATAAAAATGAAAATCAAAAACCATTCCAAAGAAACTTTCAAAAAATATGTAACTATTGCAAAAAACTAGGGCATATCATTTCAGAATGTAGAAAAAAACAATTCAGTGATCAAAATCGACAATTTTACAAACGGGATTTTCGCAATGCCCCTCAACCCATAAAGGATCCACCTCAAAATCAAAATAATCATATCGAAGAAATTTCAGAAGAATCTATAGCATCAGGAACATCAGAGACGAGGAATGTAAACTCGCTCACATTTTTCTGAAATTTGAAAATACAAAACAAGAAATTTTTCTAATTGATCCGGGTTCAACCCTATCCCTAATAAAAAAAAATCTCATCGATAATCCAAAATTAATTCTTCCCAAAAATAAGAAAATTAATACCATTGCAAGCGATATTTTGAGTACAAAAGGAACTTTCGAAACCAAACTTTTCTCCCAACCAGTCACACTCCATGTAATTCCATCTAATTTGCCAATGAGAGAAGATGGCTTAATTGGACTTGATATGTTGCAGCAATTTAAAAGTAAATGGGACATGGAAAAACATATAAAATTTGGACCAAAAACTTATTCTAAAAATCCCCCGAAACGAGAAACGAATATGCCTGCAAGCACAGATTGCTTAAGAACATTTGACATAGAAGGAATCCAAAGTGGACAAGCCAAAATTTCACTGAAAGATTATGATGTACTAGTTAATGTTGAAAATGGACAAGCAACATTTCCGATTCCAAATTGGACAAATCAAGATGGTTGCATTAGAACCTTGAAAGCTGAACCAATAAATCATCTTAATCTCAAAGAAATAAAAATTCCAGAATTAACGAACAAAAGAGAAAATTTACTTGCTCAAAACACTAGATTGGATCATGTAAAAGAAGGAAAAGATGAAATTTGGAAAACTATCAAAAGATATCATGACATTTTCGTTCTACCCGGAGATCCTCTACTAATTATACATTTAACAGAACACGCGATCGACCTAATTGACGAAAAACCAATCCATGTTAAACAATATCGATATCCTCCAATCCATCAAGAAGAAATTAAGAAACAAATTAAAGAAATGCTCGAGAAAGGAATTATTAGAGAAAGTGAATCTCCATTCAATTCACCATTATGGATAGTTCCGAAAAAGTCCGATGCATCCCAAAAAAAGAAATGGCGCATTGTAATTGATTATCGGAAACTCAATGATAAGACAAAACAAGATGCCTATTCTCTCCCAAACATTGATGAAATTCTAGATAATCTCGGAAACTCAAAATATTGTTCCGCTTTTAACCTTGCTTCAGGATTTCATTAAATTGCAATGAAGGAAAAAGATAAATTCAAAACAGCATTTTCCACAAAAGATGGACATTTTGAATATAACAGAATGCCATTTGGATTAAAGAACGCTCCCCCAACTTTTCAAAGAATGATGAACAAAGGACTTCAAGGACTAATTGGCAACAACTGTTTCGTTTACATGGATGATATCATTGTTTATGGAAAAACTCTCAAAGAGCATAATCAAAATCTCGAAACACTATTCCAAAGATTGCGTGAAGTTGAACTTAAACCTGACAAATGTGAATATCTAAAACCAGAGTTATCTTATCTTGGACACATAATATCAGATAAAGGAATCGAACCATGTCCCGATCGAATTAAAAAAATCGTCAATTATCCAAAACCAAAAAATTAAAAAGAAATCAAACAATTTTTAGGACTTGTCGGATATTACAGAAAATTCATTAAAGGTTTTTCAAAAAGGGCTCTACCACTAACTAACTTATTAAAAGAAAAGACACAATGGCAATGGACATCAGATGAAGAAAATTCATTTACAACATTAAGAAACGCATTATGCACTGAACCCGTTCTTGCATATCCAGATTCGAGTAAGTAATTCATTTTATCATCAGACGTTAGTAGTAAATCGATAGGAGCCATTCTTTCACAAGGTGAACTTGGAAAAGACAAACCTATTTCATATGCCTCAAGAACTTTAAATCCCGCTGACCAAAATTACTCGACAACAGAAAAATAACTACTTGCAATTGTCTGGGCTGTAAAATATTATCGACATTTTCTTTATGGAAGAAATTTCAAAATCATTGGAGATCACAAACCCTTAACCTGGCTAATGAATCTTAAAGATCCTTCATCTCGACTCATGCGATGGAAATGGAAATTAGATGAATGTGACTTTGAAATCATCCACCGAAAAGAAAAATCTCATAGTAACGCAGATGCTTTATCCCGAATAAACGCCCTTGAGGATGAAGCTTTAGAAGAATTGTTGAACGAAACATTCCCAAGTTACGATGATTATCAAAATGGAAAGAACTCGTATGAAAAATCCGAAAATATTTTTGTTAAAGAAGGTATTGTCATAACATATGATGAAAAAGGAAAAGGAATCATAATCAATTCGACAGATGATGAAATAATTTGGTATACAGAAATTAGGATAAAAATGCCAAATCGCGAATCAATCGAAATCCAAATTAAAGATCCAAGATTGCGTGAAACAATAATTGAAATGATTGAATATGTTCATACAAAAGTCAATCCTGAAAAAGAATTAGTAATATTTGTAACTCAAGTAAAGGATCCTGTTGAACAAAAAGAAAGAGACAGAATAATAAAAGAACTCCATGAATCAACTATTGGTGGACATTATGGACCGCAAAAGACAATCGAAAAACTGAGGTATAAATATAACTGGCCTGGTATAACTAAAGATGTCGAAAATATTATTTAAAAAAATGACAAGTTTGTCAAAAAGAAAGAATAACGTCACAAACAACACGCCCTCCACCAGGAAATCCGGATATTCCAATAAATCCAAACGACAAAATTTCATTAGATGTCATAGGACCATTACCTCCTAGTCGAACCCATAAATATATCCTCGTTATTCATGATTACTTAACGTGATACCTAGTACTTGCGCCACTTAAAACAAAGAATTCACAAGAAATCTTAGAAAAATATTGAGGAAATCATTGCAAAATCTTCGGAATACCCAAAGAAATCCTAACAGAAAACGGAATTGAGTTTAAAGGCAAATTCTCTGAAATCATGAAAGAAAAATTGAAGGTCAAATGGACAACCACGTCCATCTATCGTCCTCAATCAAATGGTAAAAATGAACGCGCACATCGGGAAATCCTCAATTACGTACGTAGTTACATGATGGAAAGTACCGAATGGGTTGACCAATTATCGGGAGCAATGATATCCTACAATTCAACAAATAATGAAAAAATCGGAGTATCGCCATTTGAGTTTCTTTTCGGATATCCTTCCAACGTTTCCCTCAACGCAGAAGAACTCGAAATGAGTATAAAAGAAAAATATGATTCACTTAAGCGATATCGTGACAAAATAAGGGAAAAAGCGAAGGACAAAATCCAACAATCTCAAGAAAAAACTTATGAACGATTATCTATCTCCAAGATCCCCAGACGATTACGT
Source organism: Ophion obscuratus (assembly GCA_964007375.1). Classification (NCBI taxonomy): domain Eukaryota; kingdom Metazoa; phylum Arthropoda; class Insecta; order Hymenoptera; family Ichneumonidae; genus Ophion; species Ophion obscuratus. The sequence continues at coordinate 44,739,001 of OZ023313.1, forward strand.
ATAGGACAAAAGGTATTAGTGAAATGGAAACAACCAGGTTCATCAAAATTACGAACTCCTTGGGATGGACCGTATGTCATAGAAAATATTCCTAATGAACAAAGTGTAGTTATAAGGAAAGGCAAAGACCTCGTTACCTATAATAAAGTAGATATAAACTCGTATTTTTCAGAGAATGAAGACGACGACGATACTATTAACGACACTTCTGATCCCGAGGATCCAGGGCCAAGTACAAGTTACTAAAATCGAGAATGGAAAATCAGTATACCTAGAAAATATTGGAAAAGCGCATGTATATCATGAATCATGGAAAATCGTCGTTGGAATCGAATTTACACATTTACCAATAGAAGTGTAAATGATAAGTAACAAGACAAGAGAACTATGTAATATTTGTTTACAATTTCAACCAGGATTTATATGTCATAATAAGAAGCAAATAGAAATGCAAATCAAGAGAAACGAATTATTAGAGAATCAACTTCGAAGGCTTTATTATCTTTTTAGACAACGAGTGAAACGAGGATTATTTAATATTATTGGAGAAGGAATTAAGATCTTATTTGGAACATTATCAGCTTCGGATGCTACTTATTTTAACAACGAAATCGATAAATTAAGAAATGATAATTTACTAATTGCGCATCTCGTTAAAAATCAAACAAGAATATTGTTGAATCAATTAAAAGATAATCAAAAAGCGTTTTCCGAAGTAAGCATGCAATTTAAAATACTGAGTGCAAATTTCAAAAATTTATATCAAGATGTGCAGAAGAACACTATAAACATACAAATCGATGAAGTATTAACAGGTTGCATTGCACTATATCAAGATCTAAGAACGAGCATTACAGACTTAATGAATTCAATAATAGATGGAAAACATGGAATCGCTCATCCTCAAACTTTACCTCCTTCATTAATTTTTCAAAGTCTACGAAATCATACACACGCACATTATCACTCCTACTTCCCTGTTCCCTTAAAGGAAGAATATTTCTCAACATTAATTGACATAAGTCATCTAACAGTAGCAGTTATTACAGAAAAACTAATCTATATTCTGGAAGTGCCTATTCTAGAAGAAGAAACATACGAAATATTGCACCCAATACCAATTCCGAATTATTCAATAATCAAAGGGTATATTCTATATCATATAGATACAGACTATATAGTCATCAATGAAAATCGAACAAAATTCTTTCCATTACAAGCAATCGAATTTAAAAAATTGAAAAAGGTAGAAAATACATATTTAATCCAAAGAAAATACCCCGATTATTCAACACAATCAACAACGTCATGCGGAATAACAATGATTCTTGCAAAAAGAGAAATTCAGTGTACACCAAAATACATTCAATTACAAACATCTCTTTACATTCAACTAAGTAGCGCGCAAGACTGGATAATAATCCCCGTAAACACCGAGATACTTAACATTCTATGTCCTGACAATATTCCACGAACTATAAAAATTGAAACAATTGCTCAAATCCATCTCGAATCAGGATGCATAGCAATGGCTACACATGCTATATTAAAAGCATCAAATATAGCTAAGACAATCAAACATGATATAATACTTTCTAATATATTTGATGAAACAAAAATAAAAAATTTGCTAGATGACAATAAAATCGAAAGACGAGAATTGAATATAAGCATGATTTACGAAAATCACATGAATCCTGAACGTCTACAAGAACTAGGACCTAATCTAGAAGAAATAAATCAACAAATCAATGAATTAGCTTTGCGAAAAAGAACAAAGACATTCACAGAACATCTTCAAGATGGACTTCGATATTTAGGATACATAACAATAATTATAATCACTATCTATACGGCTTATAAAATTGGATTATGTCAGTTTATACAAAAGAGCATCCTGTTTTGAATGAAACCATGTATAATATTTGATCATTGTAACTTCGGAAAACATTCACAAACAATAGACAGAACTGAAACAATACATCTGAGAGAAAGACCAAGGAACAATTCAAGTATTTCAGAAATCGAAATAACAGAAGAATCGCCAAAAATTATTTTAAAAAACTCTTCTAACCGAAACAATCCACAAGTCAAATTTAATTTATGGGGACCAAAATCTTTTAAGAGGGGAGGAGTGTAACGGTGAAATTTGACACCTCTAGCCTTGAGATAAGAACTCCTCACAAACAACTTGCTCTTTCTCGAACACCAAGCGAAGTGACCAAGTATTTCAATATGCGCAATCGAGGTCTTGAACGTTCTTAAAGACGCAATCACAATAGTATAAAAAGCCACGTTTGGTCAGACACAGTCAGTCACTCATCAGCAATCAATCAGACGCCGTCACTCTGTTGCTCGATATTCCATTTTCTAACAACCGACGTTTCTCGAGACGGTCAACAAAGTCTTCGGTCTATCGAACATTCGACAACATTCTAAGAGGATCTCAAGATTGTAATTAACCATTAAATAAATAAATAATCTGCACAATTAGTGTCGTCGTAGTTTTTAAAAATATAGTGTTCGCCGCGAGCGGTGTAACAATATATATTGTTGCGAAACTTATTCCATATAACGCTGTATGTATTCCATATGTACATCTTTCGATTTTTACAAAAAAAAAAACCGCCGTCATCTCACCTTACCGCTAAATAATTTTTCTTAACCAGCGCCACATAATAATCAGTCCCGCCTCTCTTTTCCTTTGTTTTCTGGTCCTCCTCCCCTCGTACCCCCTCGGTGCTCGCCCTTTTCAGTCTCGCGAACGTCCTCAGGTATTCGCCGATCACTACTGGCTCCCCTCTTACGTGGTGTGGTACTTACGTTACACTTTATATAATGGTGATACCAATTTTTTTTACAACAGTAAGATGATTTTTCGAAAATAAAAATAACGAATTTAGAAGAATATTATTCCTAAGGTTCAATCATTTTCTTTACACCATTTCTAGTAATCTTGCTTGGCTATATTATAAAAAGTTATTTCACATTTTTTGTACATTCGAATTGAAAAAAATTAATACAACCATTGTTTCGATAAAAATAACGAATATTTTTTAATAAATCAGAATTTTTAATCTGGTAAAACAAGCGATAATGTTTTCGGGGGGATTTTTTTACTACTTGGCGTTCTTTTTATATCTTATCAAAGTTTTTTTTAGGAATTCATATCTTTTCGAAAGGGTAAAAACCCATTTTTCGTTAAGTTTCAGTTTAAAGAAAAGTGAATTTCGAATATGTCTATAGAAACTATACGCCATAGTTTCAAATGCGTATTGAGCAGGGAAAAGTATTTCCAGATATTTTAATAAATCGGAACTTGGGAAATAGCATTCGTAAGATTGGTTGTGGCATGAAGCGTTTTCTATGTTTTTATTATTTTTATAAACATGAGAAGCCGATTAAAAAAATTATGTTAAAGGACTAAAAGAACATCAAAGTAAACGAAATTGTCAAAGGAATTTTGATTCAATGAATTAATAATCCAGGTACTAGGCGTAAACCTAATGTTTATGGAAATATTCCAGGCTTCGTCTCCCAAAAGGCATTCCCCACTGATTTTTACTTCCAGAGGGATTCATGACAAAGTTAAATATATTTACTATTACGTTTACAGGCTGTATGGGGAAATCTATTCGATTTTGTCGTCAGACCAACAATCAGCGGAAAATCTTTTTTGCGAGACAAAGCCTGGAAAATTTTCATAAACAGACTTAAAAAAAACATTACTGAGGCTGGAAATATTTTTGAATCTGTTTCCATCACCGGTACACAATTCATCTTTGAGACCACTCGATAGTCCAGGAATGCAGTATAGCGACTGTAAGGACACACAAATTGTTCGCCATTGCTGTTAAAGGCCTTGTAAATTAGAATGAGTGCGATATGCCTTTGGTGTTGAGCAGTTTGAATAATCTATTTAAAAACACTTATTGGAAAACCTTTATCATTGTGCTAATTATGCTGCTGAAAAAGATACACATTATTCATTGTCTCTGAACAAATTCCTAGATTGCAGTAGCTAAGGATAAATATTTTTTGTCTAATCTTTTGAATTAATATTTCTATCTATCGTATACCTGTAAGGATTTCACACCTAATACTATATCAATAATTAAACCTTATTAGGTTAAATCGTGAACCTTATTAGGTTCAAGGATTAGCTAAGAATTTTTCATGGTGTATGTTCCATGCAATAAAAAATTCATTTCGGTGATCTCTCGATACCTAAAGGTATGCATTTTTCTTGTGTGCGGTTAAGCACGCAATTCCGGCATCTCCTGGCGAGTCGGATTCCCGACACTCTGGTCCTTGCACAATTTCCTACCTTCGCCCGCGGTTTTCTTACTGGCCAGGTTGATAGGGAATATGCGACCAATCTGTACAGAGCATTAAAAGTGAGATTAATGCAACGGAGCAAATGCATGGGCATTTGCCCATGCAAAGGGCAAAGGCATCCGTAGACTTTGAATCTCTGTCGCTGCAATTTTTTGACAGATTTCACGTGTTCGCTCTAACTACACAATCTACCCTTGTACATTATTAGCTAGCTAATCCACAGATTTGGCTTGGCAATGCTAAGTTTTTCTTATTTATTGTGCTGGATACTAAGCTAAATGATCATTTCAGCTGCTTGTTACCTACGGCTATAGATATTCCGTTGGCTATGAGTAACGAAAATTTTATATTTCTTTTCTTTATCTGTGTTGGATATAAGAAATAGATTCCGTATTTTTGCCGTTTTCTTCTCTCCTGTGTATAGTCTCGTGTAGATGCGCTCAATATTCTGCTTGCCGCCCTACTCAAGGTTTCGAAGATTTTTTTAATGTTGGAATTTGCGACACGAAGGACCCTCGTCAAATCAATTATTGCCTGAGAAGGGCCGTTTGTTCGACGTACTTAAAGAACTTTTTGAGGTTAATATTCACGACATTCATTGCACCACAATCTTCGTAAAATAAAAGATGGCCCTAAAAAGAGCCATTTGTTTTATTTGCACTGCCAAACGCTCTAACTCTTCTAAGAGGTTAAAGTCGTTAAAGGGTGAGATGCAGTCAGAGGCGTGAAAAAACGAGCATTTTCAATAATTTTTTTAATAGTAATTAAGTTTGTTTTACAAAAGTGGTTACACAGACTTTTTATGTTATATTTCAACTTGACTTCTACAAATTTTCGAAGAAAAATATTGATTATTTATAAATATATCGCCATTACTTATGAATATTATTTATGAATATATCACTTTGCGGTGCCCATCATTAAATTTTACTGGATCATCTGAAATTAAATTTAAAAAAATCATTAGTTTAATAATAAATCTAGTCCTTAATCGAAGCTTTTTTTGAATAACAAAATGGCGGCTTCCGACAGATAACTTTCGATTTACGCCCAAAAAATCGCTCGTTTAATGTTAAAAAAAAATTGAACAAAAATGAAAATCCTTCGATTAACGACTAGTTTTTAATGCTATCAACAAGCACATCAAATTTCATCAAAATCCATCGACGGGTTTTTGAATTATAGTGGTCACCGACTCGAAAAACATAGTTTCGAGAAAAACGCGTTTAGCGTTGTTCGATGTGGATACGGTATTATATGTTCGTAAAATGTTGAGCTTTTGATGGATGAAGCTAAACTTTAATTTATGTATTTTGATCCGCTGAATCCGAATATCACAATTTTTTTCCGAACAGTTGAGCATTAAATTGTTTATAGCCAATTGTTAAAACAATTTTTCAAAAAATGAAAGTTTTTCGGGATGAGTTACTTAAAAAAAAATATTGTGGGCAATTTAAAAACGAAATTATTCTTATAAAATTTATAAAATTTTGCTAAAATTCATAGTTTTTGAGTTATAAATTTTTCTAAATTTCTTAAAGAGTTTTCCAATTTTACACCTGATTTATGTATAGAAATTCTCATTAAAAAATTACTTACACCGAATCATCAATTCCTGGCCCATACAATAGGGCTTCTGCCGATGTGGAAGCTTCCAAAAATCAATTTGTTGTTGTCTTCGGAGCCTTTTGTCTTTCTGGGTATTATTGTTTGCGCGTTTGTCAGCCGCTATCTGCCATGGGGATCAGACGCCCCTTCATGAATTGTGGGATATCCCGGAAACTATTCATCGGATTGACTTGAAATTTTCAGGGAATATTTTCAAAACATCATACTTCAAGAAAATGTAAAAAAATCGATTTTTTGAAAATTCTGTCTGCATTTCACCCCTTACATTCGTTTATATACACATTTTATATGTGTATATAAACCCTACCCAGAGGTTAGAGCCGGCAGAAGCCGTACGTTTGAAGAAGCCGGCCGTTTTGACACTACTAGCATGCAATCGCTTGTTTGGGGCAGCGTTACCCGGGCAACGATGCGAGGATGCGCAGACAAGTCTAAAAACGTCGCACTTCACTCCGTGACGCTGAGTGTTATGTCCTTGCAAAGGACGTATGCAGTAATGCTTACGATGCGACCGAATGACTTTATTCGATTGAGCAAACCAACGACTCTGGAATGTTCTGAAAGTGGAACATTTTTTGTGGTAGGAAAGTCGTTCGGGACTTCCGTTGAATATTATGAGATCTCAAGATTGAGTAGACGGATCGAAAAATCGCCCAAACAAAATTGATAGGAAAAATCACGTTGCATTAGTAAAATGTGATTAGATTTTCGATTCGTCGCCGCGTTTCGCTTAATGTCGATTGAAAAGTAAAAAATTTCCTGTGAGAGCCCATCTAACTCTATAAAGTTAGATAAACTCTATAAACTCTATAAACTCTATAAAGAGTCTAACTCTATAAAGAGTGGTGTGTTCGTCAGTGTGAGTAGTGCTCATCAGTGTCAGTAATGCTCAGTGGTGTCGATTTTTTAAGATTACTTGGCGTCAAGACGCTGCCGCGTGCCTTGACCCACAAGACTACTACGCAACAGTGCTTCCAGTGGATAGATGAGGAACTATGTTTTTGTCTCAGTAACAGTGATACTTTTCACCGTGCAAAAAACGTCGGAGTTTCCAGACCTGTATGTAAGACCGTGTCCGAAGCTCACTCTGCAAAGGAGTGGTAAAATGTTATACATAATAATTACTGTTTCAACGAATACGTTCGCAATTTTTTCTCTCTGCCGGGGTTCATCTTCGGCGAGTTCTCCGAGGATCAAATTTTCTAGCAATGAAGATGGCTAGTCGCGCTCTACGGAAGAGCGGTGAAATTTTACGGTCACAAATTATTTAAACAAATGGGCTCGACTAGATTTCCTTTTTGACAACGGCCATCGGTGGAAACCCGATTACGGTTGAACTTTCTGGCAAACGAGGGGGGCTAGAGACCATGGGTACGTCACCGCCTGATATTTTTGCTATGCGAAACGTTCGGATTTATTAGTGTCACCCTGCGCCACTCGCAGCGCTACTTATCACCTAAGAAACTAGCACGCGCGCGCTGTGGCTATGGATACAAAGTGGATCAATACCTATTAGCACCTTGGATATCCTCGAAACTATAAGGTTCACAGAAATATTTGCTGAAATGAAATTGCAAAGTACGAAAGGGGCCATCCGATAGCGATAACAGTTTTATTTGCAGGTGGAGGCACTTCGGACATTTGAAGGTCAACTCCATTTTTTCAAATGGATCGGTATGTTTTTTTCTTCTGTATTATGAAAGAGGAGCTTAAAACGAGTTGAACGTTCTATAACATAAGGTCATCGAAGTTCATAGAAAGTACAGGAAGCCGATAATAATTACAGTTTCGGTAGTATAGGATGTCCAATAGGAAATTGCTGAAACTAATCGACTGTCATTTTAAAACACGTGCACAGAATAAAAAAACCAAATTGCTTTAAATAGAGGAAACTCTGCAGTTTTAAATGCACATAAATAAAACCCAGTCAAATATTTTTTATGTCAATTTATTACATCTTATAAAAATAACGAAAGAGTATGGTGATTAATGATAGAAATTTTCGAAGTGCGAACCGTTAGATTGTGCACAAAAATCAATTCTCTTTTGAAAACTGTGAAAAACTGTGATCAACATATCGTTCGTAATGCCGCGAACCACTTCCTGGATGGCCGCGATCAGTTCGTCTACTGTGCTGGGGTTTTGAGCGTAACAATGATCTTTAATGTAATCCCACAAGAAAAAATCATAAGGGTAACAGGTCCGGTGAGTACGGAGGCCATTCTAGCCGCCTTGAGCAAATTTAGGGTACCCCAGACCGATTACTCGAATCCCATATACGCGATGAATAGCTTCAAACACCTCATGAGTCCGGTGCGGCGTCGCTCTATCTTGCATGAGTAAACATTTTTAACCAGTTAACACCAGAGAGTTTGTAACTCTCTCGTGTTACCGTAGATTCCAAGAATTACAAATAAATTCCTTTTACTGAAATCGCTACCCATGCCGTTACTTTCTGTGGATAAAGGGACTTCGCTAGCGATATGTTGGGATTTTCCGTTCCCCAACACCGGTAATTTTGCTTGTTTACGTACCCATTCATCCAAAAATGTGCTTCATCGGAATAAATAATCAATTTCTCATTAAGTTCTTCGGCTTCAAACATTCCCGTAATAGTGTTACAAAATTTGATGCGTTTCGTCATGGCATGTTCAGTTAACAATCGATGAGAGCTTATTTTATACGGATGAAACTTTAAAAAATATTTCAAAATGTTGTGTAATGATGATTTGGTTATTTTGAATGCTTGAGCAGCTTTCCGAATCGAATCATTTGGAATTCGGAATTTGTTTGAAATAATTCTCCTGTACTGTTCGTTCGATAAGTCCTGGAGTGTACCATACTTCACGAAGTTATCGATTGTCCTACAAAAATTAACGTAAAATTACTTCAATGCAGTTTAATTGAATTGAAACACAAGTTGTGTGATAGATGAATATGAATAAATATTAAATTGTTACCTTTTCAGAGTGTTTTCGCTGGCAACTCTATGAGTTCCAAACTTCGTGCGAAACCGCATTACTATAAATTTTTCCCCTCGAGAAGAAGCACTCAATAAGATATACTTTTTCTTCCGCCGTGAGCTCATTCATTTTGACGCGCGCGTACTTGCTTCAACCACGGCTGGAATAAAACTGCGGAGCCTCAGGCAGAGATTAGTAGGGAGATGTACAACGCTCCCCTTTTCGGCGTGCCTCGTAAATGGCGCTAAATCGCGGCGGCGATTTCGGGAGTATGATTTCGTGATCATCGCCTCTGTCGAGGTTGCAGATTCCCTTCTAGCCGCGCGAGTCCGTGATCACCGCTCAAGTCGGTATCGCAGTCAACGTGAACACGAATGGGTAGCTGGTGGGGGAAAAGTCTCTGCCCCTCGCAAATCGCGCTCGCTCGACAGGCGAGCGGAGCGAGGTTTTCCGTCCGATCGAGCTTGACATATATGTGTGGCCGTACTGAGGATTGGAATATGCATTAAATGAATTTCAAAGTGAAAAACATGTATCGAGATCACTGTTTTCTCTCGTTTGCCCGTTTAAGCCGAAAATGCGGGTTAAAAAAAATTAACGACGAACCGCGTTGAAAAATAAAACGCCGAAACGACCGTGGAAGGTTCAAAAAGAAATCTTGAGCATTTGCCGCGATCGTTTCGACATTTTTTTTCAACAGTAAACATTATGGATAAGGGTGTATCATAAATGTTTCTCTATCTGCAATGAGCGTCGTGGCTGAGTTGGCAGCGTGACGGATTAAGGATGCTTACGGTCCGGGTCCAATCCCCGGTGAACCAACTTTTTTTTTCTTCGTTTTATATTCAGAAAATTTCGAACTTCTGCTATTCTCGCTTCTCGCTTTAGCTATTCTCGCCTGTTCAGGCATTATTTATGATATTTAATTCGTATATGCTTAATAAAAAAAACAAGACATTGCTACCGGGGATCAGTGCAGCCAGATCGCGCGTAAAAGTTACCCCCTCTCTAATCTCTTACGCGCCCATCACACAATCATAGTAGCGCGGGTCTGTAGCGAGCGACGCTTGGACACTTCGGAAAGAGCCGAGCACGGCCGAATTTTTCCGACCGCGCCTTCGGCAGCTACACCAATGCATGGACGCTGAGCACGTACATGTACGGCCAAGCCGAAACGAAGGCTTCGAGGGAAAAAGCAATCTGAGCACGACTCGCGCGTGACGTCACCTGACGGCTTGCGCAAGGCTTTTAGATTATTTTAATGCTTATTTAGCTCTTGATTCTCTGCGTTATTAATGTATACAAAAGAATGTATCGCGCACTCTGATCGCTTATTTTTTTAGTTTATACTCTAATTTAAATATAATAATAAATCTAAATTACAACTTATTTATCTTATATCAAATTGTTTACGCTTTACTCACACCCGTCGTTATGCCAAATAAATTATAGTTCATAAAAGTAAGCGGAAATATATTTATATTCGTATTATTATATTAATTCTCATGCTTTCATCAAGCGATAAATCATTATCCCCAAAAACAAGCCAATCATCCATCCGGCCGCGAATCATAAGTATCAGAAAGTGCACATATTCTACAAGCGATGAGATGGTCCCGTTGGTAGCGTTCCTGGCTTCGGGCCGCAGGGGCCCGTGGTCCAAACTTTTCTCCAAATTATTCATAATTTCTCATATTTTAGTCATATTTGAGATTTTCGGAGAAAAAACTATGTAAAACAGATTCAAGTTCTGGTCTATTTCCCAGAAACACATTTTTTCACTGAACATTCATGATTTCTCATTTTTTTCCCGGAAATTTCTCTTTTACCTACGACCTGAGTGAACGGCTGCGGAGATATTCGGAGAGAAGTTAAAGATGAAAAGAAATGAGATTTTCGTAAAAAAACTGATTATTATTTTTTTTCCGGAAATTTTCCTTTTTCATATTACCTGAGTGAAAGGCTGCGAAGATATTCGGAGAAAATTTAAAGATGAAAAAATGAGATTTTCGTAAAAAAAAAACTTGTACTTATTTTTTTTCCGGAACTTTTTCTTTTTCCTATTGAGTGAAAGGCTGCGGAGATATTCGGAGAAAAGTTATAGATGAAAAAAAAATGAGATTTTCGTAAAAAAAACTTATTACATTTTTTTATCCCTCATAATTCTGAGAAATAATGAATTTCCGAAATTTTTGCAAACATTATTTTCCTTAAGGGGTAACACCACTGTAACGGCCTGCGTTTTAGACAAATAATACTTGGGGTAATTATTAAGCATATATTGAAGTACACGGAAAAAAAGAAATAGTACAAAATACAGGGGCTACACAGTTCGCATTGGACTCGAGCGATATTCACTAAAACACAGCGATATTCACTGAAACACAGTGCTCAAAATACAGTGTGCTCAAAGTAAATGATTACAGTTCCTATACCGTCCTCTTTGGACTCGAACCGCTCTACTGTATCTTTTACTGGAACACACAGTCCAAAATACAGTGTAGTCAAAAGTAAATTTTGACAGTTCAACACTGTAATATAAATTTAACAAAACTAGTAATGTGACAGTTCGTTAATCTGTATTGTGTACAATGAATGCGCCAGTTATGTCGACAGAGTTTGTCTAGACACACAAAAAAAAGTTTATCCATAAAAGAAGTTTGAAAAAAAATGTGTAGATAATATAAAAAAATCAGTCACATACACAAGAACGTACCTTTTTGTAAATAATTCTCTCTTTTTTGTATTTTCTTGAATTATGTCGTACAAATTTCAACGCTCGCATCCTGTCGACCACGCACTACTAACTGGCAATCCTTTGTGTCCTGGCCACGTGACTCACCCCACGCGCGAGACAAGCCCCAATTAGACAAGAACGTGCCTTAAAAAAACATGCTCTCTTTCTTTATAATTTCTTGAATTCTGTCGTACAAATTTCGATGTCCGCGTCCCATCAACCACGCACTACTAACTGGCAATCCTTTGTGTCCTGGCCTCGTGCCTCACCTCGTGCCTCATTTGCGTACAGTATAAAAATCAGTGACCGCATTTAAATTTTACAGTTGAATATTTTTACTGAAGTCACTGATGTATTCACAATATCAAACTGCACATAAACAAGTGTAACTGTAAAAATCTCAGAGTGCACAGATAACGCCACGAAGTGTCGAAAGAAGAGTAAAACTACCGTGCCACACTGAGAAAATTTAATGAATCACTCTGTACTCAATACAGTGTACACGGTAACCCTTGCAGTTTGCGTACAGTATACGAACCAGGTGATCTCGTGTAAATTTTACAGTTGAATATTTTTACTGCAAAACACTGATGTATTCACAATACTGAACTGTAAATAAACCAGTGTAACTGTGAAAATCTCAGTGTGTACAGGGAAATTCGTCATTTTTGTAGGACAGGATTTACATTACTGTTTCACTGTAAAATGAAATATAGCAACCTGTTTTTTATGCGCTTTATACTGTGATTTTCGCTGTTTCTTTTTTCCGTGTATATTGCAAAAAAATGTACGGGAAAATATTACAAAATGGCGACACTGCAGCAAATTCTTTCGAGGCAAGTTGAACTTAAGGTGCTCTACGGCACGCAGTATAACTTGTGCCAATTTTAATCTGGACAAAATATTTTTTTTATTAAATCTAGATGAGTGTAGCTAGTGAACCACGTAGGGGATTCTAGAAATATTGATTTTTGAGTAGTTGCCGAGTATTTGACTAAAAATGTTCATTTAGACTTAATAAAACAAAATTATTTTTTTTTAGATTAAAATTGGCACAGTTATACTACGTGCCGCAGAGGGTCGACATGCTTCGGAATAATTGCTGCAGTGTCGCAATTTTGTAATATTTTCGGATAAAAATTTCTAGCAATATACTTAAGTATATGCTCAATAAATACCGCAAGTATTATTTGTTTATCACATTTTCTTCCGCCAAAAAAAATATCTAAAAAATACGCTTCCTGTAAGGCCGTTACAGACCCCTTACAGTCTTTATATAATTTTCGAGATTTTCCCGTGATCGTAATTAAAATGATGAAATATTCGGAAAAATTCGGGGAAACTCGGATGTTTGCGTATAAATAATTGTCCGCAAAACTCCGAATTTTTCATATTTGTTCCAATTCATAGAAAAATTCTGAAAAAATCGAAGTTTTTCGGAAAAAAATTGCACTAGGGGCGCGGGATCGTTCCCCGCGCTCAGTGCTTTTATTAAAATTATTATTACTATTAATTCTTATTTGATTAGTTATTTTTATTAGTTATCATCGTTATTTTAATTAGTTATCTTTTAGTGTGAAAAAATTTATCGCGCACTCTGACCGCTTATTTTATTAGTTTGTACGTTAATTTAAATAAAATAATAAATCTAAATTACAACTTATTTATTTTCTCTAAAATTGTTTGCGCTTTACTCACACCCGTCCCTATGCCAAATAAATTGTAATTCATAAAAGTAAGCAGAAATTTATTTATATTCGTATTATTATATTCATTCTCATATACTTTCATCAAGCGATAAAGCATCATGATAATGCTTTATCGCTTGATGATAGTATATGAAAGTAGTATATGAAAGAAGTATATAGTATATGAGCGTAAGTATATGAAAGTATTTGAATAGTTATTGAATGAATATAATATTACGAATATAAATATATTTCCGCTCATATACTTTCATCAAGCGATAAAGCATTATCATAATGCTTTATCGCTTGATGAAAGTATATGAGAATGAATATAATAATACGAATATATTTCAGCTTACTTTTATGAATTACAATTTATTTGGCATAGGGACGGGTGTGAGTAAAGCGCAACAAATTTTTTCAGAAGTAAAATATGTTGTAATTTAGATTTATTATTATATTTAAATTAACATATAAACTAATAAAATAAGCGGTCAGAGTGCGCGATAAGTTTTTCAACGCTAAAAGATAACTAATTAAAATAATAATGATAACTAATAAAAAACTAATCAAATAAGAATTAATAGTAATAATAATTTAAAAAAAGCACTGAGCGCGGAAAACGATCCCGCGCCCCAAGTGCAAATTTTTTTCCGAAAAACTCCGATTTTTTCCGGAAAATTTTTCCGATTTTTCCGAATTTTGCTATGAATTGGCACAAATATAAAGAATTCGGAGTTTTGCGGACAATTATTTTTGCGCAAACATCCGAGTTTCTCCGAATGTTTCCGATTATTTCATCATTTTTATTACAATCACGGGAAAATCTCGGAAATTATATGAAGACTTTAAGGGGTAACACCACTGTAACGGCTTTACAGGAAGCGTATTTTTTAATATTTTTTTTGCGGAAGAAAATGTGATAAACAAATAATACTTGCGGTATTCATTAAGCATATATTTAAGTATATAGCTATAAATTTTTCATCCGAAAATACTACAAAATGGCGACACTGCAGCAATTCTTCCGAAGCATGTCGAACCTCTGCGGCACGCAGTATAACTGTGCCAATTTTAATAAAAAAAAAAGAATTTTGTTTTATTAATTCTACATGAGTGTATCTACTGAACCACGTAGGGGATTTTCGATAAGTTAATTAAAACAATATTTATTAAAAAATAACTGTCTTAAAAATAAATTGAACATTTTTAGTCAAATACTCGGCAATTACTCAAAAATCAATATTTCTAAAATCCGATTAAAATTGGTACAAGTTATACTGCGTGTCGCAGAGCACCTTAAGTTCAACATGCCTCGGAAGAATTTGCTGCAGTGTCGCCATTTTGTAATATTTTCCCATAATTTTTTTTTTGCAATATACTTCAATATATGCTTAATAATTACCCCAAGTATTATTTGTGTAAAACGCTTCGTGGCAGACCGTTACAGTGATGTTACTCCTTAAGGAAAACAATGTTTGCAAAAATTTCGGAAATTCTTTATTTCTCAGAATTATGAGGGATAAAAAAATGTAATCAGTTTTTTTACGAAAGTCTCATTTTTTTCATCTATAACTTTTCTCCAAATATTTCCGCAGCCGTTCACTCAATAGGAAAAAGAAAAAGTTCCGGAAAAAAATAAGAACCAGTTTTTTTTTTACGAAAATCTAATTTTTTTAATCTTTAAATTTTCTCCGAATATCTTCGCAGCCGTTTACTCAGGTAATAGGAAAAAGGAAAATTTCCGGAAAAAGAATAATAATCTTTTTTTTTTTTACGAAAATCTCATTTCTTTTCATCTTTAACTTTTCTCCGAATATCTCCGCAGCCGTTCACTCAGGTCATAGGAAAAAGAGAAATTTCCGGGAAAAAAAGGAGAAATCGTGAATTTTCAGTGAAAAAAAATGTGTTTTTGGGAAATAGACCAGAACTTGAATCTGTTTTAAATCATTTTTTCTCCGAAAATCTCAAATATGACTAAAATATGAGACATTATGAGAAATTTGGAGAAAAATTTGTACTACGGGCCCCTGCGGACCGAAGCCAGGAACGCTACCAACGGGACCATCTCATCGCTTGTAGAATATGTGCCCTTTCTGGTACTTACGATTCGCGGCCGGATGGATGATTGGTTTGTTTTTGGGGATAATGCTTTACCGATTGATGAAAGTATGAAAATTAATATAATAATACGAATATAAATATATTTCCGCTTACTTTTATGAATTATAATTTATTTGGCATAAGGACGGGTGTGAGTAAAGTGTAAACAATTTTATATAAGATAAATAAGTTGTAATTTAGATTTATTATTATATTTAAATGAACGTATAAACTAAAAAAATAAGCGATCAGAGTGCGCGATACATTTTTTTGTACACATTAATAACACAGAGAATCAAGAGCTAATAAGCATTGAAATAATCTAAAAGCCTCGCGCATGACGTCACCCGACGGCACGCGCGAGTCTCGCTCAGATTGCTTTTTCCCTCGAAACCTTCGTTTCGGCTTGGCCGCACATGTACGTGCTCAGCGTCCATGCATTGGTGTAGCTGCCGTAGGCGCGGTCGGGAAACTTCGACCGTGCTCGGCTCTTTCCGAAAATTTCCGAGCGTCGCTCACTTACGGACACGCGCCACTATGATTGTGTGATGGGCGCGTAAGACTTGTTTTTTTTGTTAAGCATATACGAATTAAATATCATAAATAATGCCTGAACAGGCGAGAATAGCTAAAGCGAGAGTAAGTTCGAAATTTTCTGAATATAAAATGAAGAAAAAAAAAGTTGGTTCACCGGGGATTGAACCCGGACCGTAAGCATCCTTAATCCGTCACGCTGCCAACTCAGCCACGACGCTCATTGCAGATAAAGAAACATTTATGATACACCCTTATCCATAATGTTTACTGTTGAAAAAAAATATCGATACGATCGCGGCAAAGGCTCAAGATTTCTTTTTGAACCTTCCACGGTCGTTTCGGCGTTTTATTTTTCAACGCGGGTCGTCGTTAATTTTTTTTAACCCGCATTTTCGGCATAAACGGGCAACTGAGAGAAAACAATGATCTCGATACATGTTTTTCACTTTGAAATTTATTTAATGCATATTCCAATCCTCAGTACGGCCACACATATACGTCGAGCTCGATCGGACGGAAAACCTCGCTCCGCTCGCCGGTCGAGCGAGCGCGATTTGCGAGGGGCAGAGACTTTTCCCCCACCAGCTACCCATTCGTGTTCACGCTGACTGCGATACCGACTTGAGCGGTGATCACGGACTCGCGCGGCTACAAGGGAAACTGCAACCTCGACAGAGGCGATGATCACGAAATCATACTCCCGAAATCGCCGCCGCGATTTAGCGCCATTTACGAGGCACGCCGAAAAGGGGAGCGTTGTACATCTCCCTACTAATCTCTGCCTCAGGTATGCGCCTTAGAAAAGGGGACCCCTATTGAATTCATGAAGGGAAGAGACGCTTATTTAGTTTTAGCAACTTCCTATTGGACACCCTGTAAATAAAATTACTACGTTTATAGTAAGAGAACGGCGCTGGAACTTCCGCTGTTATCTTCTTGTCGCCGCTGTTATGAGCCAAGACAAGAAGTAGTCGCGAAAGTCACCGAGAGACGTCAAGCCGTGGCTGACGTTATCATGACAGCCGTTCGTGTGTGCGAGTGTAACGTTAAAGATGAATGTCGAACGGGTTTCATTTATTTGTAGGTCCCACGGAATCGGCGAAGAAAAAATACACACGCACAGACAAGTCCTGGCCATGCCTTAATAATTAACCGCGCAATTGTTGTGAGACACTCGACGACTGGGCTAACAATTCCAGCCGCGTCGGGTGGATGTACTGTTTATTGAAGTGAAGAAAACGATCTTCAAGATAACGATCAAATGAAAGAGTGAAGAAGGCGTGTCGATCGAAAATTAATGCGGTCTTAGGTTCATCAGGAAGTAAGTTAACCTTACAGGTTTACGGCAAGAGGTAGCGATTTAGGGTGGGGAAGGGGGCAGCGGTTTAAGGGTTTAAATTACAGAACGGGACACGTGCAAATTTTCATGTTGAAAACGGATCCGAGGACTTCGTTCAAACGCGGCAAATGGTCCGTTTTTGGGTATGAGAAAACTCTTTAACTAGCTTTTGATTATCAACAACATTATTTAAGGGGTTCATGTAGAAGAAGAGTAAACGCGAATCTTATTTTGAATCGAACTAGAGCCTTTTTCCGAGATAGGGTAAATTTATTGACTTCTGCTGTGGCAGATCAAACTTTAACCAAAACTCCACTGTGGGAAATCACATTTGCGGGGTCAATTTAGGAAAAATACAGCATTTGTGTGTTTTCTGGAAACGTATTCAAAGAGTTTGTAGGAATATGGAATGGAATCCATCTAATTTTTTCAGGTGCCAAATAGCGACTTAACTTTGCCTCGACTCGTGAACCTCATTTAAGTTGTCATATTGAGGAGAACTATGCGTGCTAAATTTGTCTTATTTCATTGAAACTGAATGCAGTAAATCCATTGCTTTTGGATGCGGGAAAGCGCCCTGGATGAATTTTGACTTTTGAGAACACGGCTTAACGGGTTGAATCCGAAAGTAGGTAAATGACAATCTTATATCAAATCTTCTCGAGGATTTTAACGAAATAGACTTAATCTAACATTGACTCAATCTTCCAGAGTTGTAAATGAATTCGGCCGTACCGCTACGTTCGAAAGCCACATGTAACGAAGCGAGTTAAAAAGTACTCCCGCGTCTGCATGTTATCCGAATATAGTGAAGGAATTTCCTGAAAATCGAGAGAGCCAACCCTCCTTGTGTGCGAGACAGCGATTTTGCTGTGAAACGCTAGTCAAATACTTAATTTAAGAGGTCATACTCGATGAAAACTGCGCCCACATTATATTTCAGGAGGGAGTTGTGAAATCCAAAAAAAGGGTAACTATTTTCTACTGCAATAAAAAAATGTTATAGCACTATTGGGAGACGTTATTTAAGGAATGTGGATAGCAAAAGAGTTTGTATAAATGTTGTCTTGAAACGACCTTAACAATTTCCATCCATGAAGTCAATGCATTATTTCCAGGTGCGAAAGAGCAGATAAACTCAGCCGTAACTATCAAATCTTGCTTAAGGGATGGTTCGAAAAGACCGACACGTGCGAAGACGACTTTAAATCATCAATTTCAGTTTGAAACATCAATATTATGTTTTTAGCTGCGATAAAGTTCCACGGTTCGATCCCATTGATGAGAAACTTCATTCAGAAGTAAGGTGACGTTGCTCTTTACGCCTCATCGTAAGGGCTTGTCTAAGGGCGGATTTAACGCACTTGGGCACGAAAAAGCGACTTTGCTTGGTCGCGATATTCGACAACTCCATTTAAAGGGTTGAATTGAAAATAAACGAATGCATCCAATATTTATTATTTTGCTCTCAACCGCTTATTGTGCAATAACCGGTTGAGAGCAATTGCGCCATTAGCGGGTCGGTCTGAAGGGGTTAAATTGTCAGAAAAATGCTAGTACGGCTTCCTTGGATCGGCGGTGAGTATTTTGACAAAGCTGAGTCCACCTACATTTTTCAGATAAGAGAGAGCTGTTTCGCCTTAGAATTCAGCCATAGACCCTTATTAAGGGGTAAATTTGATGAGTGCGGCACATGATCATTTCGTATGTAATCGCCTGACGGTTTCTATTAAGGCGGTCCTCTAGTTTCTTGGCTGTTTTTTACGGCTTTTTCAATATTTTTTTACGGGCAAAGCATCGAAATAATCAATCTCATTGTTTTTGCATAATCTTTATTAACATTTAAATAAGTGTTACAAATTTTTTGAAGTCAAAATATATAATAGAATAAAAGTTATAGTGGCCGACAGGAAGACATCAAGTAAAAGAGGTGCTTGACGGTGACCAAGATTGCGGCTGTTCTGCTTATCTGAAATCAAAAAACCAAACGGCATTTTAATATTCATGTTTAAGACTAGCGATTGAACTAGAGTGAATTCTAAATTACAAAAATTGACTTTTTTATACACTTTTGAAAATTACATTCTATTTTTTACTCATTTTTTCTTAAGTTTTTCGCTCGTACAAAAAAAAAACTATTGAAGCAATCATGATAAATCTAGTTCAATCGCTGGCTTATAACATATTAAAGATGCTGTATAAATTTGAACAAGATCGGTGCAGTAGTTTCTGAAATATCGTGGTTACCGTTTCGAAAAATGGTGTTTAGAGAAAAATGCGTTTGAAAGTTCGCGCATGTGATTTATACTAAAAATTGCATCTCACCGTCGATCTTCTATGCCTGGACCATACAATAGGCCGTCCTCTTCTTCTTGGAAGTCACGCAGAGCTGCTCCGTCTTCCCTTTTTGCGATTGGGGCCTGTTTTACAACACCACTCGTGCGCCTTTCTGAAGGGTCGATCCGAGAGCTATCACGCTGTTGAACATATCCTTTAGCTTGTGGGCCGATTTTCACTCCCACGGTTTCCAAGGTCTTCAGAATAGATTTGAATCCTTCGTTGAAGATTATGACAGCGAGAAACGTGGCGATTTCAACCACTTTTGGCCCATAATGGAGGTGCTTCGGAGCAAAAGCCCAGATTAGCGAATTGAGCGACTCGTTATTATTTTGAGTTTCCGCTCCCAGGCATCTGCTTAACAATTCTTTTTTGGATAAATCCTCAAAATTGGCTTTATAACTTTTTGAACTGCTTCAGAACAAGGCGGTTTATTGTGTTTGAATTGCTCAGCCTCTCCGAGAAACTCAGCTCTGCGCCATTTGCACCAACTAGTTTCGCCTGCAGAACAATTTCGATGCTATGGATTGGTGTCTGTGGAAATCTTGTGAAAGAATGTTGTCCAAATTTCCTTTCTCATTTCCTCGATAGAATCTGGATGTCTCCGAATAGCTAATCCATAATACGTTGTCATCTCACCAATCAATTTATCAGTGAGTTTTCCTGCACGTTTCCTACCAATGTCTTTATTAGAATTTTTTGCATTCCGGAGCCGAGTCCCCATCCTCTTTTCAACGTGTCCAACACACTCTTTTTTGACAACAACAACATCTTGTCCATATGATTCTGCCTTCAAAATACTGTTGAATGTCTTGCTGTCACCATCTCCTATGTTTGTCGTATATCGAACTTGATGTTTATCTACTGAACGAGAAAACATTTTCACAACTGCATCTATTTCCATCTTCCCAGAACTTCCAATATGATTTCGAGTACAATTTTCTTCATGATCAGCGAGCCATCCTGCATATCCATCTAGATCACTATTTTTTAAATTTTTCCACAAATTGCATCCAGCACAAAAACTACTCATTACATACACATCAACCACTTTACCGGTCTACTTGGCAGTTAAAGTTGAAACTGCGAATAAAGATGAAAATCCTCTTTTTTCCATGTGCCATCTCCAGATACGGTGAATTCATTTTCTGCTTTTCCTTATTCTTGAAGGACTTCCTTTTCTTGATTAACCGCAATCGACAACACTGTATCAAAAACGGCCGAAGAAGCTGAGTGAATATTTTCTAATATGGAATAGTACGTGTTCAAAGCAAAACCTTGTCCCATATCCATTAGTCCACAGAAAATGCTATAGCCTTCATAACCGACTCCCAACAAACGCATCACGAAAGCTAAGCGACGATTTATTTCGTAGGCTTTACCGATTTTTGGGCATGAATCTATTTCTTTTTCTTTCTCACACTTGCACGCCATAGAAATTTTAAAGCCCAATCCTCGTATATCACGTTGATGGAAAGTCACCGTACTTTTGCGCTCTTTACAAATAACAGCCGCAGAAATAGTTGAAAATACACTCACAAAATTCAAAATACAATACAAAACAGTCTGTTCAACGTTAACTTCAAATTTTTTATTTTGACGAAGTTTCTTCGCTGACGCCGATGTAAACGACTTGTCTCGTTCAAAAGTGTGCCGGTTGCCTGCAAATTTTCGCTTTTTAGGTCGATCATAACGAGCCGGAGCGTCTCTACTTCCTTTCTTAAACATTTTGAAAATTATTTTCAAAAAATCAGCTACGTGCGACTCGCAAGAGAAAATATAGTACGCTTTGCAACTGCCACAGCAAAACTGAACTAACCGACGCTTCACGGCGTCTTAGTCAATATTCGAAAGCGTCTGTCAACGGTCTCGGCTCCCCTTTACTCGGGCCTAATTCACAAACGGTTCAGGTAGCAGTTAGATTTAGGGATATCAATACAATGGTCAGCGCCGCTCGGCTTTCGAAGCAGCCCGGCGCGCGCTCCGTATACCTGCTCCGTTCGAGGGCCGTAACTCGTGAACCACTTCGAATATCGGAAAATCCTTTGGCACACATTTTCTACACATGTTGTAGATGTGATTTATGAAAAAAAAATCGATTTTTTCGACCCGAGAATCTAGAGGACCGCTTTAAATGCGCCCGATCTTCTGTATTCGTGTACAAGTTACCGCTTAAGAATGGTTACCAACCGTTCTTCGTATAAAAATCCCCAATCACGGCTTTCAGCAACCGCACTCGAGAGGTAAAGTGCAACAAATAAAACGCGGATGTTTCGTTTTGAGACTAAGAGACTTGACATGGCAAAATTCGGTTGAGGGGTTCTGTTGGAAAAGTAAGGTTCCACATGATACTAAATTGGTGTTGAGTACTTTTATGAGTTGAGGTATATTTACTTATTTGTTATCCAGAGAAGCAGATTTCGCCTTTCGGAACTTGCACTTAAGGAGGTATTTTTTATGGGTCGAAAATTGTTTTCAAACGGTGTATCCTCTCAGAGTAAAGCCTGTCAAGGGGCAATTTTACATTTTCACGGAAGAGCGGTACACCAATTTTACCGAAACAAAAACGAGAATTATTTTAAGGGAAGGGTAGGGGTTTAATCGTGAAAAAAAAACACATTTTGCTATTTTTTTCATCTATATGGATAGAGTAAATTTATTGAAACCTCTTGTATATTGTTAAGTGTCATTTCAAGAACATTCCGTGAAATTTGTACGCGAAAATATCCACAAAAAAACCCGTGACAAAGCTTTTCCAAGAACGCCTTTGGAAAAACACGATTTGCGGTGTTCACTGTATCTCAGCTAGAAATGATTGGAAATTAAGTACCATTAAAATTTAGTCAACGTATCATCAAATCCTCCCCCCAACGGTCTTTGATAACTTTTACTAAAATTTAAAATTTTTAGTGGTCATGCAAAGTGAAAAGTGCTATTTTTCACGAAAAGTTCCGCTATTTTGGGGGTGGAAAACCCCCGCAATGTCAAAAAAATCTCAAACTAACCGTTGGGGGGAGGTATTTTATATGTAGAAAGTGAGTACCA
Source organism: Ophion obscuratus (assembly GCA_964007375.1). Taxonomy (NCBI): domain Eukaryota; kingdom Metazoa; phylum Arthropoda; class Insecta; order Hymenoptera; family Ichneumonidae; genus Ophion; species Ophion obscuratus. The sequence goes on from OZ023313.1 coordinate 44,761,717, forward strand.
AGTTTAAAATAAATCGGTCATGTAGTTTTCAAATAGCAGTGAACACGGACTTTGAAAAAGTGGTTTCGAGAAAAACGCGTTTGACGTTTTAGAAGCTAAAAAGTGATTTTTTTTTCAACTCACACTCAATCGTCGATTCTCTTTTTTTCAAGCCTTTGCCTTACCCTGGCTTCTTTGCTCTGCTCCTCAGCTTGTATCTCGGCCCTGTTGATGCGACAGTTATTCTCCAATCTTGCGTATTCGTGAGCGCCCGGCCCAATGCTGATGTTCATATCCGACAGAAAGGTGAGAAAAGCACCAGCACCTTCATTGAAAGTTCATGCAGCCACGTAGGATGCAAATTCAACAATTTGTTTGCTGCCAGGTAATTTTTTCGGTGCAATCTTCCAAATTGGCTGGTTCAGACTTTCGTTGGCATTTTGGGTAAAACCTCCAAGACACCTTACAAGAAGTTCATCCTTGCTCAGATCTTCGTAAATCAGTTTGATTGCTTGTAAGACATCTGCTGGAAGTGGAGTGTAATTGTGTTGAAAATTTGCCACTCTTGTTGTAGCCAGAGCTTTTTGATAAGGACACCACGAGTCCTCGCCGCTCAGGCACTTATCGTGTTGAGGGTTATCGTCTGTCGACTGCTGGTGGTAGTACGTTGCCCAGATGGCATTTTTCATCTTCTCTACCGAATCACAATTATGTCTTATTACTCCGTAGTATCGACTCAAATTATCAATTACTTTTTCGGTGACTTTTCCTATGCCGCCAAGTACTTTACTTCGCCGTTTTTTACCTGAATTTTTTCCTGTTTTTACGACTTCATCTTCAACAGTATTTTTATCCAGATCACATAGACGTATTCCCATTCTCTTTTGCACGTGACCTACATATTCTTTTTTATTTATTGCGAAATTTTCACCGTAAGGTTTCGCTTTCACTAAATTGCCATAAGTTTTGCTATCACCGTCACCGACATAGTTGCTGATCTTTGCTCCATACTTTTCCTCTGAGCGGCGGAACATCTCGATTACTGTGCCTACTTCCATGTTGCCTGATGGTCCGGTGTGATTGGCTTGACATTCATTATTATCAACGTGTTCTTCGTGCCACTCTTCAAATTCAGTTGTATTCAATTTTTTTCACCACAATTTGCAAGACTGACAATACAAACTACTTACGAAAATATCAATATCTTTTCCAGTCCAATAACCAATCAATGAAGTCGCGCAAAACAAGGAGCTTTAACGTGGCAGAAGCCTTGCTTCTGCCATGTGCCGTCGCCAGAAACGGTCAAAGTATCAAACTCTGAATTTGAAGAGAATTTTAGACCGCAAAACTTATTGCAGCCTACTAAACCCAAACCTAATGTACGCATTCCGAAAACAAATCGAGTGTTGATTTCGTAGCGATGACCAGTTTTTTCACTCGACGATATATAGCGTAGATCACAATTGGTACATTTTACCTGGATTTGAAAGCCAATCCTTCTTTTTTACAACTTTTGAACGCAACTGAACCATCACACTGAACATATTTCACCGAAATTGCAATTGTTGAGAAAACAAGCAAAAAATCGACAATTCTATAACGATTTTCAACGTCTTCCGGGACGCTCGCACTGGTATGCAACTTTATCTTTTTCGATGATGCCCTCTTCGTATTAGCTTCATCCTTATTTTTTTCACATGGATTAGGCCTTATTTCGATCTGCACAAATACGTTCTTGTATCTGTTTGGTCACCTCTTTGAACTTTAGACAATCTCAGCATTTTTAATCAGAAAATTTCTGGACTAAATTATAAACTCACTCACAGGGAACATCCCTCAGGTGTCCGCCTCCGATTTTGTTGAAAATCATATATGTGATAGAGCATCGAAAGCTTTGAGACACGTATTTTTTTTTATCGGCGGAAAAACGGATTTAAGGGGGGAAACCGCCTCTCAATGAAAGGCGTTCCGAGGGGTGATTTTGCAGTTTCACCCAGAAGCAATCCATCGATCTGAATGAAACAAAAACGAAAATTCTTTTAATGAAAAGCGATGAAAAATCCACTATGAAAATGTTAAGAAAAAATTTAATTAGGGGGTAAACCACCCCTCAATTTGCCTTTTTTTCATCCCACACTTGACAGGGTTGTATGCAAAAAACAGGTATCATTATATTATTCCTCAAGTGCAAATTCATATCAGATTTTAATAATATTACATTGTGTGAAAAATGTCGGACGAAATTTTTCCACACTCTGAATCCAAATACATCGAGTGCCTGAATTTTTCCAGTTGTATCTTTTGGAATAATCATTGGGATTGTCTTCTTATCACGAGGTGTCGCTTCGTAAACAAACTTGGGGGAGGTCTACTCATGGTCCGAATTCACCCTTCGTATCCTTTAAAACGATGAAAAGTGGGGACAGTAATTTCCCCTCAGCGCTTACGAGGGTGGGGTGAAAAGTTTCCGGCCTGACCAAGAGATGGTGCCACTAGGTCTAGTTTTGGAGCGGCGTCCTACAGTACCATTCCCACCGAGATTGTATGTTCAGTTTCAGCCCAATCGCTACGTTAGTTTGCGTTTGAGAGCACATTGCGCGAGACGCTTCCGTTGTTTTCGTAAAAATGGAAAAATTGGAAAAACATGCTGTCATCAAATACTTCCATTTGAAAGGTTTTACACCAAAACAAATAAGAAGAGATGGATTCAACACTAGGAGACTCCTCCCCATCATATTCAACTATTAAGCAGTGGGTTTCTGAATTTAAAATCGGTCGTGTGAGCACCTCTGACGAGCGTCGCTCAGGACGGCCCGTTGAAGTCACAATTTCAGAGATGATTGAAAAAATCCATAAAATAGTGTTGGAAGACCGCAGGTTGAAAGTGCATGAGATAGCTGAGACCTGTAGGATATCAGCTGAACGTGTGCGAAATATTTTGCACAACCATTTGAACATGGAAAAGCTGTGTGGAAGGTCGGTGCCGCGTTTGCAAACGCTCGACCCAAAACTGCTTCGAAAAACCATTTCTACCGACAATTTGGCACTGTATAGGCGTAATCCAAATGAATTTTTGCGTCGATTCATAACTGTTGATGAGACATGGGTCCACCACTACACTCCTGAAAAAGATTTAAAAGTAACGAAGAAGTTATCGAAGCTGTAAATCAGTATTTTGAAGAGCTTGACGAATCTACGTTTAAAACTGGTATAACTAAATTAGAGCACCGTTATGAGAAATGTATCAGTGTTGATAGAGATTATGTTGAAAAATAAAGCAAAAAAAAATGTTAAACATCGTTTTTCTTGGTCAGGCCGGAAACTTTTCACCCCACCCTCGTATAGTAGGCTAAATCGTTCCACATGAAAACCGCGTTGATCCGAATTATACACATTTTCCGTTCCATACTTTTTTATCAGTGGTGCAACATCGGCGACAAATTTTTCTGCATTTTTTCCGTGGAAGTTCTTCTCCCGTAGTTTTCCGCGTTACAAATTTATTAATTTTTCTAGATACAATGCGATGTTTTTTTTTTTAATTCCATAGCCAATTATGAGAGGTCTTAAATCGCACATCACTGAAACCTATCTCCTTTTGGGCTTGTAGCGCCCACTTCTGAAGATCAATATCATGTATAATGACACCAGCATCTCGAGCAGTTTTCATATTCTTCAATGTATATTCAGAAATTTGCGCTAGCTTTTCTTTATAAGTACCGTCTTTATTCAGCTGATGTGCCCAGCGCCGCAATTGTCTTTCAGACTTGACAGATATGTATTTCTGTTGGACGGTTTTGAGGCTATAGTTTTTTGTCTTACCAGACCTCCAGTATTGAACTGCTTTATTTTTGTAATCGTAGTTCACCTCATCATCACTGGAACAGGCGTCAGAATCACTATCACCAGTATCCTTTTGCCATACGGTATCTTCTACAGCATTGGCTTCGTACTGTTTAAATGGTTCTTGAAAAGCGAGCGTTTCTTCCGCTATCATTTCAACTCCATTATAGTCTTGTATGGAACTGATCAAAATTTGTTCAAGACTGTCCGCAAGTTCAATTTCCCTGTTGTTAACCGGCGTTTGTGAAATATCCATAGCTTCAAGTGTAGCTAGTAGAAGTTTTATAACGATTATTGGGTTGACTTTCATGGCTGATGAACTTTGTATTTTCCAACACACAGTATACTGTTTGTGGCTCACTTTAACGTGAAATGGAAGAATCGAAATGGTAACCGTCTTATAAAGCAAGCGATAAAACTGTAAGCTATTGAAAAATTGAACTGCCAGAGGCTAATCACACATTACCCGAAAATGAAAACACATTATCGGGTAATGTATGATTAACGTTTTGCAGTTCAAGATGACAATAGCTGGCAGTTTAATATTTGCGCAGTGTAAAAATGCTGCGTAGAAAACAAATTTTGCGCAAATATTGTTATCGCGTCATGACGCGATAAGAATATTCGCGCTGGAAGTATTAATTATTGCAGTTAGTCGAGAAAAGTTGATAAGTAGGAAAATAAACATCGATCTGTTCGTTGATTGTATCACTTCATACACAGAGATAAAAGATTTCCGAACGGGAGCATTTTGGATAATTACGGATTTAAGAATCGAAGCATAAACATTTATCTGCATGTGATTTTTTTTACGCGGAATAAAAAAACGAACAAACCAAATATATTTATATATACCATTTAAATTTTATTAATAGTATCGTTAATATATTTTTGTTACTGCATTGCATCTTTGCATGGGAGATGCTTTCATCAAAACTTTTGAATTAGGGGAAGAAACATTTTGGTAAGAAAATATAATTATGACAATATGAAAATATGAGTCTTATGAGTAAGGGGTAGCCCCAGGTCTCCACTCCCAAAGTACCGCTCCTAAAACTCAAAACGAATATGCCTGCACACACAAACATAAAATTGATATTACCGATGAAATGAAAACAGTTTAAGGCAGGATTCTACTTTGAAACCATGAAAAAAACGCTATTTTCGTGAATTTTTTCTGAGAATACTATTAAAGATATCGATATGGGGTTTAAACTGTTCAATAAATACACTCTTTAAGTACATGAAAAAAAAATTTTAATGTATTTTATTCATTTTTTGTACACGTAAAATATGTTTAAAGCCAACGCCTCGAAAAGCAGGTACCGTTGCCGTGGTCATGAAATCTTCCCGACGGATGGTCTGAAACAAAAAAATCAAATAGTTTCATGTTCAGTATGTCTTCAGGAACCGACCTAACTAGAATATTTTATATACGTGCAAAATTAACAAAATGGCGGCTAAAATACGAAAAAAAATGCGTTTTTTTGGGTCTTTTTTTGCAATAAAAAAATAGTTCTCATCAAAATTTTAAGTTGATTGTAGTTAGGTCGGTTGGTACACACATATAGAATATGTGTTCCAAATTTCATAAGGATCGGTTCAGTACTTTTTGAGTTATCACGACCACGGTACGTGAAAATGTCGTTTCGAGAAAAATGCGTTTAAAGTTTTGGTGAGTCCGGGCCGCGCGCCGGGCGGGTCACAATAGCGCGCTCAAGTAGGTGTGTTCGAAAGGCGAAAAAGGATAATTAGACTGCTTGGAACTTTATAAAATTTTGACCGAATATTCTTGAACATATTTACTTTCGAAAAATCTAAAAAAAAAAAAATTTGTTTTTTTCAAAATTTCAAAGTCGAATCCTGCCTTAAACGAAATTCGTGAAACACGACGGTGATGAACAAATTTGTGTTAGGGGTGGTTTATCCCCTTAAATTTGCTGTCCCGCTGAAACGCAAAAACGCGTTAACTTGAATTTTGATTCCCCTTCAAAATGATACCTGGTTTATTAATTTTCATACAACCCTCTTAAGCGTTGGGTGAAAAACCTCAAATGGAGAGGTGGTTTACCCCTTAATTACATTTCTAATCCACACTCTTGTAGTGGATTTTTCATCGCTTAATATTAGAAGAATTTTGGATTTTGTTTCATTCAGATCGGTGGACTGCTTGTGGGAGAAACTTTGAGGGGTGGTTTCATCCCCTAACACCGTTTTTCTGCCGATACACAAAAATCGTGTTTAATAGTTTGCAATACTTTACCACGTATATGAGTTTCAACGAAATCGAAAGCGAATACTTCAATGATGTTTCTCGTCAGAGAGGTAGTTACCCCTTAAGACGAATGTAATAATTTTGTAATATGATAAAGCATTAAATTGTAGCTTATAGAAATATTTAAAATCAGCGGATATACTTTAAACACAGAAAAACCGACCATGATAAATAAATTTATGTTAGGGATGGTTTACCCCCTTAAATTTGCTACGCCACCAAAACGCAAAAACCCGTCAACTTTAATTTTAATTCCCTTTCAAAATGGTACCTGTTTTATTAATTTGCATACAACCCTCTTAAGTGTGGGGTGAAAAAAAGGCAAATTGAGGGGTGGTTTAACCCCTAATTAAATTTTTTCTTAACATTTTCATATTGGATATTTCATCGTTTTTCATTAGAAGAATTTTCTTTTTTGTTTTATTCAGATCGGTGGATTGCTTCTGAGTGAAACTGCAAAATCACCCCTCGACACGCCTTTCTTTGAGGGGCGGTTTCCCCCCTTAAATCCGTTTTTCCGCCGATAGAAAAATACGTGTCTCAAAGTTTTGGATGCTCTATCACATATATGAGTTTCAACAAAATCGGAGGCGGACACCTAACGGATGTTCCTTGTGAGTGGACTGGAAAATGAACGAAAAAAGGGCCGCTCTCGTGCTGGAGCTACATAAGCCGGCTCGACGAAACTATCCGCGTCGACATGTGGACATCCGTCGCTTGGACGAGACTTGGCAAGCTGATCTCGTCGATATGTCATCATACGCGCGGCAAAACTCCAAACACAAATTACTCCTCACCGCCATCGATACCGTCTCAAAATTCGCCTGGGCCGTGCCAATGCTGAGTAGGAATGGTAAAGATGCAGCAGCAGCAATGACGTCAATACTCGTTAAGGGACGTATACCGCCGAACTTACACGTTGATCGGGGAAAAGAATTTTACAATTGTGACTTTAAGGCCATCATGAAAAAGTACAATATTTACATGTATTCAACATATAGCAACTTGCAGGAATCCATTTTCCAGCGTTTCAATCGTACATTGAAGCATGAGATGTGGATGCAATTTAGTCTTCGTGATAATTATAAGTGGATCGATATTCTTGATAATTTAGTAGCCGAATATAATGATCATGTCCACCGCACCATTAAGATGAAGCCAAGAAATGTCAACGCGGGAAATGAGAAGCAATTGCAGCAGATTTCCAATAAGCCTCCAATGAGAAGATCGCTGAAATTCGCCGTTTGTGATAAAGTGAGAATCAGCAAATTTAAGACTGTTTTCGAAAAGGGTTACACCCCAAACTGGACAACGGAAATATTTACAATATATCGTGTGAAGACAACTCATCCCGTGACGTACCACTTGAAGGACCATAAAGATGAACCGATTGCCGGTGGTTTCTACGAACAAGAGCTTCTCAGTGTCAAGCACCCCGATATCTATCTCATTGAAGCAGTATTGATGAAGCGCGGTAATCGAATGTTTGTAAAATGGCCGTCGATAATAAAGGAAATGGAAAATATGTATATTCTATGACTCTTGACCTAAACTCCTGGTCATTTCCGCATGTATCCCTCCAAGGCCTCTGACCGACTCCACAGCAGGCTTGCTCTCTCCCCCCCCCCCCCCCCTTCTCGCCGTCGATAATCCCTTTTTCGAGGAACGTCGGTACGAGGAGATGGATAGAGTGAATAAACACATGGAATTATAAAAAGTCCGTTTCTTTATTTACGGACAATGACAAATCCATTCTTACACGATTAAATATTTACAACAACAAACCTAATTTTAACAAGTTTTACATCAAGTGAACAAAATATACACATAATTATCACGAGTTTTATACATCAATATTCACAAAAATGTACACAATTTTACACCAAGATTGTAGAAAAAAAAATCTACATATTTTTTTACGACGGTATTCTGCCATGGTAGGGTATCAGAGGTCCGAGGTATGATATACCGCTTATCGTCATGAGGACTCAGGGCAATTTTCGTCTCGCAAATCATGTAGACCTTATGCAACTTCGATCGAATGCACGATTGAGTACGCTCCATTTCCATATTTTCCGTCAAGCATTAAGCACAATCGTCAAATGTAATTTCCCTAGTCACGAAACTGCTCTTGACACCTTTAACTTTTTTAGTGTCCTGCTTACCCTCGACACGTGTCTTGTATATTTTCGATCGAAGTCCATTAAATTCGGTTATAATTGCTCCATTGCATTCATCCTTCATGAGACCGGGTACCTTCTTGTGGACGAGCGGTATACCATACATATTGTCCGCGAAATAATTGCTTGTATCGAATTTTGAAATGTCGCGCTTCATGTCGACATCTATATCATCGCTCTCAATGTCATATATGAGACTATCCGTATCGGTATACATGACTTCACATTTATCTCGATACAGAGATAACATATACTAGTGATGAAATCCATACAAGCACTTTTTGGATATGTCGAGTATGCACATACCCACATATATCGGCTTGTGGAATTTCACCTCGAGATTGCGCAATCCCACGGCAACGAGGTTTTCCGAAAAAAACACTTCGGCTGTGGAAGTTTGGCTTCGCAATCATTGCCTCTGCGCTATACCTACCGTCCCATTTTGTTAAAAGCTTTACATCTACATGGTTGCGCACATTCTCCATCGTTATGCCAAAGACTGCATTGATTTGAATAAATATTTTTCGAAATCGTTTTTGGCAAGCCCTCGAAACTAGGTATTTAACTCAATATATGAATGCAGCCATGGGGATTGTGTAAACTGTAGGACTCTATGGATTTTCGTGAGGCGAAGCCCATGGCGTAAGCACTGTTGTAAATTCCGGTAGTGTATGATGTACCGTTTTTTTTATCGCAGACGGTTGCTGACAGCTTTTCCCCCTGATTAGCCGGCGGTTTTTCATGTATTGGATAAAACGGCAGGTTTTTGTGCGCATCATGTAGAGATTGGGGATATTCCAAGTCGACTTCAAGGATGTAGCCTATAGGTGAGTCTAGCGTGATGCATGATGGATCAAAATTGGACACGTCGTTGACCCATCGAAAATCTGCATATGGCAAGGGTTGACACATTGCCCATCCATACAAATTGTTGACATCAAATACATCAAGTATGATGATGTTTTCGGTGGATCAAACGACTCCATGTACTTGTTATTAGCGTGTGCATATCGGTTCGAGCATTGACTCAGACCACCGCGTATACCCCGCTCAACGAATAAAACCATGTCGATGTCAGTTAGTAATTCAAACTTGACATTCGAGTGTTTTAACATTGCATCCCAGGTAGACCCCGGCAATGTGTAGTAATACGCGGGATCTAGGCCCTAGCTCTCAACGCATGTATTTCGAAAGCTTTCGAAAATATCGGCTAATAACAAGACATCTGTCTTCAAGTACAAATCGCTATAGTCACCCAGCGTTCGAATGGAGAACCGCTTCCAAACGTTCTCAGCATGTGCGTACTCTCTCTTACATACTGTAGCATCTGTCAGGGAACTTTAAAATGCGTCACGTGGTGGTAGGCAAGTGTCGTCTAGTTTGGTCACGTCATCAATATATTCATAAGGGAAGATCCCTTTTTGCGTCATCAAATTGATATCGTCCGTCTAGAGAGTTGGGAATTGTGTGCTTAAAACTTTCAGTTTGTCCTCGGTCAATAATGATGCTAATTTGTCGAGACTAATTTGTTGAGGAATTTGTATGAGTAGATAACGCGCAATAGGTTCTTGTGTTTTGAATCGTCTGTAATTTCAAAATGCTTCGAAAAGGAGATGGATTTCTCCTTTGTGATTGCACATCGGTTCTTCCTTCGAATGCTGTGGCTACTTCCTTGATTTTAAAATGTGCATCATAACCAGATAAATTGTGGAAAACTACTGGAATGAAAAATGACGGTTTGTAATTTAAGTTGCAGTTGGAATGGGCAGGGCCTCTATAGCGCCCAGTCAGATGGCAATGATCTCGAACGCGTACATCTTCTTGCGCAAATGGTTCCTCACGTATGTGACATTGAGTCGCTGCTCGAAAACTAGCCCACTCTCTTGGTGTTAAATATACCATTGATACATTATCGTAGAAAATTTATTTTATCTGCAGTGCAAGATTTTTTAGTTCTTCAACAAACCACGATACACAATCAGCACTGTGACACGAGTGATATGAAGATAATGAATCCGCATATGAACAACACACGTAATATCCGATACTAAACACTTTACGGTGTTCTCCCCATCGGTCTTTGTCAACACACACTCCCAATCAGCATACACAATGAAGGGATGTCGCTCTTTCCGGCTAAAGTCTCTGAACTGGAGCCACTTATTGGTGTCGTTTGGTAGTCGAATCGCACAATCATTTATTGCTCCACAATCGACCTCATATGATCGCAATTTTTCCTCGGGACCGAAGTAATGCAAACACTTGCAAAAAAAGATTGTTTCGTTTAATTCATCTAGCATATATATCTACCTATATATATATATATAAAAGCAAAAAGGGGCGTCAAAAATATATTTGTGATCGGTATATAGTTACCATTATATATATATATATATATATATATATATATATATATATATATATATATATATATAATGGTAACTATATACCGATCACAGATATATTTTTGACGCCCCTTTTTGCTCAGTTGCTTCGTCACGAGTCTCGACAAGTTCTTGATCCATACGAAATGCCCTGCATTGCTGTCCTCAGTATCATTTTGCATGTATAGCAGATTGATATGCTTTTCCTTCTTGTGTTGAGTTATGCCTATTAGAACAATGTCCTTTTTGGTGGTGGTGGTATACACATTGATCGACACATTGTTATGAAATTCAATTTTTTTTTTTAAATTTTATGTATCGTCACCGGGAATTCGATATCCTGGAGATTTAGTACTGCCGAATAATGACGGTAAGAAGATAGATGGTGACTGTTTTGTTCAGCTGGGTATAGAGCAGCGACAACTGCCCATGCAAAACATACATCACCACCCGATTTGACGTTAACCACAGCCCTCTTCAATATTATTTCCCGCGGTAATGATATGGAGCACCCGGCACGCATCGGAATATACTTATCCACATTTATCGTGAGGGTAAGTATTTTCTGCAGGGCCTAGCCACTATCGCGTTCTTGAAATTCATCGAGTAAGGTTAAAGTGAGCTCCATGACACCTTGTTCATACCACTCGTTCAAATCGCTTGTGATAAATAGTTCGCAGTTTCGCGTGTTGACACTTTTATTCACATGTTTTTCACCACTTGCGAATTCACCATTGAACACTGTATTAATTTTAATACTGTTATGCTTGTCGATGATATTTTGCACATGATGAAGCACTAGGACGCGAGCATCATTTAGAAAGTGTTTCGGCTCGATATGGCTGCGATTGATGATGGAACCGGTCAGTATCCGACTCTCGAAGGATGTTTCAATCTCTCGCCAGATTAAGGCCATGTGCCACATGCCTCCGACCGCCTCGAAATTTTGAAATGGGAATTCTCCAAAACGGAACAACGAAGTTTCCCAAAATTTCGTTTAAAAATTTGCAGTATGTGGTTACTATGCGAAAAACTGTCAATTATTAACCATTGCATCGCATTTTCGTTAATTCGGCCCGAATCATTTTCTCGACAGTGAAAGAGCACACATTTTGAGCTTTGTTTCACCTGTTTTTATGAACAAATGGCGGAGAAAAAACGTTTTGAAATTTTTACATACATTTAGCAAAAATGTACCAACAAAGCTCAAAATATCAGGTACCGGAGCGAGCGTTCAGTTCATCCGTTTTGTCACTGGCGGCGCGCAGCTCGCTTCGTCCTGTTTTTACCGACCGCACTCGCCTCCTTCCGGAACAATTTATTTTTTGACAGGTCGAATGCCGGCGTCATAACCTCCGGCCATAACCTCAAACATTCGTTCGAAATATATTTCATACGATGTGTGCCATAGAATGTAAATAGTGTGTGTGATCGAGTGAAGTTGGTTTTCGTCGCGTTTTGGTGAGTTTTTTTTTGCTGTGAAAAACGCATCAGGCCGCCGGCACACCACCGACGACAAAAACCGACAAAGAAATAATCGACGAGAAAACCGCCGCGGCCGATTACATGAAGAAGATCGAGGAACACAACGACAGCGAGAAGTCGAAGGAGAAAACACTGGACGTCAAGGTACGTACGTGCTATAACCTCAATTTACGTACTTTGGAATTTGCCGCGATCTTCCCTCGCATTGCGTTCTCGCTCGCCGATGTGTCTTATATGCTCTTCGCAGAAATACCTCGGTATTTATTCGTGAAAAAATCGCCGATAGGATATTTTTCGATGATCCGTAGCCATTTCCATTACCCCTCGAAATCCTCGATTTCCTGATCAGTGTGCGACCAAAATGATGCACGAAAGTTCAACACCCTTTGTACGGTAGTACATCACTACACGCAAATGTATGTGTTACTAGTATGGTACTGGTACACTGTCCAATAGTGAAATATACTGGTTCCGTATCCTCACCATACTCAGCAGAACCAAAACAGAACTAATGTAGCATCGATGTACTATCTAGATGGACCATCGGATTTATCCAGGGCAGCAAGTACATACCATTTTCCATCAAAAGTTAATCAAAGTTTTACAAAACAATTAAAGGAACAAGTGTATTATTTCTAAACATCTTGTCGTCATCATCAAAATAAAATACTAATTTTCTTCGACTTTTTTCACAACTTGGCACTAGTTGCTTGTTAAATATAAGAAAAAAATTGGAGAGATGGACATTTTTTTTAAATTAGTAAAATATTTCAGGAAATAATACTGACTCATTTTTCACACGATTCGGCCTTTGCGCTCTTTAATTTCACTCGTCTTTAATTGCATCAATTAAAGTTGATACTCCCAAGCTGTATTTAATAGTCGATCTGAGAACATTTGTCCAATTAATTCTCAATATTTTCTACGAAGGTTATTAGGGTTATGGAGAACAATCTTTTTTTCGAAACTAGGCATGATCAAAAATTTAAAAAAATGAGAGTTCACAAAAACATTAGATTAATTTTTTTTACCAAAACTTAGAAAAAATTGACGAAAAAAAGATTAGTTTTTGAAAAAATTGTTCATTGGTTTTTCCTTTCAAACAAGATATTATTTTTGAAAAAAAGTGTTTTTTGTATCTCTAATAACCTTCGCAGAAAATATCGACAGTTAATGGCATACAAGTTCTAAGATCGACTAGTGAAAACCACTTAGGGGTATCAACTTTTAATCAATGCAGTTAAAGATGAGTGAAATTATGGTGCGCAAAAGCCGAAGCGTGGCAACAACGTGTCACCATTGTTTCCTGAAAAATGTTACAAATTTAAACAGATTAGAAATTTTTTTAATTTCTCAATTTTTTTTCTTAAATTTGACAAGCAACTACTGTAAAGTTCTAAAAATAGTCGAAGAAAATGGGTGTTTTCATTTTGATCATGATTATACGATGTTTAGGAACACTAGTTCCTTTAATTCTTTTGTAAAACTTTGATAAAACCTTATTGGGGGTACATTAAGCTGAAAAATAAACGTGGCGACATTAGTCTTTCTATCAATATTTGTAATGGAATAGTAGATTTACTGAAAAATCATAAAATGTCATTTTTGTCCTATATTTCAAACCACTGTTAAAGGTGAAAAAATGATTTTTTTTATTCTCAAAAATCAACGAAAGGGTCTTGTGCGAAATTGATTCAAGTTTTTAAAGCTGCCCAATAATTTCCTGTGCGATCATTGGTTGCTGTGATACCATTGATCAAACACAAAAGGAACATTTTTTATTATAAGTCAGATATCGCAGCAAAAAGTTGACGTAGAGAGACCACAAAAAAGCCCAATTGGAACTGAATAAATAAGCTAACGGACCTATGCATTGATTTAACTGTAAAAAATCCCTTGAAAAAATAAAATTGGAAAAATGATTTTCTCGCTAAGTCTTATGATTGCGCGATAACCGTAGCTCACAAAACTATTTTGACAAAAGATCTCAAACTAGAAACTTGAAGCTTAATAATGTTTTTCTTTTTAATCTTGATACGACTATTTTTAACATTGATACAGCCTTTCGAAAAACACTTTAAATAGTGAAGACATTTTCTGTTTCTTTAATTTTTTACGGTTGGGTATAAAAAGTGATATATTTGTGACAATTTTCAGTCAATCGAAAAGAAGTGCTCGTCCTTGACTGTTAACGCAATCTAAGAAACTACAGTTAAAATTTCAAGTCGATTGGTCGAACATTGTTTGAGTTTTGCTCCGTCCCGATATCAAAAACATGGTTTTGAAAAAAACGTGTTTGAAGCCAACGGTTTCAAAGACGCTACAGCTGAACAAGTCCCCCCCCCCCCCCCATAATCTAATGCCACCTATTGGTCGAAAATAAAACTATTTTTGGTCGGTGATTTCGTCCCAGGGGGCTGACACTGAGATAAATTCTCTTAACAGCAACGTGTCGTATTGTCGCCACGTAACTAACCCACCATGCGGCGCTAGTAGCCACCCGCATGACCCCCACTCCACAAAGCACCTCTTCGTATTATTTCGTCATCTTTTTTGTCGCGTGAACCAAGTGAATATTTCTTTTCGTTTTCTCGATCTGTCATTGTTCTCGAATAAAAAAAATTGTAGTGTGGTAAAATCGTAATTATTTTATCACATAGTGATAAAATAATAAACAACTTTAGTGTAGCGATAAAATAAAAAACAATTTTTGTGGTTTTTGTGCTCATATTTGAGAATGCCTGCGTGCGTGGTTCTTGGCTGCATGTCAGGTTATCAATCAAACAAGGAAAAATCACATTTTTTTAATGTACCAAAAGATCCAGAAGCCCTGGAATTATGGAGAAAAGCCATTGGACCCACAGAAAAATCCATTAAGTCTGGTCAATCAGTGTGCGCATCGATATTACGTATTGATGCGGATGCAGCAATATTCTGCACGTCTCAACGCAGAAAAAAAAGCAATCTCGACAAGAAAAAAATCGCAAAACATTGTACAACGCGACTAATCCATTATTTAAAAAATAATAATGTTATCTGTTTATTTCGTTCAATAAATATTTTTATAACACATAATGTTGCAACAAGTGTAAATATTGCATCCCTTCGTATATACACATATACTTTTAAATTCTATTCTAAACAATGAATTATCCAGACGCGTCGAATGCAAATTATGCAGACGCTGCGCGACTGGAGTGGGGGTCATGCGGGTGACTACTAGCGCCGCAGGGTGGGTTAGTTTACGTGGCGACAACAACGGGACACGGTAGACCTAGCAGTGCCAGGGGGCTGCTTCGTCCCCACAATAGGCTTACAAGAGTTAAGAACTGCGCCTACCGGCATGAGACATCGCCAAAGACGGTTTTCAGCGGCGGAGACTTCCATAAAAAATAGCTCCAAAACCACTTTATAATGGTTTTTTTTTAGCTACAAAGGAATATGCATCATATTTTACAAGGTTCCAAGGATTTCTTAAAAGTGTTTCGAACAAAAAGATTTTTTGAAAATTGTACACCGGTAAACAATTCGCGATAGTAACATTTTACGGCTCTTCTGTAGAGCGAGACTTCTCCGATCGTCATTGCTAGAAAATTCGATCCTTGGAAAAACCTGCCGGAGATGAATTCTGGCAGTGAGAAAAAAATGCAAAACGTATTTTTTTTTTGCAATAAATAAAACATTTTCCACTCTTTCGCAGAGTGAGACTCGGTCAATCTCGTTCGCTCGCGAATTTGGTCAGCCGCAGCCAACCTGCCGAAGATAAGCCATGGCAGAGAAAAAAAATGGCGAATGCAATTGTTTAAACAAAGAGCATTGTAACATTTTTTAAGTTTCCAAGGATTTTTTAATCGTCCTTCCAACAAAACGATTTTTCGAAAATTTTACACCGATGACCTCTAAACCATTCGCGATAGTACAATTTTACCGCTCTTCTGTAGAGCGAGACTTCTCCGATCGTCATTGCTAGAAAATTCGATCTTTGGAGAAACCTGCCGAAGATGAATTCCGTTCGAGAGAAAAAATGCTAAACGAATTTTTTTTAGCATAATTAGTAATAATTTAGTAATAATAAAATTTTACCACTCTTTCGCAGAGTGAGACCCGGTCGATCTTGTTCGCTCGCGAATTTGGTCGGCCGCAGACAACCTGCCGAAGATAAGCCATGGCAGAGAAAAAAATCCCGATCGCAATTGTTTAAACAAAGAGCATTGTAAAATTTTACAACTCTTTTGTAAAGTGAGTCTTGAACGATCTCGGTCGTGACTCGAGATTTTAACAGAGATCGAATTCGTCGATGATGAGCAAACGTCGAGATGCCAAATAGTCTTCGAGCTTATTTGTTTAAATTAATTAAAAAAGGAGTGGGGGAATGCTAGCAACCTTCCACCATATGAGTCTCTAGCAAACCCTGTTAGCTAGAAAGTTCAACCATAAAGAAATTTCCACCGATGACCGCCGTCGACAAAAGAATCGAATCGAGGGCATTTGGTTAAACAATGCGCGATCGCAAAATTTCACTGCTCTTCCGTAGAGCGAGGCTAATGATCTTGATTGTTCGAGAAGCTGACCAGCAAAAATGCTGCCAAATATGAACCCTGGCAAAGATAAAAATGCCGAACGCATTTGTTTAAATAACGAGCATTGCAAAATTTTACCACTCTTTTGTAGAGTCAGTTTCGAGCAATTTCGGTCGCTCAAAATTTTGGCAAGGATCGAAATCGTTAACGATAAACGGCATCGATGTTACAAATTTTGCTCGAGCTTATTTGTTCAAATGAATTAAAAAAGTATGGGGAAATGCCTGAGTCTTTTGGCTGTGGCCATCGTCGAAAAAAAAATAGATTTGATGGCTGCATATACAATGTAAAATGAAACAAAGTTTCACCGCCGTCCTGCCGAGCGAGCGCATGCTTCCAATACAAGCGTACCGTGGTCGCTACGCATAGTTGTGTGAATTGTGTGATACGCACATAGATGTAAGGTGCTCGCGTACGACCGAACGGCGTGCGAGAACGGATTCGTTCTTTCTGCAACGCCGTCGGTGTAGCAAACACACACACACACACACACACACACACGCACACACAGACACACACGCACACACAGACACACACACACACGCACGCACGCACGCACGCACGCACACACACACAAACACACACATACACGAGCGCGCTCAGCGCTCGCCGTCTATTTGGCTTCGACTTTTAGTCCCAGTGCGAAACATCGAGACCGAATTCGCGATCGCTGCGCTGTCCGTCGGTAGCGACTCGTAGCTAAAAACTACGAGATCTGCGCTACCGACGTAACGAGAGGCCGCGTCGAAATTTTCTGACGTGTGGCAAATGGCCTTAACTCATGATCACCATGTCCTGCGCCCATGTATATGAAACGACTCCGCACACAATTCCTCAATCCTTCCAGACGCGCTATTTGGGCTATCAGCGACGGTTGATGTCCAATTAGTAATCGCGGGCGCTTAATCCGGCTTTGCGTTTCCAGCCCTTCGATTTACTTGACACATCGTTGCTCCCACGCGGCAAAATCTTGGCTTGGTCATTCAAAATTTGCTCCATGTTAACGAGTTGGAAAAACTTTCACGATGTTAACCGACTGACTGCTTCATGCAAAGTGCGGTCAGATTTGAGCGGAGCGGATCATTAAAAAGGCTCTTCCTTCGGGAAAAGAAAATTCGGCCCCCTCTCTCGGGAAAACAGAGTTTTCCGATAATGCGCCGGTGTAGATTGCTTGAGGAACATGAGGCAAAAAAAAGGTAGTCGGGATGCATCAGGTCAAAAGATTTTATGGGTCTTGCAGCTCAAGTGGTCCATTGGCGCCAACAGCCCTGGACGATAGATTCTTAAAGTTTATAGTAATTCCAAGAAATCCTGACTTGTCGAGACCTGTTCAAAGTGTTGGCGAGATTCGTGACGGGTGAACTCGCATGCAAACATCTTGACATTATCTATCGGAATGAAACCGACACTTCGATGAGACTTTTCAAGAGTACAGCTGCGCTCAAGTGGTCCATCTGCGGTCACAGACTTTGAGCCCTAAAGATTATAGTTTTTCCAAGGAACGAGTAGGACCTGTCTCGAGTGTTGGCGAGCTTTGAGATGCGGCGGTTGCAATTGGCATTGTCTTTCGGAATGGAACCAGCTGCATGTCATAAATATTGGGCTTTGATAGGCCACTCTTCATGTGGCGCCTAGCCTTTTCATATTAGCGAAAATTTTCCGACCCATATATCGTTGTCACACACAAGCACGCACGCGCGCGCACACACACACACACACACCAAAGATTTTATGTATAGTATATGCTATGCACCGTCATTGTTAAATTTAATTATTAATAAACTATTGTTTTATTGTAATTTAATTGGAAGCATTCTTTTTAACCCCTCCCTCTTTTCTTCCACACACACACATACACACGCGCACACACACACACACACACCCACAAACACACGCACGCACACACGCACGCACACGCACACACACACACACACCAACCCAACCACCCACCCTGAGAAAAGTCAAGGAAGACCCCTCATTGGGAGAGGTTGGCAAAAGCGTCAATAAGATACGCAAAACAGCAGCAGGCGATCTTATTGTTATCCTTGATGAAGTGAGCACTGAAAAGAAGGCTCACCTACGCTCAAAAATTGAAAATGCGCTCAGCGAAGAGGTCACTGTGAACAGTAGAGTGTACGAGATGAACATCGAGATAAGAGACATCGACGAAATAGCCACCAAAGAGGGGATCTGCGAAGCGCTCACAGAACAGCTCTGCGACGGAGGACAGATAGCACCTGCTGCGATCATGTCAATCCGCAAGGCGTTCCGAGACACGCAAACTGCGGTCGTGAGACTGGCAGTGGATGCCGCGAAGAAGGCAATCAGCGCAGCCAAAATACGTATTGGTTGGGTTGTGTGCTGGGTCCGAGAACAACTACGGCCAATGAAGTGCTTCAAGTGCTGGCAGTACGGGCACACGTCACGCAACTGTAAAAGTAACAACGATAGGACTGAAAACTGCATCAAATGTGGTGGAGTAGGGCACAAAATCAACACTTGTACGGCGGAAGCACATTGCGCGCTCTGCGAGGAGAAGGGCAATGTAGCCTGTGGGCATGTGGTTGGAAGCAGCAGGTGCCCAATCTATGTGCTTGCACATGAGGCACTGGTCCAAAAACGCAGATGGGAGTCCTGCAACTCAACCTGAACCATTGCAAGGCTGCGCAGGACCTGCTGATGCAGACATTGCGAGAATTGCAACCGGACGTAGCAATACTCTCTGAACCGTACAGACAACTGGACGTCCAAGCCTGGCAGGCAGATACGACAGGCAAGGCTGTAGTCTGGTCGTGCAATAAACGGCCCATCCAGGAGTTTATTAAAAGGACAGAGGTAGGTTTCGTGAGGATAAAGCTAGGAGGCATCCAATTCTACATTTGCTATGCCCCGCTGAGCATGACATCTGGCGAATTCGAAGAATTTCTAAACAAACTGTGCAGAGACATCCGCGGTCGTAACCCCGTCGCAATCGCCGGAGATTTTAAAGCTTGGGCAGTGCAATGGGGGAGCAAAAGGACAGACAAGAAAGGGCAAGCCCTACTCGAGGCTATAGCATCACTAGACGTAGTCCTACTCAATAGCGGCAACTCGCCCACCTTCTGCAGGGGCAATGCGAGCTCAATTGTAGACCTGACGTTCATCAGCAACTGCCTAGCGAGAGACAACGACAGCTGGAAAGTGACCAGCCTGTACACGCTTAGTGACGATCAGGCAATCACGTGGGAAGCCCACTTTCAAAAGCGGAGCGAGCAACTGCCGAAAAGAACGAACGCCATTGGCTGGAAAGTGAGCATGTTCGAGGAGAACCTCTTCCGGTTAGCCCTGCACAAGGAAGTGGTCACCCACGGGGATGCTACCAGTAAGATGAAAACGGTTATGGGAAGAGTCGTCAACGTATGCGACGCCACGATGCCGAGGAAGCGCGACACGAACGTCCATGCACCGGTGTATTGGTGGAATGACACCATAGCCAGGCTACGAGCGAAGTGTAACAAGGCGAGAAGATTAGCTCAACGAGCCCGACGAAAAGCAACGTTCCAAGTAATGGAAGAAAAGCACAAAGAAGCACGTACTAAGCTAAATCAAGCCATCAAGAGCAGCAAAAGACAGTGTTGGGCTGAACTGCTCGGTGAGGTTAAAGGTAATCAATGGGGTAGACCGTACAGGGTGGTCATGACGCGGCTCAAAGCACAGACGTTGCCAACACCGTCCTGTCCCGAAATACTACGGAAAATCGTAACGGCTCTATTCCCGCGACTGCCGGAGTATGAGTACCATATTGAACGGAGGGTGGATGTCATCCCCCCTGTCACAGTGGAGGAACTTGTGAAGGCGTGCGGCAAAGTGGGACCAAATAAGGCACCGGGAATGGATGGTATTCCCAACACAGCCATCAAGGCAGTCATTAACGGTGCCCAAGAGATGTTCAGGAATATGTATGACACATGCCTCCAGGAAGGAGTCTTCCCGGACCCATGGAAACAGCAGAGGCTGGTGCTGCAGCCCAAAGGGAAAAAGCCTCCAAAAGAACCCTCTTCGTACCGTCCAATCTGCATGCTGGACACAGCCGGAAAATCTCTCGAGCGAATTATATACAATAGACTGGAGAATGCTGTTGGGGACTCCCTCGCGAACAACCAGTTCGGTTTCGGAAGGCTCGCTCAACGCTCAATGCGATAAATACAGTTGTGGAAACCGCTAAAGGTGCTATTTCCGGATCACGCTGGAAAAGAGGGGCCAAAAAGTATTGCCTGGTGGCCACCCTCGACATAAAAAATGCCTTCAACTCGGCAAGATGGGACTGCATCTGGGATGCTCTAAACAAGCTGAACGTGCCGCAGTACCTGACAAGAATTCTGATGCATTATCTCAGCAACCGATTCCTCCAGTACGATACGGAGGATGGTCCCCAAGAGTATAGAGTGACAGGAGGAGTCCCCCAAGGCTCCGTACTGGGCCCCTTATTATGGAACATTATGTACGATGGATTGCTGAAACTTGCACCGCCCGATGAGGCAAAGCTAGTGGCCTTTGCAGACGAAGTCGCGGTGGTCATTGAGGCCAAGTACCTCGAGGAGATCAACAGGATCTTTGAAGAGACCCTTGCGATGATCAAACAATGGATGGGTTCAGTTGGTCTTGAACTGGCGGAACACAAGACAGAGGCCGTCCTCATCGCTAGTAGAAAAGTAACTGAGACCATGACACTCACCGTAGGCGAACACGACATCGTATCACAACCGTACATTCGGTACCTAGGTGTGATAATCGATGCGCGACTAAACTTCCACCATCATGTGGAGCAAGCCAGCTGAAAAGCGGTAACCGTAGGAGCAGCACTCTCACGGCTAATGCCGAATGTTGGTGGCCCTAGGCAAATCAGAAGAACACCCATATCGTCAGTGAGCACATCAGTCCTGACATATGGCATTGCTATCTGGGTGGACGCATTGAGAATCAAAGCGTACAGGAAGAAGGCATCGGCAGTCTGCCGCCGTAGCGCGCTAAGGGTAGCATGCGCATACCGCACTGTATCGGAAGACGCAGCATGTGTCATTGCAGCAAAGGTACCCATCGAAATACTTGCGAAAGAACGACGATCGCTGTGTACGAGGAAGAAGACAACGCCCCTAGCCTCGCACGAGCTGCAAGCGGAAGAACGACGGTTCAGCATGGAACGCTGGCAGACTAGCTGGGATACATCATCCAAAGGACGATGGACTAACCGGCTCATTCCCCAGGTCGATAGGTGGGTGAATCGCAATCACGGCGAGGTGAACTATTATCTGAGACAAATCCTATCAGGGCATGGATGCTTCAGAGCGTACCTGCACAAGTACAAACTTGACGAGTCGCCGGAGTGCCCAACATGCAAAGGAATAGTAGAGGACGCGGAACACATTCTCTGCCAATGCCCGCGCTTCGACGCGCCCCGCGCTGAGATGGAAGAGGTACTGGGCAAAGAGATTACGCCGGAAAATGTAGTGGACGGAATGCTGGCCCAAGAATCAGGGTGGGAGGCGGTGAGCATGTTCGCAGCAGAGGCCTTAAAGAAACTGCGGCGAGAAGATAAGCAGAGAAGAACAGAACCATGAAGGGTAGATGAAACCGAGGAAAAGCCTCGGACGAAACCACCTTCGCGAAGTAGTGCCTAACGGCGGTTCCGCGGAGGAAATCATGACCAAGGACGAAAGAGGTTTAGGGTTTTAGTCGGTAGGGCACCTAGTGCAGAGTCCGACACACGGGTGCGCGCCATACAACACCTAATGTGCGTAACGCATTTCCCCCCTCTAGAAAAAAACACCCACACACACACACACTCATCGACACCGGCTTTCCCCTCCCGCCAGTCGCTCCATGGACCACATGGCCCCCCTCCACATAGGCCCCTCTGTGACGTCACACGCGCCCGGCGACCCCCCCCCCCCCCCCCCCCACATGGCATACCACCGCACTTAGCTTCCCCGCGCTGGACCTCGAATCGGCCGAGCCCTACTACTGACGGTGCAGAAGGTAATCGTGACGACGATTGGTCCGCAACCCACCCTGCACATCATTAACGGCGAGACAGCGCAAGAAATGTGGACGCGTTCAACGAGGGTCTACGAGCAAATGTCGGAAGCGAGCGTACACATGCTGCAGCAGAAGTGGTTTACCGCCAAAAAAGCGAGCGCGGACAACATTTCCACTCACATCTTCAAACTCGAGGACATGGCGCATTGTCTCAGGCTAATGGGTGAAGAGATATCTAATTCGATGATCATAACAAAGATTCTGCTCGCTCTCCCCGCCAGCCTCAAGTACTTCATTAGCTCGTGTGAATCCGCTTCCGCCGCTAAGCGTACCTTGGTCAACCTTACCTCGAGTCCATCCATAGAGGAAGCGATAAGTTCTTCCCAGAGCGAGAGCGCCGGAAAAGCGCTAGCCTCGAGATCTCAGCGAGGAAAAATGAGGAACAGCCGAAACAGCGGGGACAAAAAGGAAACCGAAAAACCAGGCAAGTGTTTTAAATGACAACGGCCTAGTCATTTTGGGCAAGGGAGTGCACAGACACGAAACCCAGCAGAGGCTTCGAGGGCCCCGGAAAGCCCTGCGGTATAGGCTTCGTAAGTGAGGCCCTCGCTATGGCATATGTCAGGGAGAACTGCGACGAAAAATGGTATCTCGACTCAGGAGCAAGCGACCACGTGTCCAACAGGCGAGAATGCTTCGCCAACTACGAAACCTTCGATCAAGAAATGCCCATGCGTCTTGGTGATGGAGGTCATATTGAGGCTCGCGGGAAAGGAAGCATAAACATCTCCACATTTGACGGCTCTAAATGGAGCGAAAACCATGCATCTGAGAAACGCTCTCTATGTGCCCGATTTACAGTATACAACCTCTTCTTAGAGGTTGTACTGTAATCAAGGATGGGCGCACCGTTGCAGTGGGAGAACGCTAATGAAAGCTCTTCGTAATGAACTTCCGGATCTTCTTGTCGATGGGGACAGGCAGATACAAATACGAGTCGTCAGATCCTAATCCTAATCCTAAAGATCCTAACTAATTTCAAAATTAAAACAAATGACTCGAGTGAGCCATTTTCCTAGAAATGCGCCGTAGGAAAAATGCACAGACTCCTCTTCCCATCGAGTACAACAAAAACAAGCGAAATTGGAGAGTATTATCTCTCCAATGTCGCTTGTTTTTGTTTCTAAATACCACGGATCACTACCAAATATTTGGTAGTGATTCGAGATATTTAGTTTTGTATTTTATTTTAATAGGTGACCTTGAATGGCCTTGAACTACTTTGACCGCCTAATGTTTTTTATGCGGCTTGAGGTGCGCCGCAAGATGGTTGAAGAAAAAATGTACCATTCCATTTTAAAAAGTGGAGTTGACCTTGACGTAGCTTCAGCGCCTCCACCGATAAAAAAAATAGGGTGGTCCAGTATGACGTCCTTTTCGAACACAAACTTTGGTCTGAAACATTTTTGGATATGATCAATAGTTTGAGTGTTATTGCTCTGTAACACTTAATGTGCACCCTGTAGCACCCTGTATACGATGTTCACCATGTGCCGCAAACTCCGTAAGATGTTGTAGGAACATGGAAAATAAAGTCAACCTGTTACGTAGTAGACAACGCAATCTTGCACTGGAGCAAGGGCATAATGATGCTCAATAATGTCGTCGGACTCTCAATCTGTGCTCTATGAGAGAATCCAACTTTTGCCGGATTCCTTCGACACGATTTCTCTTTTCTGGCTTGTAGATGTTTTTTAAATCCGCAACGGTAATTAGGATTCAAGGATCATCCTGATCAACAACTGTACAATGCCCAAAAAACGGGAGGCTTCAAAATACTGTAGGTCGACAACATCTTATACACTTGCAAAAAAAGTCGGTGCCGGTAGATGATTAATCGAACCCGCAGCTTGCCGGATCGTGCCGAAGAATTGCTATAATCCATACAATCGGACGAGTTCATTGAACCTTTGAATACGTTCGTATACCTTCTAGCACAAAAAAGGACGGAAAAAAATGGTCGTATACGTCCCATTTCCCCCTCTAACGAATCTTGCTTAATTTTTCCTGTCAATAAATATTTAAACCCGTATAGGCCACATAGATAATGTCGCCTATAAAGTGGCACGCAATCTCTCAGCTGTAGGTCTGGGTAAGAACTGATCCTCCCCGATAAGGTCTTTTACGTAGTTACATTCCTAATCGTCCAGCCAGCGAAGAGAATTTTGTATAACCTGCGGAAAATGGAGCCACATTGGTATAACAATACACTATGATATGAATACATAAATACAAATACCTACTTCCATATCTGTGCCATCTTGCGTTACTCCTTCGTTGGGTACTTTTCGGTTAAGAAGATAGAACATGCTATTAATAGTCCGGAAAAATTTGATTATCGATCCACACCCATCCAATGCCGAGAGACTGCGTTGATGGTAATATTCCAAGGCGCCAGCAATTGAATTGCTGAATATCTGAAAAATATATCCGAGTACCTGAATTTATCTCAGAGGATTTTTACGTGAATCTTTCAATTTTTCAATCCGTTCTTTAGCTATTGGAAAGACTGCTCTTTGCGAACGAAGTCTCTTCCGGATAAACAGGAGTTTCGACTTTTCTCCGCGAGTCTTGAGAGAATGATCGGTTCTTTTCGCCATCGGTCGTTTCGACGATTGTCGCATCAGTTGGCTAATCGCCTTTTTTACTCTTGTGCAGCTGTTGCAGATTCCTGCAGTACACACTACTTAACAAGTTGTATTGCGTCATTCTCCGGAAGAATCCTGTTGCATTATTTTTTATCGCACCGATGACTGGTATGGCAACGCAATTCCTCTGCAAATGGTAATATTTGCCAACGTCGTCAAGAGTGGAGATAAATCTTCGATGCTACAAATTCGGTCGAGGGAGGCTACCGTTTTGATAGCGGTCGGTGTCAAATCCAATGAACTATGGAATTCCGGTGGAGCTGTAGCGACTATATCTACGTTTGCAGCAAGTGTCACCTCATGACGATTATGTGACGATGGCCGGGCAAATACCGATGGCAAGGCAGTTTGCGTGAGCTTGGGCTGTTTGTAATCAACCTGTTGATTCAACACGTTCATAAGAGATATAATAGCAAAAAGAGCACATGGAATAACCACTAAATACACTTATAAAAAAATTAACGGAGAAGAACGTTTTTTAAATTTTTGCCGTGAATTCGAAAAGCCGTAACTCTGTGAAAAATTGTCGTACCAGGGGGCAATATAAGCGTCTTGAAGCTTGAAATTTCTAGTTGACGAATCTTGCAACCAACATTTTTTTAGCATCACGTTTGGCGCTATCATCAGAAATAGCAGGAAACATTTTTTTCAAATTTTTTGTTTTTTTTCAAAAGCGTCCATGGGCTCAAAAAAAATCCTGGCTCAATCCATGCTGGCGTCATGTAGCGTGGTTCTTTGGCTTTTATTTAGTTTTTCGCTCTCTGTTACGGCTTTTCCAAAACCACTGACGAAAATTAAAAATATTTCTGCTCCTTTAATTTTTTTATACGTGTCGTTTCATAATGGTTGCCCTCGCTATAGTGAGCTTTTGTTATTGCAATGAGAGGAAATATTTCATGTCGTCTATGGTTTTACTTCGTTTTAACTTCAACAAATTGAATGAGGTTCTGATTTCATATTATCGGAAATTATAATGAAAAAATATATACACAGGGTGAGGCACTAACTGTTGCCACCTTGAATATCTCTGTAATTATCGACGTCACATAAAAATGTTTGAAACAAACGTTGTACCGTAGGAAAGGGGTCATCAAATGCGACAATTCTCTTTTATCTCAGTGGAGGCGCTGTCGCACAGTAAAGGTCACCTCCACTTTTTCAAATGGGACGGTACATTTTTTTCAACTATCTTCTAGAGCATCGAAAACTGCATAAAAAACATTTAGGGGTCAAAGTCGTTCAAGGTCATTTAAGATCAAAAAGTGACATGAACTTTATTTTTATGTGAAATTACCTTTATTCATAGTAGATGTTCAAAGTGATTGCCAGTGGAATCAATGCAGTATTGCAATCTCCTTATCACGGATTGTGTAGAATTTCTTATCACTTCGGTACTTATCGAATCACAGGCTCGAAGAATTCTCTCAAGCATATCATCCGGCGTAGTTGGACGTTCTTTATAAACAAGACCTTTCAAGTATCCTTACAAGAAAAAGTCCAGAGGCGTCAAGTCTGGCGAGCGAGCCGGTCACGATACAGCTCCTCCGCGTCCAATCCAACGATTTGGAAATCTCTTTTGCAATTCATTTCTAGTTATCAGCCGAAAATGTGCCAAGCACCCATCGTGTTGATACCACATTCTGTTTCTTGTTTCTAAAGGTATTTCTTCCAATAACGGAACTAATGTTCCTTGAAGGAACGTGGTGTACTTCCTACCATTAAGATTCCCTTCGATGAAATAAGGGCCTATGGTTCTATCCCCAATAATACCACATCATACATTAACCGACCACGGTCTTTCGTGTGCAACTTGCTGCAGCCAATGTCGATTTCCAGTTAACCACAAATGCATGTTATGCAAGTTAATATTTCCATGATTCGTAAATGTTGCTTCATCAGTAAATAAAATCTGAGTAATAAATTAGTTATCTCTGTGAATCTGGCGTTGAGCCCATCGGCAGAATTCAGTGCGATTCATGAAATCCGTACCAGTTAATTCCTGGTGGAGACTGATGCGGTAAGGATGATATTTATGACTATGTAGAACACGTAGAATACTTCTTTGGCTTACGCCAGATTCCATCGCAATTTGACGAGAACTCGCACAAGGGTCTCGATGAACGGCGGCAAGAACACCAATTTCCGTTTCTTCGTTTGTAACTCGCTTTTGTCGGTTACTTTCCCGACGCGCTAAGGATCCAGTTGTCCTCAGTTTACTGTACAAAATTTGAAATGTACGGCGTGTAGGATGAGAACGTTCAGGAAATCTTTCAGCGTATAAATCTCTAGCTCTCACTGCATTTTTCTGACATTCTCCGTAAGTTAGAAGCATATCAGTTTGCTCTTCAAAAGAATACATCATTTACATTCGCTTGATTCATTAATACTAGTCTCACCATTCTTGCTATCGTTATCTTGGGTTTGTTTGGGCGATACAATGTACAATGTTCCGTGTACATTGTAGGTTTGGTGCCGTTGTTTACATACAAGACAATGGCAAGACTTCGGCGATAGGTGCTGAAATGATAAGAAATTCGTGATAAGGAGATTGCAATACTGCATTGATTCCAATGGCAATCACTTTGAACATCTGCTGTGAATAAAGCTAATTTCACGTAAAAATAAAGTTCATGTCACTTTTTTATCTTAAGTGACCTTGAACAACTTTGACCCCTAAATGTTTTTATGCAGTTTTCGATGCTCTATGAGATAGTTGAAAAAAAATGTACCCTCCCATTTAAAAAAGTAGAGGTGACCTTTACTGTGCGACAGCGCCTCCACTGAGATAAAAAAAATGATCGCATTTGATGACCCCTTTCGTACGGTACAACTTTTGTTTCAAACATTTTTTTGTGACGTCGATAATTACAGAGATATTCAAGGTGGCAACAGTTAGTGCCTCACCCGGTATATTACACCAACTTACTTTTGCGATAATCTTTCCATCTCGATCTTTATGGATGAAGTGGCGAATAATATCCGATGGATAAAAGTGTTTCTCGCATATCGTATGTGATTTTTTAATGGTCCATTAATTTCTCGCTAGAAATGAATGGACTAGTGCCTTCACCCACTTAGCACGCAACTCTTTATTATTTGGAATTTTAAACAATGAGACTTACTCCGGGTTATTTAAATACCCACTTCTGCATCCCGGAATCATGCACCGCTTCGGCACGGCAATAAGTGGATAGTTTTTTTCCGTATTGAATATAACCTGTACGATACACTCGAAATCAACCCACCACAACGAGGCTAGGCCACAACATTTATACGACCGTTGCCACAACAACATGCATGCCATGCCCCGTAAACGCGGTATAAACAAAAGTGATCCCCCTTCACTAGCGCCGCGGTAGAATGCGCAATGAGAGGCGTCCCTCAGAGACACGCATTTTTTTAGCGGAGTGCCCAGACCTGTATATACGACCGTAGGTGTCATTTTACATCTGAAAACGTGTCGAGCATTCTCAAAAAGTCGAAAATTAGTTCATTTTTCGGGCAACGGTGCGTAAAAGTTGATTCGTGAAAGCAAGTTCAAGTAATGTGCCGACCGTTGATATTTTTATAGTGAAAGTTTCTGAGCAACGATTTGAGGGTAGAAGAGGCTTAATACATAGTGTCAGTTATTTTCGCTACGTATCATAAGCCAATTGAGAAAGCCGCAATTTTAAACAAATATTTCACTACAGTTTATGTTATAACAGGTTTACACTTGCATCGAGGTGGTCTTCGCAGAAAAAAAAGGGAACGATGGTTTCGGGTAGACACGTCGTGCTGCATCGAACTACAGATTTCGACGTTTTAAGTATTGTGGCACCTTCAAAAATACCTTTTTAGGGGCACTTGTCGTTGTATTTACACAAAGAAGAACGAAACAAGTCCTTTACGATTTTCTCGTTGCCATCGTTGACAGAATACTCGTATTACACGAGTAGCTCGTATACCGGCTTTCAAACGGTGACGTCACAGAGCAATCGGGTAACATCGAATGCTCTTGGCGCATTTTTGCCGAACCGAACAGAACAAAAATTTCAAAGTGCTATTTCGCTGTTGATTATTGGGAAAAAAAAGAAAAATACTTTGCTCTAAAAAACGCACATGATCTGTACAAAGAAAAAAAATCATTTAATAACCCAATTAGGAAATAGTGAAAAACATATCACAGAAATCGTTGTGTAGTACCCACAAAGCAGACAAAATAATCTTACATCGATTTCACATTTATTTTATATACTCGTTATTAAATCAAACTAATTTTGTGCCTCTTTTTTTGGTAATTAGGCATTTTGACGACTTTTCCAAAAAACGACGGGAAATTGTTGTTTTCACCGTGAACTTGTATATTCCATTATATTGAATGATATACCCCTGGGGGAGGCGGACCCTTTCCATTAATTCCATAAGTTATGGAATTTTGAAGTTCGCGGAAAAACGTGATAAAATAGGGAACTTTTCAATATTTTAACGCCTAGATTGGGGGTGGCGGGCGTTTATAAAAAAAACCTTTCTAAATGCGTTCCTGAAAATAAACCGCGGCGGTTACCCTCCCATAAAAAAGTATAGGGTTTTGAAGTTCACAAAAACACGTTAGAAAAAAGCGTATTTTCGAACATTTTCGGAACACCTATATCGGATGTGGGGAGTGGGGGGATTTATAAAAATGCTTCCCTAAATACCACCTGCCTCCCCTCTGTTTTTGTGTGTTGTATGCAGGAGGTGTCTGATGCTGCCGCGCAGGGCGTCCGGGGGTGCAACACCCGGCGGTGTCAAGAGGCAGAGGTCCTTGCGGGGATGGAAGGGCGGAGCCAAAGACATTAAACATAGTTTTTAAATATATTTTGTGACACCATTTCCGGTACTCGCGTCCCATAATTCGCTCTCGTCCGACTCGTACGGGATAGGACGCCAGCTACGCAAATTTTACGCGATAAATTTATTTTTCCCGACGAATCAAAGAGATGTATTTTACCCGACTGCCGCAGCTTTGAATTTGGTAGAGGGACGCACAGTGGGGCAGAATCCCAAAAAGCTGGCCAAAAGTCAAATTTTTGAGTTGTATATATTCGTCTATATATGTTCAGATCTTGTTTACTGATAGTCCTAGGACGAAATTCCGGACCGGGCAGGTTTATACCTGCTCTAGGGTCGCCTCGACATCAGGCGACATTCAGCCGCCGTTCGGTACGCATTAAACAAGCGTACGCGTCGAAAAATTCTTGCCTGTTTCGAAGTGCTGTGAAACGGACGAAACTGTCTCAATTTTAATTCTGCAAAATGGAAAAACTTTCTGAAGGTATGCAGAAAATATAATTATGCACAGTTATTGCTTATTTTATGTTTGAAATATCTAAATTTTGCAACAAGTAAACATAAAAAATTATACATTTTTTTTCGAAAATCGATTTTCTAAAGTAGTTTTAAAAATGTCTTCGCGAGTCTCGACCTTGTTTCAACAAGAAACTGATAGTGTACAGTACTAAATATAATATACTAAAATTGGCTGCTCAGGAGTGCTCAACGAATAGTTAGACTAATTTTTAGGGAGAAATACGTGGCGCGACATTAACGGACGTGTGAATGTAATCCATTGATTATTACGTTACAGCGCGTTGGTATATTTTCTGTCTATTAACATAGATTAATATTTATTTATCAATTCCATTTGTAGTATGTTCATTTATTGATTAATATTCATAGATCATTTAAATTTTAATACAGTAATTTATTATTCTAAATGTACGCTTTACGGAAATCTCAACATTTTATAAAATATTCCTGCAAGAACTCTCCGTAGCTAGAACTGTGTTTCCCCCATGTTTGTACGGCGTAACGGTTTTCGGCAGTAAAGGTGTATTAGTGTATACATACATAGTGTATACGTAGTGTAGACGGCGATTCGGCAAGGACTGACGAGGGGCTCCTCGAGCAGCCATGTATGAAAGAAAGGAGCCCGCCCGCTGTTCAGGCTTTATTATACCTGTTGTATACTGACACAGAGGTGATTCTCGTAAAGACAGATTTCATGTAATTTCGGTTTTTTTCGTGCAGAATGTATGTAAATATATTTGTTAATCATTTATATCATAAATATTCGTTTTCTTTATAAATATAAAATCATTTTTAGTAGTAATAAATTATTTTTGTACATTTCGAGTCAGAACACCGTATATAGTTTTGTTAAGTATAAAATGATTTCAAAATAATGTCATTCAATTTTGTACATGTTTATATTGGTATTTTACAGAGTCTTCCCAATCTTCAAATATGGAATTATCAAGAAGAGATGTTTTTTTTCATGGTGAAAGACAGTTTAAAAAACGAACAGAAATTCGTTATTGGAGTTTTGAAAGATGCAATTTTCAAGAAAACAGAACATGTGATACAAGTAGACGAGGATGAAAAGTCCTTAGGACTGTTATTTGCAAATTTTCGATCCAGATGGAAAGCAGCAAATAGAGGCCAAGAAAAGTTTCTAAAAAATAATGAAGAATGGTTGAATGGCACCGTATGTTTTTCAACATTATCCGATACTGAATGCACAACATCAACATCTGAGAAGATTGTGAAGAATGCTGAAAAAGGAACATCTGGACGACCTTCGAAATCCTTTGCTTCATCCAGCGATAGATCTAAGAGGCGAAAGACTGAAGAAATACGTTCTACTTTATCTACAGAAGAATTGACGTATGCTGCTCAAACGAGTTTAAGGACTTCTGGTCAAGCGGATGCTGCTCAAGTTCTTAAAGATGTCACATTAACCAGCCCAACAAGAGCCTCAAAATATATAGCTGCTGTTCGGTCAAAAAGTGAGACACCTTTAACCCCAGACGAAGCACTTTCTTTGATGATCGAGAAAGGAGAATCAAAGCGCTCTTATCAGCTATCAAGAAATGCAGCTAGAGCACGTAAATGCAAATTATACCCATCATACCATGAAGTAGAAAAAGCAAAAAAATCGTTGTTATCCATCAGTTGTGTACATGAATATTACTGAGTCGTGCGCACAAATTAAACTACAGGCTTTACTTGATCATACCACATACAGAATTATATACAACTTCAGGCTGATGTCATCGATACTCTAAATTCTGAAATTCTGCAAAAATTAGTACTTCACTGTAAATGGGGATGTGATGGAAGCAGCGGTCAAAGTGTTTATAAGCAAAAATTTGATGAGGCTGGAAAATCTGATGAAAGCATTTTTTATACTTCTCTGGTACCTTTGCAATTAATCTACAACAATCACGAGACGGATGAAGGAACTATTGTGTGGAAAAATCCTAGACCTTCATCTCCTCGATTCTGCAGACCAATACGATTGCAGTTTGTACATGAAGATGTACAATCAACATTGAAAGAAGTTACCGACATTGA
Source organism: Ophion obscuratus (assembly GCA_964007375.1). Lineage (NCBI taxonomy): Eukaryota > Metazoa > Arthropoda > Insecta > Hymenoptera > Ichneumonidae > Ophion > Ophion obscuratus. The sequence goes on from OZ023313.1 coordinate 44,794,540, forward strand.
ACAGCAGATTGCGGGTCTTGCACCATACACTACTGAACAAAATGAAAAATCAATTTCAGTAACCTATTGTATGTCGTTTACGATGATAGACGGCAAAGTCTGTAACGCTGTAACCGGTACCACTTCTGCACAACGCTGCTTCCTGTGCAAAGCCACCTCTAAAGATTTTAATAACATCGACAAAATTATAAAAATGGATATTACTACAGATAATTTAAGATTTGGCATATCTACATTACATGCGTGGATTAGTTTTTTCGAGTGCTGTTTGCATTTGTCGTATAAGCTCACAACTCAAAAGTGGCAAGCTCGTGAAGAGGAAGTGAAAAACATTGTGAAAGTACGCAAGGAAGACATACAGACTCAATTTAAGACAACACTGGGGCTTATCGTTGATCGACCAAAGCCAGGATATGGCAGCTCAAACGATGGAAATACCGCCCGCCGCTTTTTCGAAAATGCTAATATATCTGCTGAAATAACAGGAGTCGATGAAAATTTAATTCACCGATTTCATGTTATTTTGCAGGCAATTTCGAGCGCCCGAAATTTAAATACTGCCCGTTTATTCGTTGCTTTATATCCATGGTATTACATGCCAACATCTGTGCACAAAGTGTTGATGCACGGAGCAGAAATTGTAAAATATGCCCTTTTACCGATCGGACAACTTTCTGAAGAGGCCCAAGAGTCACGCAATAAGGACATAAAGAACTACAGGTTACATCATTCAAGAAAATGCTCTCGAGAATCGAATATGAGAGACATTTTCTATAGGCTCTTAGTATCATCAGATCCATTTCTCTCAAGCATCAGGAAATTGCCCCAGAGACCGGCGAAATCTTTACATAAAGAAGCTATAGAAATGTTAAAACAACCTGAAGTCACCAGACAAGAGATAAGGAACGATTCCGATTTGGATACAAGTGGGTCAACATCAGAATCCGAATCGAATGATTCCAACATTGAAGATGACATACAAGATTTTTGTTACTAGAAGTAAATAACAGATATTTGATTTATTGCAAATTTTGTACTCAAGAAATTGTTCAAAAATAAAAACATGGCTCAAGAGATTTTCTACTCATTTAAACCTAAAAATATTATGAAACATTTTCTATTAAAAAATATTTCAAAATTGAAAATTTTTGTGGAATCGTCTATATATCGCGTCTGCTATTTTGAAAATTAACATTCCTATAACAAATTCGTAATCAGCGATCCCAAAAACCCTTAAGAAATATGATTGGGTATTTTTTACTGAATTATTTGACTAATTGGTTGAATTATGTCCGCCATTTTGGGTCCGCCATTTTGAAAATCGTAATTCTGATAACAGATTCGTATTCAGCGACCCCGAAAACCCCCGAGAAGAGAATTGGAGATCATTTTGGACACTTTCCGAATTTTGGCCAGCTTTTTGGGATTCTGCCCCACTGTGGGACGGGGTTAATCCGCCACACCGGCACAAAATGATATTACGCGGACACTCCGAGATTTGGTGAAAACAGTTGGTTAATTTTTATTTTCTTGCGGCTCTCGCGTACGGCGGGAACGGCTCGGGAGACGCGCAATTCGCGGTCCTCTTATTTCTCAAAACTGTACAGATTTCTTCCTCGAACGTAATTTTATCTTGATTTCGAGTGCGACAAACAAATAGAATCTTAACGCTAAACTATCGTAGATTACTTTTGTCCTGGCAATTCAAAAAGGGAACCCCTCTCGGCGGCTCTACGTTAATTTAATTCTAGTGAGGTCTTCGTGAATGACGGAATCGCGCAAGGTGACTCGATCCTTCCCGTACGTGGCTGCTCCGCCACGACAATATTCCTTGTGACTTCAATATTTTCAATAATACAAAATTTCAGTACGTTACCTCTACAGGCCACGGCGCGCATTACAATGGGTCTTAACGAGCAAAACGACGGCCTCACCGCTACAGTTTCTGAAGATCTCGATCCGGTTAAACCTCGGTCTCGGTCTCCGACATTTCCGGTGGCGTTGGTTTCTTGGGTGGGTGACGGCAACGGCTACGGCTTGAGAAGTACACCTCTACTCGCTCTAGACCAGAACTCAATTGTTGACATTTTCGCGAGAAGCCTTTCCGCGGATCTGGGTCCCGACCCCCACTCCTTGCCTAGTCACAGCCTTTTCGATTTTTCACCGTTGACCGTGCCGATAACGTTCGCATGTTCATAATTAGTGAACGTGAAAATTGCATTAAGCTCCCGTCCCGGAACCTGATTGGGTCACGGACTCATAGGGATGATGACCGGCTGTGGAGGAAGACAGACAGCTCGGAGTGGGGCTTCGAGCCGCTGACCCATCCTTGGGTTCTTCGATTTTCCGTTGTCGCTCGTCGATACCCAACGGAAGCCATTGACTCGAGATACAGAGGGCCGTTATTAGGCGATACCCCCCTCCTCCTCATTAGGATCCGCTGGTATTGAGTAGAGGAGCGGCGACTCGTCTCGAGACCGTGTGCGCCAGGGTCAGTAACTCCATTGCCGTTCGATCCTTGCCTCGTTCCTCCATTCTGTCCTTAGTAACGGCGAGAACATGCCGTCCGCTCACGAAGTACAACCAAAATAATAATGAGAAGGTTAATAAAATAACTTTACGCTAAGCTGGGCCCTGGGAAATCGCTTGAGGGGGTTCCTGTACGGAGGGAGGCGCTCTTCCATGCGCCGAGCCTGAGCCACCTTTCATCTTTAGTGACGTGCGAAAATGCCACTTCACAAATCCCCCCCCAGTAAAAAGGACGCCCCGGCCCTTTAAGACCGACGTCTCGCTTCAATAGCTCTGTGGCCCAATGACACAAGAAATATAAACTCGTCTCCCCTTAAGGATACCCATCGGAAAAATCCAGCATCCCTCTCGCCATTCCGTCAGCACTCAGACGCGAGATAGTTACTCATAGCTTGGGAGTCCTTTCCTCCTCGTGGGCACCTAGCGTTTCGCTGCCTCTCGCGCTCGCCCTAGGCGCTTCCAGTAGGGCCGGCAGGTACCGCACGTCCAAGCCGTCACGCTCATGCGTTCGCAGATGAAGCAGAAAGCTTGCTTGCACATCGACTTCGGGCACTCGCCCTTTTGACGTTCGATGGAGCCGCAGTTCCACCACCCCCGGCGAGTGTCCGTACCCGAGTCCTCGGTGCGCGTGGGGGCTCAGCCACCGCGCGGCCGAGAGCCGGTGTCGCAGAGCGCCCGGAAGCCCTCTTGCGGACGTTGTCCTCTCCTTGACTCGTTCCGGGAGGGGACCCCATAGCGGAACCGAGCTGTGGACCACCATCCTTAGCTCCGCCGCTGCTGTGACGGCTGCTTCCCGCAGGCGAGACGACTCGGTAAGACGCCGGGCCTCCTCTTGCGCCTCCTCGGGGGTCATCCTTGCCTCACACTTTCCCCGCCTGATCGTCATGGCCTCCTCCATCCCTTGCTAAATCTCCAGCGTCCACGGCGGCTGTGGCGGGAACTCTTCTGTCTAACAGGGAAAGGTAAGATTTTAGGTCTTCTATCGAAACTTTCACGACCCTACCCGCGTTTTCGTCTTGAACCTCGCAAACCACCAGAGACAATACTCTAATAATCCTAAACGGACCTGCGTATTTCGGCGTGAGTTTCGCCGTTATGTTTCGGGCCGCGGAGGACAAAATCCGTTGTTTTCGGAGAACGAGATCGCCTACTTCAAATGTCCTTTGGACCCGATGCCGATTGTATTACACGGTCTGACGTTGATACGCTTCCTCCAGATTATGTGACTTTATGTGACTTTAGCTTGAACTTTCGCGAGATCCCGGACGCGAGCGGACCATTTTTCGGGTGCTAAGGGAACTATTTCGGGCTGACCGTCTCTGGCTCTATATAAATTATGGGGCCGCGGTTTCCGTCCGAAATTTAAAAACGCCGGCGTGATAAGGGTAGACGAGTGTACTGCCATGTTGAACGCGAATCTAAATTGCGAGAAGTGGCAGTCCCAATCCCTGTGATCCCCTTCCAAGAAGGCGACGATCATGGTTTTTACGACTCGATTAACCCGTTCAACTGGGTTTGCTTGGGGGTGATATGGCGGCGTGGTCGTGTGGTACACGCCTCGATCGGTAGCGACGGCTCGAATGATCTGGCTATTAAATTCCGTACCATTGTCCGTTAGCAGGACCTGAGGAGTACCCCAGCGAGAAAAGACCAGCACTTCCAGAGCCTCGCCGATCTTTTTGCCTGTTGCCCGCTGAAGAGGACATACCTCTATCCATTTTATGAATAGGTCCTGGATCACGAGAACGTACACATTCTTTGCAAGGCTTGGAGGAAAAGGGCCCATGATATTAGTAGCCACTACCGCCCAAGGCACCTCCACTACCCGCCGACGCATCAAACCGAGGGGTGGGCGTTGTTCGACCTTGATGCGCTGGCATATCCAACAATGCCGCGCATAACGTGCGACATCCCGGAATATTCTTGACTACAAGTATGAGAGGAAGACTGTCGTACGTCTTCTGGACTCCCATGTGGCCAGCCTGGGCAGCGTTATGGCACTCTCTCGGGACCTCCTCGCGAGCATACCGCGGGACAACTATTTTCCACCCCGTCGCCTCTCCCTCAGAGAACACTCGCCTGGTGGTTTGGCGGTAGAAATACAAACGTCCCTCGCGAACCCGGTAATTCGGCAATTTCTTCGGTTGAGCTAAAATTTCCCGTAATCTTTTAACGTACCAGGGATCGACTGCCTCCGTTATTGACCTATTCGCGACGCGACTATTATTCTTATCGATATTTGGCAAAATAGGGCAAGCTAAACGCTCCTCTCTACTACCCACTTCCTTTAATGGTTCGTTCTCGAACATCCGAGATAACGCATCGGAAGCGTGGTTCAGAGCCCCTTTTGCGATATATGATCTCAAAGTCATACTGCGCTAATTGTAGGGCCCAACGAGCTAGTCGACCCGCCTGTTCCTTTAGCGTCTGTAACCATCTCAGGCTATAGTGATCCGTAATTACCGTAAAGCGGTAGCCCTTCAAATATGCTCGAAATTCACGCATTGCCCAGAGAATCACCAGGCATTCCTGCTCGGCCGTGAAGTAGTTCCGCTCAGCTGGCGCGGGCGTCCGGCTCCCTTTTGCCACTGGGTGTTCCCCGCCTTCCCCTTCTTGCATCAAAACCGCATCGAGTTCATGCTGGCGTCCATCTGCAGTACGAATTTTACTGAAAAGTCCGGGCACGCCAGCGAGGGTGGCTTTGCGAGAGCTTCCTTTAGACCAGCAAAAGCGTTCTTTTAACCGGGGCCCCACTCCCAGGACTAAGTCTTTTTCGTCAGACGGGTTAGGGGGTCCGCGATGTCGGCAAAATGGGTTATGAATCGACGGTACCAGGGGGCCATTCCCAACAATCTTCGAAGAGATGTGATGGAGGTCGGTACCGGAAATTCTTTAATCGGAGCCGTATTGTCGGGATCGACTTGCAACCCAAGTAGTGATGTACGTCACGGGAGAGATACCGGTGATGTCACAGGTGTGGTGTAGTGGGTATCGTGCGGTGGCACGTGGTGGGGGTGTCTGGCGGTTGCGGTTGCGTCGCTGTGACATGGATGGGGAATTAGTAGTGGGGGTATCTGCGGTGTTTTGCTGCTTTTCCGAATAGACCGACTGGTGGTGTCTTCTGCATATATCGAGGACCTGTTTACCGCTAGAGCAAGCGCGTGAAGGGTTACGCCGTGCGAATCATACGAGGGAGGAAGGTCTTACACCGTGGGGATAGGGAGCTTCGGGTAAAGAAGTATCGAAGTTTTTATTCAACATTTTGTCCGTTCATACATATTGTGTGTGTGTTTTTTTTTAAGAGGGGGGAAATGCTTTATGCAACGTTGGTTGCATGCAACCCGTGTGTTGGACTCGCGCACTCGCTGTACCAACTAAAACCCTGAACCTCTTTCTCACTGACCTATATTACTTCCGCGGGACCGCCGCCAAGCATTACTTCGCGAGAGTGATCACAGCCGTAGCTCTTCCTCCGATGGTGCCGACTGGCTTTCTTCCTCTTTTTCCAAGCATCAGCGGCTATCGTCGCTGTCTCGCTTCTTCTCTTCTTTTCTTCTTGGCGCAGTTTCTTCAGCACCGTGGTAGCGAAACTACTAATCGCTGTCCATTTCTCTTCTGTTTTCATCATGAGTCCCACTAAGGTCTCCGGAGCTGGTGCTTCCACTAGTACCTTCTCCATTTCCTCTCTTTCTTTTTGGTATCATGGGCACTGGAAGAATGCGTGTTCAACCTCTGGTATCCTCTGGTACTCTACATCCACTTGGACAGTCCGCAGACTCATCGTGACCAAACCTATGCAGGTATGCTCTGAAGCAGCCGTGGCCTGATAGTATCTGCGTCAGGTAATAGTTAACCTCCCCGTGTTGGCGGTTCAGCCAATCATCTATCTGGGGAATTAGGCGGTACGTCCATCTCCCTTTCACTAATGCATCCCACTTCTGCTGCCAGCGTTATAGGCTGCGTTTCCCGATTTCAGCTCTGTGCTCATCTTGAAGTCCTGACGGTGACCTCCTCTGCTGGTATAGGGATCTTCTTTCTTCGGCCAGTACCTCTATAAGTGGCATTCCCGCGAGTACGCACACTGCATCTTCCGATACTGTGCGGAACGCACACGAAACCCTTAAGGCGCTGAGCCGGTAGACCGCTGCAGTCTTTCGTCGGTACTTCTCGGTAGTCAATGCATTGCCCCAAATGACAATACCATAGGTCAGAACCGAAGTGACCACTGATGCCAGTAGCTTCCTCCTCGCCTGCCTCGGTCCGCCTATGTTAGGTATCAGTCGCGCTAACGCCGCTCTAACCTTTCCCGCCTTGCCAACGACGTACTCTACGTGCTCCTTGAAGCTGAGCCGTGCGTCGATCATCAGACCCGGGTATTTCATACTGGGTTGTGACGTAATTGTGTGATGTCCCACAGTCAGCTCTATCGTCTCTATCTTCTTCCTGCTGGTGACCAGCACAGCCTCTGTCTTGTGCTCAGCTAGTTTCAAACCAGCTGTACCCATCCAGTGCTGGATCTGGGTGTATGTCTCTTCGACCATCCTGCTAGCTTCTTCCAGGTATTTCGCAGCGATAACCATTGCAGCGTCATCACCAGAGGTGACTATCTCTACTCCTTGTGGCAGTGTTAGTTTCAACAAGCCGTCATACATTATGTTCCACAGAAGTGGACCGAGCACCGAGCCTTAAAGTACGCCCGCAGTGATTTTGTACTCTTGCGGTCCATCTTCCTATTATCCTTTTCAGGTAGGATGGCACGTTCAGCTTATTCAGCGCAGAGCAGATGTTACTCCACCTCGCGGAATTAAAAGCGTTTTTGATATCGTGATGTGATATTGATGTGTGTGTGTGTGTGTGTGTGTGTGTGTGTGTGTGTGTGTGTGTGTGTGTGTGTGTGTGTGTGTCTGTGTGTGTGTGTGTGTGTGTGTGTGTGTGTGTGTGTGTGTGGTTTTTTTTAAAGGTTTGGCGGGAAAATGCCTCCGCACCGTAGCAAATAATTGCCGTGTATCGGGCTTGCACCGACTAAAAACCCCCGTTCCTCTGTGGCCTTACAAATTCTCCCGCGGGACGACCGCTAGGTATTACATCGCGGGAGAGGCCTTAGCCATAGCTCTTCCTGCAGTATTGTCAGACGACCTTACATCCCCCGTTCCATTCGAGATGTTATGAATGGTTTAGGGGTTCGTGTCGCTGATTTCATCTATGACTGCCTGGTCTTCCGGCGTCGTCTTCTTCCTCGCGCGTTCTGCACGTCGCAACTCCTTCATTGCTGCGGCAGTATAAGTCGATACCGCTGTCCATGCGTCTGCTGACTTCAGCATCAACTCAACCAGGTTGCCCGGGGTGATGCGTGTCTCCAGCTGATCCTCGACTATCGCGCGGGAGGCACTAAAACGTGGGCATTGGAACAATGCATGTTCAGCGTTCTCCTCGGCTGCTACATATGCTGGGCAGTCCGGGCAATCTTCGTAATTAAACTTATAGAGATAAGCCCGGAAACAGCCGTGTCCTGAGATCACTTGAGTGAGATAATAGATGAGCTCCCCGTGTAGACGGTTCACCCATATCTCCACCTTCGGGATTAGTCGATGTGTCCACCTTCCCTTGGTAGAGGCATCCCACATCGTCTGCCACTGGTTGAAACTGGCTGCTCTCGCTTCTGTCCTTACATAACTGGGGTTTCTAGCTCCCTTCTGCTGGTACATCGATCTACGCTCCTCGGCGAGCACCTCAATGGGCAGCATTCGTGCGATAACGTTGATAGCGTCCTCGGAGACAGTGCGAAATGCACAGGCTACCCTCGAGGCGCTGATGCGATACGTTGCTGCAGCCTTTCTGCGGTACTCGTGAATTTTCAGTGCATCAGCTCATATGGGTATGCCATAGGTGAGCACTGCAGTCATCACTGATGACAGCACTTTCCTCCTCTTCTGTCTGGGGCCGCCAACATTAGGCATGAGTCGCGCCAGTGTGATAGCCACCCCAGCGGCCTTTCTGCTGATCTGCTAGGTTTGCTCTTTGAAGTTCAGCCTCGCGTCGAGAATCACACCCAGGTGCCGAATGAACGGTTGAGATATGATTTCGGCGTTTCTAACCCTGAGCGTTACCGTTTCCATCACCTTCCTGCTGGATACGAGGAGTACTTCTGTTTTGTGGGCTGCAAGCTGCAGTCCAACAGAAGACATCCATTCCTTTATCTTGACGAAAGCTTCGCCGAAGAGTGCCATGATTTGCTCCAGGAATTTGGCGATGACAATCAGCGCCGCGTCATCTGCGAACGCCACGATGGACACTCCTTTCGGCAATTGTAATAGCAGCAGATCATAGTACATGATGATCCACAGAAGCGGTCCAAGTACAGAGCCGTGAGGAACTCCTCCAGTCACCCTATACGCCTTCGGTCCATCCTCTGTGTCGTACATGAGCCACCTACTACATAGGTAACTCGCGACTATTCTCCGTAGGTACCCTGGTACATGGTACAACGAGCGTTTGCCTCGAGCTAGTTTGTTCGCTCCACCAGTGTACCGCCGGTCTAAAGTCGACATCACGTTTCCGTGGCATCGTGGCATCGCATGCTTCGGTGACCCTCTGCATAACCACCTCGACCTTCTCGGTTGCACTTTCCGCTGCGAGGAGGCTGGTGTCAAAAGTTTCACGAAACAAGTCCGCGTCAAACATTTTCGCTTTCCAGCCCTTCCCGTTTGTCTTCGGTGCCTTCGCCGTTCTGCTGAAGTCTCTGCGAATCTCCCAGAGAATCGCTTGATGATCGCTGTGAGTGTAGATATTACTGACTACCCAGTGGCACTGGTTTCCTCTGGCCAGGCTACTACTCACAAAAGTGAGGTCCACTATTGAGGAGGCTTCACCTTTAACAAAAGTGGGCTTTGTACCTGCATTAAGTAGTACTACATCCAATAAGGACATAGCCTCAAAGCAGGGCTTGGCTCTTCCTGTTCGTCACTTTATTACCCCATTCCGCAGCCCACGCATTGTAGTCCCCGGCTATGGCTACCGGGAAGCGTTGCTTAGCATCTGCGAGTAAGTTGTCGAGAAAATGTTCAAACTCATCAGTCGTCAGGCTAGGCGGTGCGTAACAACTGTAGAAATGAACTTCTTTGGCTTTTATTCTCACACAACCAGTTTACATCCGACTCGCAAGATCCTTAAATGGAAGCTTTCCGCAAGACCAAATTGCGGCATTCCCACTTGCGTCAGATTCCCAGGGTTGCGTGTCTAGATGTCTATATGGTTCCGAGGGAATCGTCAAATCAGGCTTCAGCTCGCACACACTCTGCATGAGCAGGTCCTGTGCTGCTTCACAATGGTTCAGGTTGAGCTGGTGTGTGTGTGCACGTGTGTGTGTGTGTGTGCGTGTGTGTGTGTGCGATTATGTGAACCATCTTAAAATATCCTTCGTCAAACTCCACGATAAGAAGGTTGATCCGCAAACGCTCTTCTTCGATACACCATCTACATGTGAGGTCTCAAAACTATTTGTCCATCCCTGGCGGGGATGTGGGATCTTGGAAGGTTCATTTTTTCTACACTTCCCGACTAATTCCTACATGTTCAATAGGAAACCATACCACCATACCTCAACCCTATGAGGATCCAAAAACCGAAATTTCAAAAAGTATCGTGAAAGCAGTTTTCACCATTCCAGTCTCCAACCTCCGAGGTGTCATTTTGAAACGAAAGAGTCGTAGAAGGAAGAAAAGTGAAATAATGGTTAGCCAAATTCGTGAAGTGATCGATCTAGTCGTTGATGATAATGAAATAGAGGTGGTTGATATCGGCGATAATGACGAAGCATAAGCTGTTGACATCGCCGATGATAACGACGCACAAATTGTTGACATCGCCGTTGATGGTGACGACGAAGTAGATGTTGACAACGCCGATTATGACGACGAAGTAGAAATGATGGCTCGTGATGACATCGAACTGCTTAAATAGACGAACTGGATAGTGATATTGAACAGATTCCTCATACGGCAGAGGGTCAGATGATGAGTACCATGATGTGCGAGAGGACCGATGTCAACTTAATCGGCTGAACCGGGAAGCCGTATATTGCGTGGATTATACATACTTTACCGAAAATGATCGATCAAAGTATTGTGTTTCGTGCTACTTCGATGTATGGGAAATGTTTGAAGGACTTCGCAAAAGATGTGGTCACTACAGCGAACGCTTTATAGCCATGCGCGGAATCTTTTACGCAAACTGCGGTGGACCGCTACATCAAATTGTTACGCGCGACATGTGTCCAACCTGTTTGAACGTATACAGGGCTGATTGTGAGTATTGTTTTTTACTTTAGTATCATTCTAAATATCATTGTGTTTGATAGATTGATAAGAAAAATGCATGTTTTGTTTGTTTCAGAATGACTACCGCTGCGAATATTTAAAATAAAAAAAATTAAAAAACAGACAGACGCGCGTGCGCGCGCGTACACACACACACACACACACACACCGTTGGTGGTGAGTGTATGCATAGTATATGCATAGCACACTACGAATATGTAATTGTTTAATTTTATTATTAATAAACTATTGTTTTATCTGCCTTCAATTCATATCTACTTTGCGGATCAGCGTTCCTGTCGTGAAGTTTGGTGATCGATATCTCCTTTAGTATAAACTCGTTGGTGGGTGTCTTGAGCCCTTGCGCGGCGACGATGCGCTCTATTGTAACTGAAGCATCTGTGGATAATTCACACGATTTTATGCCAATTTTTGCGTAGATACTAACAGCGACGAGTACTTCTCGGTATAATTTTAAGACGTATAATTTTCGCCTGTAATCTTGGTATAGCAATTTAAAAGCATCCATTTGCGAGTATTTCAATCGTGCAGTGAGGAAGAAGATGTGAATGCAATTTAGCCTACGTAGTAATTATAGGTAGATCGGTATGCTTGATAACCTAGTAGACGCGTCTGATGATTCTGTACACTATACGATAACGCAGGTGAAACTGAGTAGCATCAACGTTGAAAATGAGAAGCTGCCACTACAACATGTTTTTCATAAGACCCCATTCCAAAAATTTAAACCGCATCATGTAAGTAAAAATTTGACAATAAAGAGCGTTGAGAATCAGTAAATTTAAGAGTGTATTCTGAAAGGATAATGCACCGAACTGGACAGCGTAAATATTTGCCATATATCGAGAGAAAGTCACGAAGTCTGTAGTATTTCATCTGACGGGCTATAACGATGGAGCCGTTGCAGGTGATTTGTACGATCAGGAGCTACTTAGTGCAATATGTAGAAATTTATCTCATTGAAAAAGTACTGTAGCAGCGTAATAATCGAATGTTTGTAATAGGGTTGGCTTTCGACAATACTTACAATAGCTGAATAAGCAAACCTGATGTGGAGCGGACAATATAAATGTTTTACATTTTATGACGCCTCTCTCTTTCTCTCTCTCCCGTAGAAGCGTGGAAGGAGAGTGTGAGGAAAAATTGGGCGATTCGTCGAACTACAACGGGTCCTTCTTTATTTTCTCAGATTAAAAAAAATCTATGAACCAATTTATTATATACAACAGACAAACGCGATCATTTACGAAAGTCGTTTCTCACAGGGGCGATTATTTGCAGAACAAGCTTTTTTACAATTATTTTATAAGATTATCTACAATTTAAAAAATAGACCCTATGTATACTATAATGCCCCCATGGCAACGTTTTCGTGGTTCCAGGTATGATATACCGTTTGTCATCGCGCGGACTTAGAGCAATTTTTGTCTCGTTGGTGGTGTACACTTCATGCAACATCGATCGTATGCATGCTTGCTGACCAGTCATTTCGATCTGGTCATATAAGCATTTCGTGTAATCCTCGAAGGCGATCTTTCTCGCCACGATATTACTCTTATTGCGCTTCACTTTGTTCGTAACGTCTTTACCATCGGCTTGCACTGCAGTCATTATGCGACCATTATTTTCGTATTTCATAAGTCCGGGAACATTTTTGTTGACAAGCGGTATATCATACCCATTGCTCGCCGGGTACTCGCTCGTATCGAAACGATGGATATTGCGCTTCATGTCGTCATACACATCCTCACACTCAATGTTGTATATTAGACTATCCGTATCGGTGTACAACACTGTACAGTTTTCTTCATACAGAGGCACCATGTACTCATGATGAAAGTCATATAAACATGTCTTCGATATGTCGAGTATGCATATACCCACCTATATTGGTTTATTGAATTTCACCTCGAGCTTGCGTAATTCGACAGCAATAAGGTTTTCTGAAGTAAAAAAACACTCCGGCTATGAAAATTTGGTTTTGCAATCATTGCCTCTCCACCGTACCTACCCTCCCGCCGTGTTAAAATCTTGACGTCTACGTGATTGCAGTGCAGCCAGATCGCGCGCAAAATTTACCCCCTCTCTAGTCTCTTGCGCGCCCATCACACAATTATAGTAGCGCGTGTCCGTGAGCGAGCGACGCTCGGAAGTCTTCGGGAAGATCCGAGCGCCACCGAAGTTTCCCGACCGCACCTTCGGCAGCTACACCAATACATGGACGCTGAGCACGTTCATGTGCGGCCAAGCCGAAACGAAGCACGGAGCACGACTCGCGCGTGACGTCACCCGACGGCACGAGCGAGGCTTTTAGATGATTTCAATGCTTATTTAGCTCTTGATTCTCTGCGTTATTAATTTATACAAAAAAATGAATCGCACACTCTCATCGCTTATTTTTTTCAGTTTATACGTTAATTTAAATATAATAATAAATCAAAATTACAACTTATATATCATCTAAAATATTGTTTACGCTTTACTCACACCCGTCCTCATGCAAAATAAATTATAATTCATAAAAGTAATCGGAAAGATATTTATATTCGTATTATTATATTAATTCTTATAGCTCTCATATGAAAATTCTCAAATGAAAAACACAAAAAAAAACTTTAAAACCTTAGATTTCAACGAACCAAGAACATACATCTTCACATTTTCAATCATGACGAATTTTTAAGAACAATATCATCACAAACATATCTGAACCAAAACAATATACATCACCTAAATTATCAAAACATAAATCAAACACAAAACCACAACATCTTATACTCAACCCTTACTAATAGACAACAGGACACAAATAATCATCTTTCCACTGATCCTCTGAATAATATAAATTCGACAATCACATTAAATAAAACGAAAGAATGGCTTATAAATCTCTCCAACATTGATATTCCGCTACACATTTCCACATTCTTGTCTCTAGGTGAAAAGTTTTGTGTTCCTTACGTCAAACTCTCAAACATAAAAACTCAAATCCACAAATCAATCTCCGAACTTGAGTCCAAATTAGATTTTTTACTCGACAAACCTAGACAAATCGAAATTAGAACCAGATTCACTGAAATCTTAAACAAAATAAATATTCCAACCTCATTTTCCAACACTAATCAAATTATAAAACACACGTCCTCATTCTTAAAAAACGACCCTCAAATTTTAGTTACACGAGCTGACAAAGGAAATTCAACAGTCATTCTTAACAAATCAGATTACATTACAAAAACTCGTAATTTACTCGCAGCTTCCTCAACTTACAAATTAACAAATAGAAATCCCATCAACACTCTACAAAAAGGCATTAACAATATTCTCTCCAGATGGAATACCCTAAAAATCATTAATGAAACAAAATACAAATACTTAAAAGCTGAAAATTGCAACCTTTCTCGTCTCTATTGGATGCCAAAAATTCATAAAAATAATTATCATCTTCGTCCAATAGTATCATCAATAAATAGTCCAACGCATAAACTAGCTGAATTTATACCATCTAAACTTTCTAAATTAATCAATACGACTAATTCACACGTCAAAGATAGGTTCCACCTAAAACACTCACTTTCTAACATCTCAATTCCACTCAAATACAAATTGGTCTCGTTTGATGTTGTTTCTCTCTATACTAACATCCAGTTACAACTGGTTATTCAAAGCCTTCAAAAAAGATCAAATCTATTTTCAAAAACATTTCCTTTAAACGAAATAATTAAAGCCATAGAATACAGCATGTTCGCAATTTTCTTTACATTTCAAAATAAAATTTACCAACAAATCTCAGGGTTACCAATGGGCTCACCTCTGGCTCCAATACTATCTAACATCGTCATGATTGATCTTGAAACAAATTGTCTGGAAAAATTAAAATTTTCGTTACCACTGCATAAAAGATATGTTGATGATATTATTATTGCTCTACCAACAGACAAAATTGAATCCATCAAAAAGATTTTTAACTCATATAACTCAAAATTACAATTTACATCAGAAAATGAAGTAGATAAAAAAATCCTGTTTCTCGATATACTTTTAATCCATAAACAAAATTCAATTATCACAAATTCGTATAGGAAACCAACCTGGTCAGGCAAATTCATAAATTTATTTTCACACCACCCACTTTCCCAAAAAGCCATAATTTACATGCTAGTTGACAGAGCAATAAAATTATCTCATCCTTCATTTCACAAAGAAAACCTCAAACTTTTTATTAACACAATCACACAAAATAGCTATCCGATCTCTTTCACAGAAAAAAATAATAAAACATCGGCTTTCCACAATCAACCATCAAAAAAAGAATAACAATTTTGATTCTTCCGGACTAATAAATGTTCCTTACACAAAAAACATCCATCATCAACTAATTCGTCTTTTCCAACAATACAACATAACATTAGTCACAAATAATAAACACAACATTTCATCGATTACTGGCTCCACCAAAGACAAAATAAATAACAACCAAAAATCCAACATAGTTTACAAAATCGATTGTATGGATTGCGATGCCATATACATCGGCCAAACCAAAAGATACCTTGAAACCAGAATAAAAGAATATAAAAATTGCCTAAAACGTACTACCACAATCCACACAGCCTTATGACAATATGCAATAGAACAAAAACATGCCTTTCAATTCGACAATGTAAAAATTTTGAACAATGCA
Source organism: Ophion obscuratus (assembly GCA_964007375.1). NCBI lineage: Eukaryota > Metazoa > Arthropoda > Insecta > Hymenoptera > Ichneumonidae > Ophion > Ophion obscuratus. The sequence goes on from OZ023313.1 coordinate 44,810,089, forward strand.
AATTGGTTCAAAAAAGACTAATCCTAGAAATGATCCAAAGTAAGGTACACTCCAACGCCATAAATTTTAGAACCGACATACAAAAACTAAGCTCGATCTATAACTCTATTATATAACTATTAAAATATTTTACAATACTTTACTTGACATAACAATTTTAAAATTATTGACACTATAACTTAATTTTAAATACTCTCAATATGACGCACCAATTTTATTTCTCTTGACACGTCACTGCCTAAAGGATCTTTCTCCCCCGATTCGCAAAATCAAGACTCTAATAAGCTTCACGAAATTAAGACACCACTCAGTTTCTCTCGAACTCTCCGTGATCACACAACTCAATATGTAACTGAGTAATGTAAATGTCGAGTTTTTTTTAATTTTGGAACAAAATTGTTTAAATGTTAAACTCAATAGGTAATCATCACAGTCATTTGATACTTTATTAAAATTTCTTTTAAATCAATCACGTACATTAAATTTTCACAAATAAAACACAACACTTTCTTATAATTATTAATCCCTTACAGATGATAAAAATCGCTAAAAAAAACGATAAATTCTTCCATCTATTGGGTATACTCCAGCAAAACAGTATTTACTTCCATAAATACTGTCTTTTGAAATAACCTTCCAAATATAAGCAAAAGCTAGAAACATCAACAACATCGAAATGACATCGTCATTTCTCATATTTCATTTCTTTATACCTCCATAGTATAATAAACCCCACTCTCACACATCACTAATTTCAAACACCGATGAATAAGAAGAATTAATGCAATACAAGAACTTATGCATATCAAATCAATATAGTTATAATCAGAACAGAATTCACATAACAGTTATACAAAACGACACAACAATTTTATAACATAAAACAATTTTATAACAAACATAACATAAAACATTCGTGTATTTAATTCCTTCAATATAATTAAAAATATAATTTCTGAAGAGGATCCGAACCAAAGGGTCGAAACGTAAGAAAGCATCATTTCTTTCCATCGCTGACCTTGGAAAACCTCTATTGGCCGGACTGAAGCCGAATCTTCAACTAGCAACTTGTCATCAACACGGCCGCACACATCTTTGGCTCATTAATTCTCATACTTTCATCAAGCGATAAAGCATTATCCCCAAAAACAAGCCAATCATCCATCCGGCTGCGAATCGTCAGTACCAGAAAGTGCACATATTCTACAAGCGATGAGATGGTCTCGTGCGTAGCGTTCCTGGCTTCGGTCCGCGGGGCGCGGGACGTTCCCCGAACTCAGTATGTATTTATTTATTTATTATTACTATTACTTCTTATTTGATTAATTATTTTCATTAGTTATCATTATTATTTTATTAGTTATCTTATAGAGTCGAAAAATTTATCGCGCACTTCGACCGCTGATTTTATTAGATTGTACGTTAATTTAAATGTAATAATAAATCTAAATTACAACTTATTTATCTTCTAAAAAATTGTTTACGCTTTACTCACACCCGTCCCTATGCCAAATAAATTGTAATTCATAAAAGTAAGCGGAAATATATGTACTACTGTGTCCAAAAAATAAGGTGACATTTGAATTTAAACTGCGCGCGTCGAAGGATTTGGAGAATTATTTTTTTTTAGGTTGGTAGTACTGTCAGTGACATCTATGTCAAATTTACATATCAAAATATTCATTAGTGTTTGAGATACGCGTCGTTTTGTGAGCTGCTGAAAGTGAGTTTTTCATTTTTTGCGATGTCGAAATTTGTTGAGCAAAGAATTTGCATTAAATTTTGTTTGCGGAATCAATTCTCTGCTGCGGATACGTTTCGCCAAAAACTCAACCCATTTCGTTCCGCAACCACCGTATTCACCTGATCTGGCGCCGTGCTACTTCTGGCTGTTTAGCAAGCTCAAAAGATCGCTTCGGGGACACCGTTTTGATACGATAGAGGAGATTCAAGCCGCAGCGAAGACGGAACTGAAGGCCATCCAGGAAAGTGACTACAATCGGTGTTTCGAAAATTGAAAAATCCGTTGGCATAAGTGCATTGCATCGGGAGGGGATTACTTTGAAGGGGATGAAATTGATTTGGAAAAATAAATAAAGAATTTTCGAAATAAATACAATGTCACCTTATTTTTTGGACACAGTAGTATATTCGTATTATTATGTTCATTCTCAAACTTTCATCAACCGATAAAGTATTATCCCCAAAAACAAGTCAATCATCTATCCGGTCGCGAATCGTAAGTGCCAGAAAGTGGCATTTTTGTATGTTTTTACATCCACAGGCAATTTTCATTGTAATGGGGTGAATTGTTTATTTGTGAACACTCACCGTTGACAGAACAAAAAAAATTTAATCGTAAAACATCATGAGCAGTTTTCCTATTTTCAGAATAATGTTCTTTCAATGAGCGTGTTTCACGTATAAACAATTCCCCCCATGCAAAAAGAAAATAATAATTAAAAAAAAAAACAGAAAAGCACTGAGCGCGGGGAACGATCCCGCTCCCTTAAGCTAAGAACGCTACCAACGGGACCATCTTATCACTTGTGTTAAAAATGCACTTTCTGGCACTTACGATTCAGGGCCGGATAGATGATGACTTGTTTTTGGAGATGATGCTTTATCGCTTGATGAAAGAATGAGAATTAATATAATAATACGAATATAAATATATTTCCGCTTACTTTTGTGAATTACAATTTATTTGGCATAAGGACGGGTGTGAGTAAAGCGTAAACAATTTTTTAGAAGATAAATAAGTTGTAATTTAGTATTATTATTACATTTAAATTAACGTACAATCTAATAAAATAAGCGGTCGGAGTGCGCGATAAATTTTTCGACACTATAAGATAACTAATTAAAATAATAATGATAACTAATCAAATAAGAATTAATAGTAATAATACATTTAAAAAAAAGTACTGAGCGCGGGGACGTTCCCGCGCCCCTGCAGACCGAAGTCAGGAACGCTACCAACGGGACCATTTAATCGCTTGTAGAATATGTGCACTTTCTGGTACTGACGATTCGCGGCCGGATTGGCTTGTTTTTGGGGATAATGCTTTATCGCTTGATGAAAGTATGAGAATTAGTGAGTCAAAGATGTGTGCGGCCGTGTTAATGACAAGTTGCTAGTTGAAGATTCGGCTTCAGTCCGGCCAATAGAGGTTTTCCAAGGTCAGCGATGGAAATAAATTATGCTTTCTTACGTGTCGACCATTTGGTTCGGGTCCTCTTCAGAAATTATATTTTTCTCTATAAATGTTGATATACAAATTTTACAAATCAAGTTTGAAGGAATTAAATACACGAATGTTTTGTTATGATTGTGTTATAAAATTGTTGTGTCGTGTTGTATAACTGTTATGTTAATTCTGTTTTGGTTATAACTATATTGATTTGAGATGCATAAGTTCTTGTATTGCGTTAATTCTTCTTATTCATCGGTGTTTGAAATGAGTAATGTGTGAGAGTGTGGTTTATTATATTATGGAGTTATAAAAGAATGAAATATGAGAAACGACTAACCTCGATGTTGTTGATGTTTCTAGCTTTTGCTTATATTTGGAAGGTTATTTCAAAAGACAGTATTTATGGAAGTAAATACTGTTTTGCTGGAGTATACACAATACATGAAAGAATTTATCGTTTTTTTAACGATTTTTATCATCTGTAAGGGATTGATAATTATAAGAAAGTTTTGTGTTTTATTTGTGAAAATTTAATGTACGTAATTGATTTAAAAGAAATTTTAATAAAGTATCAAATGACTGTGATGATTACGTATTGAGTTAAGATTTAAAAAAAAAAATTTTGAATTTTATCGTCTCTATCGGGAATTTCTTTTTCGTCTTATCGGAAAAAATTTTGATTGAATTAAAATTAAAAAAAATTTCTTCCAAAATAAACAAAATTTCGAAATTTACATTTCCCAGTTACATATTGAGTTGTGTGATCACGGAGAGTTCGAGAGAAACTGAGTGGTGTCTTAATTTCGTGAAGCTTATTAGAGTCTTGATTTTGCGAATCGGGGGAGAAAGATCCTTTAGGCAGTGACGTGTCAAGAGAAATAAAATTGGTGCGTCATATTGAGAGTATCTAAAATTAAGTTATAGTGTCAACAATTTTTAAATTGTTATGTCAAGTAAAGTATTGTAAAATATTTTAATAGTTATATAATAGAGTTATAGATCGAGCTTAGTATTTGTCTGTCAGTTCTAAAATTTATGGCGTTGGAGTGTGCCTTACTTTTGATCATTTCTAGGATTAGTCTTTTTTGAGCCAATTTGCATTGTTCAAAATTTTTACATTGTCGAATTGAAAGGCATGTGTTTGTTCTATTGCATATTGTCATAAGGCTGTGTGGATTGTGGTAGTATGTTTTAGGCTATTTTTATGTTATTTTATTCTGGTTTCAAGATATCTTTTGGTTTGGCCGATGTATGTGGCATTGCAATCCTTACAGTAGATTTTGTAAACTATGTTGGATTTTTGGTTGTTATTTATTTTGTCTTTGGTGGAGCCAGTAATCGATGAAATGTTGTATTTATTGAGAAGAGTATGTGTCTTCCGGATTTATTGTTTGTGACTAATGTTATGTTGTATTGTTGGAAAAGACGAATTAGTTGATGATGGATGTTTTTTGTGTAAGGAACATTTATTAGTCCGGAAGAATCAAAATTGTTGTTATTCTTTTTTTGATGGTTGATTGTGGAAAGCCGATGTTTTATTATTTTTTTCTGTGAAAGAGATCGGATAGCAATTTTGTGTCATCGTGTTACTAATAAGTTTGAGGTTTTCTTTGTGTAATGAAGGATGAGATAATTTTATTGCTCTGTGAACTAGCATGTATATTATGGCTTTTTTGGGAAAGTGGGTGGTGTGAAAAGAAATTTATGAATCTGCCTGACCAGGTTGATTTCCTGTACCAATTTGTGATAATTGAATTTTGTTTATGGATTAAAGGTGTATCAAAAAACGGGATTTTTATATCTACTTCATTTTCTGATGTAAATTGTAATTTTGAGTTATATGAGTTAAAAATCTTTTTGGTGGATTCAATTTTGTCTATTGATAGAGCAATAATAATATCATCAACATATCTTTTATGTAGTGGTAACGAAAATTTTAATTTTTCCAGTCAATTTGTTTCAAGATCAATCATGACGATATTAGATAGTATTGGATCCAGAGGTGAGCCCATTGGTAACCCTGAGATTTGCTGGTAAATGTTATTTTGAAATGTAAAGAAAGTTGAGAACATGATGTATTCTATGGCTTTAATTATTTCGTTTAAAGGAAATGTTTTTGAAAATAGATTTGATCTTTTTTGAAGGCTTTGAATAACAAGCTGTAATTGGATGTTGGCATAGAGAGAAACAACATCAAACGAGACCAATTTGTAGTTGAGTGGAATTGAGATGTTAGAAAGTGAATGTTTTAGGTGGAAACTATCTTTGACGTGTGAATTAGTCTATTCACTATTGATTAATTTAGAAAGTTTAGATTGTATAAATTTAGCTAGTTTATGTGTTGGACTATTTATTGTTAATGCCTTTTTGTAGAGTGTTGATGGGATTTCTATTTGTTAATTTGTAAGTTAAGGAATCTGCGAGTAAATTATGAGTTTTTGTAATGTAATCTGATTTGTTAAGAATGACTGTCCAATTTCCTTTGTCAGCTCGCGTAGCCAAAAGTTGAGGGTTTTTTTTTAAGAATGAGGACGTGCGTTTTATAATTTGATTAGTGTTGGAAAATGAGGTTGGAATATTTATTTTGTTTAAGATTTTAGTGAATCTGGTTCTAATTTCGATTTGTCTAGGTTTGTCGAGTAAAAAATCTAATTTGGACTCAAGTTCGGAGATTGATTTGTGGATATGAGTTTTTATGTTTGAGAGTTTGAGGTAAGGAAAACAAAACTTTTCAACTAGAGACAAGAATGTGGAAATCTGTAGCAGAATATCAATGTTGGAGAGATTTATAAGACATTCTTTCGTTTTATTTAAGGCGTTACCGCCACTTGTAGCGCAAAAAAAGCCTTTTTCATGATTTTTTTTAAGGAAAACTACAAAACTTTTTTAATCGATCAATATACCATCTTAAAGAACACATCTTGAAGAACTTTTAGTAATTTTTTAATTGAAAAATATTACATTGTTTAGTGGCAAATGGCCGTCAATGAAATAATGTTTTTATATACACGGTTCGCGGTGACCAACATTGCGGCGAAGTGGATCATCTGAAAAAAAATGTCGATGGATTTAGTCAAATATAAGTATAAACTAGTCTTTAATCGAAGGATTTTTAAAAATATTCATTTTTGACAAAATGGCGGACAGTCAAAGTTAATGGTTCGATTTTAACGAAAAAAAAACGGCCGTTTTTTTGCTATAAAACGGCCATTTTTTCGAAAAAAAAGTCGAGCGATTAAAGACCACATTTTTATGTATTAAATAAGCCGCAAAATTTTAAGAAGATCGTTTCATTAGTGTTCGAGTAATCTTGGTCACCGACTTCAGAAATGCCATTTTGCGAAAAACGCGTTTAAAGTTTCAATTTCCGGTCGTTTACACAACGGATTCTTCTCTTTCAACGCTCATATCTCACAAGGAACATCCCTCAGGTGTCCGCCTCCGATTTTGTTGAAACTCATATATGTGATAGAGCATCGAAAACTTTGAGACACGTATTTTTTTTTATCGGCGGAAAAACGGATTTAAGGGGGGAAACCGCCCCTCAAAGAAAGGCGTGTCGAGGGGTGATTTTGCAGTTTCACCCAGAAGCAATCCACCGATCTGAATGAAACAAAAAAGAAAATTCTTCTAATGAAAAGCGATGAAAAATTTACTATGAAAATGTTAAGAAAAAATTAAATTAGGGGGTAAACCACCCCTCAATTTTCCTTTTTTTCACCCCACACTTGAGAGGGTTGTATGCGAATTAATAAAACAGATATCATTTTGAAGGGCAATTAAAATTCAAGTTGACGGGTTTTTGCCTTTTAACGGCATAGAAAATTTAAGGGGGTAAACCACCCCTAACATAAATTTATTTATCATGGTCGTTTTTTCTATGTTTAAAGTATATTCGCTGATTTTAAATATTTCTATAAGCTACAATTTAATGTTTTACCATATGTCAAAATTATTACATTCGTCTTAAGGGGTAACTATCCCTCTGACGAGAAATATCATTGAAGTATCCGCTTTCGATTTCGTTGAAACTCATATATGTGGTAAAGCATTGCAAACTATTGAACATGTTTTTTTTTGTATCGGCAGAAAAACGGTGTTTGGGGATGAAACCACCCCTCAAAATTTCTTCCACAAGCAGTCCACCGATCTGAATGAAACAAAATCGAAAATTCCTCAAATATTATGCGATGAAAAATCCATTACAAGAGTATTGATTAGAAATATAATTAAGGGGTAAACCACCCCTCCATTTGCCGTTTTTCACCTCACGCTTAAGGGGGTTGTATGAAAATGAATAGAACAGGTATCATTCTGAACAGGAATCAGAATTCAAGTTGACGCGTTGTTGTGTTTCAGCGGGACAGCAAATTTAAGGGGGTAAACCACCCCTAACATAAATTTGTTCACTTCCATTCATTTAAAAAATCAGAAGATTTTGAAAATCCTGTTACCTTTGGTTTTGGTGAATCGAACACACATTGTGAAATACCCGGTTGTAATAATTTAGCCGTTATCAGATGTGCATGGTGCAAAAAATCGTTGTTTAAAGCATTTTTTTGACGCATTTTTAAAGCATTTTTTTGACGATGATCATTATTGCAGAAATTATGAGCCATGATTGTTGATGGTTGATAGTTGATAGACTAGAAAAAAAAGTATATATCACAAGAAAATGATTTGACGGCATATGACTGCAATACTTTTCACAAGTACTATTAATTAAATCAGCTGATATGATTACCAAATAAAATATGTCAAAATATATTAAAAACATGTTCGTTAACCTACTATAAAACCCTCTATAAACCGTTCGTTAACCTACTATAAAACCCTCAGTTTCATTAATATGTTTAATTAAATAAACGGCAAAATAATAAAAATATACATGCTTCCACAAAACTACGTCGTTGGCTAAATTGTCGCTTGATTCAGGCGCATCATCGTTCCGAAATATACGAAGTGAGCCTGATAACTTATTCTGGAAATTATTATAATTAATGATATATAGAAGTGTATGTTTATTCCTATGGAGATGCTTAATGGACGTGCATATTAAAATCGGAAGCGTTTCGACACGAAAATATCAGCCTTATGAGTAAGGGGTAGCCCCACGTCCCCACTCCCAAAATACCGCTCCTAAAGCTCAAAACGAATGTGCCTGCACACACAAACATAAAATTGATATTACCGATGGAATGAAAACAGTTTTAACGAAATTCGTGAAACCTTTCGCGAAATTTCAAACGAAAAGCAATTAGAGGGGGTAGTTTACCCTGAAAATATAAAAATTTAAAAACGTAATAATTTAAAAAGGCGGGAGAATATTTTGAATCCGCGGATACATGTTAAACAGAGAAAACACGACGGTGATGAACAAATTTATATAAGGGGTGGTTTACCCCCTTAAATTTGCTGTCCCGCTGAAACGTAAAAACGTGTCAACTTGAATTTTAATTGCCCTTGAAAATGATACATGTTTTAATCAATTTTCATACAACCCTTTTAAGCGTGGGGTGAAAAACGGCAAATGGAGGGGTGGTTTACCCCTTAATTATATTTCTCATCAACACTCTTGTAGTGGATTTTTCATCGCTTAATATTAGAGGAATTTTCGATTTTGTTTCATTCAGATCGGTGGACTGCTTGTGGGAGCAACTTCGAGGGGTCGTTTCATCCCCTAACACCGTTTTTCTGCCGATACAAAAAAAAACATGTTGAATAATTTGCAATGCTTTACCACATATATGAGTTTCAACGAAATCGAAAGCGGAAACTTCAATGATATTTCTCGTCAGAGGGGTAGTTACCCCTTAAGACGAATGTAATAATTTTGACATATGGTAAAACATTATATTGTAGATTATAGAAATATTTAAAATCAGCGGATATACCTTAAACACAGAAAAACGACCATGATAAATAAATTTATGTTAGGGGTGGTTTACCCCCTTAAATTTGCTATGCCGCCAAAACGCAAAAACCCGTCAACTTTAATTTTAATTGCCCTTCAAAATGATACCTGTTTTATTAATTTGCATACAACCCTCTTAAGTGTGGGGTGAAAAAAGGCTAATTGAGGGGTGGTTTACCCCCTAATTTAATTTTTTTTAACATCTTCATAGTGGATTTTTCATCGCTTTTCATTAGAAGAATTTTCGTTTTTGTTTCATTCAGAACGGTGGATTGCTTCTGGGTGAAACTGCAAAATCTCCCCTCGACACGCCTTTCTTTGAGGGGCGTTTTCCCTCCTTAAATCCGTTTTTCCGCCGATAAAAAAAAATACGTGTCTCAAAGTTTTCGATGCTCTATCACATATATGAGTTTCAACAAAATCGGAGGCGGACACCTGAGAGATGTTCCTTGTCAGTCAATTTTGTTCGGATCGACTTGAAATTTTCAGGACATATTCTCAGATATACTTATACTTTGTGACGGAAAATTCCAGCTACACCCTTCGCGTCACAAAAGGTCGTCGCGCCTCCGCCCGGCGATTTTTCCCGAGGCGCCAGCCGCGTTAGCGGCTCGCCGAGCGGTAGGTCACGACGACCGATTTGTCCGACTGGCTCAGCTCTTCTTCAGGTAGAGTGGCGGGGTCAGGGGCTAACACTTATAAAACAGCAACAAAATAAATAAACACTTGCAAACACCTCTGGAGAGAGAGCACACTTTATTTGACCCGAGCGTTTTCTCGGCGATTGACTCGATATAAAAATTATATAATGCCGCCGGCCGGCCTATCTCTTTTCTCTCTCACTCTTTTCACAACGGGATAACAATCACAACCGACACGAAAATACGCAAGGGACCTGCCACGTTCCTCCCTGCACCGCGACCCGAAACGATGCACACGCGAATGACGGAGACATTTCTTTAAATCAACGGTAAGTTTTCCTTTTACGCCGGGGGCGGCCGCACTGCACAGACCGACTTGATTAGTCCCCAACAATTAATTTTACTCGTCGACCGTCTCGCTCGGATTTCCGTGGTCAAGTGCTTTTCCGCCATCGAGACGGTTGACTCGAGGTCTCCGTCTCAGCCGTTCACCCCTCCTCTCCGTCATTCGCGTCGGCCGTTACCGCGCCAAATTTAAATATTATAACTTATTAAAAATAACGATGACGGGTACGATGACGAGTACGATGACGAGTACGATGACGAGTACGATGACGAGCACGATGACGAGTACGATGACGAGTACGATGACCGTTGACGGATGCTGATGGTGAAGATTTAGTCTCATCCCGTCGATCCCACCCAACGCATCAAGTGCCGAGCGATTCGGGCCCCGATGTTTATGCGACGTGTCAAGGTCGGTGGACGCGCCGTTACCGGCTGAAGGGGACCGGGGACCAGCCGGCCGCCGTAGGTTTGTTTATAATACGCAACACGTTCGAGCCAGAGATGGTCCCGGCGTCTTTGGTTGCCTGACGCTGCGAGTCGTCGAAGTAGACGGGTACGGTGATGACGGCGTTGGTCAAGTTCGCTTCACTCCGCCGATCGTGGTGGAGAAGCGTTCCAGAACGTGGGCCGAGGAGAATCGCTTCGAACTCTCGAGCGAGGGCAAGATCGACGAGGCGCGCTCAGACTGGAAGGTACGAGGCCGCTGCTGTGGGAAGAATCTCGAGGTTTCCGAGACGACCGCCATTTCCCGCGCGCCATCGTACCAATTAATATCGAATGAAGGAATAAAAAAAAGAACATAATTATACAATAAAAAGAATAAATATATCAAGGGACAACAAGATAAATAAATAATAAACGACAACGGCACGCTCGGGCTCCCGTACGAGGATGAAATCCGAGCGAGAGGGCCGCCATGAGAGTGGCTTTGGGGGTCTTCAATTCTGCCACGTGACAACTTATACTTCCAATACTTATATACTTATATACTTCAACAAAATGCATTAAAAAAAATAGATTTTTTCAAAATCGCAAGTGGGGGTAACCCCTTAATGGGATTGTCGAATTTATATTATTCAGAGGATCAGTGGAAAGATTATTATTTGTGTCCTGTTGTCTATTAGTAAGAGTTGAGTATAAGATGTTGTGATTTTGTGTTGTTTGGTTTATGTTTTGATAATTTAGGTGATGTATATTGTTTTGGTTCAGATGTGTTTGTGATGATATTGTTCTTAAAAATTCGTCATGATTGAAAATGTGAAGATGTATGTTTTTGATTCGTTGAAATCTAAGGTTTTGAAGTTTTTTTTGGTGTTTTTCATATGAGAGTTTCATATGAGAGTTTTCATATGAGAGCTATGAGAATTAATATAATAATACGAATATAAATATATTTCCGCTTACGTTTATGAATTATAATTTATATGGCATAAGGACGGGTGTGAGTAAAGCGCAAACAATTTTTAAAAAGATAAATAAGTTGTAATTTAGATTTATTGTTATATTGAAATTAACGTGTAAACTGAAAAAAATAAGCGATGAGAGTGTGCGATACATTTTTTTGTATACATTAATAACGCAGAGAATCAAGAGCTAAATAAGCATTGAAATCATCTAAAACCCTCGCTCGTGCCGTCGGGTGACGTCACGTGCGAATCGTGCTCAGATTGCTTTTTCCCTCGAATCCTTCGTTTCGGCTTCGCCGCACATGAACGTGCTCAGCGTCCATGTATTGGTGTAGCTGCGGAAGGCGCGGTCGGGAAACTTCGGTGGCGCTCGGCTCTTCCCGAAGACGTCCGAGCGTCGCTTGCTCACGGACACGCGCTACTATGATTGTGTGATGGGCGCGCAAGAGACTAGAGAGGGGGTAACTTTTGCGCGCGATCTGGCTGCACTGCGTGATTGCGCATATTTTCTATTGTTTTCCCAAACACCGCATTATTCATCAATTTATAGATTTTTTCAAAATTATTCTTTGCTTGGGTTCGGAACTGCTCGTTCAGCTCGATATATGTTCGTAGCCAGGGCGATTGGGAGAATTGGAGTATTCTAAGATTTTTTGTGATTTTGAGACCGTGCCGTACACACTGCTGCAGATTGCGATAATGAATAACATACCATTCCTTGTTATGCACGGTTGCAAGGTGTTTTTCGTATTGTCCACCAGGTGGTTTACCATGTGTTGAAGAAAACGGTAAGTCTGTGTAAGCATCGTGTACACGGATACGGAATCTAGCGCGATAGATAATAAATCGAACGTCGACAACTCATCGACCCATCAAAAATCAGTATAGTGCAATGGTTGACACATTGCTTATCCATACGAATTATTCACATCGAAATACATCAAGTATGATGAGGACCCTGATGTATCGAATGATTCCATGTATTTGTTATTGGCGCGCGTCTACCTATTTAAGCACTGACTCAGGCCACCGCGTATACCCCGTTCAACAAATAATAGCATGTCAATGGCGGTGAACATTTCAAAGTTAACGCATGTATGTTTCAACATTGCATCCCCTGTGTAGCCGGGGAGAGTATAGTAATAAGCGGGGTCGAGCCTGTAACTCTCCATACAGCTATTGCGAAAGTTCTCAAAAACGTCGGCCAGCAACAAAACTTCGGTCTTCAAATACAAGTCATTATTTGACTTGTATTTGTCAATACAAGTCGAATAGTGACTTGTATTGACTATTTGACGTCAATACAAGTCAATAGAATACAAAGTCAAAGAACAAGTTACTATATTCACCTAACGTTTGAATAGAAAACCGTTCCCATATATTTTTGGCGTGAGCGTATTCGATCTCACTTACAATGTCACCAGTCAAAGTACTGTAGAATGCGTCTCGTGGTGGTAGGTGATAGTCTTCCCATCGGTTTACACTATTGATATATTTATTAGAGACGACGCCCTTTCGAGTTAATAGGATGAAACTATCGCTCGTTATGTCACGAAATTGCGAACGTAAAATTTTTAGTTTGTCCATTGTCAAAAATGAGGCTAGTTCATGCAGACTTGCTTTGAGAAATTTGTATGAATCGACGAAGCGTAATTGAATCGGATGTGACTTGTCTACCATTCGAAATGTTTTTGTAAAATAAATGTATTCCTCTTTAGTTATGGGCAGCACAGTGGTTTTCCCCTCGAATGCTGTGGCTAGTTCCTCGATAATGAGCTGTGCACCATAGCCGGACAAATTATGAAGAAAAAAAACGGGAATTATGAAATACCGGTGGTAATTCTCTCCGTAGTAGTGTCCCTAAAGTAGTGCAAACACCTATGACAAAACGATGGAAAGAATTATATTAATGAAGTATATAATTGCTCATATGTGTATTCTCGAGTATGCTTCTTGTTAATCACCGATCGCAGATGTGTTTTTTCCTGTTTGTTTTGTTTAGCTGCATGCTCACGAGACGGAAGAAATTTTTTATCCATACAAAGTGTCCCACGCTGTTGTCCGACGAATCCTCCACGTACAATAAATTGGCGTGTTTAACCAGTTTTTGGGCGCATATTCGACTTGGGATGATGCCTTTCTTTTTCGTTGTAAATACATTAATCAAAACATTGTTTTGCGATTCAAATTTTTTATTTGATTGAGAGTCATTGGAAAAGCAACTCCCTGAAGCTGTAGTACAGTTGAATAGTTTTGATATGAAGTTACTCGATGCACGTTTGTTTCCATTGGATAACGAGCGGCTACCACCGCCCACGCGAAACATGCGTTATCCTTTGACTTTACATTCACCACCGCTTTCTTCAGGATTACTTCACGCGACCAAACAGTTTGACATCCGGCACGCATTGGATTGTATTTGTTGATATTTAAGGTTATGTCCAGTATCCGCGACAATCTCCATCCGCTATCACGATTTTGAAAATCTTCGAGAGATGCCAGAGTCGGTTCAACAACTCGTTGTGTATACCATCCACGTAAATTGCATGTGGTATAAAGTTGAAAGTTTTTCGTGTTGATACTTTTTATTTACGCATCTGTCACCTGTCTCAAATTCACCATTGAAAACTGTATTCACTTTTACACTTAATTGTTTGTTGGTAATGTCTTGCACATGTGACAGCATCATATCACATGCGTCTTCGAGAAACTGACGAGGTTCAATATGGTTGTTATTGATGAAGCAGCCAGTCAGGACACGATTTTCGAACGCCGTATCAATCTCTCGCCAGATCAAATCACGATCACTGTTTCCCGCACCCGCATGTAAGAATCGTCTGCGTAGAACATTCTTTAAACCTTCTAAGCGAGCGATTCCGTCTACCAACGATTGCGGCTTTCCGAGTGATAATAGCGGTCGTTTAATTCGGCTTTTCGTTTCCAACGACTCCACACATTGATCACATTGTTGCTCCCATACTATATCCCGACTGGAAATGTTGTTCCGGCAGCCGGATCACTGATCAGGCCGGTTTAAGATACGGTCCGGAATACCAGAGAAGCGTCCACCTGGTCTGTGCAGGATATTTACCGGATCAGTGAATCCGGAGAACGGGTCTAACAAAGATAAACCGATCAGTCCTGAATCAAGTAATGTTGCGAGGACCTTGTTATGGCGCCGAAGTCCGTGGTTGATCTGCGCCGTATTTCTGCCGCCTCAGTAGTACCCAGATACCACGGTAAGAAAGCAGCATCAATCAGGCCCAAGTCTGACGACTCGCAACGCGTCCCTCACATGGCTCTGTTAAGGTTACCTTTCCACGGCCTCATCGATTTTCTTTTTTCTATCCGTGCTCCGAGGTTGGCTAATCTAGTAGACATCTGGTGCCGATCAGCTATGCATTTCGAAGTGTATGTCTGATTTGCGCCGCATGTTTACCGGATAACTTTATTCGGGGCCATCAAAGTAAACAACTGAGTTGCTGCGTGCATAATTTCGGCAAGTTTCTAATTAAAGTAATATGGTGTCCACGCGGACGCCGTCATCATCAAATCAAGATACAAAGAACGAATAAAAATAAATTTGCAGTTTGCATCGTGGGAATGCAACGCTTTTTTTCTTCCCTTTTCATTCGTTTATTTTTGTCATCATCAAAAGGTAATCAATCAAATCAAATCAATAAAATTTCATTAGCACAAATAATTTTTTTTTTTACAAAATCATCAAAAGCCTTTTTTGCAAATTCCGGTCGTAACACTCTAATGAGAATATGTGAAAACGTGAGTTATTTTCACAGTCTAAATAGGCAGTAAAAATCCGGTTGAAACAGAATTATTGTTACATTGCCGCGATGCAATCTTCAACCCCATGGATAAAATTATTGACATTTTTTAGAATATAATTAGAATGATAATAATATCCAAGGAAAAAAAAGAAGGTTTACACAAGTGTTGGAATGGCTAAATAGATAGCGCGCTCAGCTTTAGAATAAGACGACGTGGTTCAATTCCGAAGGGAGGTAAAAAACTTCAACGAGGCAGAATACGTTTTCTTCCAATTATTATATAGGCAGGATCATCAATAACGCATATGGAGACAAAAATACTACCAGAATTTGTTTTATTCGTGATTTTGGTATTCTTTTCTTTTCAGGCATAGATACGGCAACCGGATCAGATCCTGAAAAGATGTACAGATCAGTTACGTTACCGGTATCCGCGTCATGGCCGGATTCAAAAAAGAGTTTCACGCCCGGTAAATCTCTGAGCCGACAACCTGTACCGTGCCGTGGTACGGGATACGGTATGCCGGATGCAGCTCTAGTCTGCCCCGTAGCAACATTTCTAGTCGGGATACTCTTCCACGGAATTTATAAGTGCGGCTTGATCGCGCAGATTTTGTTCAAATTGTGAAATTTTCTCAGCCATTTTCATGTGATTTTACAACGGAAGTTCCAAGAGGTGATGTCGGCAAAAGTGACTGCTCGATTCCTAGTGTGAAGCCTGCGGTGGTAGAAGTCGTTTTCATTAAGGAATCTTTTTCCCATATTTTTCCTCTATCTTATGAGTGCACTATAGTCCCACACTATATTGTTCTTATATTGTATTCTATAAGAATAGTGGGGAGGCATGGAAAAGAAATGAACCAGTTAAAAGGGAGTATAAGCGTGGAAGATCTGGGGCTTTTACACAAAAATTCATGCGGTGGCATCCACGCATTATTGAGTACTTTGCATATATAAATACCTCTGTGTTACCTGTGGAAATGAAGAAAAAACCCGGATGTAGTGACATTTTGGAAGAGCGCGCCTTTTTGTTAGTACAGCTGCATAAAATAAGTTTTATGGGTGAGGACTTTATTTCACACACACACAATACACATTATGTATAAACGGACAAAATGTCGAATGAAAACTTCGATACATGTATACACGTGAATCATCGAGTTTTTTCTTTCCCCGAAGCTCCCTATCCACACGGTGTAAGACCTTCCTCCCCCGGACGATCCGCGCGGCGTAGCCTCCCACGCACTTGCTCTAGCGGTAAATAGGTCCTCGATATATGCAGAAGACACCACCAGTCGGTCTATTCGGAAAAGCAGCTCGAAACCACCCCCACTTAGCCACGAGCTCCCGAAAAAGGGCCCAATCCCCCCCACTCCTCCGACACAACAGATATCCCCACCACTAATTCCCCTTACATGTCACAGCGGCGCAAGCGGGACCGCCAGACACCCCCACCACGCGCCGCCGCCCGATACGCACTACACCACACCTGTGACGTCACCGGTGTCTCTCCCGTGGCGTAAATCACTACTAACCCATTTCTGTTGACGAGAAACCCTAGGTATTGAACCTCCGGGCAACAGAATTCAGATTTCTCGGGGTTAATTTTTAAGCCGGTTCCCGCGATTCGGTCAAATACCCGTTTGAGCCACTCAAGGTGTTCCTCGATACTCTCTTCGAGAGGAATTTGATGGAAAGCTTGACCAAGGTCTATGGTGGAATTATATTTAGCCGACCTTAGCCGATCTAAAATATGTGTCATGTACGGGAGCAGATAGGCGTCCTTTTTTGAAACTTCGTTCACCTTGCGGAACTCCAAGCAGAACCGATATATACTATTTCATTTCCTGATAATAGAGATAGGATTCGCCCATTCACTCCGCGAGGGTTCGATCATGTCTTCCTCAAGCGTTCTATCTATTTCACCATTAATGGCCGCTCGTACTACAGGGGTCACCGAGTAATAACGCTGCTTGATCGGCATGGCATTCCCCACCTCGATCCGATGTTGTATTACCTTCGTTACCCCATGCACCTCTCGCAAGATCTTTTATTCCTTCTCTAAAAAAAGCACCGGACGAGAGCATTCACTGAACTCGAGTTCCGATATACCGAGCAGGGTGTTAAAAAAAATCGAGGTTTTCTCCCGACGTGAACTCAAATATTTATAACGGGCTATCGCTGTAATTCCACAGTCGACGCTCGTGGTTTATCACGATTTCGAATTTTTCGACAGCGTCTAACCCGAAAATTAAGGGAACCGGTAAGGAAGGAAAGACCCGAGCGTTTATAATGCACTCGCGACCTTTTAAGGTTACTGGTATCTCGATCTCCTGATTGCACGTAATTTGTTCTCCATTCGCGATCGTACTATCCGTCGGGGACATTTTCCACCTAGAGACCCTAATCTCGACGCGACCAACAGAGCCTTCTCTCCAACGTAAGAGTCGGTTGACCTGTTGTCAAGCAGCGCCGGAATCATTTGGTCTCGAATTTCAACCGCTACGATTAAAGGCTTATACCTGTAGCAACACGGAAGCAGGCTATATATGCCCCCGGAATCTCGAGGAGGTACGCGACTCTAAGCGCGGAGGGCGGAGTTTGGGCTCTCGGGAGTTTTTTCAGCCCTCACTTGTGACTCCCGGTATTGTTTCCCGAACAGGTGTGCGAATCCCTAGTCGTCACTCCTTTTTCCCCGCGCCGATAACAATATATTGTTTTCAGTGCGTGGCAGCCGTTAGTTCTGATCGCTTATTTTTTTAGTTTATACGTTAATTTAAATATAATAATAAATCTAAATTACAACTTATTTATCTTTTTAAAAATTGTTTGCGCTTTACTCACACCCGTCCCTATGCCAAATAAATTGTAATTCATAAAAGTAAGCGGAAATATATTTATATTCGCATTATTATATTCATTCTCATATACTATTATCAAGCGATAAAGCATTATCCCCAAAAAGAATCCAATCATCCAGCCAGCCGCGAATCGTCAGTACCAGGAAGTGCACATATTCTACAAGCGATGAGATGGTCCCGTTGGTAGCGTGCCTGACTTCGGTCCGCAGGGGCGCGGAATCGTTCCGCGCGCTCAGTATTTTTTTTTTTAAATTTATTATTACTATTTATTCTTATTTGATTAGTTATTTTAATTAGTTATCCCGATTATTTTAATTAGTTATCTTTAACCCCTTCGCAGTCAGGCGAAAATTAGATTTTCGTGCCACTTTTGTGTTGGAAAAAAATCTTCACAGATTTACCGGGCGTTTTTACGGTCGCTGAATCTGAATCTGAAATCGGATTTCCAAAATTAAAAATGGCGAATACAGTATGGCGGACGCACATTTAAAAAATGGTTTGATTCCGACGAAAGTGCGTACCTTACGGTTTCTGAGGTCGCTGATACCGAATCTGAAATCGTATTTACAAAATAAAAAATGGCGGATCCAATATAGCTAACGTAAATTTGAGAAATGGTTTGATTCCGACGAAAGTGAGTACTATAGGGTTTTCAAGATTGCTGAATCCGAATTTAAAATCAGATTTCCAAAATTCAGAATGGCGGATCCAATATGGCGGACGCGAATTTGAAAAATGGTTTGATTCCGACGAAAGTGACCACCCCAGAGTTTTCGAGGTCGCTGGATCCAAATCTGAAATCGAATTTTCAAAATTCGAAATGGTGGCTCCACTATGACAGGAAAGGTTTTCTGTTTTAGTATGATTGAGTTGATTTAAATTCGAGCGACGAAATGCGAGAAATCATTTAACATAATATTAATAATAATATAAACAATCTGAATATCTAGCGAGAATTTTGACGTGGACTAACGAGAGCTCACCAAGAAACCGATCATGAAGCCAAACGTTGTTATTTCTTATAATAACAATATGGGAGATGTAGACAAAACAGATCGGTATGTTTCTTCGTACGAAACAATTCACACGACCGTCAAGTGGCATCACAAATTATACTTTCATTCATTCGATACTGCAATTTATAATGCTTTCGTCGTCTATAATCATCTCTAAACCGACTCGAAAAAATGACTACAGTTTCATTGTACACTGGCAACAGAGTTAGAAGATCATTGTCATCAACACACATCATCTAAAGAATATGATTGTAAACCCAAAAATCCTCTGCGCTCGTCACGAAGTCACTATCCATTCTATATTTCAGACGATAAGTAAATAAGAAAGCGTTGCACTGAATGTTATTCCAAAAAATAAAGGAAGGCAACATTCATTATGTGCAAAGAATATGGTAACGTTCCACTGTGTGCGGAACCTTGCTTCCAAAAGTACCACGAATAACGGTATGATTAGGTGAAATACCGAAATTCTTTTTCATTTGTTGTCCGAACATAAAAGAAAAGATATAAATTAATGAAAAAAATCCACAAAGAATGAAAAAAGCAATAGATACAGACAACAATAAAAGAATAAAAAAAAATAAAAAAAATCATAACTACAAAAGAAATTAAAATTTTTTAAGTTGCAAAAATACAAAAAAATTGAATACGAGAAATACGAGAAAAAAAAGAAAATATGAATAGTAACAAGAAATTTGAAAAAAAATACAAAAAGAACATAAAAAAGTGAAAATACAAAAAGCACAAAAAGTACAAAAAAATACATAATCGGAGTCAATGACCGCCACGTGCTCGATTCGTGACTCTGAGTTCGGCAGAGAGCGGGATATTAAACCAAAAAATTATTTTTTTACATTTTTGACTATGGATAGATTGTCATGCATGATTTGCTAAATTTCTATTCATCAAATTGTATTCGAGCGTCAGATACTTGAAGTTAAGACGCAAATTCGACATTCCCGACCATAAACATCCTAAAGATACAAATTTTTGTCGAAATCAAACTACTTCTCGAATTTGTGTCTGCCATATTGGATCAGCCATTTTGAATTTTGGAAATTCGGTTTCAGCGACGTCAAAAACCATACGGTACGTACTTTCGTCGAAATCGAACCATTTTTCGAATTTGCGTCTGCCATATTGGACCCGCCATTTTAAATTTTAGAAGTCTGATTTCAAATTCGGATTTAGCGATCTCAAAAACCCTCAAACGCTCACTTTCGTCGGAATCAAACTATTTTTTGAATTTGCGTCCGCCAAATTGGATCCGCCATTTTGAATTTTGGAAATCCGATTTCAAATTCCGATTCAGCGACCTCAAAACCTATGATTTACCAAATTATAGTCAAATCGCTGTAGTAGAAATATGTTTTTTTTTTCAAACGCCCACATGTGTGTTATGACACGACTTTTTTTGCCCATATGTGTGTCACTGACAGTCAAAGGTTAATTGTCGAATAATTTATCGCGCACTGTGACCGCTTGTTTTATTAGTTTGTACGTTAATTTAAATATAATAATAAATCTAAATTACAACTTATTTCTCTTCTAAATAGTGTATTACGCCCCTAGGCCCGACAGTTGGATTTCCTGGCATGTGCCAGGGCATCCAAAATTTGGGCCGTGGGTTGTATACTATTTTTCTTGATCCCATCGCCGAAAGTACGGGCCTAATTAATGTATGTAATTCCGTGCAATTAATGCTGTCATTGGTGCAGTCAGCTGTCATCTGTCGGCTGTCAGCCGGCCATCTCGTGAAATGCAATGAAGCTGTCGTTCTCGCAGGGAGGCGAGGGAAAAAAGGGGGGGGATGCCCGCCCGACTTTTGCAAGACCGAGGCGAAGCCCAGGTTTTACTGGTCGGGGCGGGCATTGAAAACATCAAGATGAAATAAAACCAACCTTACTAACGTAAACATCAAATCAACGTTCTACATTTTTTGTCGATTTCAACGCTTGTTTTTTCGACACTTGAACGAAATTCTTCGCGAGACCACGACACGACTTTGACAGGAGCGAGCACAAGATAAAAGAATAACGTGCATATGTAAATATCACCGGCCGCGAAAATCCTGTCAGAGCGAGCGGTCGTCAGTCGGCCACGAAAAATGCTCTTTCTGGCCTGAAATGCAACCGGAAAGTGCGCACTTTCGGCTAGGGGAGCAAGAAAAAATTGTTTACGCTTTACTCACACCCGTCCCTATGCCGAATAAATTGTAATTCATAAAAGTAAGCGGAAATATATTTATATTCGTATTATTATATTAATTTTCATACTTTCATCAAGCGATAAAGCATTATCCCCAAGAACAAGCCAATCATCCATCCGGCCGCGAATCGTAAGTACCTGAAAGTGCACATATTCTACAAGCGATGAGATGGTTCCGTTGGTAGCGTTCCTGGCTTCGGTCCGTGGGGGCGCGGGATCGTTCCCCGCGCTCAGTGCTTGTTTTTTAAATTATTGTTACTATTAATTCTTATTTGATTAGTTATTATTGTTATTTTAATTAGTTATCTTTTAGTGTCGATCAATTTATCGCGCACTCTGACCGCTTATTTTATTAGTTTGTACGTTATCTTAGATATAATTATAAATCTAAATTACAACCTATTCATCTTCTAAAAAATTGTTTGCGCTTTACTCACACCCGTCCCTATGCCAAATAAATTGTAATTCATAAAAGTAAACGGAAATATATTTATATTCGTATTATTATATTTATCTCATATACTTTCAACAAGCGATAAAGCATTATCCCCAAAAACAAGCCAATCATCCATCTGGCCGCGAATCGTAACTCACGAGAATGAATACAATAATACGACTATAAATATATTTCCGCTTACTTTTATGAATTACAATTTATTTGGCATAGGGACGGGTATGAGTAAAGCCCAAACAATTTTTCAGAAGATAAATAAGTTGTAATTTAGATTTATTATTTCATTTAAATTAACGTACAAACTAATAAACAAGCGGTCGGAGTGCGCGATAAATTTTTCAACACTAAAAGACAACTAATTAAAATAGTAATGATAACTAATAAAAATAACTAATAAAATAAGAATTAATAGTAATAATAATAAATAAAAAAAGAACACAGAGCGCGGGGAACGATCCCGCGCCCCTGCGGACCGAAGCCAGGAACGCTACCAACGGGATCATCTCATCGCTTGTAGAATATGTGCACTTTCTGGTACTGACGATTCGCGGCCGGATGGATGATTGGCTCGTTTTTGGGGATAATGCTTTATCGCTTGATGAAAGTATGAGAACTAATATAATACTACGAATATAAATATATTTCCGCTTACTTTTATGAATTATAATTTATTTGTCATAAGGACGAGTGTGAGTAAAGCGTAAAGAATTTTTTAAAATATAAATAAGTTATAATTTAGATTTATTATTATATTTAAATGAACGTATAAACTAAAAAATAAGCGAACAGAGTGTGCGATTCATTTTTTGAAGTGAATACTTCTAATGCGACTGTATTAGGCCCCGCCCTCAGCCGCGTTGTAGCACCGGACAAGAGAATGAAGGAATAGAAGAAGAGAGGAGAGAGAGAGAATGATGCATGAGCCGTGTGAGTGCGAGTGAGAGCGAGCGAGTCAATGCAGAGAGGGGGTAGGATCGCGTGCACGCATGCGCGCCGTTCTATTCGTAGCGGTTGCCCGTGTACGTGTGAGCCCACAGTTGGCACAGCTCTGTGTGTGTGTGCGAGTTCGTACTGTGTCGTCGTGCCTCGTGGCAAATTTTGTGCTATCCGTTAAACAGTGCGAATTTTTAAAGTGAATTATATTATTGTTATTTGTTGGTGCTGTTTTTGATAGTTCTTTGCGGTAGTGTATTATTTTAATGCGGGAATAAATGACAATTCCAAAAAATGGATCCCGCAGTAGATAAATCGTCGACAAACCCCCCAGCGAACGAAAGTATGTATTCTTGATATATATTTGAACGTTTTAAATAACGTTTTAAGAAACAAAAATATTCGAGCCATTCGAAGCGAGGTTATGTACGAGTAGCATGGCTCGTACATAACCTCGCATGATACACTAGCCCCGGAATGCCTCTCTATATACATTCAGTTTCAGCCTCTCTGTTGTGTCTCCAGACACACACACAGATATATAAAATTTCGCAAATTAATACTCAAAAATGAATAAAAATTGAATAAAAATTGAAAAAATAATATACATAAAATAATAAAATATTTAAACAATATTCAAGGGGTTCGAGGCGAGGTTACGTACGAGTCAGCATGGCTCGTAAATAACTTGCACAATACAAAAACTTTTATATAATCTCCGCTGCCCCTTTACAAGTTTCTATTGCTGACTCCACTGACTCTCTATTCCTTCTCCGCTGAGTTCACTGACTCTATATTGCTGACTCCGCTGATTCCACTGACTCTCTATTCCTTCTCCGCTGAGTTCGCTGACTCTATATTGCTGACTCCGATCACTCCACTGACTCTCTATTCCTTCTCCGCTGAGTTCACTGACTCTATATTGCTGACTCCGCTGACTCCACTGACTCTCTATTCCTTCTCCGCTGAGTTCGCTGACTCTATATTGCTGACTCCGCTGACTCCACTGACTCTCTATTCCTTCTCCGCTGAGTTCACTGACTCTAGATTGCTGACTCCGCTGACTCTCTATTGCTTTTCCGCTAACTCTCTGCTGGCTCTCTGCAAGCCTTTCCTCAGCCTCTCCGTTGTGTCTCCAGAGGCACACACAGAGATGGCAAAAATTGAAAATAAAAAATAATTTTTTTTTCAGTTCCATCTCAATCGGGGTCAACACACCGAAGACTAAAGGATGACGACACCATTGCCGAAATATTTCATTTCATATTGATAAATAAAATTAAAAACAGTCAAATATAAACATTCAGGCTACTTTTGATTTCCTTGCCAATTCATAATTCGATCTCTCTCTCTCTCTCTCTCTCTCTCTCTCTCTCTCTCTCTCTCTCTCTCTCTCTCTCTGCATACGTATTCACTTCTTTTGCGTGTCGAACCCACATGCACCCTTTTTTTTAATACATTAATAACGCAGAGAATCAAGAGCTAAATAAGCATTGAAATCATCTAAAAGCCTCGCGCGCGCCGTCGGGTGACGTCACGTGCGAGTCGTGCCCCGATTGCTTTTTCCTTCAAAGCCTTCGTTTTGGCTTGGCCGCACATGAACGTGCTCAGCGTCCATATATTAGTGTAGCTGCCGAAGGCGCGGTCGGGAAACTTCGACGGTGCTCGGCTCTTTCCGAAGATGTCCGAGCGTCGCTCGCTCACGGACACGCGCTACTATGATTGTGTGATGGGCGCGCAAGAGACTAGAGAGGGGGTAACTTTCGCGCGCGATCTGGCTGCACTGCATGATGGTTCAGCTCGAGTGTTTAAGAGAGAAAGGGAGAATTCGCCCGAACGGGACCTGACAAGTCGCGAATACGCGGGACGCCGCGCTCTCCCTTGTTCTCGACGCGTTCGATGTGATACTCCCCACTCTATCTCGTTCATCGGTTCGCACGCGTGGATCTATCGGTCTCTGATATGCTAACCCGCGATTTCTCCTGACAGTACGAACGAAATTATATTCGGCCGTGGTATACGAGGTTCACGAAATATCACTTTTAAATACAAGATTTATTCCTAGGATAATTTTCGCGGTTCTCGACGAGTGCCTTACGCCTTGACAAACGAAAGTACGAAGAAAAAAAATATATATTCTCTTCTATGCCTCGTGTGGAAGCCGCGAGAAACTCGAGAGCGTAAAAAAAATCAAAACAAACACTCGGCCGCTCGACGAATGCGTCCCGCTACGACCTCGTAGCGACAGACTACCATGGATTGCAACGCGATGGCAAAAAAAACTTTCAGACAATTTTCGGAGCGTCTCGTTAATAACGGAAAAATGGTTAAAATCGGCAAAGTCCCCGTAATAAGGAATTTTTTTTGTTTAATTCATAATACCAAACGACTCGACTGTCGAAATGATGAAACGCAAAAGAAATGTTTAATTTAATAAAAACGATAAACACTTCCCGACCAATTCTGGATCGTCCCGGTAATAGAGAAAAAAAAATTTAATTCGTAATTTCGAACGACTCGACTGTCGAAATGATGAAAGGCCATAAAAAACAATGAAACACGTGACACTTCCTGAGAGACCTTCTCACCGTCTTTGTGGAAAATATATTTTAACCGATTCGCTTTTACACGATACACCAAAATTCGTACGCAATTATGTTTTACGGTTTTCCGAATCAATTTTCGAGGGCACTCGATCCGATCCCGCTAATCAACGATGCGTAAACAAACGTCGCCTTGATCCGCTTGTACCAGTCGCTGTTCATTTTCTTTTGCTCTGATCGACGTGGCTCTTCCTAAATCCTTTTCCTTTTTTTGTCAAGCCGACGGACCCCCTCTCACTTTTACTTTACTTTCTTCGGTAACCCGCAAGTACGTTTCCCGATGGTTTCGCGATCTCTTAATTTTTGCCGGCACCTTGCCTCCATCCACGTGTGAGCTCAACGCACGCGCTCGTTTGTCGAAATACTGAAATCCAACGGGCGTTCCCGAACTCTATTGCGCTAGGCCCGCGTCTCGTGAGGCGTTGCGCTAGCCCATTCGAGACTTTTGACGGTGGGAAGTAATTCCAGCACATAATAATGACAAAATATTATATTTTACACATGCAAGGCGGGAGTATTTGAAACATGCAACACAAAAAAAATCGAGAAAGAAATCTGTACTACAATTTCGATACACGCTTTACTGTATTTTTTTTTCACCAACCTCGGGGCGGTGTTCGGCCAGATTATCGCTATCGCCACTCGGGCCCCACGCTGGACGCCAAAGTTTGTGACACGATTTTCGGTACTCGCGTCCTAAAATTCGCTCTCGTCCAACTCGTATGGGATAGGGCGCTAACCACGAAAATTTAGCGCGGCAAATTTGTTTTTCCCGACGAATCGACGAGATATGTTTCACCCGACTGCCGCAGCCCTGAATTTGGTAGAGGGGCGGGGTTGATCCGCGACAACGGCACAAAGTGATATTACTCCGAGATTTGGTGAAAACAGTTGGTTAATTTTTATTTTCTTGCGACTCTCGCATACGGCGGGAACGGCTTGGGAGATCCGCAATTCGCGGTCCTCTCAGTAGAGGGGCAAGGGCGGTTCTAAGCCACTTTAGTGGGAGGGTCGAGGGGGCGGTGTCCAGGGGGAAGGGTCCAGGGGCGTCCATGGGGGAGTGGTGTTCAGGGGGGGGGGGGTCGCTAGGCGCTAGTGACGTCACAGAGTGGCCTATGTGAGGGGGGGGGGGGGGGGCATGTTGTCCTTGGAGCGACTGGCGGGAAAGCCGCCGTCGATAAGTGTTGTGTGTGTATGTGTGTGAGGGGGGGCCTTTCAAAGCCCAATATTTATGACGTGTAGCTGTTTCAATTCCGAAAGATAATGTCAATCGCATCCACCCCGTCTCAAAGCTCGCGGACAGACAGGTCCTGACAGGTTTCTTGGAAAAGCGTGCGTGCGTGTGTGTGTGACAACCATATATAGGTCGGAAAATTTTCGGTCACATGGAAACGCTAGGCGCCACATGAAGGGCGGCGTCTTTCAAAGCCCATTATTTATGACATGCAGCTGGTTCCATTCCGAAGGACAATGTCTATTGCATCCGCCTCGTCTCCAAGCTCGCCGACACTCGAGACAGGTCCTGACAGGTTCCTCGGAAAAAAACTATAATCTTTAGGGATCAAAGGCAAAGGGACCGCGGATGGTCCACTTGAGCGCAGCTGCACTCTTGAAAAGTCGAGGTCTCTATTCCGAAAGATAATGTCAAGATGTTTGCATGCGTGTCGAATCCTGTCACGAGTCTCGCTAACACTTTAGTCAGGTCTCGACAAATCAGGATTTCTTGGAAAAACTATAAACTTCAGAGATCAAAGGCGGTGACCGCCGATGGACCACTTGAGTTACAGGACCCATAAAATCTTTTGACCCGATGCATCCCGACTTCCTGTTTTTTGTCTCATGATCCTCGAGCAATCTGCGCGTTATCGGAAAACTCTGTTTTCCCGAGAGAGAGGACCGATTTTTTTTCCCCCAAGAGCCTTTTTAATGGTCCGCTCTGCTCAAATCTGACCGCACTTTGCATAAAACAGTCAGTCTATTAACATCGTGGAAGTTTTTCGTACTCATCAACATGGAGCAAATCTTGCACGACCAGACAGTGCTTTTAAGTTTGGTTGAAGATTTTGCCGCGTGAAAGCAGCGATGCGTCGAGTTCGTCGAAGGGCTATAAACGCAAAGGCGGATTAAGCGTCCGCGATTATAAATCGGACGTCAACAGTCACTCATAACCCAAATAGCGCGTCTGGAAGGATTGAGGAATTATGTGCGGAATCGTTTCATACACATGGGCGCAGGACATGGTGATCATGAGTTAATCTGACGGGAGATTGAAACATCCTTCGAGAGTCGGATACTGACCGGTTCCATCATCAATCGCAGCCACATCGAGCCGAGACACTTTCTAAATGGTGCTCGCATCCTAGTACTTCAACATGTGTAAAATATTGTCAGCAAGGATAACAGCATTAAAATGAATACAGTGTTTAATGGCGAAATCGCAAGTGGTGACAAACATGCGAATAAAAGTGTCAAAATGCGAAACTGCGAACTATTTACCACAAGCGATTTGAACGAGTGGTATGAGCAGCGTGTTATCGAGCCCACTTTAACATTACTCGATGAATTTCGAGAACATGATAGTGGCTGGGCTCTGCAGAAAATACTTAACCTCACGATAAATGTGAATAAGTATAATCCGATGCGTGCCGGGTGCTCCATATCAGTGCCGCGGGAAATAATGATGAAGAGGGCTGTGGTTAACGTTAAATTTAAAGATAACGCATGTTTCGCATGGGCCGTTGTCGCTGCTCTATACCCGGCTGAACAACACAATGCTCGTCCATCTTCTTATCCTCATTATTCGACAGTACTGAATCCGAAGGATATCGAATTCCCGGTGACGATACATCAAATAAAAAAGTTTGAACTTCAAAACAATGTATCCATGAACGTGTATACCACCACCACCAAAAAGGACATTGTTCCGATACGAGTCACTCAACACAAGAAGGAAAAGCACATCAGTTTACTGTACATGCAAGACAACGAGGACAGCAATGTGGGGCACTTCGTATGGATCAAGAATCTGTCGAGACTCGTGAGACCGCAACTGACCAAAAAAGAGCATAAAAATACACATGCGATCGGTGTGTAAATTTAACATTATTAATACATAATTATATATATCCAGTGAGTGAAAAAAATCCCCCTTTTTTGTAGGTGTTTGCACTACTTCGGGTCAGAGGAAAAATTGCAATCACACGAGGTCGATTGTGGAGCAATAAATGACTGTGCAATTCGACTACCAGGTGACATCAATAAGTGGCTCCAGTTCAGCAACTTTAGCCGGAAAGAGCGACATCCCTTCATTGTGTATGCTGATTTGGAGTGTGTGTTGGCAAAGACCGATGGGGTGAACCTAGCGAAAGATAGGTATCAACACTATGAAGTGCTTAGTATCGGATACTATGTGTGTTGTTCGTATGACGATTCTTTATCTTCATATCACTCGCGTCGCAGTGCTCATTGTGTATCGTGGTTTGTCGAAGAACTAAAAAATCAAGCACTGCGGATAATAGAAACTTTCTATGATAATGTACCAATGGTATATTTAACACCGAGTGAGTGGGCTAGTGTTCGAGCAGCGACTCAATGTCACATATGTGAGAAACCATTTGCATAAGAATATGCACGCGTTCGAGATCATTGCCATTTGACTGGGCGCTACAGAGGCCCTGCCCATTCCAACTGCAACTTAAATTACAAACAGTCATTTTTCATTCCAGTAGTTTTCCACAATTTATCCGGTTATGATGCACATTTTATAATCAAGGAAGTAGCCACAGCGTTCGAAGGCAGAACTGACGTGCTTCCAATCACAAAGGAGAAATATATCTCCTTCACGAAGCATGTTGAAATTACAGACGATTCAAAGCACAAGATCCAATTGCGCTTTATCGACTCATACAAATTCCTCAACACGAGTCTCGAAAAATTAGCCTCATTCTTGACCGAGGACAAACTCAAAATTTTACGCACACTCTCCCAACCCAACTCTCTCGACAGACGATTTGCTGACGCGAAAAGGGGTCTTCCCTTATGAATATATTTATGGCGTGACACTTGCCTACCACCACATGACGCATTTTACAGTTTCCTGACAGATGTTACAGTATGTGAGAGCGAGTACGCACATGCTGAGAAAGTTTGGGAGCGATTCTCCATTCGAACGCTGTATGACTATAGCGATTTGTACTTCAAGACAGATGTCTTGTTATTAGCCGATATTTTCGAAAACTTTCGAAATACATGCGTTGAGAGCTATGGCCTAGATCCAGCATATTACTACACATTGCCCGGATATACCTGGGATGCAATGTTAAAACACTCGAATGTCAAGTTTGAATTACTAACTGCCATCGACATGGTTTTATTCGTTGAGCGGGGTATACGCGGTGGTCTGAGTCAATGCTCGAACCGATATGCACACGCTAATAACAAGTACATGGAGTCGTTTGATCCATCGAAAGCATCATCATACTTGATGTATTTTGATGTCAACAATTTGTATGGATGGACAATGTGCCAGCCTTTGCCATATGCAGATTTTCGACGGGTCAACGACGGGTCCAATCTTGATCCATCATGCATCGCGCTAGACTCACCTATAGGCTACATCCTTGAAGTCGACTTGGTATATCCGCAATCTCTCCATGATGCGCACAAAGACCTGCCGTTTTGTCCAATACATGAAAAACCACCGGGTAAGCGGGAAGAAAAGCTGTTAGGAACCGTCTGCGATAAAAAACGATACATCATACACTACCGGAATTTACAACAGTGCTTATGCCACGGGCTTTGCCTCACGAAAATCCATCGAGTCCTACAGTATACACAATTCCCATTGCTGCGTTCGTATATTGAGTTAAATACCCAGTTTCGAACGCTTGCCAAAATCGATTTCGAAAAGATTTTATACAAGTTAATGAATAATGCGGTCTTTGGCAAAATGATGGAGAATGTGCGCAATCATGTAGATGTGAAGCTTTTCACAAAATGGGAAGGCAGATATGGCGCAGAGGCAATGACTGCGAAGCCAAACTTCCACAGCCGAAGTGTTTTTTTTTTCGGAAAACCTCGTTGCCGTGAAATTGCGCAATTTTGAGGTGAAATTCAACAAGCCGATATATGTGGGTATGTGCATACTCGACAAACCCAAAACGTGCTTTTATGGATTTGATCACGAGTATATGGTACCTCTGTATCGAGATAAATGTAAAGTCATGTATACCGATACGGATAGTCTCATATGTAACATTGAGAGCGATGATATATTTGCCGATATGAAGCGCGACATTTCAAAATTCGATGCAAGCGATAATTCGGCGGACAATAGGTATGATATACCGCTCGTCAACAAGAAGGTGCCCGGTCTCATGAAGGACGAATGTAATGGAGCAATTCCGACGGAATTTATTGGACTTCGATCGAAAATGTACGCGACACATGTCGAGGGTAAGAAGCACACGAAAAAAATTAAAGGTGTCAAGAGTAGCGTTGTGGCGAGGACAATCACGTTTGATGATTATGCTCAATGCTTGAAGGAAGAAGTTGAAATGGAGCGTAGTCAAACGTGCATTCGATCAAAGTTGCAGAAGGTCTACACCATTCGCGAGACGAAAATTTCTCTGAGTCCTCGTGACGATAAGCGGTTTATCATACCTGGGACCTCGGATACCCTACGATGGGGGCATTATAGAATACCGTCGTAAAAAGTTTTGTAATTTTTTTTTCTACAACCATGATGTAAAATTGTGTACATTTTTGTGAATATCGATGTATAAAACTCGTGAAAATTATGTATATATTTTGTTCACTCGATGATAAAATTATGTTTGTTGTATATTTTTAATTGTGCAAGAATGGATTAGTTATTTCCCGTAAATAAAGAAACGGACTTTTTATAATCCCATGTGTTTATTCGGTAACACGCGTTTTGACCCGACGACAAAATATCCTCGACAAAATAACCGCGACAAAATATCCGACGACACAATATCCGCAGGATAAAATATCCTCATGACAAAATATCCGCAAGACAAAATATCTGCCGATATTATATCCGCTGTCGGTAATTAAATCTATGATGAACGTTATTACTCTTAAACTAGGACAACTGGCTTCATGAGACAGTCAATGTTTTTCTCTCTGCTGTGTATGTAGTGCTACAGTTTAAAGTGTACAGTCATGCCGTTGAAATTTATTCTGTCAGTTTGTAGTGCTGTCAGTTTGTAGTGTCAGTAGTGCTACAGTTTAAAGTGTACAAAAACTTTACAATAAAGAAATAAGTGCAATGAAGAAGCTCGTATTATGCCCCCACCCCACTATCTCACACAGCCCACAAAGGTGTACACTTTAAACTGTACAGACATTACAGTGTAAACTGTACAGACATTACATTACTGTACAACAAATTACACAGTACAAACTATCTCACACACCCCACACTGTAACACTGTACAGTTTAAAGTGTACAGTCATTCCGTTGAAATTTATTCTGTCAGTTTGTAGTGCTGTCAGTTTGTAGTGTCAGTAGTGCTGTCAGTCTGTAGTGTCAGTAGTGCTACATTTTAAAGTGTACAAAAACTTTACAATAAAGAAATAAGTGCAATGAAGAAGCTCGTATTATGCCCCCACTCCACTATCTCACACACCCCACAAAGGTGTTTTGCGAGCGACCCCGTTGATGTGGTGGACGAGATTTAGGATTTTGTCTCGCGGATGTTTTGTCATGAGAATATTTTGTCTTTCGGATATTTTATCTTTCGGATACTATGTCTTTCGGATATTTTGTCGCGGATATTTTGTCGTCGGGTCAGATGTGACGCAGCCGTTTATTCACTCTATCCATCTCCTCACGTTCCACGAAAAAGGGCGACAGCGAGAAGGGGGGAAGCAAGCCCTGCTGTGCAGTCGGTAGGAGGCCTTGGAGGGATGCGGAGACGACCAGCAGGTCAAGAGTCATATAACATACATATTTTTTTCCACTTTCTTTATTATCGACTACAAATCGAATTTACTTATCCAACTATTGTGGCTATTGTTGAAACCTAACCACTTTACAAACATTCGATTGCCGCGCTTCTTCAATACCACTTCAATGAGATAGATATCGGGGTGCTTGACACTGAGAAGCTCTTGTTCGTAGAAACCACCGGCGATCGGCTCATCTTCATGGTCCTTCAAGTGGTACGTCACGGGATGAGTTTTTTTTCACACGATAGACTGTAAATATTTCCGTTGTCCCGTTTGGTGTGTAACCCTTTTCGAAAACAGTCTCAAATTTTCTGATCCTCACTTTATCGCCAACTGCGAATTTCGGCCATCCTTTCATTGGAGGCTTATTGAAAATCAGCTGCAGTTGCTTCTCATTTTCCGTGTTGATATTTCTCGGCTTCATCTTAATGGTGCGCTGTACAGAATCGTTGTACTCGGCTACTAGATTATCAAGAATATCGATCCACTTATAATTACCACGAAGACTAAATTGCATCCACATCTTGTTCTTCAATGTACGATTAAAACGCTCGCAAATGGATGCCTTCAAGTTGCTATATGTTGAATACATGTGAATATTGTATTTTTCATGATGGCCTTAAAGTCACAATTGGAGTCACTTTTCCCCGATCAACGTGTAAGTTCTGCGGTATGCGTCCTTTAACGAGTATCGACTTCATTGCTGCTGCTGTATCTTTTCCACTCTTACTCAGCATTGGCACGGCCCAGGCGAATTTTGAGAAGTTATCGATGACGGTGAGGAGAAATTTGTGTTTGAAGTTGCGACGCGCGCATGATGACATATCGACGAGATCAGCTTGCCAGATCTCGTCCAAGCCACGGATGTCCACATGTCGACGCGGTTAGTTTCGTCGAGCAGGCTTATGTAGCTCCAGCACGAGAGCGCCCCTTTTTTCGCTCATTTTCCAGTCCACTCAGTCGTGCGTCCAATTCAGCAATGACGTTAGAATTACGAATCGCCAAATCTTGTAGAGTTTTGACATCGGCCTCGAATGTCCTCGCAATGACTCGTATCATAGCTTCAAATCCATTAACCAACAACTGACGATTCTCATTCATTTATTTGCGTATGTTCGTAATGATAGTTCGGGATTTCTTTTGTAACGCACTTAGAGTGATGGCGTCATCTTCTCCTTCCAGATTTGCAATATTACACAATCGTTTCTGTCCCAAGTCATAATGACCATCTGCGGTAATTCTAAAGCCAATCCCGGGTCGACCTGGAGGACCTTGCTTACTGTGGAGTACACTCCTACTTGAATGACGTCCAAACACATCGACACTCATGATGAGAATGCGTAAATTCTCCTATGTCGAGTTAATAAATGATTTCAGCTGCGCGCAATTCCTCAATAATCGATATAATTTCATTCGCATGCGATGAGTTTCCGGCTGCTTGGGATGCCAGAAGCAAGCGAAGACGATCCACTAGCTCGTTTGGATTATCCCAATAAATATAGTCAAATTGGGTGTTTTTTCTAGCTAGCTTATACTTTGGCATACCCTGTCCCACATGATGATCGACTATATTTGCGATATATGTGTTAAATTTGTGGCTGGTGTTACGTCGTATAGCCTCACTAGGCTTATACAATTTTTTGTGCGCATGCGTCGAGATTACAATCTTTTCATAGTTTTTCAAATCAACCGGTGTGAGAGTTTTGCCGTAGGCACTTTTCTAAACAACAGCTCCGTTAATCCAACAGTTTTCGCATAACTCGCATCACCCACACGAATATGTGGAGAGTCGAAAATTATCGGAGAATTTCCAATCATTAATTTGTTGTTAGCGAGATTTCGTACACCATATAATAAGTCCAAGCTTGCCTTTCTATTTGTTTGTAATAGCTGGAGATATTCGCTGATCAGCTCATCGACATTTTGCTAGTCATCATCCTCATATATCAATTTAAATGAATCGTGTGTTTCACTCTTCAGGGAATCATATGCCTCATTTTGATGGTTCACACTATTTAACGCATATTCTCCTTCTTCAACGTCATCACTCACTTTTTCATCCTTAATTTGCTCCTTCGTCACCTCACCGTTTTTATACGACGCCAATTTCTCCAATGGCCCCAATTATAGACTTAAAAACATCCGCATTCTCTGCTCATCGCTAGCTTTTCCAATTTTCATCATCCAATGCTTTCATCTGATTGCATCGCTTGCTTTGGCAATTTCACGCGATACATCTTTTACCCGCAACAGTTGTTCGTTATTCATGTCGTCACTGCCAAGGCATGCACAATATTGTCTCTTCAACCACCAGCAATCAGTCATTTATTAATGGTCAGACAATAATCAAAACCTTGTCTATATCGACCTTCATTAATATCGCTATCCTTATCAATCGTGACAAATGCATACTTGTCAGAATTCCAGCATTTAATGCACATATTTTTATAGCACGTATAAGTCATATCCGTACTAACATGGCCTATGTACAAGTGTTTGAAATGCATATTATCCTGCTTGAAAAGCACCACGAAATTTGCATTATCTCTCACGAGATGTTTGGGGATACGAGTGTACGTCTGACATAGATGAAAACTGTCAACAATCTCGTGTCGTCCCATGGAAAAGTAGGCCCGAACATTATTCTGCTTTGCGCATGCTATGTCATCAAAGATGAATATAGATGGATCGTGCATCGCTTGGTGCTATCACTTGTTCATGCGCCTCGAATGGATGATATTCAACTCCGCTCGAGGTTTGAGTAGGTGTTCGAGCAATTTATACTTTGGCTGCTTCTGCGATTTGGAATACAAGTAAATGTTCTCAAATCTCAAACCATTCGGATGGATGATGAGAGTGAGCAAAGCGTTGGTTTTCCCACAATTTGATGGACCGCAAAACAGTGCAATATATATAGGTGGATCGTGCATCGCTTGGTGCTATCACTTGTTCATGCGCCTCGAATGGATGATATTCAACTCCACTCGAGGTTCGAGTAGGTGTTCGGGCAATTTATACTTTGGCTGCTCGAGCGATTTGGAATACAAGTAAATGTTTTCAAATCTCAAACCATTCGGATGGATGATGAGAGTGAGCAAAGCGTTGGTTTTCCCACAATTTGATGGACCGCAAAATAGTGCACGTATGCTATCCGGCAATAAATTCCCATGACGTTTCTTTTTCCCTCCACGATATTCTACAAACTCGTCGAAATTTATCACGGGAAGTCCGCCTCCGATATTTTGCTTCCTGGACGTCATCTTACACACGACTACCGGCGAAATCATATAAATAGGCTTCTTATAGGGACTATCCGTCAGTCGCATATTGTCTTTAGACATGATTGTGCATGGGAAGAGTGTTAAAGGTTTGGTCAATCGCCTAATCAACAAACTCCCCATTGAACTACATTTGCCTGGCTGTCAGTATTGTGGACCAGGCACAAAGTTGGCCAAGCGCCTTGCTCGCGGTAATCCGGGCATTAATCCATTGGATACAGCTTGTAAACAACACGATATTGCGTATTTGAAAAATCCGGATAATCTTGAGGCGAGACATTTGGCGGATAAAGTGTTGACTGAACAGGCTAGGCAACGTGTAACCACGAGAGACGCTAGTATCTGTGAAAAAGCCAGTTTTTGGGTTGTGGCAAATATTATGCAGACAAAGAGAAAATTTGGTATGGAAATGAAGGCCCACAAGGGTGGCGTTTGTTTGAAAAAAATAATTGGCGCTGCAAAGAAGACAATGAGTCAGAGTCATGATCCGCATAAGATTATCAAATCAGCTCTGAAGGGTGCTCGTGCAGCGGTAAAGTTGCAAGGTGGTAAAGTGCGCACACCTCGGGTTCTGCCTGTACCCGATAAAATTGGTGGTTTATTGCCCTTCCTCGTGCCCATTTTTGCGCGTCTTAGCGCTGCCGGTGCTTTGTCGGATGGTGCGGCTAGTATAGTTAAAGCTGTAAATGCTGCTCAAGCAGCTATAAACATGAATTGGTTGAAAGTAAGCGTGATAATAGGACAATTGAAGCAATTGCATTAGGTCGAGGTCTACATCTGAAACCGTATAAGCAGGGATTGGGCCTTCATATCAAGACAAAAAACTAGAAGTAATGCTACCACACCGACTCCTCACCAACCGCGACCTACTCAAATATGCAAAAATCCTAAAGATTCCACATTTTTGTGGAGTTTACATGCGCGATACATTGCCAGCGAGCGGACCTCTCAAATGTGAAGCAGCAATTGTAAATTCGGATGAAAATGTCGGTCCTGGAACACATTGGGTCGCTTACAAAAAGACCGGATGGAAAGTCGTGTACTTTGATAGTTTCGGCAATCTTCGACCGCCATCCAAACTCATAAGATATTTCCGTGTCCGTAGCGTAAATTATAATTATACTAGATATCAGGAATATGATATGATTGAATGTGGACATTTGTGTCTCAAGTTTCTTTGTCGGCAGTTGCAGCATAAAGACACTATATATAATACACTATATATAGGGGGGGAATGACGTGGAGAATTCAGTTGCCAATTCACCAGCGTCATGAATGAAAGTTTAATATTGACCATATCTGGCTCATCGTCCATACTCGAGGCGCAATACTTTTCCCCCATCGAACTCTCGCCACTCAAAAATTATACTCTTGGCCTCGTGGAATTGTTAACCTTCAATTCTATTCCCAATATCGACGTTGACCACGATAAACTTTAGGTGGGAGATGAGGTGTTGACAATACCTACGGGCAGTTATGAAATAGAGGATATTGAGACGTTTGTACAAGCAGAGCTCTCGCGTAAAAACATCAGCATCAGCATTAAACCCAACAATAACACAGTACGCAGTGAGATCGAGTGTGATTGTGATGTAAATTTTGAGCCAAAAGATTCTATTGGGCATCTACTAGGCTTCACCGCACGCAAATTGGAAGCCAATAAAAGACACGAATCCGATCGTCCAGTAGCCATTCTCAAAGTGAACGCCCTATGTGTTGAGTGCAACATTACCGCTGGTGCCTACATTAACGGACAAAAAGTACACACAATTCACGAATTTTTTCCATCTATGCCACTGGGCTATAAGATCATTGAAGTTCCCTCCCACGTAATTTATCTACCAATCACAAGCCGAACAATTGACACGATACAGCTTCGTATAGTGGATCAAGACGGTGATTTGGTAAATTTCCGCGGTGAAGTAATCACCATACGCCTGCATATAAAGTCGTGATGGGCATTGTTTTCAACAGATCTTCCTATACCAATAAACGGCCATGGATGAAAACAATCAGTCGTCGACCAGCGCCCAAAGTGCTAACACCTCAAAACGTGCTACTCTTGAAGAATTTGGGTCTCAAAGTGCGTGGCCAAAACGTGTAGAAAATTATTTAGTCTGTGCTCTGTGCATCTTTTGCGTGAAATGGAAGAAGAAATTGTAAACATTCAGGCGCCCGTGGTCTTTGATGAATCCATCGTCCATTGTGATATTCGCGCTCATCAGCCATATGCATTTTCAACGTCCAATAACAGCGATGAAATCCGTATTGCCATCCAACATCAAGACCTCTCCATCCTGCCGAGCAAGAGTTCCCTACACATATGTAGGAAATTATCAAAGCGTGACGGGGCGCCAACCACTGCTACAAGTCTCGTCAACGATGTCATTTGTCATTTGTTTGAGGAAGTGCTATATGAGTTGATTGCCATAGAAATCGATCGTAATAAGAATGTCGGTATTACGAGTGTAATTAAGGGATATTCATCTCTCTCACCGGCCAAAAGTTCTATGCTCGAGAACACTGGATGGCTCGATGTCGAAGAAACCAAGCAGATTGTAGATGTATCGGGAAACGTTGATGTCTGTATGCCGCTCAGCATGCTTCTCGGATTTGCCGAAGATTATCGGAAAATTGTCGTAAGTGCCAAGCACGAGTTGATTCTCAAGAGATCAAAGACCGACGATAATGCTATTGTACAAACAGCGCCCGAATACTGCAAACTCGTATTGCATAAAATAGAATGGCTCGTGCCGTATGTGACCGTCTCGGATCAGCGAAAAATTCAACTGTTAAAGTTTCTCGCCAAAGACGCACCAATCTCCATGAGTTTCCGAACATGGGAACTGTATGAATATCCATTGCTGCCTGCCACCTCCAAGCACGTGTGGTCTATGAAAACCTCGAATCAGCTGGAGAAGCCACGATATGTCATACTCGCGCTGCAGACGGGACGGAAAAATAAGAAACAATACAATGCAAGTCACTTTGATCATTGTAACCTGAGCGACGTCAAGCTATACCTCAACTCGCAATGTTATCCATATCGAAATTTGAATTTGAATATTGATCAAAACCAATATGTTCTTCTCTACGAGATGTATGCGAATTTTCAACCGACCTATTACAACAAAGAAGCTGAACCATGGCTGAGCAGGGTGGAATTTTTAGAAAAAGCCCCCCCCCCCCCCCGTTGTCATTGACTGCTCAAAACAAAACGATTCGCTCAAGTCCGGCCCTGTTGACGTGCGCTTTGAAGTTGAATTGAAAAACAATATTCCGCCACAAACTTCAGCGTACTGTATGATCCTCCATGATCGTATTGTCGAGTACAATCTAATCAGTGGTGGAGTTAAAAAATTGGTATAAAATCATGTCGATGATTCGCGTCCACTTCAATCAACATGGATCTTATCGTCGATGTGCAGGGCTTCAAGAGACCCGTCAACGAATTTGTCCTGAAGGAGATGTCCCTCCTCAGACTCCACGATACGAATGCTGAACCACTGACGCTCGCCTTTGACGTACCATTTACATGGGAATATCTGCCGGCCAAGTACAAAATGACAAACAAGTGGCCGGAACGCAATTTCTATGGAATACGATGGGATCACAGCGGCATACCATACGAGGCAGCTAGAAAGACAATTCAAGAACTCTTGCATGAAGCTCCTACCGTCTATGCGAAGGGATTTGAAAAATGCGCGTGGCTATCAGGATTCACGGATCCCGTGACAAATGTCATCGACTTGGATACTCTGGACTGTCCATCGCTGCAGAAGCTGCCTAAAATCACAATCTCCAAATGCACCCATCATCCCTTCAACACGAACTGCTCCCATGAGAATGTAAAATCGGTGAAAAGCTGGTTGAGCGTACATGAAGCGCGAGCGAGAGATTTTTTGAATGAATAAAACACATTTCGATGAAAATGACATTTGTATTCTTTATTCTACGACGAAAACATCCATCATTTACAATTCGATTAAACATATACATTTTTACATGGTCAGCACTTTGAAAAAAACCATGCGAACAGCCGTTCAACGGTGGTGCCCAATTTTGTCTCCACGCTTGGAGACGATGGAACGCTGTTGTAGTTCCCAACCACTGAGTTGACCAGTTGCAGCATACTCTCGATGATGCGAACAGCAGTTCGACGATGGTGTTCCAACGAATTTTTTTCCCCCGTCCACCATGCTCAGAGATGATGGAATTCGACACTGTTGTATTTTCCACCAATATACTGCATGCAAAGTTGACCATCGCGTGCCACTTGCAGCATACTCTCGAACATTGTCGGATCTTTGTCGAAGGCCTTCACAAGTCGCGCCGGTAAGAAGACAGAGAACTCATCCGCGATGTCTGCGATGTAGCGTTTCCCAAATTTGGTTTGTACGGCCCTTATGTCGGAGATTAGTCGTTCCGACTTAACGAGGAGTTCTGACAGCTTCTTCGTTGGGAGGAATTCCGCCATCCGGCCGACTTTGTTGATACTCGAGAGATTCATTTTCCCCGCACTTTGAAAGTTCTTTTTAGATGTTGATGGTGCAGTGGAATCGTGCAGTCTGAGCTTGGTCCACGAAATTATAAGCTCCCTTGTAAGCCTCCCACTCAAATTTTCAAATCTCTCCCCTCTTTTCCAATCGTGAAAAACAGGTTTGAACACGTTCGAAGAACCGTGAGAATCCCCCCCCCCCCCCCCCCGATTTTTTTTCATGCTCCCGAAAAACAGGTTCAAACACGTTCGAAGAATTCTGTACGTGGAGAATTTTCACAGCATTTTTTACACTCCCGACGTTGAGGTGGGTGGTCATCGATGTGATCTTTCATCTGTGGCGTATTATAATGCTCCAAGCATGGAAGATATGATATCACTTCACTGTCCTTCCGATGATGTTCTGGCAAACGATCCCACAATAACCCAACATATTTACCCAAATATTTTAGGAGCAAGACCTTTGGAACCTGTTCGAGCTCGTTTTTGGTCAAGTCCAGGGGGTGCTTGGCCGAGTGTACTACGTGAATACTCGCACATGCGAACATCTTGACGTTATATTTCGGAATAGAGACCTCAATGAGACTTTCCAAGAGTGCAGCTCAAGTGGTCCATCCACGGTCATAGCCATTGATCCCTAAACGTTTTTCGAAGGAACTTGTCAGGACCTGTCTGGAGTGTCGGCGAGCTTGGAGACGAGGCGGATGCATAGACATTGTCTTTCGGAATGGAACCAGCTGCATGTCATAAATATTGGGCTTTGAAAGGCCACCCTTCACACACACACACACACACACACACACACACACACACACGCACACACACACACACACACACACACACACACACAACACTCATCGATGGCAGCTTCCCCGCCAATCGCTCCACGGACCACATGGCCCCCCTCTACAGAGGCCCCTTCGTGACGTCACACG
This sequence comes from Ophion obscuratus, assembly GCA_964007375.1. Classification (NCBI taxonomy): domain Eukaryota; kingdom Metazoa; phylum Arthropoda; class Insecta; order Hymenoptera; family Ichneumonidae; genus Ophion; species Ophion obscuratus. The sequence continues at coordinate 44,851,141 of OZ023313.1, forward strand.
CGCCCGGTGACCCCCTCCATCGTACCCCCGCACTTGGCTTCCCCGCGCCGGACACCCCGCCGTCTGCCCTTCCACCCCGGACTCCCCGCCCTCTGGACCCCCCCCATGGACACCCTCTCCATGAACCCCCCCTGGACATGCCCCCGGACCCCCCTCTGGACCGCTCCCTGGACCCCCACCCCGAAGTGCCTCAGAACCGCTACTGCTCCTCTACTCCGCTTATTTCTCAAAACTGTACAGATTTCTTCCTCGAACGTAATTTTATCTTGATTTCGAGTATGACAAGCAAACAGAATCTAAACGCTAAATTATCCTAAATTACTTTTGTTCTGGCATATCAAAAAGGGAACCCCTCTCGGCGGCTCTATGTTAATTTAATTCGGGCGAGGTCTTCGCGAATGACGGAATTGCGCAAGGTGACTCGATCATCCCCGTTCGTGGCTGTTCTGCCACGACAATATTCCTCGTGGCTTTAATATTTTCAGTAATACAACATTTCAGTACTCTACCCCTACGGGCCACAGCGCGCGCATTACAATGGGTCTTAACGAGCGAAACGACGGCCTCACCCCTACAGTTTCTAAAGATCTCGATCCGGTAAAACCTCGGTCTCCATCTCCGATATTTCCGGTGGCGTCGGTTTCATGGGTGGCGGGAACGGCTACGGCTTGGGAAGTACACCTCTCGCTCCAGACCAAAACTCAAATGATGACATTTTCGCGAGAAGCCTTTCCGCGGGCGTGGGTCCCGACCCCCACTCCTTGCCTAGTCACAGCCTTTTTCGATTTTTCAGCGTTGACCTTGCCGATAACGTTCACATTTTCATAATTAGTGAACGTGAAAATTGCCTTATGCTCCCGTCCCGGGACCTGATTGGGTCACGGACTCATCGGGATAATGACCGGCTGTGGAGGGAGACAGACAGCTCGGAGTGGGGCTTCGAGCTGGCGACCCATCCTTGGAATCTGCGATTTTCCGTTGTCGCTCGTCGATATCCAACGGAAGCAATTGACTCGAGATACGGAGGACCGTTATTTGGCGAGACCCCCTTCCATACGCCGAGCCTGAGCCACCTTTCATCTTTAGTGACGTGCGAAATTGCTACGTTATAATTTAAATGAACTACAATTGTACTACGGTGATCATTTTGGAGGCCCTAATAACATCCCAAACAAACCCGAATAACGGCTGAAGGGGGAAGTGACCGCCGCGATTTCTTTTCGGCATTGTATTCAGGAAGATTTATTTTATAAATCCCCAATCTCCCACCTATTTAATTACGTGTTTCGGGAACTTCAAGACCCCATAACTTATGGAACTAATAGAAAATGTCAGCCTCCCCCCGACGGAATATCAAAAGTGGTGACCAATTAAAGCAGCTCCCCATATACGATTTGAGAGTCGGGCTAACCTTGGCGCAACGATGATCGCCTGAGTTAGAAAGGTGGCTCTGGCCGACTCTGTTCACCAACGTAGGCTTGGCGTCCACTAAACGCAGGGATGATAACATCGGACCAACGTTACTCCCAAGCGTCGGCCCTACGTTGATTTCGGCATCGACCCTACGTCGATTGCAACATGGGCTTTACGTTGACTGTGGCATCGAGCCTACGTCGATACTGGCGTCGGCCCTACGTTGATTTCGTTATCGACCCTACGTCGATTGCAGCATCAGCCTTACGTTGCATTGCGACATCGACCCTACGTCGATTGCGGCATCGGCACTACGTTTAACCCTTTAAAGCATACATTTTTCTTTGAATGCAGTAGTTATTGAAGTCCTAGGAACATTGAAACGCATTTACAACCGCCATATTTAATTAAAAAGCACTTTTGAATCGTCAAAATCTGAGTTGAATTAGGTGTAACGCCAGTGTTACACTATGCCGCAAAAGGTTAAAGGGTCTTCTCACTTTAGACGCTTAAAAAAGGGTATTTTCATGAATTTATTTGATAGGTTCACATTATAGATATCGATATAAAAGTTGTTGCACTTAATAAATACACTTCCGAAATACATCAAATTTTTTAAAAATGTATTTATATAACCGAAACAAACTTTAAACGCGTTTTTCTCGGAACAGCGTTTTTCGACGGCTTGTTGATAACATCTTCGAAACTACTGAACGGATATTTAATCCCTGCAATTATCGCAATTGTTTTTACACCGAAATACTGCAAACATCGAAACATAAGCCTATTCTAAAATGTCAACGCTACCAATGTTGCACGCTACACTGTACTGTTGAGGCGAAGCTCAAACGGAACTTCATACAACGCGGGCATACGGTCGAGTACCAATGGTCTACTGACAAGCTACTGCTGTTTTACGGTCAAGCATCGGCCGAACTCTGCAGCTACAAGCGATAGCCAACTAGGGCCGGGCGGTAATTAACCAGAGTCGGATGAAACATGGTAGCCAGCGTTACGCATACTACTGAGCTTAACGTCGACGCGACCATCGAACGAGAGTTTCAACAACTCTGGGCTATAGTTGCGTTCCCATCGTCGGCCGCTGATTCGACACCGCCTTACTGCCAAGCGTTGGCTGTACTCTGGGCCTGCAACCGGTGGCCAACTACACCCGGGCGACGATTAACCAGTGTGGGGTGAAATGTGGTCGCCAGCGTTGCGCCAACTACCAAGCCCAACGTCGACGCGACGATTGAACGAGAGTTTCAACAACTCTGGGCCATAGTCGCGTTCCGATTGTTGACTGCCGACTCGTTGCCGCTTGGTAGCCAAGCATCGCGCGTATGTTTCGCCAACGCTGGTTCGTCATAGACCGACGATCGTTAGCAGCGGACGAGCTGCCACAATACAAGCGTCGGCCGTACTCGGAACGTTGGGTATCCGGACATGGGTTATGGCAAAACAAAATTTCCGTCGTTTTTTGGAGAAAGCCTCAAACTGCATAATTGTTATTTTTTCATGAGCCACTCCAGTATTCTTTACAATATTTTTCATTTTATTTTCTCCTTCAGCCAGTCGTGTTTTTGATGTTTTTATTTTCTTGAGAAATTGTCACTGCTGCCTTTGCAAATTATGTATCTTTGTTCTCTGCATTGCTTATTTTGGTGTTACAGATGACATCAAAAAATTTGACAGTCTGCAGCTACAACTTTTTGAGGATATCGTTTGTCGGAATCTGCGAGTGTCATACGAGTATTATTGCAAATGTAACACGATAGAACGTTGAAGGCAAACATTACAACAATAATACTTACGCGTGAAATTAATCCTCAACTCCCTTCTTATATCGTCTATTACAAATCACACCCTTATTTCTATTTCCTTACGATTTCAACACGAAAATTGAACATAACCCTAATTCAGTTGACGTATAGAATAAAACTGTCGTGAAATCGCTGTAGAGCGCGTTCGTTCTAGTACCTACCTCTTGCGCATGGTCTAAAAAGTTGAGACAGAAAATGTTTGGAAAATATACCCCTCTCTCTCAATCTAAACTGGGGCTACCGTTTGATATACAGGTCTGGAAAGGGCTACGACATGGTAGGCACGCTTATCCGATCCACTTCTCTATATCCACTTCTTTATATTTTTCACCATTACGTGGCATTGCTGTTAGGCGATGTGCAACAAGGACTTCTGTCTCTCTCTCTCTCACTCGCCTCATCGAGGCGCATGCGCCGTGGGCATTACCCCCTACGCAGTTTATTGTATATTTGATAGGGATAGGAATAAAAAAACCAAATGAATAAATAATCTTACTGAGAGCCAAAATGATTCATAAACACCATCGTAGTTGAGGTCACCTGCGTGTCATATAAGAATTCCGTAGAACCAAGCCCTGAGATGAACATAAACGATCTTCATTCCAAATTATCCTATTGCAGTTTAGCTAAATGGTTAGCACCATGTTTTGTAACCCCAAGCTGCAGAGTTAGATTCTTGCATAAGTTTTTTTATCTTCGGGTAAAAAACTGATTATTAATTTAGATACGTTAAATACCTTTTTATGCCACTTTTGTTACATTTCTTCGTCACTTTTTTTTGTATACGTATTATCGGCGTTTATTTCGCAGACACTGAAACACCAAATCACTAACGTTTCTGGTCGAGACATCTCGGCGCGAGAATTCCGGGGAAATGTGGCCTTACTCGAGACGATAAAAAAGTGTCGAGAACTCGACAAATCGCGTCTTGATTGTGCTTGTGCTATCCCTACCACGGGCCCTGCTGGACGTTTGTTGAGTGTTGATCAATAAACTAGAATCGATGGAAAACGATTTGGCAACAAAACTGTTGAAACATCGTGGAAAAAGATGAATGACAGACGAAATGTTAACCTGATTTTTATAATCAGGTATCTTTACAACCAACGGCAATTTCAGAATGGCAATGAAAGAAATTTACGCTATTTCAGCAAAACGGCTTTGATCAAATTTATAGAAGAACTGTATAATATATTATTTCCCGGTAGCTTAAATTCAGCCGAAGATGACGCCAAAATCCAAACCTGAGATAATGAACAAGAAAGCTCACATAACAAGAGGCTTAATACAAAAAAGAATTTCAGCTCTTCGAGTCAACTGGTAAAAACACACCAAATCTTGAAAACTTATATAAAGCTTTAATAACAGTAAAGCCAACATCTACAGAAAATGAACGGGTTTCCTCGTTATCTGGAAACTTTGTCACGAAAATGAGAAACCGATTATCTGATGATGCTATAAATTCCCTTGTATTTTTAAAAGCATAGTTCTTTAAAAATAGAGATCAATAGGTTAGCGGATGAAACGGCTTCGTGATTATATCTTTATATTGTAAATCTTATCCTATGTTTTCAAGGCTAATATGTGGCCTACTTTGAACATTCTCATTGGTTTTTCTTATACCCAATTGAAACACTGTGTAGACAAACGATTCATTGGCAAACACTCAAAGTATATTCTTTAGTTGATTGTGTTATGAAAAATGTTATTTTTGGTTTATTCAAAGGACTATGAGTGGTTAAAAGTTCTACATATTTATAGGAAGATGTACTGTTTGTAACTTTAATTTAAAGATTGTTTTTATGACGATAGTTCATGTATCAACTATTTGTTTAATTAAAAGACTGTGCGTTTAATATTTTTACTTACCGCAGGAAGAAAGCTGAGATAAATATTCAAAGTACTCACTTTTTAATACAATGACGAATTCAAAGTGTTCAGGAAGTACGGTCTATTCGTAATTCCCGATTTGGTCATAGTTTTCTGCGGAAATTAGACGAGCGAGTCACGCCTGGATCTTCTCGTGGTTGTCGTCGATGGCGTCACTTTTCGGGGCTTTTCCTCTCATCGATCGCGTGATCGCGTGGCTTTTCCCTCACCCTCTCTCTCATTCTTTCCTCATCGATTACACAGACCATACGCGTCGTCTCACGGGTTAATTGGTATACGGGAAATTCCTCATCGTATATTTCGGGACCATAGTTCCTCTGAACGACAGTATTCGGGACTCATTTAAAAACGCGTTAGTCGGGTCATATTACTGCGTTACGGGCAGATCGTCGAGATCTCGGTCGATCCGATCCTTCTCCCGCGTGTCGGGACGCGTCTCACGGTGGCGGCCATTGTCCGCCCTCGTTCGGGGAAGTTCTCATCCGCGTCTTTAAAACGGGCTTCCCTCAACGTTTACCGGGCTAACTTTCTCCACATATACCAGGTGTGTAAGTATGAAACCGGAATTTTTGTACAGAAAAAACACGTTTATTGTAATGATATGATACAAAGTATCATATCATTACCGTAGGTACATCCGCCAGTTGTTGTTGTGTTTGAGCGTCGTCTTCGTCCAACAAGGCTTGCAGGTCAGCATCTTCAAACTTTTTCGGTGGTCTTCCACGTTCTTCGTTCCTCACGTCAAAATCGCCACTTTTGAACCGTTTGAACCAGTCGAAACACTGTGTTTTACCGAGAGCATGCTTACCAGACGCCTCCACAAGCATTCGATGCGATTCGGCTGCGGTTTTCTTCAGATGAAAACAGAAAAGTAGTGCTGTCGGCGAATCGTAATTTGTTGGCACAAAACTCGACATGTTTATCTCTAATAAACTAATGCTACTGAATGAAACTCGTGTTATTGTGAGTTGGAAATCTTTGTCGGATATCAATACAATAACAAGACACCGCTGACGTGATGTGTCGGTAACTGCATCGACATCTAGCGCCACCTATGGGCAAATTCCGGTTTCATACTTACACACCTGGTACTGTATCTTTGTATTATATATTTTTATTATACTTTTATATTATTTTTCCGTACAACGAGAACTTAGCGCCTTTTCTTTTTTCACCTACACCAGATCTACACCTTTCAAACATTTTTGGTCCTTCGAGCCAGATCTGGTGGGGGATTACGTGCCAGTTCTTCGAGAAAAAGTGTAGTAAAACGTGTGTGAGTAAATTCGGGACTTATTTCTGGACGAATTGGGACTTAGTGAGTTTTTCGCGAGTGTAAACCGAAGCTCGCAAAAGTTTTGCTCAGCAAAAACGCCACACGACGTGTTTGCTCGAGTTCGAATTTTCAACGGCATTGTTTCACGCGTGTAGTGCGCGCTCTCTCACTCTCATTCCGCCATACGCGGCGTCTCTCGGGTATATCACGCGTCGATAGTGCGCGTTCTCTCCTTCTCAGAGAGAATTGCTCTCATTGGCTATCGGTCAGTATCTCGCGGGCTTCCTACGGTGTGCGTTCCCTCAGATATACTTGACAGACTCACAAGTGAAATTGTACGCGCAACGCGTGGGATCCTCTCATCGACAATCATACGCGTCACAATTTTCGGGACATCTTTCTTAGAGAGGTGCTACGCTCACGAGACACGTGCTCGGGCTCACGTGCCGGTCACTCATGTGACGTTTGGACTTAACAGGCCACGGGCGCTCGCAGGGTACTCAAAGCTGCTTCATCGAACATTTGGTGAGTTTTTTTCTCAAAAAATCTCTCAGGTCCGTTTCAGTGTCGCGTAATTGACATTCGGGCATTACGAGTGCACTTGGCTTGTGAATTGCGAGTTCGTTTGGACATTTTCGGTCTCTTTCGGGTTCACGTAGTGACTTTGAACATTTTCTGTAATTTTCGGGTTTGCGTAGCGACATTGGACATTTTCGGTCATTTTCGGGTTCGCGTAGTGACTTTGGACATTTTCGGTCATTTTCGAGTTCGCGTAGTGTCATTTGGACATTTTCGGGTTCGCGTTGTGACGTACGGACATTTTCGGTCACTTTCAAGTGCGCGAGTGTCTTTGGACATTTTCGGTCATTGTCGGGTTCGCGTGGTGACGTACGGACATTTTTTGTCACTTTCAAGTTTGCGCAGTGATTTCGGACTTTTTCGGTCACTTTCGGGTCTGCGCAGTGACGCCGGACTTTCTTGGGAATTATACCTCATAAGAAGTCGAACGTTCGCACGCGTTCAGCTCACCGGAGTTTTTTTGATTACTCACCGATCGGGTCACGGGAAATTTTGGACATTTCTTGTTTCAAAGAATCATTTTCGATCATTTTCGGGTTTTACGCATTGAGTGGGTTCGGGAGTTTTTGAACATTATATCAACTGATCGACTTCGACATTTTTCGGGCGTTACCCATCAGTAGTGCTCCGGAGATTTTGGACAGGTTCTCAGCACTACACTCGCGGGTGTTTCGTCTTTTGTCAGTGACGGGAACGCGTAAGTGTCGCGTTCGGTATCTAGGTCGGATTGCCTTCAGGTAATTCGAGGACAAGATGTCGGACAGCGAAGAATACGCCGTTGCTGCGGATCACGTAGTCGAACCGACGAGCCTCGTGGTCCCGGAATGTTCGGCAAGCGCAGCCGCGCCACTGAAACGGGAAGCAATGGTGACGGAGCCGAAACGAGAGAAATCTCCTGCGGTCGAGGAGACCAGACAGTCAGCCTTGGCAGTCTGGGAAACATTTACCTCCGTCCACGACGCGCTGTCCGAGGAATTTCCGAAAGAGCCACTGGTCCAGGCATACATGGAGGCAGACCAATACACGCGGGCCTACACTCTCCATATGGAGGTTTGCCAATGGTTGGCGGAACTTCGGGCGACCCTCAACGCAGCCTCCGAAACGGCAGCGGGATCTACTTACCCAGGCACATCGGCCTAATCGGAACTTCGAACTCTGCTTCCGAAGATCTCGCTACCAAGGTTTTCGGGAGCATACTCGCAATGGGTCCCGTTTCGAGACATGTTCACAGCTCTCGTGCGGGAGAACTCGTGGCGCGCCCGAGCTTTTGGCAGCTCTGAAACGAGGCAAGACGGGAAGAAGTCACCCGTCAGCGCATGTATTTCAATTGTCTGGGGAAGCACAGCGTAGCGGCGTGCCAGGGGACGACCAGATGCAAGGAGTGTAATCGTAAGCATCATACGACGATACACACCGGGTGGTCGAAATCCGGGGACCAACGAGCCACGGGTGTGGCTCAACGTAACACACAGTCGTCCTCTGCGGAAACGTCGAGCACAACGGGAGCTACTCGACCATCGGGCTCAACACAATGAGAGACGGGGGCATTAGCTTGCTCGGGTGCTAGCTCATCAACGCTTCCGGGTTTTTCAACTCTGCTGGTCATAGGTTTGGCAGATCTTGAATTAGCATTGGCGGCAACTCGACGGGTACAAATGCTAATCGACAACGGATCGGAGCTTACCTTTGTTTCGGAGAAGTTGGTGAGACAACTCAAGCTTCACCGGGACCACGCGGCCATTCCTATCATTGGAATTGGCGGGACTCATTCGGGGTTGACTCGAGGCGTAGTCATCTGCACTTTACATTCAGTAAGCTGATGTCATGAAGTAAATGTTCGAGCGTTCATTCTACCTAAGCTAATGCCTATCCTTCCTTAGTTCTCAACATCCGGATTACATTGGTCTCATTTGGATGGGCTGCAATTAGCAGACCCTGATTTTCTCTCACTACAGGCGATTGATGTCATTTTGGGAGCAGACCCATATTCTCAATTTATTCGTCCAGAAATTCAAACAGGAGCAGACGGGACTCCTATGGCGGAAAATTCGATATTCGGGTCGTTCGTTCTTGGCCCAATCGCCAATCGGGTTTCACGTTCGGGATTATCTCAGCAAGTTTCGGCAGATCACAACTTTGAGGAAGTTCAGGATCTCAATCGATTTTGGGACCAGGAAGAGACTACCTGCTCTTCAATTTACGCCTGAAGAGCAGGAATGTGAGTCTCATTTTGTGCGGACTCACTTGCGGGATTCAACGGGACAGGTATATCGTTCGATTGCCGATAATTTCGTCTGTGAGTCAACTCGGGGACTCGTACGGTAGGGCAGCCCAAGGCCTGCAAAGGCTGTTACGACGACTATCACGGGACGCCTAATATCAGAAGCTTTATTCAGGGTTCCTGCAAGAATATGCGGAACAGTCTCATATGAAACGGGCTTCACGTGCACTTTCTCAGAACTCACGGGCTTATTACCTCCTTCACTACGGGGTGTTGAAAGAATCGAGCACTACAACGGAATTGAGGGTTGTTTTTAACGGGTCAAGCGCTACGAGAACGGGACTATCGCTCAACGACATCTTGCACACGGGTGCGAAATTGCAACGGGACATTTCAGACGTTCTATTATTAGTACGACGACATCGATACATCTTTGCCACGGATAGTACGAAGATATTTCGGCAAATTCAGGTTCATCGGGACGATTGGGACCTACAGCGGATACTATGAGTCGATCAACACGGGAACATAATTGCTTACCGACTCACAACGGTCACATACGGAATAAGGCCAGCTTCGTTTCTCGCCGTTCGCGTTCTTTTACAGTTGGTGAGGGACGAGATCGACACGTATCCCGAAGCGGTCGCTCCTCTTACAATGGGGCGATACGCGGAAGATATTTATGGGGGAGCTGATCAGAGTTCGGATCTCATCACACAGGCACATCAACTCACCGGGATTTGCAGGGCGGGCGGCTTTCCACTCGCCACGTGGCAAAGCAATCATCCAAAGCGTCTCACCTCAATCGGGGTCGACATCACCACAGAAAATGCTCAGTTGATCAAGGATAGCGAGACAAAGGTACTAGGACTTACATGGATTCCAGCCACGGACGTGTTTAAATTTACAACACTTCCACTCTCAACCGGGAACATGATCACAAAGCGAGCTATTCTATCTGAGATTGCCCAGTTCTATAATCCCTTGGGATTTCTCGCACCAGTCGCGATTCGGGCAAAAATACTCTTGCAAAATCTGTGGCTGGAGAAATTTGGTTGGGATGACGACGTCTCATCTCGAGTACACGACTCTTGGCTTACGTTTCGTCGGGAATTAGCGGATCTCAGAAACATTTCGGTTCCGAGATGGATTCATCTCACTCCTTCGTCATCCGTGGAGATACACGAGTTTTCTGACGCTTCACAACTCGCAATGGGAACGGTTGATTACGTTCGGGTATCGGAACCAGATGAGCAACACGGGTTACGATGGTTTGCTCAAAAACTAAGGTTGCGCCTATCAAACGTCTCACGATTCCACGTCTGGAATTCTCAGCGGCTCTTCTCCTGGTAAAGCGAGTACGGTATGTGCAGGATACTCTCAAGCTCACTGATTCACAGGTTTTTCTATGGACGGATTCATCCGTCACACTCACTTGGGTATCGAGTCATCCATCGTTCCGTTCAGAATCGGGTCTCATCGGCTCAAGAGCTCCGTCCTAGTGGACAATGGAAATTCATCCCGGGTCGCGACAATCCTACGGATTGTGCATCACGAGGGTTAACCGTCTCTTACCTCGAGCGACATACACTTTGGTGTGTTGGGCCTCACTGGTTAACAAAATCTCACTTCTATTGGCCTTGTCACATCACCGGCGCGGATCTCACAGCGGCGCTTGAAGAGCGACCAAGCCTCACGGTCTCTGTCTCAGCAAGCACAACACCACTGGTCTTATGGAACCTCATCCATCGATACTCATCTCTCACTCGGCTGTTGAGACTCACCTCACTCAGCTTCAAAGTATTTACGACACTTCGAAGACAAAACCAAGGGAGACCGGGCTCACAAATCCCCCAGGCGACCTGGAAGACGCACGTCTTTTTTTGGGCTAAAGCCACACAAGGGATACACTTCTCATTGGAGCTCACACTTCTCTCATCGGGACAGGCACTTCCAAAATCGCATCCTCTCACGCGATTGACGGGATTTATAGACTCAAACGGGGTTCTGAGAGTAGGGGGGCGGTTAAAGCACTCAGCCTTACAACTTGAGCACACACGCCGTCATTCTACCTCAGGATTCAGCTCTCACACGACGTCTCATCGCAGATGCTCATCATCGGTCGTTTCACGAGCGGCTCAGGTTACATTGGCATACCTGCGCACTCACTACTGGATCATCGGCGGGCGGGCACCAGTACGCTCATTCATCTTGAGATGCGTGAAATGCGCGCGTCAAAGCTCAGCAACTGATGGGACAGTTGCCTCTCACTCGGGCTATACGTTCACGGGCGTTTCTCTACACGGGAGTATATTACGCCGGGCTAGTCTCTCTCAAACTCCGACGAGGGCGAGGCTCTTGATCTCACAAAGGCTGGCATTGTATATTCGTATGCTTTTCAACCTCAGTGATCCATCTCGAGTTTGTTTCAGATGTGACTTCCGAGGCGTTCATCGCAGCTTTTCGGCGATTCACTGGAAGACGGGGTATCTGTCACACTTTATACAGTGACAATGGGACGAACTTTCAAGGAGCCGACGCAGAACTGCGCAGACTCTTCATCAGCGGGACCAGGGAATCTGAAACAACTGCTCAGATATTGGCCAATGGCGGCACGCATTGGGTGTTTAACCCTCCGGAAGCTCCTCACATAGGAGGGAAATGGGAAGCTGCAGGAGGACGGCTCTCACGTTGAGGAATTTACGACTCTTCTCACACAAATTGAGGCCGTTCTCAACCCTTGTCCATTGGAACCTTTCCGCACTTACACCGAGACATTTCCTCATCGGGGAAACGTTCACCGCAGTTCCGGAGCCATGGCTACGGGAAATTAATCCTGCTCGGCTCTCCAGGTGGTAGCTCATACAAGCGCGGCTGAAATACTTGTAAGATCGCTGGTCAACAGGCTACCTACAACGGCAACAAACCATCTCAAAATGGCATCATCCTTCTCACGAGATTCGGGTTGGGTCCTTGGCTCTGTTGACCGACGAGAGGACTTCACCTACTAAATGGCCTTCGGTACGGGTTTTGTAACGGCATCCGGGACAGGATGGGCCCACACAGGTGGTCACTATCAAGACCGCCACCACCACACTCAAGCGGCCTATTGCCAAATTGGCCCTACTCCTAATCTCATCCGGGTCTCAATAAATCGACAGCACTGCTGCCGATGGCGGGCGGAATATTCAGGAATTACGGTCCATTCGTAATTCCCGAATTGGTCATAATTTTCTGCGGGAATTTGACGATCGAGTCGCGCCGGGATCTTCTCGTGGCTGTCGTCGATGGCGCCACTTTTCGGGCCTTTTCCTCTCATCGATCGCGTGATCGCACGGCTTTTCCCTCATTCTCTCTCATTCTTTCCTCGTAGATTACACAGACCACACGCGTCGTTTCCCGGGTTAATAGGTATACGAGAAATTCCTCACCGTATATTTTGGGACCACAGTTCCTCTGAACGACAGTACTCGGGACTCATTTAAAAACGCGTCATTCGGGCGATATTACTGCGTTACGGGCGGATCGTCGAGATCTCGGTCGATCCGATTCTTCTCCCGCGTGTCGGGACGCATCTCACGGCGGCGGCCATTGTCCGCCCTCGTTCGGGAAAGTTTTCATCCGCGTCTTTAAAATGGGCTTTCCTCAACGTTTACCGGGCTATCTTCTGGGTCCCTCTCAAACACAAAGTTTCATAGGAAGGTACTCAAAGTTTAAGTTAGTTTGTTTTGTTAAAAAATGTCTAAGTAATGAAAATTTTAATTCTAACAAGACTGAATAGATAATAAATGTTGATCATTATTAATGAACGTATTTTTTTAATTTTAATTAACAATTTTTTTTAATTTTTCATATTTCTCGAAAATTTGAGAGTTCCCGGGAATTCCTAGTCGAGAATTCTCGAGTCCTGAGAAAAAAAATAAGTCAAGAAATCAGAAACGCGACCGTTACCACATTGTTGATAACGCGTACTCGACGTATATACGCAACCATTGTTACCTAATAAAGAGTTTCCTTATTATTACTTTAATTATGTGAGCTCACACGTGACCAAACCTGCATGGGAGCCCACAAGAATGCGAGCTGAGCGCCACTAGTGAGAAAGCAGATGAATTAAAGTTTCACAATCGTTGATAATATTTTGAACGTTTTGTTGGTACGTTTGTGCTACATTTATGTACAAAAATGCAATCCCCTATTTCTCCGTCATTTTCCCATAAAATAATTTGAAACAAAGCTCAAAATGTGTTTTTGCACGGTCTGGAGCTTTATGCTCTTTAAATTTGTATAAATGCGATGCATTAGTTAGTAACTCACAATTTATTGCATGATAAGGACAAACTATGATTGTTTGTTTCTTCAAATTTCGGAAAATGTCGAGCATTGAGCTTTTCGCGCAACAATTATTACATGTACCCAACAAATTTCATCTCAATTTATTATATCGTTTGGGAGAAATGGGGGATCGAAATTTCGAAGCGGTCGGGGCGTGTGATATATGCCCTTAAATTAATTTTATATTGCGGGCAGCGTGACTCGATGCGCGGATCACATTCTCTGTTTGTTAACTAACCCAAGCCGGAACTAGCGTAAATGATAAGTCGATCGATTTGTCTCGGCATATAGAGCAAGCATGTCAATCGAGATGTCACCATTGTCATTGTGTTGACAGCAGACGACCTTAAGTGAATTGTATCTTGCGGGCAGAGCGCCCTGATTCGGGGATGCCATATTTTCATCTATTAATAAAAGCCCTCTCCGGGATAAATCATAGGTCGTTCGACTAATCTTGGCATACAGAGTAGATATACAAATCGAGAATTCGCTACTGTCATGCGTGCGGACAGCAGACGACCTTATATAAATTATATCATGGGTGCCCCACGCGCAGCGAGTTTCGTTTCCTGGAAACACATCAAAGTGGCATATTCAATAGTTTATCTTTAAAGATTGGTATTTTAGTAAGCATAAAAAATTATCCTGCCCTTCCGAAAGAACGGCGTGGCGTTTTGTAACAATATAATCCGTCTACGAGAATACTTAGAGGTTAGGAAGGCCGTAAGGGTTTAATATTAAAATGTTTAGTACATTTATAGCCGGATCAAGGATGAACCACACGTCCCCTTTAAGGTGCGTGGGGATAATGATAACCTGTTGGTCACAGAATAGATTAGATGCCATGCGTTCGAAATTGCTTGCCGATTGGCACATTAAATTTATATCTTCAGGCGGAAAACCAGTTTAGGAGTACGTTTTTCAAAGTCATTTTCATGATTTTATACAAGGAATGAATGAATACAATTTATTCAAACTTTGGGAATATTTTATACATGTTTTCAAACAAATATTTTAATTTTTCCGAAGCATTTTCTCTGAAACTATGGAACATATAATCTGCTGCCTATCGAAAGTCGCCATCAGACTTTGCTGTTTGCGTACACTCTGGAGGCCACAGTTTACTTCGGAAATCAATACGGCTTAAAGATTACTTTAATAACATGTTTTCCTTCTATATGAACCGCTGATCAAAAAAACGAAAATTGCATTTTTAGAGGTGTTTAAAATAATTTTTGCCATTATTTTAGAAACTATTTAGCTATAAAAATATACTTTAAACCATTATATTAACCCAAATTTAAGTCCATATAGAGCGTAATTACATAAAGCAACAAACTACCACTGTACAAAATTATAAGTTAGAAACTTTTTGAGCTAGAGTGTACACGCATTGAAAAAAGTCGTTTCGAGAAAAACGCGTGAAAAATTACCGAAAACAGAAAAATCCAAGGCAGTAATGAATTATTTACACTACTTTGGGAACATATTCCTGAATAGTTTTACTAACAACTTAAGGAAGAAAAGAAACGACTGTTTGAATTATCGAAAGTGGTTTCTGGCCTTAAACAACTGATACTGTAAAGATAATGAAAAAACCATCTGCCGCTTCGAGAATAAAAACCGGTACGTATCTCGTCGCTTGCTCCGAATGTAACTCTCGCGTACGAGAAAACTTACTAGTTCGGTTTTTACCCTTTGAACGCGAGGTTGGGTTTTTACCCTTTGAACCCATACATCCATGTAATGCTGCGTATTCCATCGCAAGGGTCGAACAGTAATACATTTATGGAAGTCAACCTCAGCTTCAAAAAATGGTCATTCTCTTTAGCGCATAATGATCAAATCGAGATGAAAAAAAACTTGGCTGTAGCAATTTTTCACATGCAAATACACCTCAAATCTGCCCACACCCTATAGACAGATTACAATACAGATAATGTTCGCGTTCTATAGAGGGGCATCCGTCATCAGAGTAACGAAGTTCCATGCGTAGGTTGGAAGTAAATTTGAGGGTTATATCGTATTACAGCTTATATGCTAAAGTTTCTAAGGAAAACATGTCCTCTATAAATTGTAAATTTCTAGATAGTTAATCAAACCATCTTCTTTATATATGAATACATCTTCGTACTGACATTTACAAAAACAATACTTTGCAAAAAAAGTTGCACAGGAAAATTTTATTTCTTTAGAATCTACTTAATGGATCCAGATGGAACAAAGTGCAGGATAATTCTGGGAGTGATTATTTTTGCATACCTAATAAGGGAACTCGGTCAGACGACAGACGAGTTTTCGCATGCGCTTTTACAGAATGGTAGGCAGGTAGATACTGATGTTATTTCCAAAAAAGTAGCTTCCAACTCGGCCTCATTTTTGGGAAAAATGAATTTAAAGTTCATTGAGCACCGTACGCCCGTTGCAAGTATGACAGTAATCACAGCCGTCGGCAGCCGAGTGACTAGCGGCCCTGGCTAGCGTGCGGGAGGTCTCACGTTTGGAACCCCTGGACGGAACTTTAAAAAAATGTTTAAGTAGTTTTGTTTAAAGATATGTACTGTAACGTGTTTTTTTGGTACTCCGCTGACCCGCCTGGCATGGTGGCGGCTGCAGCAAAACCGTCCTCCGGCTCGGGGCCGTCATCGCGATCACGACATGATTCCGTAGGGTTCTCTAAGCGACGTTAGGATTTTGATTTAATATTCTGTTTATTTTCTTTATTTTCGCCACCTCAACGTCTGGCTTACACGAGCCAAGGTACCCATGGCAAGGAAGAGCGAGAAGGAAAGAAGGCGAGGCCAAACATTCTCCCAAGGCCAAAGATCGGGAAGACGCGGTGGCCCAACTATGGTCAAACGTTCGGAAAGACTCTGGTTCCCGCGAAAATTACCTACCCAGGGCCGTGATTCACGCCCCCCCCCCCCTTCACTTCTTCAGTTTCTTCTGGACAGGGGCCGAATTGTCACCCTCGGCGAATAATAAGTCTGGCGTCGGTCGTGGTCCTTACTCCCGTCGTCGCCAAGGTCGACCGTTACGAAACATCATCCAGGGAAGGACAAGGCTCCACTAGGACATAAAATACGGCCCGCGGGAAGAGCGGACTTTTCATTTTCCGTTACGGGAGGTTCAGGATTCGAAATCCGCGCTTGATCGATAAGCGCACTCCCGAAAATTATTCGATACGGGCCTGTTCGCTTTGGTGTAATTATAAGAACAGAAACTAAAGAAAAAGGGGGGGTACGCTTCTCGCACGTCGACCGGCTTTTGCGTTAGCTTCCTGCGAGGTGGCGAGCCGGACGGACGTGGGCCGAGACAATGGGAAACGACCGAATTACGCAGCCGGTGAGCTTGGCCATGCCTTCAGCAACAATCCGGGTAATTTTCGGCCGTATGGTCGGCTCACGATCTCGCGCAACTTTTTCGTGGCCACGGCCTCTGTCGCGTTTCCGTAATTATAAACCCCGTCACACGTAGCTAGCGCGTATCGTCGGGAAATTGTGTCGTGGTTGGGCGCGGGAAGCTCAATCCCGTTTCGCGACGAGCTTCGGCTCGATTAGTCTGTAAAAAGTGTGAGTGAATGTGTGCCTGTTAAATTGGGACGTGTCGTCCTCGGTGATCCCTTGGCCTGCGGCGAGGCTTGTGCAAGGGGAAAGGGGGAGAGATTGCCCTCAAGTCGGGACATCTTCACGGAGAACTAGCCTCCCGTTTATCGTCGGGTCGCGGGTTCGAACCCGTGCGGGCTCCCGTCTATATTAACAGCATCTACCGGGTGCCCCTTTCCCCAGTGTGGGGATTTTCCCGGCTTCGTCGCGGGGGAGAGGTTGCCGAGCATCGACGTCCACGTAAGTAACGACCGGGGTAATTTTCCCGGGATATTTTTTTCTTTATTTTAATGCTCGGCCGGGTGACCGATTAGCGGGGGCCCGGTTTTGTAATATTAGTGTGGCCGGTAGGGGAGAGAGAGGAGAGGCCAAAACGAGCTCGACGTATATTGTGTGTGTGTGTGTGTAGGCCCCGGTCGGAATTGGTGCGTGTGTGTGTGCGCGCGAGAGTAGTTGTCTCGCGAGATTTCGCGCGTATTGTATACATTTCTGTTTCCTGATTTTTGTCCCGTGTTCCTTGCGAAGGAGGGGCATTAGCAGTGAAGAATAAAGTAAATTCTCGGACGATAAGAATTTCTTGGCGCGCGTGATTGACACCTGACCCATCCCCTCTACCTTATCCACGAGGCTGCAGTTTGGCCGGACACTGCGTTCCCTTTTCTCATCCCGACAAGCCGATTTTCGGCTGGCGCCCTATATACATTGTCGGGACGGGAGAAGGGGAGTTTTGTGACTCTCTCGGTCCTTTTCCCCTAGCTTCCTCGATTTTGCGGTCACAGTACACATAATAAAAAAACGTAAACCTTTTTTATTCTGTTCACATTTCCGAAAAAGTGATTGTTTGGTTTTGATTATCTTCAAATGATGAACTCACACGTAAATGAACAGCAACTTTTAATGTTTTATAAAAATGCAATTACAAAAGTTGCAAATACAACGTATGTTTATTCCGTTGTTTCAAATCAATCATTCATGCCGGCATTGTCGAAGATGGTATTTGTCGTAGAAGCAAGCAAAACATAAAGAACTTCAACACCACGAACATTGTGCGAAAGCTATTTCGTTGGCTTCGCAATCGCAATTTTTTTCGAATTTCGGCGGGAAAAGCCACCTGGTTGACGTCCGGGAAAAATTATTTTTCCGGCATTAGCTTTACCGCGTACTATGCATACGTGTAAACAAAACAAAGAAAATGTAAATATTGAATCTGCCGTACATGAGTCGTATTATTAAAGGAATAAACGTTTATACAAATGCTAACCGCAACATTTTGGAGTATATTGGAGCTCCGAATTGGTCATTGAGTATGGAATGAGTTTTTATAATGTCCTTCCTCGATGTAATTTCTCGGTTTGCTTATAGCAAGTGTGGGCAATTCTGCAGCCGACGAATATAATGTTTGGCTTGCCGATAAAAATATATATCACACCGCTGGCAGTGGTGTACATTTCGGCGGAATGACAGATACGGTGCACGTTGGAAGGCCATCGTCGTCCGTACATTTTATCTGATGTAGGTCCACCGATGTCTGGCCGCCCCAAGAATCGACGATGTACAAAAATGTGGTTATTTGAACATCCGGTTTCCAGACGTTGTCAAGAATATCTTCGTCGGTATCTTTTTGGGGTTTACCCGATTTCATGGACGTGGCATACGTATTTCTGAATTGCTCCATATACTCGTCGACTGCTTGTTGAACGCGAAGGCCAAATTTTCCCGTCGGCTCTTGGAGACAAATAAACACTTTTGGCAACAACTTGCCTGACAAGGTCAATGCAGTGTACGATTGTGTCAGTTTCGTCACTTGGCCCGTCAAAATTTCTGTAGCTTTTTCACCTTTGTGTGACAGAGTACAATGACTACTTATTTTATATTCACAGCCTGTTTGATCCGTATTTATAATGAAATCGGAGTGAAATTGGTTGCGGCGGATTACTTCACTCATCTACTGTTGGAATTTGAATGCCATTTGAAGGACATCCTTAAACAAAGCGGTGTCCTTATCGCTTACGTATTTCGTTACTTGTCGGTGAGAAATTGTATACTTTTGCTTGAAATCTGCGACCCATCCATCTGACACAGAAAAATTGAAATGTCCGTCGAGAAATTGAAGTGCTGCGCCCATTGCCCATTCTTTCAACATACGAGTCGTCACGAGCTTTTTTCTGCTTCTCATCTACAGAAATTGATCGTATGCGCTTAGATTTAGCGCATACGAGTCGTCACTAGTTTTTTTCTGCTTTTCATCTACAGAAATCGATGATATGCGCTCAGATTTATGACGTCGAGCTTGTCATACGGCATACCACTTTTTCCAATATGAATTTTCCATGTTGCTAGTTGGGCCCTGCTGGTCATTCGTTGATTGTTTGCGCAGAATTTTTATTGGGCAATTCGGATGCCACAACAAACTGAAGTTTGCTTATGCTCTTCACTGCTTCCTAAAGCCCGGCTCTTCTTTTCAGGGATTGGACGTCGTGCAATTTCCTCATCGTCACTTTTAAAGTGCAAGCTTTCCTCTTCTTCGAACTCCATTTACCCGAACATTTGCGAAAATCTTTTAAATTATTCTCGGCCCATCAGCTTCGAACGGCGACTGATAAACGGACTCTGTCCATTACAAATTTATGTTCGCGTAGTAATTCGCAAAGGTAAAATACATCATACGCCATTTCTTGGTTTTTATCTATATTCCTTAAAGGAAACAGTCCATTTATTTCCTCTTCTTCTATCATTTCCATTGTCTTATTTTCGATATCACCATTAATTTCACAATTTTTCGACGTACTCGCGGTTGGCTCCATTTTTTTGTGCTCACAGTTCGATAGTCGAAAGAAAACTAACCGTCGGAAGATTTGTAAGGCCGTGAGGTGCCTGTCCCTTTATCTGGTGGTGGGGTAAGGGGAGAGCGGCCTCAACTTGAGGCATAACAACCAGAGAGCACAATAAACCAGGTAAGAAATAACGGTGGCTCGAGAGCTGGCGGTTGTCCCGCACAATAATAGTTCATGGACAAGTCGTGATTTTTATTTTACATCGAAATATAATGTTAACCAGATAATATCGACCGTAGATTTTATCTTGTTAAATAATATGTATTTTTAAAAATTAAATAACTATTTAAAAATAGACTAAAGGATAGCGGCACACATTAAAAGTCCTGTTCATTACGTGTGAGTTCATCATTTAAAGATAATCAAACCCAAACAAACACTTTTTCGGAAATGTGGACCTAATAAAAAAGGTTAACCTTTTTTATCATGTGTACATTTCTATGAAAACATTTTTTTTAAATAAATCAAAATGCGTTAAAAATTCAAAGAAAGTGCCGTCCAGGGGTCCTGAACTCGAGACCCCCCACACGCTAGCCAGGGACGCTAACCACTCGGCTGCCGACCGCTGTGATTACAGTCATACTCCCACGGGCTTAATAAACTTTAAACTCATTGTTGTGCTCAATAAACTTTAAACTCATTTTTCTAAAAAATGAGGCCCAGTTGCAAACTAGTTTTTTGGGAACAACATCAGTACCTACCTGCCTACCATCCTTTAAAAGCGCATCTTAAAACTCGGTTGTTATCTGGCCGAGATCTCTTGTACGGTTCAGAAAAAAACCTTCGGGAATTTTTCCGCCAGCTTCACCCAGACAGACAGACGAACTTTCTAAAAATGATTGGTATTGTCTCAGCATCGTATTCCAACCCTGCCAGCTCGACTTCGCTTGAACAAAACGAACGTACCGGCTGAAAAGACAAATTTTATAGTATTAGCAAAATTATAATGATTTGAACTTTAGCGTACTTGAGGTCGATTTTCATTGTATGTCACTTTAGATTAATCTGCATTTTATTTCATTTTGAGATTCATCTTGCCTTCATTTCTTACCGATGTATCTGTACAATTTTTATCGTATTTCATTTTTATTTCTTGTTGTATTGCATGGGTGTTTACTTTTATGATATTTTATTTTAGATTTATGTGCATTTTGTTTTGTTTTATTTTCATTTTCATCGTCAGATTTATTTGCACGCTGATCACGTGGGTCATGCCGGATGAGACTGAAGTTTGTTTTTGTTTTTCATCTGAATTTTTTAGTGGTCGTAAACGTGGATGGATTGCCGTTGAATGTACAACTGTGCGACACGGCGGGGCAGGATGACTTTGATCCGCTGAGATCCTTGTGTTATCCGGAGACTGATGTTTTCCTCATTTGCTTCAGTGTCGTTTGCCCCTCGTCTTATCACAGCGTCGCATCCAGATGGGTTGACGAAGTGTGGAAGCATTGTCCCAGAGCTCCTATCATATTGGTAAGTCTATGATGCTCGCATCTAATGGTCTCACTCATGTTGAATTACGTGTTTCTCGGCAATTATTGGTTTTTTTCTTTACGGATTTATTGTTTTTAACAATGGATAAGTACTTGTTGTAGGTTTGCAATCGGTACTCAAATATCTTATGTAGATAATACTGCTTTTGTCAATTATTGCACGTTCTCAAACACGTTATTATTGCACGTTGTTAGACATCTCAAAAGAGTCAGTCGCTTTTTAAATGAAATACTGTATTCATCACCATCTTATTCGCTATTGATTGTTTCACCGACATTACCCTGCCGCTTCTTATTTAAGCTTACCTCAAATATTTAGTTCGTACCGTTTAAACTTGTATTTACAATTTTTCCCAGCCTTTCATGTAAGATGGGGTTTTACAGCAACTAAAAATTGCCAACCAGCAATTTGGACGGTTGCTGTTTCCCTCAGACGATTCCCCTTTAACTATAATTTTTACGAGCTACGTGCTGGAGGAGTAGTCATAATAATAATCTGATATCGGAAATAGAGTAAAAACGTACGATGATAAATGTCTTCGATTTTTCGATAAAGCAATGGATGACAGAGAAATTATTTGTAAAAAAAGGGATGTTAAATTTTAGAGGTATGCAATACATTCACGTTTCCTTATTTAGCGATGATAGCAATGGTTCTGTGGAAGATGTATGCACTTCAATGTGCCCGACGCTGAGTTTCCGAGAACTGGAAAAAGATTAATAAAACAATTAATGTCCCTGAAAATTTGTATTGAGAGCAGTAGCGAATGCGCGGTTAGAGTACGGCTCCAGCGATCTTCTATTTTACGCAGTGTTGACCTGGCCCAATACTTGGATGGGTGACTGCTAGGCCACGCACTAGCTTATGCGCCGACGACCGACTAGGCGCAATTTTATTGAGTATCTGATTGTAATGCAACTTGAACTCTAGAATATAGCCGCCTGTATGAAAACACGCGCTTACCATTATGTTGAGGTTTGCATCATTGGGAATCCAACGAAAGTGGTCTTTAATTTGTCTTTCATTTTTATTTTTATTATTATTAAAGAATTTTGTTTGCAGATTTGCGTTGTACATCTTTAATGAGGATTCTGAAAAACCTTTTGGGTCATTTTCGTGGCCTAAATGTAACAAAAAACTGGGCTACGTGTAACAAAAAACTGGGCGTACGATGATAAATGTCTTCGATTTTTCGATAAAGCAATGGATGACAGAGAAATTATTTGTAAAAAAAGGGATGTTAAATTTTAGAGGTATGCAATACATTCACGTTTCCTTATTTAGCGATGATAGCATTTAGTGGAAGATGTATGCACTTCAATGTGCCCGACGCTGAGTTTCCGAGAACTGGAAAAAGATTAATAAAACAATTAATGTCCCTGAAAATTTGTATTGAGAGCAGTAGCGAATGCGCGGTTAGAGTACGGCTCCAGCGATCTTCTATTTTACGCAGTGTTGACCTGGCCCAATACTTGGATGGGTGACTGCTAGGCCACGCACTAGCTTATGCGCCGACGACCGACTAGGCGCAATTTTATTGAGTATCTGATTGTAATGCAACTTGAACTCTAGAATATAGCCGCCTGTATGAAAACACGCGCTTACCATTATGTTGAGGTTTGCATCATTGGGAATCCAACGAAAGTGGTCTTTAATTTGTCTTTCATTTTTATTTTTATTATTATTAAAGAATTTTGTTTGCAGATTTGCGTTGTACATCTTTAATGAGGATTCTGAAAAACCTTTTGGGTCATTTTCGTGGCCTAAATGTAACAAAAAACTGGGCTGTTTGAACGAATTTTTACCGCATTCCAACGATGCAAACTTCAACATTGCTTGCCACAGTTTTCCTGTGTCCTCGTGCAAATGCGAAAGAGTAGTATATCAGAAAACAGTGATTGTCGGCAACGCTCTGAAGGATCTCTGAGAAACTGTAAATGGTGAAATAACCAAGTGCGGAGTAAAAAGTGAATGGGATGGCAAAAGGTCGCATTGGGAGGAACATCGGAAATATGAAGTGAAAAAAGTTATGCGATTGCCTTAAAAAAACCCTACTTGTTTTCATTTGATCAATCGTTTCTTTCCTAAAAATGTAGAATTTTTGATAAAATTAATAAATAATGTAAAAAATTGCAATAGATATAACGTGAATAATTATAACAATACAAATACTAATAGACTGTTCCTAGATTAAATACAAATTGGGCTCAGTGTTTTCAAATAGTAATAGACTGTACCTAGTACAAATACTAATAGACTGTACCTAGATTAAATACAAATTGAGCTCAGTTCTTAAGTTTTTATCTGTAAACCCCTTGGAGATTTTCTTCTGTAATTCTATCGGATTTTTTTCTGTAATTGCTATTGGTTCTTCGTCAGGTACCTCGCGTAACCGTATGGAATTATCAAAGCGTAAGATTGATTTTTGAAGCTCTTCGAGGAATCCTAAGGATGGTTTGCCATGTTTCGTCACGATGGCCTCCGGTGTCGGTTTCTCTGGAGTTAATGTTCTGTCCGTGATGTTTTCGGCCTCACTTTCGCTGGAAGGTGGGGGAGCGACCTCGATAATGATGTTGGTTGCCTCTGGTATCGGGGGCTCTAATGTCGGCTCGGCCTCGGGCAAGAAAACATCATCGCAAAAATTCTCAGCGTTCAAGGGGTCGACGGGCTTTTCTTGATTATCGATGATTCCTTCTTCGCTGGGTAGCATGCTGCGATGAGCAGTGCGAATCGGTGGTACGAGGTCTGTTGAAGATTCGTCACTCATGAGGTCAGAATCTGGCTCTTTGTAAGTCACGCGCTTTGCGAGCGGTCGAATTTCTTCTCGACGTTTCACTCTAGCGCCGATTGAGCCGATTTCTCGTTTGGATTCTGCTCCGGCTAAAGGTTTGGTTAGACCCTTGCTTGCAGGCGGACGATCACGGGAACGCTGCAGGATAGAGGTTGCCGGTGGGGGACCACTTTTCGTGCGCGATTTTACGCTTAATACGCCTGGTTTTTGTATCGGAAAAGCGGTGACGGTGGCGACAGGGTTACGCGACAGCGCGTCGGCATTCTGATTGAGTTTTCCTGGCTTATATTTGGCGATGAAGTGATATTCTCCAACCTTTAGCCTCCAACGTGCACGTCGGTTGGATTGGTCGGTCATATTGTGTAACCAGGCAACAACTTGGTTGTCGGTAACAAGTGTGAAGGGGCGTCCGTATAGGTAGGGCCGGAAGTATCCTATCGCCCAGGTGGCTGCTAAACACTCCTTATCGTTGCTGTGATAATTCTTTTCAGCTTCGTTCAGGGTTCGTGATGCGTATGCGATAGGTCGTTCTTTATCATCAATTATTTGGCTCAGTACTGCACCAAGGCCTGCATCGGAAGCATCGGTGGCGAGAATGAACGGTTGGTTAAAGTCCGGGTATTGTAAGACGGGCTTTCTACAGAGGGCGTCGCGAATTTCGTTGAAACTTTTCTGTTCTTTCTCGGTCCACACGAATTTTCTTTCTTTCCGCAATAAGTCGCTTAGTGGTCTGGCCTTGATAGCGAAGTCCTTGATGAAGCGCCGATAATAATTGGCAAATCCATGAAATTATCGTACCTCTTTGGTATTCGTAGGAGCAGGATAATTTTTCACCGCTTCTACCTTCAAAGGGTCAGGTCGAACTCCATCTCGGGAAATAATATGCCCCAAGTAGGTCACGTCCGTTCGAAGGAACTGACATTTCTCCGTTTGTAGGGTTAGATTAACCTGCCGAAGACGCGTGAAAAGATTCCGCACTCTTCGGCCGTGCTCTTCCAAAGATGGGGAATAGATGATGATGTCATCGACATAGACGAACAGCTCGATGCCGTTGAGTCCCGTAAGTGCCACGTTCATATGCCGTTGGAAAACAGGAGGACCGTTACGCAATCCGAAAGGGAGCACGGAAAACTCGTAGTGTCCTTCGGGAGTAGAGAATGCCGTTTTAGGCCGATCCTTCGGGTCGATTTCAATTTGATGGAACCCACTGGCCAGATCGAAAATGCTGAAATATTTGGCGCCACCCAGTTGGTCCAAAATATCAGTGATATTTGGTAGGGGATAAGCATCCGGTAAGGTTTTTTCATTCAATGCGCGATAATCGATGACAACGCGCCATTTTCGATTGCCGTTGGCATCCGGTTTTTTGGGAACAATCCACAACGGAGAATTGTATGGAGAGGCGCTGGGCTGAATTTTTCCTTCATTCAGGAGCTTCTCCATTTGTTTCTTAATTTCTTCTTTGTGAATTACCGGGTAACGATATTGACGAGTATTCACTGGCAACTCATCCGTGGTCGGTATCGTACATTTCATTAGCCTTGATCGGCCCAATTTATCGCCTGGTAAGTGGAAACGGTCAGGGAACGCGGCTACAAGTGAACGTACGTGTTCCGCTTCTTCATCGTTGAGATAGTCCACTTTGAGCAAATCCAGGATTCCAGTAACGCGATCTTTGCCAAGGATAGAATTTTCATCGGGTGAGTCCGAATCTGAAATTTCTTCGGGAGGTCCTCGATATTCAAATGGAATTAAGTATTGGGGTGGAATAGTGACCTCCACGTTTTGCTCGGTCGTGTTGATTGCCATTACGTAACAACTACCGTTGAGGTTGGTCACGGCGGCTTCGCCCATGAAAACACCTTCATCAGCTGTTAAACGCGGAAGATATCCCTCTTGCAATGTTGTGTTCTTGAGTTTTATTTGTATCGGCTGTCGGGTGCGAGCGCGGATAGTAACGCGAGTAGCAACTTCGCTGAGATTCGCTGAGTCAGCAGAGTCGGGTAACATCGGGGTCACGCGCTGTTCGGTGTTTACCGAAAAACTGCATACATTTGTATTTTTGTATTCGGACACAAACCGAATTGGTTTTGTAGGGCGACTAGCAATTATTAAGGCACGATGATGGTATGATATTTCGGCGAGTTCCTGCTCCAGATATTCCTCGCCTAATATGCCCACGCCTGGCGAGGGTAGGGTTGCTTTGAAAACGTAAAATTTGGCTGGTTGATCGAATACGTTTACTATCGCTGTACCGATTGCCGTTAGCATTTCGTTATCGCAAATTCCGAGTACTCCGACTTGATCATCCTCATTGATCATAACGGTTCCGTGGAGGGCGTTAACTTTAATCATATTGATAACCGCACCGCTATCTGCCAAAAATCTCGCCTTATTATTCTTTAATTCGGGCGCCGGGACTTCCACGACAGCTTTTGGTTGTTTGGCGCTGTTTTGTAAGTTGACAGTTACGATTGGAAGTTCACAGCGGGAGTTTGGCGCGATTTTTGTTGAGCAGCCGTCGACGCGTCGTTCGGACGACTGGGAATCTCGTTTAAAGTCGGATCTCGTTTTAAATCAACGGTCCTTGCCGGGGGAGTGTTGTTTCTACGGCTAGAGGAATTTCGGGGAGATTCCGGCGTACGTCTGTCATTCGATGGACTTCTATTGTGCACGCGTTCGCGACTGTAAGTATCTCGGTTCCGCGAGGGGTACTCTCGTTTCAATATCCCTCTAGGAGGGCTGTTACTTCTGTCTCGTGACGTGGGGTCATAATTGTGACGTGCGCGGGATCGGCAGGGACAGTTTCTGCAATCCTTGCACATCAATTCTTCAATATAGGTCGCGTACGCACGTCGATACGGTGAGAAATCTCGACTCTCGCGGGACAGCGATCTACCATTCTCGTCAGAGGAACTGTCCCGACGGTAGTAACTGCGCCGCGGTTCTATGTGATCTCTACGTGAACTTATTCGTTTTCGGGATCGTCGGATCCTCTTTTCGTCTTTGCACGCGAGTTCGTACGCGGATTGGAGGGTCGCGGGGTCACGGCTGTGCACATACGCTCTTATATTGTCAGGCAAGCCGTCAATGTAAACATCGAGAGCGCGAGCCTCGAGTCTACTTTTTGCCGATCTTGCAACATCGTTGCCATCGGTTTCTTCGACTTCGCTCACGGCTTTCCGAACATAGCGTTGAAGGCGTGAGCAGAAATCTGACACGTCTTCATCGCTTCTCATTCGTGCATCAAGAAGACGACTGCGATAATACTCGTAATCCTGATCAGGTGAAAACTTTTCTTTAAGGCTTTTCAAAATTTGATTGGCGGAAGTGAAAGCTTTTCCTTCAACATGTGTGCGGGCTCTACCACGGAGTTTGGCCAAAATTCCATTTAGAAGCCTGGCTTCCGCTCCTTCAGGTAAGCCCTGTTGAAGTGCTTTTATTTCAGTTTCGTAATCCGAAAATTTCCAATTTCGACCGTCATATTTCGGAATTTTGTCTATAGCATCTTTAACTGTGAGGTAATCTAAGTAGGCAGAATTGTCGAGTATAGTCTGATTTTGCGTGGTAGTATCATTGTTAATTTCAGGCATTTTTAGTTGGTCTAATTTTGATTTGACTCTTTTTTTTATTTTTTTATTTTATTTTATTAAATAATCATAGAATATTAACCGTAGATAGTGATAGCTATCCCACCGCTGCCACCAATTTGTTAGGCCCGGAATGTTAATGAGCGGGCTGAGATTAATTTTCCTGAACGACTTAAAAATATTCAGTCTTCTAATCTATCTCGAAAGATTTTTGTCGGGTTAGCTATTAAAGCGCTAGGCGCACCTATCCAGTGGGTTAAAATGAAGGAATTGGGAGGATAAAATAAAGGCAAAGAGTATCCTCCTGACGGATATGAGTAGTAGAATACATATATGTATTGCTATAATAAATCTGAGAAATTGACAATGACGATTACAATTTTGATACAATTTGGTTATTATCGCAGTTTTCTTCCGTAAATTAATTCGATTGATGACTCGATACAATTTAATACGATTACATAAAATACGGGCAGATCGGACTTACGGTTGATGAACTTGTAATTTGATACCGTGCTGACGCTAGACGTTCGGGTCTCCTCGAAGACAGTGCAATCGTATGGCACTCACGTACGCAAATTACACGTTGGATTTTTGGTAGTTTGGAGTTTGGTTGAACGAATAATTGTTTCTACGCACTACTAATGAGTTCTTATCGGCCTGCGAAGCGTAATGAGACGCTGCACCTCAGTGTCTCACTTTACCCTCGGGCAGTGATGCTTGATCGCGAAGAATCGAAGACGCGTACTCGGAACTAACTTGCAAGGGCACGGAAAAAGACTCAGAGGACAGAGTACCTTGGCCTCTGTCGAGCTCCGCTCAGTCCTAAGATTCGCGAGAGACTATCGAATTTGGTTGCACCTCGATGGTAGGTTGCTTCTTGATTTTTAAGTAAGTCAGCGATTTTAATTATCGCTGAGCAATAATTTTCGAAATGGGTATAGGACTGAACGACCGAGGCTTCTTCCGTGTCCTCGTTGGGAGTCATTCGCATCGCAAGTTGCAAGAGTCAGCATTGTGAAGAAATCGAAGTTGAAATTGCCAGAATGGATGTTGGTTTTGCAATGGAGGTTTCGCATGCTGGAAAGAATGTGTCATTTCGCAACGTAGGGTTCAAACGAGTTCGCGTTGGAGTGAAAAAGGAAATAGTTTGGTATAAAATATATATAATTAAGACGAAAGAACTTAGAAAATGAGATACGGATATAACACCGTTACAAATGGTTTTTTTTCTATAACAATTGAATAATGTGACACAAATAATAGACGTGGTCTCCTTACGTATTTGGGGCACATTCATTTCGTGTACGGTGGTTGTGAGAACATGTATTGGTTTTTGCTTGCGGCCTTTTTTTAATACTTTTTTTTATGTACTACAACTGTTTGGACATCTTTTAAAGTTGACTTGGGTCATCGTATGTAGAGCTATTTTCGAAGTGTTCCGGTATTTGTCAAGCACAAGGAAACTTACAGCATTTACAGCACTCTTACAAAGAAAATCACTTCGATATCCGCCTTCGATTTTCTTGCAACCCTTGCAAAATGTATATGGTAGGATATTAAAAACGATTAGATACCTATTTTTATTATCGGCGGAAAATGGTTTGTAAGGGGGGAGCCGTATCTTAGAGTAAATAATGTCAAGGGCCGATTTTTCGACTTGGCCCACAATTTGTCCACCGATTTCAGTCAAACAGAACCGAAAATTCTTTTGAGGAAAAACTATGAGAAATTCACTATGGGTACACTGAAAAAAAATCAAGAGATAAACCACCTATTGACTTCTCTATCTCGCACCTCATATTTAAGAGGGATGCCTTTAATTGAATGAATCGGGTACCACTTCAAAGGGGGGATAAGATCATAGTTTGCGTATCTTTACACTTTTGCCGGCTAGCAAGCTTAAGCCTTATATTCGTCGGTACATTTATAAAGGCCGAGGAAAAACTGACGCAGATATTACCAAAATGTGTTTATATAACATTTATTTAATCTCTTAACTACATAACAAAAAACAATGACAAACATTTAAAAATGGCGGAGTAATTAGCCGGTAAGTAAATGGCTTTTCTGGACGCATACGTTAATGGCAATAGTCCTCGGCGTCGAACTGGGTGTCTGAAAAATTGACATATTCACAATTACATAATAAGTGCCCTTCCATGTGAACCAACAATAATATTTTTTGAAAGAATGTCAAAATGGGTACATAAACTTTTTGATCAAATTTTCTAATAATAATTTATTTATTTTAAAAAATTGAGTAATTAATGTAAACTTTTCGAAGTTTACTCAAAAGGTACTGATAAATAGAATATGGTGTAAAAAATTGAAAGCGATCGAAACCCCGGTTCGTGGGTTTGAACTATACGAGTTGAAAAAACCGATTCGTGGGAAAACGACTTTGAAGTTAGCGATACATATCGCAGCGCGGTATCTGGTACAAATATTATCTTACTTAAGGGGATACGTAGATTTCAAAGGCGAAAAAAGCAAATTTTCTCTATTAAGGCAGAACACCACTGTGACCCCCTGTTTTTACCATTTTTCAAGAATTTTTTTTTTGTGGGAAAAAAAAGAGATATTCGAAAAAAAAATTTTTGTTTTGTTCGTTGTTTATTGAAGATACAAAAAATTTTTTTTAATTTTTCACGCCCCATGGTGACGCTGGGGAAGCTCCCGCGTCAGGTACTGTTGCCTCTGCAGTGGTTCGCGGCACGCAGCAGAACTCTCTTCAAAGTCGATCTGAAAAAAATACCGAGTGTTTTCGTTAATAATATGATATTTTGAGGAGAAGTATACAGGGATTTGAAAAAATATTGATTTTTAAAAAATAGGCACGCTTTTGAAATTAAAGGACGATTTTCGAGCAAAATTTCTCGTCGAAAATAGGCTATAACTTTTTTTATTATTGAGATATCGAAAAAATCCTATGTACTGTTTTTTAGACAATCTAGTTTTATTGATGCAATCCAAATTTGAAGTCGGTCGGATAAAAATTGCTCGAGTTCTGCTGCGTGCCGCACTCAAAAAAGTGGTTTTGAGAAAAACGCGTTCAAAGTTTTAGGTTTGTTAATTTATGCGATAAATTGGAAAAAATTTGTTTACCTTTAATCAGCTATGCCGGCACCATATAGCTGGCCTTCAAGAAGCAAATCATTGTCCCTAGCATCTTTTCTCGAACTTGTAGAGGCTCTTCTTGCCTCTTTTGCAGCGTTTTTGAGCGAGCGTTCCGCCAGCTCGATCCGCGCTGCGTCGGTTTCAACGCAAAAATTGAAACAATTTGGGCCGATATTTATCCCCAACGTCTCCAAAACTTTCATGAGGCTTCTCAGGCCATCATTGAATAATAATATCGCGATATCAGCTGCAATATCGACGATGTTTTTGCTCCCGGACTGACACTGGGGGGCTACTGCCCAAACTGATTTGTTGTAGCTTTCGTTGTTGTTTTGCGTGACGCCGCCCAAACAACGCTCCAGCAAATCGTCTCGGCTCAAATTTTCGAAGACTGGCGTAATTGCCTCCAATACTTCCTCAGAAAGAGGCGGCTTATGGCGATATTCAGAAATATGACCGCTTGCGACCGCTCGCTGCCACGAACACCACGACTCGGCTCCCTCTGGGCAATCGTCATGTTGTGGCTCACTATCTGTGGATATTTTATGTTTAATAGTTGCCCAAATTGCCTTCCTCATTTTTTCAACATCATCGCTGTTCCTCCGAATAGCCAAGCCGTAATATGTGCTCAACTCGTCAATCAATTTTACGGTGAGCTTTCCTCTGCCAGACAATCCTTTTTGTTTTTTCACGATTTCGCGGAGGCGCGTCCCCATACGTTTTGGGACATGATCGATGCACTCTTTTTTTTTTATCTCGAAACCGTCGTATGGATCGCTATTCGATATGCCCAGAAACGTTTTAGAATCGCCGTCACCAATATAATATTTATATTTTTTGCCATAGAGCTCTTCAAACCGTTGAAACATTTCGACAGCTGAGTCGACTTCCATTTTTCCGGAGGAGCCGCTATGGTTCGCCTGGCACTCATCGTCGTGGGTACTTTTCCATTCCCAGTACTCCGCGGTGCTTTCTTTTTTTTCCCAATGCTCGCAAGCTTTGCAATATTTCGATTCCACCATAACGTCGATCACTTTTTTAGTGTACCAGCCGATTAGCGATGTTATGCCAAAAAGCGAGCTGAAACCGCGCTTACGCCACGATCCGTCGCCTGAAACGATAATTCCGTCCTCCACCCCATTTTCCAACGAAATTGTCTCCTCCTGGAGTGCTGCCTTTTGTTTGCTCACTGTGCTCACAGCTTTAGTGGCAATCGAAATCGAATTTAAGATTCGATCGTAGAAAGACTGAAATATGGGGCGCGGTAGGTCCATAAATGCACAAAACTTCATCAGGCCATTCAAACCGACGCCAAGAAGACGCATACTGAATACGATCCGACGATTTATTTCGTATGCATTGTCAATCATACGACACGAATTGATTTGCACTTTTTCACAATGGCCGCAATCGACCTCGATTTTGAATCCGAGTCCGCGCAAACTTTTTTCAATAAACTTTATATCGCGATCACACACTTTACACTTCACTAACGTCGATATAATGTTCAATGCATTGACGAGGTGTACTATACGATAACCGAAATCGTTATGGTTAGTAACACCGACCTCTAAATCGTCCGACGATTTTAACTTTTTCGCCGACGTGCTCACATACTCTGCAGAACTATTTTCGGAGCTATAACGGTTCGGAGGTTTTCGATTCGAAATTTTCGTTCGACTGCTCCTCACATAGCTCCGTTTTGTTCCCTTTTTCCCCGCGTACACTTTCGGATTATCCATTTCGATGTGCGCAGGATAATTCTGAGCGTTCGATATTTATAAACGAAACGATTCGGAGCGTTTAGACACGAGTAGCGTCGCTTCTATTCGCAAACTAACGCTATGACGCTATCCCTATACCTGCCTTGAAAATTTTTCAATTATCGCCACCTATGGCTTTTTTCGAAACTATATTTATAACAATAGCCGGTTTTTGTGGAGGGAGACAAAAGAATACCTGGGAAAGACCCGCAGGACCTGGGAAAGGCCCGGTATACCTGCCGACCCTGAGGCGCGCAGCTGCGCGCGACCCCGAGCTACACGGAGCGCTGCACCGCTCCACAAAATATTCAATATCTCCGAAAATAATTATTTTTTCGACCTGGGTCCAACGGCATCTTAATCTTAAATGTATTTTAGATTTTTCTAGATGGTTTTCAAAAAATCGATTTTTTGTAACCGTCACAGTGGTGTTGTCCCTTAAATGTATTTTCGGAGTAATCGGGGCAATGACGCTCATAACCGTACTTAGACTTTTATGAAAATAGTCTAATGGCCGCGTTGGGCCATTTTATTGAACACCGCGCAATGGGGTTTACAAAACCATGGGCCAGGGACTCGATCTCGGCGGATTCTCGGAGGACCGTGCCTTTCTCGACCGCGACTCCTTCGGAACAGGACCTGTCTCTCCCGTCATCGCTGCTAGCAACCGCGTGGCCTACCTGCCGCACGTGGTAGGCTTACTTACTCTCCCCTTGGCGCGACCGTTCAAATTCTGCTCTCATTCACACTCGGCCACGCGCATTCGCGCTCGTCCTCGAGGGTTGTCGCTGTTTCATGGTGCCGATGTCGGAGACGGGAGTCCACGAGGGTCCTTCGATCGCTCTCGGTTCCCGCGTTTCTTCTCCTGCTTTTTTTTTGTTTGTACTCCGTACCTGAGCAAAGCCACAAGAACAGATTTTGAGATAAACGAAAATATCCTTTTACACGATCGGCGCTCATCCCGAATTAAGGACATAACAAGCCACTCATTTATTGAGATAATTTCTTCTTTTTTTTGTTTGAGCAATCACACCAGAAGGAAACAAACCAAGAACGAAATAAATATAACAAGGTAAATAGAGAGGTACTTCGCTCTCTCGGTTCGTGCTGTTTACTGAACAAAGTTACTTAGCTTCGAAGGTCGACGCGTAACACGACCTGACCGAAGCCTTTGGACCGCGGGTGGCTCCGTACTCGTCTGCATGCTCTCCATGACGGCGCTGTTTCTAACTGGCTCCCCACGGGAGTGCACCGCCGATGGCACTTCCCCTGGGCTCCCTCGCGGATCGCTAGTTTCCGCGTCATCGCTGGACGAAGAATCCTTCGCAGGCGGCTCCTACAGTCTCAACTGCGACGCATGGGCCGTCGTCGCGTACTGCTGCCCTCGGCTATTGCCCACCAGGCTGGCGACCGGGTAGGTGTCTCCCGGAAGCTGGCCCACGACCACTAAAGGTCCGCGATATTTCGGTTGTAGCTTGACTGAATCACCCGGGAGATGCTGATTCGCTTTTATGAACATTGTGCTTTCTTCGGTGATGTATCTGTTTAGTCCTCATCCTCTGTCGATGTTTCATTCCCTCTTGGTTTTGCAGGATTCGCTCTTGTGCTTTCCGCTGCACTTCTTCCGGCCGCTGATGTCGGGTCTCGGCGTCGAGCGACTGCCTACAGAGTTCCCCTTCCCGGCGTCGCGGAACATACCCGAACACACACTCAAAAGGGCTTCGTGCGGTGCTGGCATTCGCCATTTCGTATAGGTCGCTCTGAATCCGTACTAACCCTCGATTTCAGGTCCCCCCCCCCCCCTTATCCTCCTGAGGGTGTCGTGGAGAGTTGACCGCATGTCGGATCCCGTGTTCCTTGCACAACGCCCAAAACGCCGCCAATGTGAAATAGGTTCCGCGATCTGTAATGATTCTTTCACGGGCACCACGTTCCTCCATGAACTCTCAGAACACTGGTAGGGCACTTGCCGTTCGCGTGTCCTTTTGAGCGCGGATTACCCCGAATTTCGTCCGCGTGTCCACTAACAAGGAACATCCCTCAAGAGACACCCTTCAATTTTGTTGAAATTTGGATATGTTATAAAGCACCGAAAAGTAACTGATACGTATTTTTTTTTATCGGCGGAAAAACGCTTTTAAGAGGTGAAACCACCCCTTAATATAGAGGTGCTTCACCCCTTAATTTTTTTGCTATGTCACTATAGTGGATTTTTCATTGCTTCGAATTAGGAGAATTTTCGATTCTGTTTCATTAAAATCGGTGGACTTCTTGTATGTGAAACTGCTATATTACCCCTAGAGATGCCTTTTTTCGAATGGTAGTTTCACCCGTTAAAACAGTTTTTCGGCCGAAAAAAAAAATACGTATCACTTAATTTTCGGTGCTTTATAACATATCTAAATTTCAACAAAATCGAAGGGTGTTAGCTGAGGGATGTTCCTTGTAAGACGAGGATGTATTGTTGCCCCGCACACTCGAAACGGAGGGTCCCAAATGGTACGCATGGGTGACCGGAAAGGACTGCCTCCCCGGCAGAATTGGGTGCAGTGCGCCCCATTGACGACCAGGCTTCCCTTTCTGCATCAGACACTGGAGACAGGCGCTCAGATGTCCCTTGACATATGGAAGTGGTCCAGTAATCCAGGGAAGTAGTAGTGCTCTAACACTCGCGTTGCCATTCGCTCGGGTCCAGGGTGTCTCTTTAGATCGTAGAAGTTTATGACCAGACTTTTCCTCATGCCCCGTGGTACGACGAACAACGACTTCCCCTCTCGCTGTTTAAATAGGACCCCATTGCGTAGTTCGAACCTATCCACACAGTCACGTTTGTACCGGGTCCATGCGCTGACCGGTTTCCTGAGAACCTTCATCTTCGCTAGGATCCCTTCATCTGCTCCTTGATAAGTCGCCACCACGTTTTCCTCTCGGGTTAGCGAGAGGATGCCCGACTCACCTCCAAGGTCCAGAGGTTCCACCGGCACGCGACTGAGCGCACCCACGCGCGATATTTTCGCTCCCGGTTGATGCACGATCTCGTAGCTATACGATAGCCATGAGCTCCAATTTGCTGCTGTGGTATCAGGACTCTGGTTCACCCGTCCGCCAGCTAATAGCGTAGACTAGCTTTAAATTGCCTCCCTGGTCTTTTTGCAGCAACATCCCGGCCAGACAAATCGTGCGTCGGTGTGTAGCTCTCTTGCCGCTTTCGGGTTAAATGGTTGTAGAGTCGGATGTTCCGTCGGCCGCGCCTTGAGTCTGCTGAACGCGCCTTCCTGCAACGTACCCGAAACAAAGGTTGTCCCACCCTTTAACAACGACGACAGGGGTTTTGCTAGCTGGGCGAACCCTGTCACGAACTTGCGGAATTAGCTAGTGAGTCCGACAAATCGGCGTATACTGTGGACATCCGTAGGGCCTGGATAATCCTTGATCGCCTTCGCCGTCGCGACTCGCGGAAATCTCGTGGCCCAGGTAGGACACACGCTGGTAGAGGAACCGGCACTTGCACAGATGAATGGTAAAGCCAGCTCGCCGCAGAGCCTCCAACACGAACGGCAATTTCGGCCCGAGATCCTCCCAGGTTTTCTCAGGGATCGAAATGTCGTCCAGATAAAACAACGCAACCGACTCCCTCAAAGGCCCCAGAGCCCGCTGCATCGCCTTGGAGAAGTATGCAGGCCCATTCATGAACCCGAACACCGTTCTTGTGAACTTCACCGTTTCTTCTGTGGTGATACTAGCAGTTTTCTCTCTCGCGCTGTCCTTTAGGAGAATCTGTAAGTAGCCGTAGGCTGAATCAAGCACAATAAAGAATTCATTATCTCGCACTTGAGCCAGATGGTCGTCGATGTTCGGAAGCGGAAACTTTACGCGTTCCGCAACCGCGTTTAACTGTCTGAAATCGACGCACAGCCTCGGCTCCCCGGATTTCTTTCTCACAATGAGAACCGGACTTGCATATGGAGATTACGTGTCTCCATTCCCCAATAATATTCCGAACTACCTCACGTTCTCGCTCCGTAGCGCGATACGGTTTCGACACTACCAGCTTGGCTCCGCCCGTTACGCGAATGTTCGCCATGTCGCACATGGCGGGCACAGCCTAAATCGTGATAACCCGTCGACACGCAATCCCGAAACTCCTGTATCAGCCGGCACAGCACACGTCGCACAGACTCTGGTTGTTCCTCTCCGACCCGCAAATCCTCCAGGGTAATGTCGCTGAGCCTTGAATCCCTGCGGGTTACCACCGCCATTGGCCATACCTCCCGCGGAGCATCGACTGGCCGACGTCCAGCGTACGCTCGTTAGCACTGTCATTCTACACCGGGTATTGACCTCCGTCACTCTCAGCCCTCACCAGGCAGATACTGTGGGGCGGTATAGTGACCGCTTGTACGGCTCGCACACTAACTGCCATTAGCTCGGGTTGGGACGGGAGCTCGGCGCTGGCAACAAACCTAAATTGATCACCCATCTTGTGGTAATCCACCGTCCGCTGGTCCGAGAAGGTTCTTCCGATCAGGACGTCAACTGACTGAGCGACGTCGGAAACTACCTGGAAAACGACCTGCTCTACTTCGACACCGTCGATCCGGAAGTTGGCCTACACCGTCCTAAAACTCTGCACCGTATCCCGGGCTGTTCCCACGGCTTTGACGTTCGGGTCGAAGGCTTCACCTCGAATTGCGCTCACCTCGCGCAACCTTCCGTCAGCAAGCACTCCGCATTATCCGGATCCACGAAGGCGTTGAGTCAATGATCATTCACCTCCGTCGCCTTCCAATATTTGGTCAGGGTCGCGTCCTTGTGGGTCTCTATCGATTGAACCGCCCCTGCCTCGCTCGGGCGGGCTTCTAGCCACTGACGCCTAATACGGCCCCTTTGGTGGCACTTGAGGCAGGTTACGGCTCGTGATCCCTCCGGGCAATCTCGGACTGGGTGCTCCACTCGTCGGCACCTGAGACACTTGCGTTCCCGCACATACCCTACGACCGCCACGGGGTCTTCCGGCGCGACGGCCGTCGCCGATGCTACTCGCGCCCCACCAGTCGACTCAGTAGGGCGAGTTCGCGAAGACCGCATGCCCGTCCTACCCGCATCGCGGGTTACCCTCTCCGCGTCGACCCTTTGTCCGTTCAGGCACCGATCGAAGTGCATCGCAGTGCACTGTCTGGCTACCATCACGGTTCTACACAGTTCGCAGGAGCATAGACCCTGACAGCACTTCGAGTTTCACATCCTCAATCGATACCTCGAGCGGGCCGCATAACCGTAATATCACATGAAAGTATTGGGGAAGAGATTCGGCTTTATCTTGTTTTCTGCCCCGCATACGGTCCCGTTTCACCGACTGGGCCTCGGACGTGACGAAAGTATCCCGAAAAGCTGCGCGAATTTCCGACCAGGAGTGTAACGCACGTGCTCGGGCCCGATACCAGTCACAAGCACCCCGGGTTAGGTGCATTCACGCCTCCGCCAATAAATATTCATCTGGCCACCGGTGCAAATCGCTCAACGCCTCCAGGCTGGTCAGCTACTCCTGCGCTCGTACTCCATCGTAATCGCCGTCAAAGTTTTCGATATCCCGCGACAAGTCTGGGATGACATGATAAGCTGGAATGTCATTCACCGCTGCTCGCACTGTCGATGTCGCTCGGGTCGGCCACAAACTACTAAATATTTCCGCCAATAACGACTGAAGCTCCGCCGTTAACTGCGGTTTCGCGGCTTCCTCATTTATAGACTGTTCCGCCGGTGTGGAACGCGCGGCTCTCATCTCGGGCTGTTCAACCGTACCACCCATCGGTAAGGACGTTCGCTCCATCGACTCAGCCATACTTTTACGGGGGTACGTTTTACGCGCGATCTGGCTGCACTGGGCCCGACCTCGTGGTCGAAAACGAGCTCCGAATTACCGCGTCGCCATGTTAGCTTCCGACCCGCGCTCCCGCGCCGCTCTCCTTACGTACTCCGCGCCCGAATGACCGCGCCCGAATGACCAAATTCGCGCTCCTCCACCATCTACTCTCGGCTGCGCACTTCTCGGCGTGATCGGCTCCTTACGCGCGCGCATACGCTCTCTCACCACACAGTTTTACCACATAGTCTCGCTGTTCCGGCGACACCGCACTGCGGTGTAGCCTGATTTTGTTAAATGTTTGTTAAATGTCTTCTAATGTTTGTTAAATGTCTTCTTGGAGTAATCAGGGTAATGACGCTCACAACCGTACTCGGACTTTCATGAAGATAGTCTAAAGGCCGCGTTGGGCCGTTTTATTGAACACTGCGCAAAAGGATTCGATCTCGGTGGATTCTCAGAGGACCGTACCTTTCTCGACCGCGTCTCCTTCGGAACAGGAGCTCTCTCTCCCGTCGTCACCCCTAGCGACCGCGTGGCCCACCGGCCTCACTCGTGCCCTCTCCCCGGAAGTCCCGGTCTTGGCGCGACCGTTCTAATTCTGCTCTCATTCCCAATTCGAAATAAAGTTTATATCTTGTCTCCACGTGTATTCTCTTACGCTCCTCATCACACAACACCCAAGATCTAACAGATTATGGGCCCAGACACCATTATCCTGGCAGGAGCTGTGTGAAAAGAGAGATGAGTGAGAGAGAGAGAGAGAGAGAGAGAGAGAGAGAGAGAGAGAGAGAGAGAGAGAGAGAGGAGGGAGGGAGGGAGAGAGAGAGAGAGAGGGAGGGGGGAGAGGGAGAGGGAGAGAGAGAGGGGTTCGATCAAGGGCTTCGTGAGACATGAGGCCGGCAAAAAGGAAAGGCAGCCATCTTGAGAGTGCGTGAGAAACGTGTCGAGACCGCGTGGACAAACGAATTTTTGTATCCGCGCTGTCTGTGGGAATCTCCGCAAAGAACGTCAAGAGATTTGACGAGACAAATTATTAAGGATGGAAATTCACGATACAGTCATTGTTTCTAATGAATAATATTATTATTTTTTTTTATTCTTTATAATAGACTTTATTACTCCGGGCAACGCACTTCCTCAGTTTGCACTGGGAAACATTCACCTACCCCCGGGGGTTAGGCTCGGTCTTAACCTAGACCGGAACAATAACGCTGGGTGGCACTCGAGGGATCCGACATCACCTCGGCTGCCACCCAGTCAAAAAGTCGCGCGAAAAGGCCTATATATCGCTATGCGATAGCCGCTCCCTCAAGCCAGAGGGGCAGCGGCTACCGCAGTCCACTATCGTGTTGCCTGAGTAAACGGAGGGACCCAAGTACGACCGCCTTCTGCATCCGACCCGCTAGCAAGCCAGCTAGCAGCAAGGCCCGATACAAAAGAATCTTTCATCCCCCTTAGCGCGCCGATGATGAGAACAACGAGAGTTACCCTGAATCCTCGGTGCAAACGACGTAACTCGGCCAGGAAAGGCTGATACTTGAGCCTTTTCTCCTCTTCCTTTCGCGACACGTTCACTTCGGCCGGAGCCGAGAACTCAATGACGTATATCGTCTTGTCGTCGAAATCGAAGACGACAACATCAGGCTTAGTCGCTTCAAGCGGCCCGATGGTCGCGGATGAGAAGTTCCAATAAATATTGCACCTCTCGCCCACGACAACGGACTCAATATCTCCTGGTAAATGAGGCGGCACGGGCTCCCAGTCTATCCCATAAGAGTGCCGTAGATGGTAGTACAACACTCTTAGGGCCGCGTTATGGCGATAGATATAGCCGGACACTGCATATACTGGCCAGGCCGACAGTAAATGCATTAGTGTCTCCGGCGATTGTTTGCATGCACGACACAAAGTGGTCAGCAGAGGCTGACCCAAAACGCGACTGCGATAGACCACGGTGTTGATGACTCCGTCTTGGCAGGCGCAGATAAACCCTTCGGTCTCGGACATCAGTCCAGTTGACCGCAAGAAGTAAAAGATCACCTGGGTGGACAGCCCCTGTTCCTCGATGTGGTGAAAAAACACACTGTGCATGGGTCTGTCCACGTGCTGCCGAGTCAGGATAATCTGCTCGGCAGCCCTGATTGCCCGCC
The DNA here is from genome assembly GCA_964007375.1 of Ophion obscuratus. Classification (NCBI taxonomy): domain Eukaryota; kingdom Metazoa; phylum Arthropoda; class Insecta; order Hymenoptera; family Ichneumonidae; genus Ophion; species Ophion obscuratus. The sequence continues at coordinate 44,891,891 of OZ023313.1, forward strand.
GACGTCGGGACTTGGGCAACCGAGCGACGGAGTCTGTTGGTAAGGCGCCACGCCGGCGCCGGCAGAACTCCAAGCCAAGGGTCTCTGCCGCACGATCTGCCGCCTTATAAAGAAAAGCACCCGCCCCGTGAAGCTCATGCTGGTGCACAATCTCCAGGCGCAGGTCCGAGCTTGTTATCACATCGCTTGCTATTCCGAGGACCATGCGGTTATGAAGACACTCCAATCCCAAGAGCCCACGCCCGCCGCTCTTACGTAGCATATAAAGGCGCGGAGTGGAAGATCGAGGGTGCAGACTCCGCTGGATGTTCATTATTTTGCGTGTGTCGATGTCCAGCTGTTTAAGCTCGTCTCTACGCCATTTGACGACGCCAAAGGACTAGAGCAGGACCGGGACAGCGAGCATATTGGTGGCAGTGATCTTATTTTTCCTTCTCCGGAGGGCCTCCTTGACACCCTTAGCGTCTTGTACAGAATGCTGATCGATGCCAAGGTACCGATAAGACCCTCCGGTGTCCAGGTGTTTGAAGACGCTCCCGTCCACCAACCGAACATCAGCCGCGACACCCTCTGCTCTCCCACTCCCGAGATAAAGAACAGCGCACTTGTCCAATCCGAAGTCCATTCCCGCCGCCCGCGTGTGCGTCGCTGCGATGTTCAAGAGGAGCTTAAGCCCCCTCCCCGGGAGCGTATAGCTTGAGGTCATCCATATAAAATAAATGGGTGATCCCTCGCCCACGCTCCCCGGGGGGCGCCGCTTCGTACCCGTACGTACTGGATAATCCCCCTCCTATACCCCACACCATCTTGGATCCCCTTTGTTTGTGTATCTCCCGCCATGCAGGCTCGATCTCGCGCAGAACACGCTCATAAAGAATCTTCGTGAAGATCTTACAGAGCGCATTCAGACACGTTATCGGGCGGTAGTTCTCCGGACGAGCCAGATCCCCTTTTTGGGGGAGTAACACTGTCCTTCCCTCTGTCAGCCAAGTAGGGATTGGTACCGTCTCATCGATGAACGACGAGAAGATGCGGGCCAGATGGGTATGGGTGCACGTGAATTTCTTCCACCAGAAGATGTTAATCCCATCCGGCCCGGGAGCGGCGTGGTTCCTCATGCTACTCACCGCCTTCTCCACCTCACCCCGCGTGACTGGAAAACAGTCGCCACGCTGACTGGGCTTTTGCCGGCAAAACGTGTCGAACCGTCCCAGAGCTGGAGTGCTTTCATCAAAATGACCCGCCTCGCTATACAGTTTTCCCCAAAACCGCTCCACCTGAACAGCTGTTGGCGCTGTGTCTGGGGCAGGCGTAGGTGGTTGGAACCAGCGGCCTGGGTCAGAACGGAAGAGGGCGTTGTCTAATGCCCGACGCAGCCGCCTCTCTAGGGATTGCTTCGCAACCCCCAGGTTCCGCACCTTCTCCACGTAGCGTCCTTTACGATAAGAAGGATAGCTTTGTTCAATGTGTGGTGGTGTAGTTATTATTATTATTATTTGTCCCGTGATTTATGTGATGTGCGAGCGTTGACTCATTATCACATCTAAGCACTTTAAAATTGTATTCTTTAAAAACGGATTAAAATGGATTATAATATATATTTTAGGGTCTCTTGGCCCGCCGACCCCCGTGAGTCGGGGTTACCATACCAGCCCCGGGGAGGCAGACCCTCCACTTTCCAGCATGTATTAATTCACTTGTTTATGGGCTTAAAGGCAAAAAACGCGTCGCACGAAAGCGACCCGTAGCACTATCGAAGCACTTTAATGTCCTTAAATTCGCGGTTTCTCGCTAGCCCGTCGGCGTTAATGTTTCTAGCCTGCTCCGCTAGAATGCCACTTATCGAACATACTCGGGACAGGCGTGGCTCTTGACGTGATGTGTCTCCTTTCTTTTGCAGTGCACGCAGTCCGCACACGTAGGTGCCTTTACGTCCGGGCACTTCTCCTTATTGTGGCCTGTACCGCCACAGGATTCGCAGAGCGGCTCCGGGGCGGCACATTTCCTGGCCAGGTGCCCAAATGCCAGGCACTTAAAGCACCTGGTCAGGTTCAGATACTCGGAGACTCGGTGAGTGCTCCACTCGAGATAGACTATTCCTTTTTTGAGGAGGTGTTCGCACGCCGCCGCTGGCATCTCGATGATCCAGTTCTTCTTTCTTCTCTTGTTGCTGTAGGAGTGCCGCATTACGACCTCCTTTTCCAGTATCACGAGCTCTTCTGGTGTCGCTGTCTCGAAGTATTTCTCGAGCAGGTCGACCTTCATATCGCACTCTTTTGGATCTGGCTCGACGTCGTAAGCCACGAGCGCCGGCCGCAGCTTCTTGGGCTCTTCAGCCCGAAAGTTAACACAACCAAGATCAGTATTTTTTAAGAGCTCAATGTCCTCTCTCGAGGCGACATTAAGAACTAAACCGTGTTCTCTTGTCTGTCTCGTCGACACCACCCTTAGCTGTGCCCTCACAGCTGTAAGGCCTTTCTTGAGTGCCGCTTTGATCTCTTCGTGTCCTCTGCGGTCCGGCTCTTGCGGCCGGATGACCATCGCCAAAGGCGTATTTCGCCTTAACGTGTTTTGCCCGAGTGACGGCGCCCCCGCCAAACGACCAATCACTTCTGTTCTTCGCAGCGGACGCGTACGTCCGCCGCGAAATCACCATCTCTTTCTCCTTGAGTTTCCTCTTTTGCTCTTCGTTAGTCACGTACTTCTCTTCGAGCCTCTTCCTTAGCTTCGCGATCTCCTTGTTCTTTTCATCTCGCATCTCGGCCACGGCAAGCACGTTGCTCAGACTACAGTTCACCACTTCTGCGACTGTTTGACGGAGGTGGTTTCTGAGTTTCTTTCTAACTTCGTTGCGGATTTTGAACTCGTATGTGGCCATACGGTTCAGCAGCTTGCGAATCATCGGCTTGGAGAGATCGCTTTTCTCATGGCACAAAACCGTTTCCAGCTTGGTCCTTTGTTGGTCGAGCCTTCTATCTCGTTGTTCTTGTTCAACTCGTCCCCTTCGTCTTCTTTCGATTGATTGGTCGCTTCCAGGGCTTCAGGCTGTGCGGTTTCAGCAACGGGAGTCTGGTCCTCGATCCAGCTCTCCGTCTGTCTCTTCTTTTTGGCAGGGCTCTTTGGATCTCCTCTGCTTCCGGGGGATTCCGCCGAGTCGTCACTGCCAAAGTGAAGCTCCTCGCGTGGCCGCTTCTCGCTTCCTTGGGAGCGTCCTCCCTCAGAAGCGATACACGTCACGCTCTCGGTCCGAGTTAATTTGCCAGGGTTTGTTGCCATTTTCATCTCAGGTTTTGTTTTTTTTTGCTTTGTTTACCCATTCTGTTCCCACGATTGTGGTCTGTCATAAATGTCCACCCCAGCCTTCCACCTTACCGAGGTAAGAGGACTTATATACACCCGCGAACCTGCCCCAATGGAACCGGGTAGGCCGCTTGTGATTACCACCGTTTTTTTCCATCTAGGTAATCTCGCATCCGAAGCACGTCACTCCAACCTCAGAATTAGATGGAGCTCGGCCCCTGGGAGCGCTACTTCCTCAATCATCCAGTGACGCTGACCTGCGCCAGTGCCACCGGACAATCCGTGAGGGTGTAATGAACGATATCATGGATGTAGTGGACGGCACGAGGACGTATCCAGCCGTAGTCGCGGGTCACGAGGTCGCCGCGAAACAATTGCTGAAAATCGACGCCATGGCGACATTCATTATTTCATCCTCGTTGGAGGACGCGCAGCAACAGTGTGTATTATCGTGTTTGAGTGCGAAAGCCATGTGGGATAAACTAAGTAAGACGCGACGATCGTTGCAAAAAATTTTGCCGGTCTCACACCAAAATATAGTATGCTGCGATGTTCGTGGGACAGTGTATGACCCGACCTACAACCGATCAATCTCCTACAAGAGAGACTGATAAGAGAGGACATGAGATGAAGTGCGGAAGGTGATGCAGTAGTCGCATTGGCCGCGACGAAAAATGCAGTACTGAGGAAAAATCGTGCGACAAGACAAAGCCTAAAAGGAACTAAAAAGACAGTGTGTTACAAATGTCAAGACACGGGACGTTTTTCGCGAAAGTGCAAAAACGAGAAGATAAAGGCGGAAAGTGAGAACACTGACCGTGATTGTGCGTTCGTAGCGGTCGGAGACGGTGAAAGTGCCAAGCGCGCGCCGAGTAATCGCGATACCCACCGAATTGAGTGTTTCTTAACGAGTGTCCGCGAGGTAATGACGGCAAATCAAAACGAAACCTGGCTTATCAACAGTAGGGCGTCGCGTTACCTAACCTACCGTCGGGAATGACTAGCGGACTATAAAAAGGAAAAGCGAGGCGACACGATCTCGCTTGGGAATGGCGGAGTATGTAACGTTATCGGCGAAGGAACCGTAATGATAAAAAAGTGAATCAATGGTGTGCGGCAAAACGGCCGCATCGAGAACGTATTGCTTGTTCCAAAATTCCAAAAAAACTTGTTCTCTATGGGGGTCTGTACCAAAAAAGGTTACGTTGTGCGTATTCGAGATGGAAATGTGGAAATAATACACGACAACGAGATAGTCGCGGTCGGTGAGAAACAAGGGAACGATATCTGTCGAACGTTCTTCAAGGTCGTAAAGTCGGGCAGCGTCAAAGAGGCAAACATCGCGACGACGAATCTGAGTGTCTGACATGAGCGACTGAGACACGTGGGCACACGCGCGATACGCCAGTTAGTGAAAAAGGGTTTAGTGAGCGGAATCTCGTTAACCGACAAAACGGAAGTGTTGTGCGAGCCATGTCAACTCAGAAAATCCCATAAGGTGCCATTCAAAAAGTTTTCGGCAAAAGTATCAACAGTTCCGGGCGACGTTGTACATACCGATATGTGTGGACTGATGTCGGTAGAGTCACTTCGCAGATTGAAGTTCTTTTTGACATTCAAGGACGACACGAGTAGATATCGTCACGTGTACTTCCTAAGTCACAAATCGCAAGTATTTGAAAAATTCAAAGAATACAAGAGGATGATTTCGAATGAATTCGGGCGTACGGTAAAAAATTGACATCGGACAACGGCCGCGAGTTCCGGAAAAAATAAATGAACGATTATCTCGCGTCGCGCGGTATCATAAGCGAATCGACAGCCCTGTACACCCCAGAACAAAACGGGAAAGCTGAACGAGACAACCGAACAATTGTCGAGAGTGCGCGTACCATGATACATGCGAAAAGCCTGCCATTGAGTCTGTGGGCGGAAGCGGTTAGTTGTGCGGTGTAAGTTTTGAATAGAACGGTGTGGTCGAGTGAGAGGGTAACACCCTATGAGATGTGGGTCGGCAAGCTTCCCGATCTGAGACATTTGCAAATCTTCGGATCAAAAGTATGCGTGTACATACCAAAGCAACTGACTCAAAAATTCGACCCACGAGCGAGAAAATTGATCTTTGTCGGTTACAAAGACAAATCAACAAACTATCGTCTGTGCGATCCAACGGCAAAAAAAGATAGCGAGTCACGCAACGTCATTTTCAATGAGACAACTGGCAAAGTGACGACGAAGTTGGAGCCTCAAGACGACCACGACAACGATGTTGAGGTAATACTGTGAAAGAAGCACGAGGCCGAAGAAGTCCCTCGAGAAATCGAGAAAGATGCGCAAGAGAAACTAGAGGATCCGATCAGGCGAGTCGGGGAGGAAAGAGCCAATCAAGAGACTCCTCGTACCCTGAGAGCTCTCGCATCGATTAGAGTTCCTGCACGATATGCCGCATATGTCACTGAATATATCATTCCGAATACCTACGCGGAAGCAGCGAGAAGAGAAGAAGCCACGCAGTGGGCAAACGCAATACGAGAAGAGCTTGCCGAGAACATACCGAGAAGAGACTACACGAGAAAAGTCGCACGTGGAAGATCGTGACAAGAACACCGGACACGGCAACGATGGACTCGAAATGGGTATTTCGAGTAAAATCGGACGAAGATGGAAGAACGCATCGCTTCAAAGCGAGACTGTGCGCGAGGGGATTCCAGCACAGACAAGTGATCGACTACACAGAGACCTTTGCCTCAGTTGTCAGTTACGATTCAATTCGAACACTGCTCGCAACGGTGGCCACCAAACATCTCGAATTCATACAATTCGATGTGCAAACGGCGTTCCTCTACGGAATCCTTGAAGAAACGATCTTCATGGAGATCCCGGAGGGTCTCGACGTCAACAACAACGAAAAAGGCGTAGTGTGTAAGTTAGAAAGATCTCTGTACGGTTTAAAACAATCTCCAAGATGTTGGAATAATATATTTACTCAGTTCCTAACCGTATTCGATTTAAAAAAGAGCGAGGCCAACAAGTACATTTTTGTCGGAATATTCGAAAAAAAATATTGTGTATTTGGCGCTGTTTGCCGACGACGGGGTAGTCTCGGCAAATACTAGAACCAATCTCGATCTAGTCATAAACCGACTGAAAGATACGTTCGAAATAACCGTTGGCAATTCAAGTGTCTTTGTCGGTCTACAGATCATACGCGATAGAAAAAATAAATCGTTGTTTATTCACCAAAGTTCCTATACGAGAAAAACGCTGGAAAATTTTCAAATGCGTAAGGCAAAAGCCCTTAGTGTTCCAGCCGATCCGAACGTAGCCCTATCTTCATCCTAGACAGACGACGAAAAAGCAAACGTACCATATAGAGAGGCAGTCGGTTCACTTGTTTATCTAGCCTCAGCGTCACGCCTTGATATCGCGCGCGCGGTAAATTCGGCAAGCAAGTACCTCAACAATCTTAATCTTGATCACTGGAAAGGCGTGAACAGAATTCTCGCGTATATGAACGGGACCATCGACTATGGCATCGAATACAAAAACGGCGGTAGCAACTCTACGTTAATCGGCTTCTCCTATGCAGACTAGGCGGACGATATCGGAACGAGAAGATCAACAAGTGGCTGTTTTTTGTTTGGCTAACGGTGCAATAACTTGGTCATCACAACGATAAAAATTAGTGACCCTAAGTACCACCGAAGCAGAATACGTTGCTGCGTCAACGGCAGCAAGAGAGCTAATCTGGCTGCGAAAACTATTGTTTGATATTGGATGTCAATAGGAAAACGAAACCACTTTGTTCGTTAATACTTAAAGCGCAATTCAATTGATAAAAAATCCTGTTTTTCATCAACGAACAGAGCACATTGACATCCATTATCACTTTATATGAGAAAAAGTTGATTGTAAAGAGTTAATTTTTTATCCGATTTTTCAATTCTTCAATGCCGATAATTTTCGGATATGTACCGTTCGAAAATTATCTCGCGGTTTCGTGTTTGCCAAGTCGTTCCCGAGAGATCGCTTTGAAAAATTAAGATCCCATTAAAGTATAGTTTCAGTCGGTGCAAAAGCGCGCTACACGGCGGTAGTGTCAAAAATAAAAAGGGTTTAGTCGCGTTTTCGTTTTTCATCTCCACTGTACGTCACTGTTTTCTGTTCGTGACTGTACCGTACGACGGAAAACCAATCAGGCGCTGACATGCGCATGAAGTCTTCGCTCGGGAATTTTCGGGCTTGTTCGCCTAACGCGAGGGCATAAGCCGTAGCCCTATCCAATCAGTCTTTGCTGGTCACGCCAAGCGCCGAGCTACATTTGAAATAAAGTTTATATCTTGTCTCCACGTGTATTCTCTTTTGCGACGAACCTGTCTCCCTTAAGCTTCTTATCACATAACCCTCAAGATCTAACAAGAAATATGAACGGGGTGCGAGGTCGATGAATTGAGACTGATATTTTTCGACCGGTGATAGAAATTATACAAGGGTAGAATAAAACTTTTGTCACTCGAAAAATGAAGACTGTTCGTATGAAAGTTAATTGGAGATATTCGTAGGCTTCTGAATTAGGATTCAATAGAAGAAGTTGATTCGATATTAGTTAGAGGAAGACTGAGCTTGAATTTGATGGAGATTGTCGGAAGACTGGGATTGAGACTCAATAGAAGGACTTGATTCAATGGTAGTTGACGGGAGACTGCTTCGACCTTTTGCACGCTGACCCTTCTTGGTTCGCATATGAAATTTTTATGGAGTGGGAGGCAATTTGGTATCTCTTCTCAGAAATAATGGCGCTGGTGAAAGGAGCAATTTCGCTTTGTTAACGGAACGCGCATGAGGTTTGTAGCCAAAATTGGCGGTAAGTCGTTCGCGATCGCGCGGCCATCGTTTGATTCGGACGGCCCGGATGTTTTCATACTCCACTCTGGTTGCCGGGTCGAATTATGCAGACTTCTCTTTATCTCCATGTGGATGGTCAGCGTCAAGTTTTTGGAGTGAGTTCCTGTTTGATTTTTCGAGCTTACTGTGTCAGCTGACTGTGTTGATGACTGTGACGGTGCTGCTATCGTGTATATATCGCTGTGGTTTGAATATGCTCGCAGAGCGTACGCAAGTTCCGTTTAATGCTGTTATGCGTTGTGATGAACTTTTTACCACACTTCTCAATATATGTCAATTCCTCCCCTTACCTACTGCGTTGGCCAAAAGGACGTAACGGGCGAAGGCCCGATCGCGAAAACTGGTCTCACGTCATCGTCTTGGGCGCCAGGTATGAAATACCGCCGGTCTACCACCGACTTGATTTTTCGCGACGCCGCGAGTACCAGGGCCATGCGAACGCAGTAAGAGGGGTGGTGAGGACTGAGGGAGAAACGGCTAACTCAGCTCACGTGAGTGAGAGAATATGGTAGAAGGGCGCAGACGTGTGGAATAAAGACAATTTCGGAACATCAGTAATAACAGGCGTTTATTTTAGTAGCCCAGACTTTACATAGCCTTACAGGCTCGCGCGTGACAATCGTGAACGCAAAACGCAAAACGACGCAGGACCAGAAAATTAGTTGAGACGCAACGCCAGATATTACGCGACAGCTCGCAGGGCGCGACATCGCCCAAATCAACCAAAACAGTTCATGGGGTCCCTTAGCCGGGGACAACCCCCGAAAGTGGCCAATAGCCTCCTCAAACGCGTGGTCGTAGAATGACTCCGAAAAAGATAGGTCTCTTCGACGAAGATAGGGTATGCCCGAGACGAATCGGGACTTTTGTCGGTGCGGCCTGCGAACGATGGCCCTAACAGGAAGTATCGCCAGGGATGGCCGGCGGCCAGAGGTGACCAATAGATGATAGAGACTAAGACAGATAACCGGGGAATGCTCAAGGTTACGGTCGGTAACCGAGAGATAATAATCATTACGAAGGTAACCGGAAAATAATAAGAATTGCGAGAGATAACCGACAAATAATAATAATTGCGAGAGATAAACGGAAAACAATAAGAATTGCAAGAGATAACCGACAAATAATAATAATTATGAGAAATGAACGGAGTATAATAATAATTACGAAGGTAACCGGGAAATAATAATACTTGCGAGAGATAGCCTAAAAATAATCATAATTACGACAGATAAACGGGAAATAATAAGATTCGCGGGAGATAACCGAAAAATTATCATAATTACAAGAGATAGATAGGTATTATTCGAGCGCGAGATATTGCCCCAGGGCCCTAAAAATCCTCGCTACTTCGGTGGACCTACGATCGCTCGAAAAATCGATAATGGTATGATCGACGCGAGAGAACACGCGTTGGAGAGAGACGGAGATATATAAACATCGGCTAGCCTTGGCGCGCTAGCGTACATCATCACGCTAACCGAACACATTTTGAAATCGAACCACTCGACTATTAACGCGCGTCGCACAGGGAAATTAATATTCAAATGAGTTGCATAGATAAAGAATACGAATCAGATAATACAGGGATAATAATACGATAACAAACAAGGCTTGAACAAGGCAAAATTTGACCGAACTGAAGCGTAGGATTTTTACCTCACGAGTACTTTATCCTTTAGGCGCGCCTCCAGGCGAAAAAAAGAAACTATGACAGGGACTGTTCCCCAAAACTCGCAAAGATAACTCGGGAGCGAAAATCCCAGGCTTAACCAAAAATAGAGAATGGAGAATCGGGCTCACCGCTCTGAAGCTTCAGCCGGCACTCACTGATTCTAATTACGACTTGCGAAAACTCGACTGGACGCGAGCTCGCCAAATTCCCGACTGCCGATTCCTCACCTCACATCCTGAAGCTCGGCGCTCCGCACCCCCCTCGCCCCGCCGGAGCAAGGCCCGCCCTAGCACGACAATGTCTTTGTCTCTCTCTCCTTTGTAATGGACTTCTTAGAATTCGCCGTCTCTTATCGCGACGGTGCCGAATTTCGAACTTCGGCAACCGTGCGATCGACGCGTATGGCCTTTGAGGTTGGCCGAGACCCGGCGCCACCCCGCCGATACCCGCGTGCGGATTTCCCCTCGCAGTATTTGAAGCCGGCACCGCGAACGCCTTCCTCCAGGACCCGGTGAGCGACGGCGAACGCAGGGGAGCCCTCCCTCGCAAGGGCAGGGCGTTCCTCAAACTCCGCGGAGGGCCCACAGCTGACGCTAAACGCCAAAAAAAACATCACCCGCCGTCCGCCCCGGCTCACCGCGGTCCCATCACGGAGGCGCCGATTTTTCACGGACCGCGACGTCCTTGATGCCGGCAGGAAGGTGCGGCTCCCAGGCCGCGTAGTCCGAGGGGCAGGAGACACGTTACGTTGGTCGTAAGCCAGCGTCCCCTCGGGCATCCCTTGACCGCGAGCACCGATGTTCCGTGCTCGCCTGCTCCGATGAGGGAAAATCCGCATGTACCCGCCTGGGTCAACGCGTGGAGCGGACAATGGCGCCCGTGCCTCCGACCTTCCCCGACGCCGATATTTTGAAGAGGACCTCCTTATGGGCGCACCACCTTCACTTAAGAGGGCACGGGACGCACGCACCTCGGGCTCTCGTGGCTTTTCTAAAGGAAATAATTTTATTTAAAATAAAAGGGAAAAAAAGTAATTCAATATTTTGGTGCTGCTAGCGCGCCAACCGGGTACTGCCACCTCGAGCACGGTGTCCCCGGCCGAAGGCCCGCGTTACGTCGCCAATGCGATTGGGATTCCCTTAAGGGGGATGCCTGCAATATTATAATAACAGCAAAAAAAATTAAAATTCGCTGCTCTCCGCCTCTTCCTGGTCCCGAAGTGTGAGTCGGGAATCTGGCTGCCCGACGCGCCTCCAAAAGTGTCGTAAATCCGACCCACTGATTGAAATCACTCCGCTCGAAGTGACGGGACGAAAATGTCACGTCACAGCGTATTATTGTTAGATTTATACATTTAATACGCTTATGATGGCAAATGAGAATATTGGGGATAACCGAGATAAGACACCTAGATGAGAGAAGACATTCGCTAGGATGTAAACCGGCCCAGTGTAAGATTGAGCGTCCCGCTCAATTATTATGAATCTTCTAATCCAAAGATTGTACCTACCGACACCGCAACCGTTTAAGAATAGGCTGATGACCATATTGAGAGAACTTTTGGAAGGTTGTCTCAATATCATCATCAGCCTATATTTAAACGGTTGCGGTGTCGGTAGGTACAATCTTCGGATTACAATATTATGTAGACTATAGAAAAAGTGAAGTATGTGTGTATTATTGTATATACAGGGTATCCAATAGGAAGTTGCTAAAACTAAATAAGTGTCTCTTCCCTCCATGAATTCAATAGGGGACCCTTTTTCTAAGGCGCATACTTGAGGCCCCGCAGTTTTAATCCAGCCGTGGTTGAAGCGAATACGCGCGCGTCAAAATGACTGAGCCCACCACGGAAGAAAAAGTATATCTTATTAAGTGCTTCTTCTCGGGGGGAAAAATTTATAGTAATGCGTATAGAGGGTTTCGTACTACGTTTGGAACTCATAGAGTTGCCAGCGAAAACACTCTGAAAAGGTAAGAATCTAATATTTATTCATATTCATTAATCACACAATTCGTCTTTCAATTCAATTGAACTGCATTGGAGTAATTTTACGTTAATTTTTGTAGGATAATCGATAACTTCGTAACGTATGGTACACTCCAGGACCGTAGACACGAGTTGCCAGGTCCATCTGTTACGGTGACTACACCAGAGAAGATCAACGAAGTTGAGAATTATTTCAAACAAAATCCAAATGATTCGATTCGGAAAGCTGCTCAAGCATTAAACAAACCAAATAATCATTACACAACATTTTGAAATATTTTTAAAAGTTTCATCCGTATAAAATAAGCACTCATCAATTGTTAACTGAACATGCCATGATGAAACGCATCGAATTTTGTAACACTATTACGGGAATGTTTGAAGCCGAAGGACTTAATGAGAAATTGATTATTTATTCCGATGAAGCACATTTTTGGTTGAATGGGTACGTAAACAAGCAAAATCACCGGTGTTGGGGAACGGGAAGTCCCAACATATCGCTAGCGAAGTCCCTTCATCCACAGAAAGTAACGGCATGGGCAGCGATTTCAGTAAAAGGAATTTATTTACAATTCTTGGAATCTACGATAACAGGAGAGAGTTACAAACAGCTTTTGGAAACGAAATTCTTCCCTTATGCAAAAAAGGGGGGACTGGTTAAAAAGTTTTACTTCATGCAAGATGGAGCGACGGCGCACCGGACTCATGAGGTGTTTGAAGCTATTCATCGCGTATATGGGACTCGAGTAATCGGTCTGGGGTACCCTAAATTTGCTCAAGGCGGACTAAAATGGCCTCCGTACTCACCGGACCTGAACCCTTATGATTTTTTCTTGTGGGATTACCTTAAAGATCATTGTTACGCTAAAAACCCCAGCACAGTAGAAGAACTGATCGCGGCCATCCAGGAAGTGGTTCACGGCATTACGAACAATATGCTGGACACAGTTTTTCACAGTGTTCAAAAGAGAATTGATTTTTGTGCCCAATCTAACGGTTCGCACTTCGAAAATATCTATCATTATTCACTGTACTTTTTCGTTATTTTTATAAGATGTAATAAATTGACATAAAAAATATTTGACTGGGTTTTATTTATGTGCGTTTAAAACTGCAGAGTTTCCTCTATTTAAAGCAATTTGGCTTTTCTGATTCTGTGCACGTGTTTTAAAATGGCAGTCGATTAGTTTCAGCAACTTCCTATTGGACACCCTGTATGATCTTTGCATGAGAATATTTTTGGTTATTGTATATCTAGATCTTTGCATGAGAAAATTTTTCTTTGTTCTCCGTTAAAAAAAAAATAATTATATAAATATTTTTAATTTTGCTATGGAGTGTATGTGTACGTGTTTTCTCCTTTTTATTTTGCGTTATGCATAGATGCTTATTTACTTATTTTACCCTACCTCTTACTTGACAGAACGATGGCAAAAAAAGTTATTAGCACGATTAGAATGATCGTAAGTCTCCTCGTGAGAACTCACGGGAAGGAGCACGGTTTGGAGGATTTGTTGTTGTCTGGATGATCGGAGATTTCAGGGTACAGATCATGTGTTGCATCGTTGGTCGTAGCCCTCTGGCTTAGCTGGAGGAGCTGACCGAGGGGTAACCTCGGCCTATAACGCACCGGCGAGCTAACTTGACCAGCCATCCATAGTGTGTAAGCTGTAGGCGCAACCGACTATATCTATGAGCAGCTTGATCGCTCGCACGACGAGTGACGTTCGGGTGAAACCAGCGCTTGCTGTACCGAATTGAATGATTTTTTGCACAGGTGCGATTCCATATGGAGTCCGTTTGGTGTTATAGAATGTTGTTATCCAGGAGATTTAACAACTTCTCCCGTTGATTGACAGTGTTTTTACTACTGATGCTTCGTGCCATATTGTTTACGACAGCGGGTTTCTCCACGGGAAACATTACGCGTTCTCGTACGTTGTCGATGTCTTCTGTGGAATCGACCCCACATGATGCTGGTGACCCTGGGTTGATGTATCACCGAGTAGACTTCGTCGTCAATTTCGTGATTGCAGGTGGTGTGGCTCCAACCGGAACAGGGATGAACTTGTACCAGGTGTCTCCGAAAAGGTGATATGGAGAAGTAAGGAATTACAGGTTGTTCGAGCTTCTCTTTTTGGTAATACATACGTTGGAGGAGTAAGGAGATATATTTCACCCCCACGACTGACAGGCAGTTGATCGTAAAATTATTTTAACCTGATCACCGATAACCTGAAAGCAGCGCCATATAACTTGGTTTCTTTACTAAATTGTATACAATTTGTCTGAGACTTGGATCGTTAATAACAAACTATTTTTGAACATTTGACAATCTTTTTAACACTGTTTCGTAGGCATATCGTAATATAATGATTTTCTAATATAATATAATGGCTACGTATATGAAAGTCGAATTGGTGTTAGCAATTATATCTAAATTCGCGACTGAAAATCTCTCTTGGATTGTAAGACAATTAGTTCGGCGAGTTTGACCATAAACAAGTTCGGATGTTCTGTACTGAGGATACTGTAACTAAAAAATTTACCTCTTTGTCTCATTGCAAGTGCAAGGGTGATATCGTTAGATGTTACTGAAAAGGTTGATTGAGGCTATCTGAAAAACAGGATAATTATTATGATTATTTATTAATCAGGATTGAAATCGGTTTTTGAGGCATCTTTGTGTCCTCCAGGGTCACACAGCTTACCCGTTGAGTCGGTGAAATAAAGCGGATTAACGTTTCGAAAATGGAACAACTCTTTGGCGTTGACGCCATCAGCCATTTTTAATTTTGATATTTTTCTTTCCTCCGCTGGAGGATCGCCGTCTTCGGAGGGCTGTGAATCGAGAGAGTTGGAATCTGAATTTGTCAAATTATCAGAATTAGGCTTGATAGAGTTTTTGGAGCGATAGATCGGAAATGCTTTGCGCTGGTCCAGGCCCTCAGCTGATTTTGGGGCAATGCCCTCCGCGGGTCCCCTAGTGCGTATGGATCTATCTTGGCCTCCGTCTCGGCATGGCAGCTCTCTGCGTTAGTTTATGGTTTACGAGGTCGAGGCGTAAGGTGTCGAGTTTCGGAGTGCGCGGCTATGCGTTTGACTGCCAGCGCGTTGGCTTTGACGGTAGCGTGGTCGCTACTTGATTCGTGCCCTTGCTCTATATCACTCTTCGCTTGAGAGCGAGTGACGACGTTGATATTTTTCACACGGAACGGGGTGGCCATCTGCTCGAACAGTAAAGGTCGTTGGATTTTTGTTTTCGCCATCGCTATTGCTAGTCTCGTCTAATTGACGCGCCAGCTCTTGTAACGTGATTTTAGAATTTTCTATTATATGCGATGTTGACTTACAGGTGAAAATGCAATTTATTTTTGTTTCCGAAATTGCTTTTCCATTTTTATTTCAATTTTGTTGTGCTTTTATATTGTTTTGTTTGGGTTTGGGAATGGGGTCTGGTGTTGGCGGAAAATAAACGCGCGAACAAAAAAAAGAGGCTAATAATAACGATATTTTAATAGCTTAGCCTAGTATAAATAGCGTTGTAACCTGAACCCGACTGGCGGCGAACCACGCGGCGAGAAAAATGAGGCCCGAGTTTCGAGAGGTTGTAAGGCTCTCGATACCCGCTGAAAACGCAGTTCCCGAAATTCTTCTCCCGAGAGGTTGAATGCCCAAGAAAAACTGTGGTTCTATTACTCGTATAACGGCCCAAAATGAAAGGAATGTGTGAGAAGAATTGGGAGCCGCGTGGTCGCTTCTATGGTGTCTGGTTGAATACTGAGGAATATCGACCCGCGTATCGATGGGAAAGCTCACGCGCACGCATTCTAGCCCGCGCGTAGTACGTTCCGGCAAGTGGCGCCGCCTACGGTCGCCCTTGCCCGCTCTGGCCGGCCGCATGCACGAAAGCCCGGTAGCGCGTCATGCCCGTGAAAAACGCGCTAATTCCCGAACAGGTTTTTTCTTCATTTTTTTTTGCTTTTGTTTATTTTTGGTTTGAGTTTTTCTCTCTCGTTTTGATTTGTTTCGATATTTATTTTTATTTGTTTTTGTTTCTTTTTGTTTGGTTTTTCTTCATCATCGCTCTCACTCACGGTCTTACATACAGGTCTGGAACCTCCGGCATGGTGGAAAGTGTCATCATTTGTGAGGCAAAAACATAGTTCCTCACTTATCCATTGGACGCGCTGGCAAGTTGAAGTAATCTTGTAGATATAGATATACAGCAATGGAAAAATTGCTGACAGCCAGTACATGTATTCACAACGTTTCTAGAAATCTTAACTACCTGAAACGCTCCGGTAAAACAGCATAGTGGGGACCCGGCCTCATCCTTCGTTATATTATATAAAATTCGATTGAGGAACCGACAGAGGTGGGCGCGCGGTCGTTGTGCGGGTCCGGCGGTCACTGAAGTTAAGCAGCATTGGAGGCTGCCAATACTTGGAGCGGTGACCGCTTGCCCGTGCATTGGTTTGCGCGTCAACTTCTGAGCGGGAGGCAGTTTGTCTGAGTTTCCCAGGTTTTCCGTAGTTTCCCTGAGCCTTCGTGCAAATGCGATACAGTAGTGCATTAGGAAAGAGTGGCTGCGGTCAACACTCTGGGGGGAACTCTGGAAGGAATGTGGGAAACTCTGGAAGGATTGTGAATGTCGGAAGGAATGGAATCTCTGAGGACCTACATATAACTTTTTTTATTTCATTTTTTTTTAAATATATGTATTGAGGATGCGCCAGTTCGCCTATCAACAAAACCAAAAACGGCCTAAAGATGTATTTTTAGGTTCTTATTAACATTGTTAACAAAGCAAAAATACAAATAAAAGTTGTAGAAACAAGTAATGAATTCAATCCACTGAGAATAAAAATGCATTATAAGGGATCAAATTAGGGCACACAAATTTGTTCATACCCCATCTACTCAAATCGCGGAAGACCAAATAAAAATATTACAGAAGTTCGAACATAGGAGAAGTACAGTCTACTGAAATTATAATTCTCATTCTGCCCGGGGGTTCAGCAGTGAAAAATACTCAATCATTTTCCATTTCTATCGGTCTTACAAGTAATATTGGGTCTGTTCGTTTTGGCTACACTTTTCTACTCTTCTGACGCCTTCCGAGAACTTTCTATTACTATATCTATTGCAATTGCAGAAAGTGTAGCTAAACCGAACAGATTCTATGTTAATCGCGAAAAATCTACGCCTTTACACACCTGTTCGGACCTGCGTTTGTCGTGCAATCTGAGTTTGGTTTGGTTTTCTACGATATCGAATTCCTGTAGTTTTATAACTGGCACGCGCAGTCTTACGGCGTCATTTATGGTATTGAAAACCTTCAAATTTACCTTTCCATGGACGTTTGTTACTAGGCAGTCGCCGGCTTAAACACCCGCACGGATTTTTAAAGGCGGGATGTACTCTTTCTTTAACGTGCGGTTTTCGACTCCTCCATGGAAAGAAGTTCCCGAACGCGCGGGGATTTCCATTAGCTGGTCGGGTTCGTTTGTTCGTTCGATCGGCCATGCCTTGTCTTCACATTCAAGGCATTCCGTCTTGAAATTTACTTTGGATTTTGTCGCGTAGAAGAAACGGGCCCCCAGTAAACCAGGGTACACTTCGTCTGATTAAGCTGCCTAACGTGAGGACCGGCGCACAGTGGGGCCAAATCCCAAAAAGCTGGCCAACACTTTAAAACGTTATAAATTTGGCTGAAAGTCAGTAGGCCGGGGTTTTCGGGGTCACTGATTATGAATCCGAAGTCAAAATTTGAAATAAAAACAAAATGGCCGATTTGACATGAACCACTTTTATAGAGAAAGTACGAAATATATACACATGTTGTATAATACGATAAAACATGCAATCGGTTGATTTAAATTGCACGCATCGTCATCTGAAGACATTTGATTCACAATCAGTTGATTTAACTTTTAAATCGCTGGTGCTTCCTGTACTTGCTGGTATACGTGGCGCAACTAACAATAGAACTACTTCTGGGAGCGACGACTTTAAGTTTTTTCGAGGCAATTCGCGCAAACTTGAAATAAATGGATCGGATATTAATAATGAGTCTGAAATATTGTCTTCCATTGTTTTGGCCCGGGAACACTTTCTTGCAAAATCTTCACGAAACTATTTAATGTATTTATTAGTGGACTCTTGAGCGTCTTCAGACATTTGTCCTATTGGTAATACCGATGAGTTTATCACTTCTGCGCCATGAATCAATACCTTATGTACCGAAGTTGACATGTCATGTTATGTCTGTAAGGCATAATCTTAAAATTTTATGAAATCGATTCCATGGCCCCTCGAAATTGTCTGCAATATGCCATGGAAAGGCTTCATCAAGTTTTCATCAACCCCTGTAATAGCAGCAGAAATGCTTGAGTTTTCGAAAAATCGTCGAGCGGTATTCCCATCATTAGAGCTACCGAAACCAGGCTTTGGTTGATCGACTATTAGACCCATTTCGATATGCAAACCCATCTGTATATTTGTTTTTCGGATTCTTATTTGTTCCTCTTCTTTATCACTACGCGCTTGCCACTTTTTAATTTCAAGCTTATATGCTACATGCAAACAACATTCGAAAACCCGTATCCATGCATGCAAAGTTGATAATCCTAACTGTAAATGATCTTCAGATACTTCCTATTGCTAGAATTGCATCGATATTGTTAGTCTTTTGAAGCTGCTTTACATAAATAGCATCGTTGAGTAGACGTATTATGCATGATAGCATTACAAACTTTACCGTCTACCATGGTGAAAACAAGTCGGAAAGAAACTCTTATTTCTTTTCCATCTATGATATTTTCAAAAGGGACAAGATTGTTCTCTTGCTGTTTAATATAATCCATTGCCTCACGAGTGGCTTCAGGACTCTTGTTTGGGAACTTGCAAAAATTGGATCCTAATTGGTCTACAAAAGCGATAAGATAACGGCCTAGGATTTTTACATACAACAAGTCTAGCTTTTGTTTCTTGGTTGTCTGATACAAGCGGCAGTGGAACGATAGAGATAAAAAAAATATTATCATCGGACTTGCTTCCATCATCATTGGTGAACTTTTGCTTGTACGTACTTTGGCCAGAAGTGGCCGAGGTACCCTACCTAACCTTACGCACTACTACAAATTACCGGAATGTAAACTCTAGTTTCCGACTTTTGGCCAACTTTTTGGGATATGGCCCTACTGTGCGACGTGACAACACACTTTGTACGAATAAATAAACCGGTATTTTGAATTTTGTCAGGACGCTTAAATGTTTCCGCATACATCCCCTCGTTCCCCTTTCAAACTAGGTTTGCAAAAAGAAAACCTACGGTTCCTTTGCCGAAGCTGGACGCTAGAGGCGCTGCAATCGAGGGGTGCCATGTGCGACAGAGACAACAATACTCACGCATTTGCATTATAGCCCAACCCGTGATCAAAACAATATCCCTCGATACTAGCAACATCACGAATTCGACTTTAATAGTCGAGTCTCTCCCACCACCGATATTTCATTAAGTTTCCAGACCTGGATGGAAGAGCCAGTAAGAAATTTGGCGACAACACATTGGCAACACCACGCCAAGCGAGAGCAAGTTTTTATGGAAAAATGGCATCTTTTGCCGCTGCATTAAGTTGTGTTCTAGCAGCACAGTATTGCGCATCCTCGCGTGAATGCTGGTGTTAATATTGCAGTACGAAAATACAGAATATTGGCGGTACATTTGGAGCATGTTCGTTGCTGGGTTACTGCAGCATTGCGATAGAAAATTTGGAACACGTTATAGTAAGGTAAGGGCTCATTGGAGGTACGCTGTGACGCTCCATTGCCGGTAGAACCAAGGCACGTTATCGCGGCATTGAGACGGAAAATTTGGAATACGCTATTCGGCAAGGTGACGGCACATTGGCGGCACACTGTGACGGCCCGTTGCCAGCATTTTTGGAACACGTCGTACCCTTTCACATAGGACTATTTGGCCATACAAGACGGTCAAAATTATTTCTTTCGATGTTTAATTTGTAATGTCTCTCTCATTGACTTTAGGCTATAAGGTAGGGTTGTGCGATGAATAATGTGTCCTAAAATATTGGGTTTTATAGAAAATAATAAAACTATATTCTTAACTTAAATTTTGATTTCCTTCTAAAACTAAACTTAATATAATTTATATAACTAAGATGATAATGGGTGCCATGACTCTTCTTCGTTCTGCTCACTAACTGTGTCTTTCTGGAGCCTCCTCCGAATCTGTATCTGATGTGAGTCATCTTCAGAGTCTCATTCGGCGGGAATCATGAATTCAATTGCATCCTTCGCGAACGGCATTGATTTTTTTAGGGGTTGGTGTCATGCTAGTGATCAGTGGGTCGGAATTTAGTAATAGCCTGTTTATAATATCAAGGTTGAACTCTGCCCGAATATGAATTCTCCATTATTTTCTCGAAAAAGTGCGGATAAGTGCGGCGGATTTGATGATGATTATATTGTGAAAACTATCATTTCGCAATAACAATTGATGTAATGACCGGGACGAACCCGGAAATACAACAAAAAGCTTTTTATGCGTAAAAATCTGATAGAAAGTGTAACAATTCTGAACTTTTAAAAATGACGACAAAACCTATATTCAATTAACAAATAACACAGCAAAACGTTTTGAAAGTATGTGTTCTTACCTGCTGGATAATCCATCCATAACAATATTTTCAAATAAATCGCTATTATGAAAAATGTTTAGTTTTCTACTACGACAGTCAAACTTAGAAAGCCGAAAAAGATACGTAAACTTGCAGCGATGGTAAAGTTCCGACTGAAACTAGGGCGCAGGTGTAACCGATGAGAGCCGGGAAAGGGTTGCCAATTGTTGTCTAGTCATTTAACAATAATAATAATCGGCTTTTTTACCTGCGTCAAATTTGAGAAATTGATTTATGACCAGCTAGATCGTTAGAATACCTGTATGAGCGCTCCCTCGTCGGCATAAACGAGACCCGCTATTGCGATGTTGTGACCGGCTTAATGGTGCTCTGCATTACCGGTAGGACAGGAGGGAATAAATGGAGGGAAAAATAAATAACTTGATTGAATAGAATCGCACACACGTACCGGTCGGTGTGCGCAACGCCCGCGTATGACTGAGGGCTATGCGTAATGCCCGTAATTATTTTTATCCGGAAAAGTACGAGGCTGGGATTCGAACCCGCAACGATGAGCTGGTTTAGAATTGCCTTCTTAACCAGCCCATCGGGAAGTTGCGGGTTGCACGCTAACCACTCGACCATCCGACTGGTTTAACTTATTTAACTAATTCTAGGATCATGACATGTGTCGAAGCAAATCTACTTATGGATTTAATCATGGACCTTGTTTTTTCCAGCAATGGAACGTCACAGCCGTCAATGTGCCCTAACCTTGCCGGAATAACGTATTCCAAATTTTCCAAATTTGTGTTTCCAAATTTTCCGGTATTTTGTCTCGCGATAAAAGGGGTTGGCGCTTGGTTCGCGGGTCGCGAACGCGAATAACGTATCCACATTCCGAATGTTGCGTAGCGCAGAGCGTTATAGCAGCAGTTACATCAGCGTCCATTTCCGTTCAACACGTGAACGAAACTGCGAAACTTTGCGAGTGCGGAGGGACATGTTTTACCGTAACATTTATGACACGAATCGCGGCATGAATTCGCAGCGTGAATCGCCCGTAAGTGTAGAGTCGGCTTAAAAGTTTTTTAAAAACGATCTTGCTGGCCACTTTTTAAAAATCGCCAAAGTCCTGAAATTTCGAACAGCCGCAGCGGTGGTCCTGTTCGAATTATGGAGACTTATTGGGGGGGGGGGGGTTCCTGAAAGGATTTCGAAGACTTAGACAATGCCACTTGGTTCATCCTGATATCTCGATTAGTTTTGTCGGAAATTGCAATTGATAAATGGCCGAAAAAGCAGAAACGGGTATGGAAGAATGATTATTATTATATCAGGACGTTGAATAAGTTCTCACACTTTTCGAACAGAAGGCGTTACCAGAACTACGTGCGTATAGTTTGAGATGGTAACGCATCTATAAGAAGTACTATAAGCAATCTTGAAATTTAGTTCATGTCATTTCGCCGAAGTGTGAACAATGTTTTTTTTTTAATGTTAAACATGTCATATTTCGAGCCAAAAAAGAGTATTTGCGGGGAACTTTACTGCACTAATTTAGTAAAAAAAAAATCCAGCTGCAGCACATA
Organism: Ophion obscuratus; assembly: GCA_964007375.1. Taxonomy (NCBI): domain Eukaryota; kingdom Metazoa; phylum Arthropoda; class Insecta; order Hymenoptera; family Ichneumonidae; genus Ophion; species Ophion obscuratus. Next base: position 44,913,998 of record OZ023313.1, read on the forward strand.
GAATTCTTGTTAAAACTCATGGTGACTATACTCTGTCGCAAACAACATGCAGAGATTGGCTTAGACCCTTCAAAAAGAATGATTCTGATGTGTTGAATTGGAGGCATTACTTTATGAAGACTCATGTCAGACGATAGCTGAACTTGCAGAATCATTAGAAGTTGATCAAACAACAGTTTGGAAATGTTTTAAAGCATTGGGAATGATTTTTAAAAATAAAGGATTAATTGTCACGAAAGAAGAACGAGAACTTCAGAAAATTCAGCATCCCAATATTATGTTAAATTAAATATTGGGATGTTGAATAAGTTCTAGCTGTTTTTTCGTCCTAAGTCATCAATCTTCGTACTTTCACTTCCCAAAATCACCAATTGTCATTTAAAATCGTGGAAAATATATGGAATGTAGATTAACCCCCTAAGCTTGGAATCCGGTAAAAATGCAAAAATACGTGAACTTAAACTTTATCCCCCTTTCCAAGTGTTATCAGTTTCTATCAATTTACTGCACCCCGATTAAAGGGAGGGGGAAGAAAGAAAAATGAAGGGTGGTTGATCCCGTAGTTTTTGTTTTTTACACTGTGCCCATAGCGAATTTCTAATTGTTTTGCATAAGAATAATTATCGTTTCTGTTCCACTGTTTGTGAATCGATGGACTGCTTGCGGGTGAAACTGCAAAACGAGCGTTGACATGCTTCGCTCTCAGGAGTTGTTTCACGCCTTCAAAGCGTTGTTCCGCCGATAAAAAAATGTATCTAATAGTTTGTAATGCTTTACCGCGTTCCAACAAAATCGAAGGCGAATACAACCGTGATGTTCCTGCTTAGGGGCATCTTTGTGTCGCTTGTCATCATAAGAGTATCGGTATCGGACATCATTACGGTATTAAATTTAAGTTTAGTAAAGCTTCTGCGGTAATAGCGTACTCTGCATTGAAATCGTGCGACGGGCAAATTCACAGTCTTCGAATCAAAGTCGAATTGTTAAATTGTCAAATAACAATTGCCGAGCGATAGATGCGAACACTGAAATAGTATTCATAAATATTATTGTCCCGTTGAGCAACATATTCTTTTCTTGTTCTTCATTGATCTATATATTTTGCTATTTGTAAATATTGATCTGAGATCCCTACTTGGACTTAGTTCTCGCAAAAATGAAAATGATCCTGAATTAAAATTCAGCCAAAAATATATATCAAAAACATTGAATTATATATTATATTGAAATATTTATAATACCTTTGCTTTTCTTTTGTCTGGTATCATAATTCAACGTCTTCAATTATATCTGCAATTATTCTTAAATGTCTTTAAGAAGGCTCGTGTCGCCGATAATTCCTTAAGGACACAGATTTATTTTCGCAGACCTAGATACGCCCAATCATAGTTCAACGTCGAATCTTTATTAAGTTCCAGTCCTTTTCGAGCAAAAAAAAAAGAAACCCGAAGAAATTCCCCACACTTATGAGAACTGTGAATTTAGCCGCAGATATAATTTCTTACTGATATATTCGCGGCCCTCATTGACAATAAAATTTCAGATACATTTGTGATTCCGTATATAAAATTGTAAAATTCACAATAGACTTTCCAGATTTTTTTTCCGACAACAATCCAATTTAATTTAACAAAACTTCGAAGTCGCTCTTCTGTTTGACACATCTATGTCGAAAAAATGAATCAATATTCTTTAGCTTTCATCGATAAAACCATTCACTCTCATTAATTGTGTCCATAATTATAATTTAATGCCATTCATGAAACTACTGAATCATTATTATATTTCAATATATTAAACTATTTTAATACCGCAAGAAATGAAATATTCAGAAAATATTGACGGTGTTTTTCCATACATGCTCAATTGTTTTCTCTTGCTTAGAAAATCATATCTATTAGAGAAAAATTACAAAAAAAAACATAAGAAAAAATATGTATGTAGTTTGCTTTGGGTGCATGTGCAGGGAATAAATTCCCTGCAGCCATCTCGTTCAAAATTTCACCGATGGGGGATTTGCATGTTTCGTTTTCCGATCTTCTAAATTCCTGCAACCAGTCCCACGTGCTTGGATTCATCGTAAATCCACTTCATCTAAGCTTGTTTTCTTTTGGTGCTTTCAATAGAACGAGCTGAAAAAGCTATGATTACATGCAAATTTCACATAGGTGGGAACGAAGAGTGACCTGCGATCGGACGTTCGTCTGATGTTGCAACTGGCGAGATACGGGAAAGCACCAATAACTACTACACAAGGTCACCAATTGGCACAACGACTGGGAGCCGTGAGTTACGTCGAAACGTCGGCATTGACGCAACACGATCTCAAGGAAGCATTCGATCAGGCGATAGTGAGTGCTCTTAATACAAGAAGAGGTGGAGCCGGTTTGATGTCACGACGCAGGAAGCCATTGTCGATGTGGCGAAGATGGTTGTGCTGCTGGGAGACAACGACTTCGAACGAGATGTAATTTTGCAACTAAGACTTGAGAGGGATAGAGGGTTGAACGAGGGAAAAAACACGAATGAACTCTCTAGATTTTGCATTGGGATTATCCGTACCCACCACTGCCGCGCAGAGTCTCATTCTGTTCTGCAATCAAATAATAACCGCGAGAAAAAAGAAAAAAAGAAAACTAGAAATGGCAACGAAAACAAGTATAGATACTCCGTTCGGTAGCGGAAAAACATATTTTTGGATTTTGTGTTTGGAGCTTCAAGATAGGGCTCGCTGTTCTTGCGAAAGTTTACACAGTTTACACAGTTCATATACATTTACGAAAAAAAAATATAAATGAACTGGGTTAAATTACAGAGAGTATACTTTTTCTGGAAAGTCCTCGGGTCAGGGCTGTGTTGGAATTCGCATGACGGTCGGCAACCAATATGTGTTCTGCCTATATACGGGATATAGGGATGCGGATTTTTGCGCCTGAATGATTTCGTTATTTGGCTCCGGTGAGTGTCTCGAGAAGCATAACGTGATAATATCTGAGAGCTTAGGAATCATCGATTGGATTTTTTTCTTCGACGATAATCGCATGATAGAGGTGCGTAATAGTATCGATACTAGCGAAAGGAATGGGGGGTACAAATAAGCCTCCGCCGTTTGACAAAAAATGTTCCCAACAGGAGGTTATGGTTGAAATTGTCAGATGTAAAACGTCATACCAATGTGATGCTGATATAAAATCGCAAATATTTCAAGGTTATGGTCTTGCCAGATATCCAACCTTATGGTATGACTTTTACATCTGACAATTTTAACCATAAGCTCCTGGTGGGGCCAACTTTTATTGAAAGGCGGAGACTTATTTGCACTCCCAATAGAAGAAACATAAAAATTTAAAAATTAGATTCTGCCGGCTGGGTGGACAGACTACACTCTTTTTATATGTATATTCCTGATGCCTACCGCGGACGTAATGAATTGTAAACGCTGTTCTTACATTTTCAATCACTAGTTTTACTGGGCTCTTCGTTGGTTGTGATTTATGTTCTCCTTTTTCCTTTAGACTTTTTCCTCTTCTTTCGCGATCATAATTGGAAGCTCCCTCGCCTTCACAATTACTCCCATGTTTCTCCTATATAAATGTTTTCAACTATTTCATAGTCACTATATTTTTCCCGTGGTCCGGATTTTGTTCCTATCTTCCACGTTTCGAAGGGCGTCGAATCGATGCTAAATGTGTTTCCTCTCAACGAACTAATCCACCAACGACATCGACCGGCAGAGATGAGTGATAATCGCTCATGGAAAACAAACAAAATAAAAGAGTAATTCGCGAAAAATCAAATGAGTAAGTAATATGATTTTTTCGCATGCAGAATTGTTGCTACGAGTTGCGGACCGATTTTTGTTGAAGGGCGAATTTTCGATCATTTTGTTCACTTGTATATTTTTTGAATACTCAACTGAACCACCAGTGCTCTATTTTCGAACAACGGTTTATTATTTCTTGCCTTCAAGTGAGAAAGAGGGCAGGGGCGGGGCTTCAGCTCGATAATCAGGACAAAAGTGAATTTTATCCTGGTTATTGGAGTACGGATTATTATTGGAGTACGGATACGTTGTAAGATGATCGTTTTACACTCTCATTTATAATAATGCGCGATTCGCGAAATATTCGTTTGTAACGTTCCAAAAGCAGATCGTTGCTGTACACGGTGTATCACTCCCCAATATGGACCCGCAAAACTGACCTTGACCCCAAAACTCAAGGTCAAATTTTTGTATTGGCTTGAAAAATTCTACCAAATGAGAGGAACAAAAGTCAGAAAGGAAATATGGGTCGCAAATGAGCCCGTCACCCAGAACATAAAAAATGAAATATAAAAAAATCTAAAACATGAGTTTCCCGGATCGTGAGTAGGAGAAACACAATAATAGTGAGTTCAACACCAAAATAAAGCCCTCCATTACTCAGCCACGGGATTCGAAAGATTTGGTCGTGTCTCTATGTTGCATTGTGTCCGACTGCTTATTCGTGTCTCTGACTCTCTGTCCAATCATGTCTGACTGTCTTGGTTGTTTAACTGTCTGGTCGTGTCTCTTGGTATTATCATCTGTTACTGTCTCGCCGTGGCTAGCTGCCTTGTCGTTTGATCGTCTGGTCGTATCGTGTGTGACCATGGATCGTTACCGACGTCACCATCGTGGTCGTATGCGAGATGGACAAGACCAACGCCTGATGATTCGCGCTTTTAATCAGGCTTTTGGAAATTATTTTCGAGCTAACGAAATTTATGGAGAGTGGCTGCTCCAGCGTGCCCATGGGGGACGGCTAAGACCTGGTACAACTCCAAATCGGCGTGAATTTCAACGTCTTGATGAGCGCTTTAATGACCAGGAACGGTTTACCATTCAGGGCGCTGGACATCGGAGGGCAAGACGTCCTCGAGTCCATTGGAGGATCGAGGAGCGGGGCTCTTGCACGGGCCTTTCCTGTCATGACCGTACACCGAATAGCCGCTCGCGTTGGGGTAGCGCATATGACAGTTGGTCGCATAATTCACGAGGAAGGCCTTCGACCGTATCGTGTGCAATATGTCCAAGCACTGCACCCTAGGGACAATCAAGTTCGTTGGAATTTTTGCCGCTGGATGCTCCGGAAATTGTAAAGAGACCCTCGATTTCATGAGCACGTCCTGTTCACTGACGAGACGAGCTGCTCGAGCACCGGCATTGTGAATAGGCAAAATATTCGCATGTGAACTGACAGGAACCTTCATGCGATGGTGCAACGAGTCCACCAGGGTCGATTTAGCGTCAATGTTTGGGCAGGTATCGTTGGTGACAACATCATTGGTCCGGGCATTCTTCCGTCGCGGTTGAATATTCGAAATTATCTGGTTTTGCTGTAGCGCGATTAAATCCATCGCTTACGAGAAATTGTTCCGCGGCAGAATCGCCAAGGCCTTCTCTTTGTGCACGATGGCGCCCCACCACATTTTGGTCGGGAAGTTCGTGCTTTCCTTCGCGAAGCCTTTGGAACGCCGTCGGCCTGCGCCATGTTCATGGCCACCACGTTCTCCAGACCTTAATACTTTGGATTTTTTCTTGTGAGGTGCGCTAAAAGCCATCGTTTCTAGATCTGGCAGAGCGATCAGAACGCCAGTGCATCTGAGACGCCAGATAGATGATGGAATGGCCCAGTTGAGACGAAACCGACAACTCTTGGCTAGAATTCGGACAAATTTAGAGGAAAGGCTGCAAGCATGTCTGCGTAATGGAGGTAATGTGGAAGCTGGAGAACAAGCCTGTATGATACGAGCCATCGGTATAAATGGATCGGTTCTATACCTTCGACGGCACCGCTAACGTCGTGGCCTGCGGTAAAATCAACCAGGCGATAATTAAAAAGACGGCAGCGAGGGTTTGGAGTCGGTAAATACCCTGGGCGTGAACCACGGAGACCTGATCGCTACCTGATCTCACATGCGCACATGCACGCACGCACGCACGCACGCACGCACGCACGCAGTCTCACACACACACGCGCGCGCGCGCGCGCACAAACACACACACACACACGCACGCACACACACACGACTCTTAAAGGTGTGACAACAGTGGCCTCAAAAGTTGTTGTCATTTACCATGTGCCTATCCGTCCACCTCCTCGTGGTGAGAGTCAGACAGTGGTAAAGTTATTTTTTTTTTCGAATAATAGAATTCACTGGCAAGTGATAGAGGGTTTTATTTTGGTGCTTAACTCGCTATTGTTGTGTTTCTCCTATCCACAATCCGGGAAACTCATATTTCCGAATTTTTAATATTTTATTTTTTATTTTCTGGGTGACAGGCTCATTTGTCACCCGTGGGTCCGTTCTGACATTTTTTCCTTTCATTTAGTAGGATTTTTCAAGCCAATAAAAATTTGACCTTGAGTTTTGGGGTCAAGGTCAATTTTGTGGGTTCATGTTGGGGGTTGATCTTCGCCGAAAGTGACTCGGAGAATCACCTGGCGGAGTGGTGACACATCATTTGTATACACCCTGTACATTCTTCTCTAACCTTATTATTATTATCATTATACATGTCATTGCAATCAATCATCGTAAATATATACTGCGGATATCATCATTATTTCTTTTTATAGCGAAAATGGAGTGTTACTTTCGTAGAGAGTGAAACGCCACATTAAAGAAAATGTGCTAAAGCTCCGGTTATTATAATTATTTTTTAGGACTAAACGACGGTACGCAAGAACAAATGATTTTTTAAATGCCGACGTGATGTATTCAGAATAGCAATTTTGAGAAACGTGGTACCGTGCGCTTCAATTCTGCATAATAAAACTGATGGTATTTTTATATACGAGCATTCCTGCTTATATACTAATAATTCTCTGTAATTCCTACATCGTTCCATTGTCATTCTAGCCTTTATGCAAATTAACTGATAAATCGTTACCCTTCTACATCAAAAGTAAACGATAATTAACTTAGAATTTGCCCAGAATTCATAAAAGTTCTTTTTCAATTGACATGATATAAAAATACGAAAATATGTTCCGAACTTACGCCATGAATATCGATCGAGGTAGTTTATTTCTCGACACAAAATTTCACACGATTCATTCTGTGTTGAAGATTCATCTCAAATTCATTGGCAATTTTTACCCACAATACAAATAATGCTATCTTCGCCAAAAATTTTCACAGGATAATGGAGACAGTTATGCACGTTATTAGGTTTGAAAGCAGTTAGTCATTGCACTTGGAAAATTTCAGTTGCTGATGTTACACATACCATGCTGTCGGGTAACCTTTGGACAGGGCCAGTCATTTATTTTTTTTCACATTATTCGTACGACAAGCTAGTCCGATGAACTGAACGGATGAATGTTAAAGATTACGGACCTTTTTTAGTCAAAGATACACCCTACATACAGACATACATAGATTCGAGAAAAAAATCAAATATACACACTTTTAGCTTCTTATGAAGACATGCGACATGTGCTAGAATTTTATAGTCAATGAACGCAGTGAATATGTCAACAAAAGATATTGACTGCATCTAACTTTATTATTGTCTCCAATAACTGTGTTGAATTACTTAGCTGTTAATTATTTCTCTTTCAGATTTGAGGAAGCAAAATTTCATGAAACGTTAAAAAAATCGTTATCTGACCCATGGAGACAAGATACCAGGAGACTAAATTCCCATGCAAAGCCACTGAAAAAAGCATGGAGACTAAATACTAGGAGACTAAACCACGGCCTTACATACAGGTCTGAAAATTCTAATGCGAGCAGCAGAGATTAGTAGGAAGATGTACAACGCTCCCCTTTTGGTGTGCCTCGGAAATGGCGCTAAATCGCGGCGGCGAATTCGGGAATATAATTTTGTGATCATCGCCTCTGTCGAGGTTGCAGATTCCCTTGTAGCTGCGTAAGTCGTGATCACCGCTCATGCTGGTATCGCAGTCAGTGTAAACAAGAATGGGTAGCTCGGCGGGGGAAAAGTCTCCGCCCCTCGAAAATCGTTCTTACTCGACAGGCGAACGAGTGAGGTTTTCCGTCCGATCGAGCTGGACATATATATGTGGCTGTACTGCCCATTGGAATATGCTGTAACGGGTCGGAATTTGTTACAAATAAAATTGGTTCGGGACTCGACCAGGGAAGAAATTAGTTGAGACTCGGGTGTTTTGGTATTTTACTATAAAAAAAAAACAATTTATTCAGTTTTTATTTGTCGCGATACAATAGAAAAGACCGCCTTGTGTAGGTGTAGTGTGTTGTTTGTGTTGTTCTTGTAGTTTCCGCAATGTTTTTCTCCGTCGGTAAATGCTCACTTCGCGTAATTACTCGGATGGTAACGCTTCCGGGTGCGACCCGCGTTAATTATCATACGTCGATAATCTTTACCCCCTCCCTGACTCGCTCCAACGATCGCGGCGTGGTCGATCGTGACGCGCAGGCTCGCTCAATGTTTACGTTTTTTTATGTAAGTGTGCGTGTGTGTTGTTTTTTTTATGAGTATCGGGACGGTCGCAAATTAAAATACGCTTTTCGTCCTTTATGCTTTCCTAATACAATTGTTCTATTTACTATTCGATAATTGCTTCTCCTATGTTGTTAGTAATTCCGATTATCCTTTTTCTTAACTTTTTCTCTTAGTCTATAATATTTTTATTTGTACGTTTCATTATTTTTATATTTTAACCCTTCTCAATTTTCTTTTACCTTGACCCTCCATCCACCACGTGTTCCTTTCCTTGCGGTCAGTATTAACGTCGGCTGAGTGCCGGCCAGGGTTTTCAGAAGATTGAGAGTACTTTATGACTCTGGTGGCTCCACCTTTTAGCTGCTTTACTGCCACTTTGCTTTAAATTTATCTTTTAACCCTTCTCATTTTCTTTTACCTTGACCCTCCATCCACCACGCTTTCCTTCCCTTGCGGTCAGTATTAACGTCGGCTGAGTACCCGCCAAGATTTTTAGATAATTGATAGTACTCTTCTACTCTAGTGCCTCCACCTTTTAGCTGTGTTGCTTCAAGTTAATTTTTCAACCCTTCTCAATTTCTTTCACCTTGACCCTCCATCCACCACGCTTTCCTTCCCTTGCGGTCAGTATTAACGTCGGCTGAGTACCGGCCAAGGTTTTTAGATAATTGAGAGTACTCTATGACTCTAGTGACTCCTCCTTTTAGCTGCTCTGTCGATTTTCCGCCTTCCACACTTTCTTTCCCCTAGGGTCAGTATTAATGTGCTTGGTACCGATCGACTTCCCAGCCAAAGAAGGAGTGCCTTTCCCCAAAAATTCCCGTCCGTTTATATGCCTACTTTACCGCCTTTTCGTTTCCCCTTCTCTTCTGTCTTCCCTTAATTCAATTAGCCGGTTTATCCGGTGTATACCGATTTTTCTTTCCACTTCTCTTCCTTAATTCGATTGGTGGGTTTCTCTGGGTTTTACCGGTTTCTCTTTCCCCTTCTCTTTTGTCTTCCCTTAATCCAATTAGTGGGTTTCTCTAGGGTTTACCGAATTTTCTGTGGGTCCGAGCTATTTGACCTTCTTTTTGTGTTGATCTCACTCTCGCTTACCTCTCCCGAAATCGGTTAACTCTTTGAAATTCTTGTGGGGTTATTTGTTGATAAGACGAACCTGTACGTTTCAATGCATTAAATGAATTTCAAAGCGAAAAATATGTATCGAGATAATTGTTTTGTCTAAGTTGCCTATTTATGCAAAGAATGCGGGTTAAACAAATCAACGACGAAACGCGTTGAAAAATAAAACGCCGAAACGACCGTGGAAGGTTGGAAAAGAAAACTTGAGCCTTTGCCGCGGTCGTTTCCGTTTTTTTCCAACAGTAAACATCATGTATAAGCGTGTATCATAAATGTTTCTTTATTCTAAACGAGCGCCGTGACTGAGTTGGCAGCATGACGGATTAACGATGCTTACGGTCCGGGTTCGATACACGGTATATCGATTTTTTTTTTCTTTATTTAATATTTACTAAATTTCGAACTTCCTCGCGCTTTAGCTACTTTCGCCTGCCCAGGCATTATCTATTATATTTAATTCATAGATGTTTAATAAAAAAAAATACATTTCTACCGGGGATCGAACCCGCGTCGTCTACACTCAGAGCCCGAACGCTGATATCTCAAGTGCGAGGCTTTTGTGACTGCAAACGTGCCTTACGTGTACACACTTATCCAACCTTTGAACCAAAAAAAATCGCTGCAGGACCAATTGCATATTGTTTTTATGACCGCAAAGTATTTTTGCAGCCAAAAGAAAACGATGTTTCCAAATTCCTAGAGTGGTGTTATCCCTTAAAGAAAAGAATTTGATATTTTTAATCGTTGCAAATGTATATTCCCCCTTAAAGAGTTTAAAGAATCTCGTACGTGTTAGTGAAAATCGGCAGAAAATTATGAAGCAACTAGTCCTCTTCTTTGATGTTCGCTATTTTAGACCATCGCTTCGTTGCCTATCTAACAAGGAAAGGTTGCGAGGTGTTTCTTCCGATTTCGATGAAATTTGGCATGTTTGTAGAACAGATAAAAATAGGCAGTATGTATTTTTCATGTCTGCGGAAGCCAATATTTAAGGAGTGAAACGCACCCTTGAAAATACGGATGATTTTCGTTTTTCGTCGATAACTCTTTAACGATACGAGATATGAAAAAAATTCAAATTGCTACAACATTTCTTTTTCCGTACACTATACATTGGAACTGAGAACGATGCAGATAACAATAAATTTTATATTGTTTATTGCAAAAATGCAATTTTTTCAGACCTATTTCCGAGAATTTTTAACCGATTGGGATGTAAATTTGCATATATATATTGTAACGGTTCGCTTGCCCAGGTGGGCATCCGTCACATTTAGCACGCAATTATTACACCGATTCCGAGATAATTGCGTGAGATGGCCCGTGGTCGGACCAACCGGCCATCCCACCGGTAGGGCAGGACGCTCGCACCTAGCATACGGAGCGCGCCTGCGACACCTTGCAAAGAGCTCCGCCCATCGCGAGGGCCAGAATAACCGCTGATTCGTGGTAGTACCCGCCCTCTGTCTAACATCTCGCGAGTGTCGCCCTGCGATCACTCCCATGAGATAAAAGTGCGCCCCAAAACTCATCACGACGCCTCTTCATACTTGCTGTATGCCTGATATGGAGGCGAGAAACAATCTGGACGATCATTCCCCTGAAATCGTCTACAGTATACGAATGTCTCCAAAGTCACCAGGACGGTCACCCCACCAACGGAGCGTCTCCCGACGATGTAATCCCCTACCTAGCACCCCAGAATCGCTAGAGAAATGGAATTTCTCCTGACGTGCCTGAGGCTATTTAAGGGCGTGCACGAGCCCGAGAGGCACTCTTCGCAAATCACTCATCATACTACGTGGAGTCAACTTGTCATCCGAAACCTCGGATCACCGGATGGAGGCCTCGCGGCCTGACCCTTGGTCCCATCCAAGAATAAACCCAGCTTCGTGGTAAGGTGCTCTGTTTCCTTGAGAAGCCCCAGCATTGCGCTGGAAGTCCTATCTCGGAAACGGAGACTGCGTGGTGATTGCTAGCTAGGGAATCTTAACAAAATCCGACCAATAGTCGGATGTTGGTTAAGATTAGGGCCATTGATCGCTATCCCCGATATCCCACGGCTAACTACTCGAAGTGTGCAGTCCGAGGAATGCCGGTCGCGCTCCGCTGCACAACAGGGAATATTCTTGACCAGCTTCACTGGTCTTTGGTCCTCCTTGCCTGGCACCAAGGAGATCAGCCGTCCCTCTCGGACGGCCCCGCTATACGCTCTCGAGGGTCGCAGGGAAACCCGTCCTCGAGCTTGCGTGTTATCCAACGCTAGCTTCCCTAGCGCGTGAGCGACACGGTGTGGCACCCGTGCGCTACGTTGCACTTTGCAACAAGTGCCAACCGGAATTACCGCCAGAAAACCGATCCCGACCGCGCGAATAATAAATTCAACGGGCTGTCGCATTCTCGTTCCAGAAGCGACCCCGAAACCGGCTGTACGCGTATACGACGTCGCTCGCGGACTGTGCGAGTGCGAGCGAGACAGAGAGTGTGTGAGAGAACGAAAGGGAAAGAGAGCGATCGTGACAACGGCTCAACGCGCGAGCACGGACTTCGAACACACTCTTCCTGTCCCTGTCCTTACAACAGAGACGTCATCACTCTTCCCGTCCCTGTCCTTACAACAGAGACGGCACCACTCTTCCTGTCACCGTCCTTACAACGGAGGCTGCGCTTCTCGCCGCCCATTCCAGGTCCCGGGAAACGTACTAACAAACCGACTAACATGCCGATAACCACAAGATCTAACTCACAATTATCGTCCCACTTCACCCGAACTAACAAATACGACAATCCACAATATTAAATGCCAATGATGACGGATTGAGATATGCGTCTTTGAGACCCTCGAATTACTGAGGCATCTTGCAAAACACCTTAATATCCTACTCATCACTCCCGGCATATCTCTGGTACATCCCCCTTCAGGAAGGCTCCGGGAACCCCGCATCATCCAACGGCAAATACTTGCACCTTAAAATTCATTTCCCGAATCCTCGCATGAATGCTGGCTCGAGAAACGAAATAAAAGCTTTCGTGGAACCACGAAACGTTTCAATATATATATATATATATATATATATATATATATATATATATATATATATATATGGCTGAACAAGAAGGAGCTATGTCATATCTGCTTGTGAACGCAGTACTTACCGAGTTGGGCCTGATACTATTGTTTAGTCCCTATATACAAAATTGTACACCCATTCCCAGAGAAATGATTTAGGAAAACTCTAGTGGGCCGGCTCCCTAATCCAAACGAGAGCCGAGCGTATCGCGGAGCGCCCTAAGACCAAAAATACACAAACGAAAAACTTCGGATTATAAGAACGTCTAACGCATGTGGCGGCACTTTAAATATTCATAACATAGATCACGATAAGATGCTTTAGTTATAAAACGAGATTGCACAGCGACTCGAAGAGTACGTAAAGTATCGACCCTCGACAAACGAAACGTACAAATCTTCTGTACACCAAAAAAATGTACACTCGCCAGAATAAAATCCTCTGGCCGAGGAAGTTGACCCGAGACCACATGCGCCCTCACACATGTATCAACAAAGCCTATCGTGGGGTAAGCGCTACGACGCCGACAAGACCATTTTTTCCGTCCGATTTTTTTCCGCCCTCCAGATAAAGGAAACGCTGCTCCAATTCCTGGAAATAGAGCGACGAATATGACTCGCAGACTACGTCCTGCTCCCACTCTCCATTTTCGACCAATCATCCGGATAGACCTATATTTGATGCCTTTTTCACCAATCCCTAAGAAAAACGCATCATGGAAATTGGATGGATTTTTGGTTTTCCTATATCTCTTAATTAAGGCGTTGAAACTGCCCTTTAATTTTTTAGACAAAACCATCGAATAATCCTTTTGCCATTCCGGGTTAAATCCACATCAATATAAATTTGTTCTATGATGCGATTGCATATTCGTAAAATCCACTCCCCGCCCCCTCCTTCCAACTGGCCGCCTCTCGAAAGGGGGCCGTATCGATTAACTTTGTGCTTTGGAAAGCGAATGAATTACAATTGTATATTAAAAAAAAATTCCACTCCTCTCACCGTATCGGGAACACTATCTGCAGAGATCACGGCGTCTTTGAGTTTCCGCTGCAACTCGTGAACGACGTGATGCAAAACATTTTAATCAGCTTAAAACGCTGCATCTTGTTTGCAAATGCCAAACCAATGAAAGAAAGTGATACTTGAGGTAAAGAAAGACTACGGTGCAAAAAGCAGCTACCCTGAGACAAACTTGAGATCACCTTATTATGAATTGATAAAACGTTTAATAAGAGCGCGTGTTGTTATCTTTGTCGTTATGAGAATGTACGTGTGCTGACAAATTGCGTATATAAATTCAGCAACGCTGATTATTGCGGCAGTTTACGATAAAGAAGACAGTTGTACTTTTTGAGTTCTAAATACAAAAAAATGTACATTAATCCCGTCAACATTATTCGACTTTTATCCATAGCGATAAGTGCTATGAATTTGTCTCCAACTCCAGTCACCGATCGGGAAAAACAGTCTAGTAAGGACCTAGAAAACATAATCATAGAAGCGATGGATCAACCTATGGAAATGGAATTCGAAACCGGTTTGGATTTTCGATCACCAAACGAAATTCATGAAGCGGCCATAATAAAAGATAACAGTAGAGGAGATTGGCAAGTACAACGATACCTCGATCCCGAAATTGATGAAAATGTATGTACGAAAGTTGTAGAAGAATTAAGGAGTAAGGCCACTGTAACGGCCCAAAAAAAAAGGTTTTTTCACTAATTTTTTGCTCCCGAAATTGAAGGTATTTGAAAAAAAACTTTTAATGGTGTTATCGGGCATACATTAAACTTTATTATACAATTTTTTTACAGTAAAAAAAAACAAAATGGCGGTTCCACAGCTATCTTCCCGGGACATGTTTTGCTTCCAGGGCTCCGCGGCACGCAGCACCACTGGTGCACTTTTGAATCTAGAACAAAAAAAAACCATTAATCTAGAGGGCTATAGCTAGAGAATGTCGATCGGATTTTAAAAAGTATCAATTTTTGTGGATTTGGCGTGCGTTTGAAAAAAAAAATTGATTTTTGACGAAAAAAACGGCAAGTTTTTTGTTAATAAAAAATCAATAAATAAAGTTCTTGAAAATTCCGATCGACATTCTCAAGATAATGTAAATGTTCACATCTGGTTAAAATTTCAAGTAAAAAAAATGAAAATTGTTCGAGTTATGCTGCGTGCCATTTTGAAAAACCATGTTTCGAGAAAAACGCGTTTAAAGTTTTGCGAATAGTTTTTTATTGGAAAAAATTAAAAAAAGAAGTTAAAAGGATTTAAACTATTTTTAAACTAGAGGGTTTAAACTATTTTTTAAGCCAATAAAAAAAAATCGATTTTTCAAAAAATTTACAGTGGCCTTACCCCTTAAGTTACGAATACAAGACAAGAGCGGTGGATTACAGGAGATCCAGGACTGATGGAAATAGAAAAATAACAGCTGCTCAATCGAAATTCAGAAAGGTGAAATCAGTGCGGCAATTACGCCGATCGGCTGTAAGTTGACATGTCAAATTTTATTCTGAGACCGAATCATTTTGAATACACATGTGGATCCAGAGGAATACAAAACATATAGTAATAATAATAGTATTCAGACATGAACAATAGACTATTTTCGTTTTATAATATCGCTCGGGAAGGGACGCGTTCTTGATGCGCTCGCTCGAAAATTGATTTGGACGGATACAAACTCCGAGCAGGAAAAACGTTACTTATCTTCTATTGCGCTTCGCGTTATTTGATCGCTTCCCTCGGTGGCTCCTTCTGCTGCTCAGAGACGTGGTAGAGGTCTTTTCAGGCGAATCCAGATTTGTCAGCCTTTACTACGGCAGATTCGGGCGGCCGAACCAATGCTGCTTGGGCCAAACACGTTATTGCGAAATCCGACGATCTCCCATTTGGTTTTGACGATCAGGATAGCGTGACGGTCCCGGAGCGAGAGAGGCCGAGTTATGCTTCTCACTGGAGAGGAAGGTATCCCAAACCCCCCCCCCCCCCCCTTCTCTCACGTAAGCCTCTCTCCTCGTCCAATTGTAAACCTTATTACGCACATATTACTGTACCGGCGAGCGGGAATTCGAATTTTCCTTTCAAATCGGCTTACAGGGCCCATAGTATAAACAAGGGTGGCACCCACAAAGAAAAGTTAACAAAAATAGCTCACTACACGTCAAACAATTTCATCGACACTTCGGACAAAAAGCTGCCTGTCCATGATATGGATCTTCGACGATGGGCCTTACGTGTACGATAAATTGTAGAACTGCAAACCGTAGATTTTAAGGCATCCGCTTTTTGGGCGAGAACATTTAAAAAACAACATCGAATTGTGTCAAGGAAGAATACTAAATATGTAACAAAACAACAGTTATTAAATGCTGATATACTTCAAGACAAAGCTAAACAATTCATAGAAACAGTGAAAGTCAACATGGCCAACGTTGGCGCTGAAAACACATTTAATTCTGATCAAAGTGGATTTAATTTAGAGCTACATACAGGCCGTACATTGGCGAAAGAAGGGCAAAAATCCGTTGAGAGAGTAGTTCAATCGAAAACGTCAACAACTCACAGTTATACTATGCAGCCTTTGATATCTGCGAGTGACAAGCTTTTGGCACCTATGTTGATCGTTTTAAATGAACCTACTGGCAAATTTGGCCCTCGAGTGGGACAAACTATGTTCAGAGCCGAAAATATCTTCCTATTGGCTTCGAAATCTGAAAAATTAACGACTAATCACTTCAAACGTTGTTTTCAAGAAATATATATTACCAATACGGGTCCAGAATCGATAATACTTCTGGATTCTTGGAGCGGTCAATGTCCAACTTCATTTAAAGAAATAGATATGCAAGGGAAGGATATTAAAGTTTTAACCATTCCAGCAGGTAAATATATTTTACCAGTATTATTAGTTGTATAGACAATTAGTTCACATCATAATTGGCAATTCTTGCAGGTTCAACGGGAATGATCCAACCCCCTGATGTTTATGGCTTTCGTGTATGGAAAAACTTCGTCAATCTGCACTTGAGAGACAATATTGTTAACATTCCTTACACACAATCAGTTTTCTTCTCCATGGTTTACAAACCTCTTTAAATATGCGTGGTATAAAAACGGTTACGAAACACACGAGACCACCGAACTTCGAAAATCCGGTAGAATGTTGCTTATCACAAAAAGCAGTGGTATGCGATATGTGCGGTGAAGCAGCTATTATCATTTGTTTAGGACGGCGATGGCAACCGTGCGGGGGGGCGGTGAATAGAATGAGACAACAATCATAATTAGCAAGTACTTTTTTTTCTCCTATAAATTGCATACAGAATGGTTGCAATAGAACATTTTCATCAATAATGGAAGAATTTTAAATACAAATTATCAGAGTGTGTTATACTTATATATTATATAATACCGTGTGTGTGTGTGTGTGTGTGTGTGTGTGTGTGTGTGTGCGTGCGTGCGTGCGTGCGTGCGTGCGTGCGTGCGTGCGTGCGTGCGTGCGTGCGTGCGTGCGTGCGTGCGTGCGTGCGTGCGTGCGTGCGTGCGTGCGTGCGTGCGTGCGTGCGTGCGTGCGTGCGTGCGTGCGTGCGTGCGTGCGTGCGTGCGTGCGTGCGTGCGTGCGTGCGTGCGTGCGTGCGTGCGTGCGTGCGTGCGTGCGTGCGTGCGTGCGTGCGTGCGTGCGTGCGTGCGTGCGTGCGTGCGTGCGTGCGTGCGTGCGTGCGTGCGTGCGTGTGTGTGTGTGTGTGTGTGTGTGTGTGCGCGTGTGTGTGTTAAAAAATGAAAAATGAAATAAAAAATCGACGTCGATACAATCGTTCTGAAACAAACAAAACATGCATTTTTATCTTATTAATCTATGTGACACATTGACATTACTTACAATGATACCAAAGTTGACTGGGAATACTTACAATTGGCTCGGTATATATTTATGCAGGTGGTACGACCTCGACAGTCAGCAGAAAACTCCTCATCTCAGCATAGCGTTCGCGGTAGTCCGCACACTCTTATGGCTTCTCCAAACGCGTCCCGTGCGTGGAAATAGCACGAAGTGCAATACTTCGCTTGACCATTTGTTGTGAAGTAAATGTAATTCACGCAATATTTGACGTTCTGGTCGAGAAGATACATTTGAAGCATGTCCATTTTATTTTCCCGCACATCGTGGTTTTCACTATCAGATCCACTTTCATATGCGGAATCTACCGATTCGATATCACTTTCCAGATCGTCTACATCCATTACGTCTATTCCGTTGTCATCGTCTACGATATCAATCACATCAACTTCGCGGATTTGATCAACCATTATTGCACTTTTATTTTTTCTACAGCTCTTTCGTTTTAAAAACGCGCCTCGGAGGTTGGAGACTGGAATGGGGAAAAATGCTGTCCCGATTCTTTCTGAGATTTCGATTTTTAGGTCTCTATTGAGATGCAGAGTGGTGGGGATGATATTACTCGAATTTTACTATACTTCAACGCTAGGATATGCAACCGGTTTTTCTCCTCAGCCTGTAGGAAATAGGGGGATGGGTAGGGGAAAAAATGGCCTTCTACGATGTCGAAAGATTTTTTCTCAATGTTTGTTTCTTTCTTGACTGTCGGCAAGCGTGATGATGCACTGTAAAAAGGTGACCCTACATCGTGGAGGCGAAGACTGACCTGCTAGGACTCATCTCAAGTATTGAATTTTACGATCTCCACAAAACCGCGTTTGAAAACAACGTATGGAGACTCATAAAAGTGGTTTCTCATAGCGAACATCCCAGTATTTTGGGATTTCGGATTGCTATGCATGCACGACTTGAGCACAGACGTCCTATCGGTTCGCATATATATGTGAGGTATTCCAGCTGAACTCAACCACTTTTGCATCTTATATTTTTTTATTTGGCTCAAATTTTTTGTTGTTGTTGTACCTATTCAAAGAACTTTACTTCATTTTTTTAGAATTTTTTTACTTATACATTTACGAGATATGATTTTTTTTCGAAATTAGAAAAATATCGATGTCTTTTATTTCAAATGCCCATAACTTTGCGAAAAATGGACGAAATCAAGTCTTTTTTTCAAAATGTTTGTTTTTGAGTGTACTTTTTGATAAAAAATATTAAAAATTTGACGACATTCATCTTCTATATCGTTTTACCGCTTAAGGGGTAAGGCCACTGTAAATTTTTTGAAAAATCGATTTTTTTTTATTGGCTTAAAAAACAGTTTAAACCCTCTAGTTTAAAAATAGTTCAAATCCTTTTAACTTCTTTTTTTAATTTTTTCCAATAAAAAACTATTCGCAAAACTTTAAACGCGTTTTTCTCGAAACATGGTTTTTCAAAATGGCACGCAGCATAACTCGAACAATTTTCATTTTTTTTACTTGAAATTTTAACCAGATGTGAACATTTACATTATCTTGAGAATGTCGATCGGAATTTTCAAGAACTTTATTTATTGATTTTTTATTAACAAAAAACTTGCCGTTTTTTTCGTCAAAAATCAATTTTTTTTTCAAACGCACGCCAAATCCACATAAATTGATACTTTTTAAAATCCGATCGACATTCTCTAGCTATAGCCCTCTAGATTAATGGTTTTTTTTTTTGTTCTAGATTCAAAAGTGCACCAGTGGTGCTGCGTGCCGCGGAGCCCTGGAAGCAAAACATGTCCCGGGAAGATAGCTGTGGAACCGCCATTTTGTTTTTTTTTTTACTGTAAACAAATTTTATAATAAATTTTAATGTATGCCCGATAACACCATTAAAATTTTTTTTTCAAATACCTTCAATTTCGGGAGCAAAAAATTAGTGAAAAAACCTTTTTTTTTGGGCCGTTACAGTGGCCTTACTCCTTAAAGCAAAAAATTGTTGATTTTTAAAGGTCGGACACTTTCAATACTTTTCAAAAAATTTAGTAAGAAACTTTAACTTTTGAACTATTTTTAACGCTAGGCTTGGGCAGTCTTTTCCTTATATTTTTCTTGGGCAAAGTCTTGGGCAGAGTCTTGGGCAAAGTCTTGGGCAAAGTCTTGGGCAGACTTTTCCTTATATTTTTTTCATAATTTAAAATCATTTTTTTTCATCACAGGCAAAAAACGATTTTTTCAAAATCGTTTAATTGTTTCAAAAAATTTGCTAGGAAACTTTAACTATATTAACTATTTTTAAGACTAGTTTCATCGTGGGGATATTTTCTCTTCTATTTTGTTCATAATTATAAATAATCTTTTTTCTAGTATCAGTAAAAAAGCGTTGATTTTAAAAGTTCTGACACTTTTTATTTTTTTTCAACAAATTTGCCATGAAATTTTGACTATTTCGACCATTTTTAATGCTAATTTAATCGTAGGCAGATTTTTCCTTCTATTTTGTTCATAATTAAAAACATTTTTTTCATCACAAGCAAAAAGCGTTTTTTTTTTTCTAAAGTGGGACACGTTTAATTTTGTTTTGTAGATTTTCAAGGAAATTTTCTTTCAGTAGAAATCTTTTTTTCAGTATAAGTAAAAAAGCGTTGATTTCAAAAGGTCAGAGTTATATTTATTACATTGATGCTTGTTTTCCGTAATTGGATACACAATGGTAAATTTATCCTTATGTTTCTGTCCTACGCATTCGAAAAAACTTTGAAATTTACGTTTCAGTCCAGTTTCACATTCCCTCAAATATAACGATCTGTCACCTTACATATTGAACTTCCATCAGATTTATATTGTACCATTAACATCACTGGAACGAGTGAGATGGAGTCAGCAGGTGGTACTGCCTGGAAAGATTGTTGTCGCAATCCTTTACTTATAAAGGACCATTTAAAAAAAAAAGGATTACGATCACCGTCCGAAAGTGCTAAAAAAAATACGGATTAACTCAGGAACATAAGTCATGCTAGAGTTGTAGACGTCAAATTTCCTACATCATTAACGACGCGTTGAGTGAAGAGCCTTTCCCGGATAAAAATATTGCTCTTATTGATAGTGACGAAAGCGACATCGTGATCGATAATAACGATGACAGTGACGACACCCAAATTCAGCAATCGCTCGGCAAATATTACTTGCAATCACTTGTTTCATATCATATAATAAAATGATATTTTTACCCTTATTTTTTTTTAATAATTTTTTTTCCGTCAGATACGTTCTCATTTGGTAGCGAAGTAAAGTCGCAAAAGAGCACTGATTCTGAAGTGAGCATAACAACTCGATTACCTTTGGTAAATGAAGTTCTACAGTTTTTGAATGAATCTCCGATATTGTCAAGAGATTCAAGTAAATACAACATTGTCGAATCGTAAATCGATCAAGTTTGTCGCAATCTCAAGAGCAAACTCGGTATTGTCCCTGATACAGAGGTCGATAATGGAGAATTTGTCAAAATGGTCGAACGCATAAAACTGAAATTTCAAATATTTTTTGAATGTGTAGGATAGAAACGTATGGATAAATTTACCATTGTGTATCCAATTACGGAAAACAAGCATCATTGTAATAAATATAACTGTGACGTTTTGAAATCAACGCTTTTTTGACTTATACTGAAAAAAGATTTCTACTGAAAGAAAGTTTCCTTGCAAATTTACAAAACAAAATTAAACGTGTCCCACTTGTTTGAAAAAAAAACGCTTTTTTGCTTGTGATGAAAAAAATGTTTTTAATTATGATCAAAATAGAAGGGAAAATCTGCCCACGATTAAACTAGCATTAAAAATGGTCGAAATAGTCAAAATTTCGTAGTAAATTTGTTGAAAAAAATTAAGAGTGTCAGGCCTTTTGAAATCAACGTTTTTTTACTGATACTAAAAAAGAGATTATTTTTAATTATGAATAAAATAGAAGGAAAAATATCCCCACGATAAAACTAGTATTAAAAATAGTTAATATACTTAAAGTTTCCTAGCAAATTTTTTGAAACAAATTAAACGTGCCCGACCTTTTGAAAAAAAACGTTTTTTTGCTTGTGGTGGAAAAAAAATGATTTTAAATTATGAACAAAGTATAAGGAAAAGTCTGCCCAAGATCAGCCTAGCGTTAAAAGTAGTTAAAAAAGTCAAAGTTTCTTAGCAAATTTTTTGAAAAAAATTAAAAGTGTCCGTCCTTTAGAAATCAACAATTTTTTGCTTTAAGCGGTAAAACCATATAGAAGATGAATATCGTCAAATTTTAAATATTTTTTATCAAAAAGTACAATCAAAAACAAACATTTTGAAAAAAACTTGGTTTGGTCCATTTTTTCGCAAAGTTATTTGAAATAAAAGACATCGATTTTTTTGGAATTTCAAAAAAAAAATCATATCTCGTAAATTTGTGGGTGAAAAAATTCGCAAAAGAATCAAGTGAAGTTCTTTGAATAGGTACAACAACAGAAAAAAATTTGAGCCACATGAAAAAATATAAGATGCAAAAGTGGTTGAGTTCAGCTGGAATCAGTGGCGTAGCTATCATAGGGCCAGGTGGTGCCGTGCACCAGGGCCCTCGAGCTCAGGGGGCCCTCTAGCCTCAGCTTTGAAAAAAATGAAAAATTTAAAAAATTCAAAAAACTGAAAAAAAAAAAAAATTCTTGTGAGCAGGCTCGAGACTCGAGGCTCGAGCCTGCTCACAAGAATTTTTTTTTTCAAATTCAATTTTTTATTTTTTTTAAATTTAAATCAACACCACCAATGATTAAACTCCTTGTTTAACATTTTCAACACATGCGCCAAGCGTCCTCGATAAGCATGTGCTGTTTGTTTGTTATCGTTATTTCAGTTATATGGTAGTTTGGATGAGTCCGCCCGTAGCACATTGGATCAGCTCACGTGCTTGACGGTCGTGAGATCAATTCACAAATTCCGCCCATCAACTTTTTAATGAAGTTTTCATTCGCTCTTGCCTTGCATCAGTTCTTATTTATGATATTTCCGGCGATTTTTTCAACTTTCTGGGGTCTGGGACGTACTACAGTAGTTGATGCTAGGTGTGTCGCTGACTGTTACTGTTGTACTTCGTAATTCCCTACTACCAGCCTTATTTCATCAAGTATCACCACTAATGTTATGATTTCTATTCCGTACATCCATCCATCCGGCACCAAATTCTGGTAAAACTCATTTTCGCAAAAAAAAATTCCGATGACAAGATATGTACGATACAGGTTGCAGCACAACGCTAACCGTATAATGTATGATAGCTCTCAACCTGATCGGCAATAAAAAATAACCAACGTTTTCCTAAACTCAAGTCCAAATTGACAAACGAGCTACTATAGAAACGATAATATCTTCTTATGAATTAACATTGATTTTACCACATTATTACCAAACAAGCTGTTTTATGGTTCTTTTCTGTTGAGCTTGCTGTAATCTATACTAAACATTAACAAGCAATATAGGAAAATCTCAGTGAGTACTCCGGATTTCTAAAATTTCGATAGTTACCAATTAAAAATTATGGAACGAAAAAAGGAACGTAGCGGTGCCGCAAAGCGGAAACAACGACAAGAAAGAGAAGAAAGTAAAAAAAAATTGCCCAAGCTAGATAGCTTTTTTACGAAACCGCTTTCTGCTACAGTTCCTTCAACAGCCGAAACATCGTTCAAAAGTGCCGAAGTCATCGTTCAAAATACTACCATCAATGCCCCTGCTGAAAATGACTACCTCGACGCTTCCGTGCAACCTACGGTAGAGGAATCATCAATTTCTACATCTTCAAAAGTTCTCGAAATTTCAAATGACTTGGGAAATTACATCAACAAGAAACTGAGTGATACCGAAAAACGTCTGATTCTTGACAAGGGACCTTTGAAACCTCCGGGACCTTTTCCGAAGGACCCCCACCAAGACAACAGGAGCTTTTCAGAAACGTATTACGTTTCTACGTCACAATACGGTCCAGTTGATCGTTTTTGGATATGTTACTCCAAAATGCTGGATGCTGCCTACTGCCAACCGTGTTGGTTGTTCGCTTCGCAAATAAATGCATGGTGCACTGGATTTCGGGACTGGAGGCATTTATCAGACAGAATCAAGCAACATGGTTCCTCGAAAGCACACACGGAGGCGTGCGCTGTATATGAAGCGTGGCAAAAAAGTTCCACCATCGACAGAGAACTTGAAGATGAAATTCGCAAAGAAGCATCATTTTGGAGACAAGTTCTTCGCAGATTATTTGATATTATAATTACTCTTGCGAAGAGTTCTTTGGCTTTGAGAGGACATCGAGAGGATCTGAGTGAGGGAGGAAACCACGGAAATTTTCTCTCAATTGTCCAACTCGTCGCTAGATACGACCACATCTTGCGTCAAGTTTTGGATATGCCCAAAGGTAAGAAATTATCTCGTTTACTGTGTTTATAATTTATGTTATCATAATCTGATGTTTTCTAATATCCCCATGTTTTTAGGATCAACAAGATACCTGAGTGCAACGATTCAAAATGAAATGATCGAGTGTTTGGGCACCAAACTCGAGAATCATTTGTTGGATCGAATTAGGGCGTCACCGTTTTTTGCCATCATCATGGATACCACGCAGGACATATCAAAAGTGGATCAACTGAGCATTGTCGTAAGATATGCAGTGATATCAAGATCGGAAAATGGACAACCAATCGACATTGAAGTAAGAGAGGTATTTCTAGGTTTCCACGCAGTCACTAAACACAGCGCCGCGGATTTGGTAAATCAAGTTACTACGTTGTTCTCCGAAAAGGGTCTTGATTTTAAAAAGTGTGTTGGGCAAGGTTACGATGGGGCCAGTGTAATGAGTGGTGCGTATAATGGTGTGCAAAAACAAGTTAAAGATATTCAGCTAAACGCAGAGTACGTACATTGCGCCAGTCATAATTTGAATTTGGTCGTAAATGATGCCGTTCGAGGTTCCGTCGAAATTCAGAAGTTTTTTGCAACAATTCAAGACTTATTTAACTTCTTTGGAAACAGCATTAAGCGCTGGGACCTTTTATCGAAATTCACCGGTGAATCAGAAATTACTTTGAAAAAATTGAATCCAACAAGATGGTCCAGCAGGGTTAATTCAATAACTGCAGTCAAACTTCGTTTTTTCGATATCATCAAAGCATTGTCCGAAATAACGCTGAAGAGTTCCAGTAAAGACGAACGCAGTGAAGCAGAGATTATAAAATCAAAAATGCTGAATTTTGAGTTTGTATTTCTTTGTGAATTCATGCACAGCGTATTGAACAATATCAATTATGTTTCCAAAGTTTTGCAAAAACGTGATATCGTTTTGGACGAAGCGAGTAAGGCTTTGGACGAAACAACGGATAAATTGAAAAGGTATAGAAATGACTTCGAGTCCTTCAAGTCCAAGGCCACCGAAACCGCGAGAAAATACGACATCGATCCTACCTTCCCAGAAAAGCGACGAAGAAAAACTAAAAAGCATTTCGATGAATTGGCTTCTGATCACCGATTCGAAAACCAGGAAGAAGTCTTTAGAGTAACTATTTTCAACAGTGTACTCGACATAATAATCAATCAGTTAGATGCGCGTTTTATTGGTATGAGTGCAATTTGTAAATCGTTCGACTTCCTGATTCCAAAAAATCTGCTCAGCTGGAATGAAACGATTTTACTCAAAAAATGTGATCAGTTTCAGAAGAAATATTGTGATATAATTGGACCCACTTTTTCGCTCCAATTTCTTAATGTATATCATCTGATCCTCCCTCAATTGATGGAGACGTGGTCTATTCGCCAGCTTTGCAAAGAAATTATAACGAAATTTGGCGTGCTCGAATGTGACCTTACGGAAGTGTATACAGCGATGCTACTGTTTCACACAATTCCTGTTACTTCCGCGGCAGCAGAAAGATCTTTCAGTAAACTGAAGATTATAAAAAATTATTTAAGAAACAGCATTGGCCAAGATCGCCTCCGACATTTATCGTTGATTGCAATAGAAAATGAGGCGGCATCAAACTTGGAATTGAGTGAAATTATAGACGAATTCGCAAACATTAAAGCGCGCAAGAGATTGTAAATCGGGCGGGGAATTCTCTTAAAAATCGTTTTTTCTTTTAATTAATAAATATTCTATACTGTTATGTGCGTCGTTGTTTATTTACTCCCTTTTTCTTCCATTGAACACATGAAGATTTTGATAGAGACGACGTATGGATTTAGCCTACTAGGGATGATTCAACCCACTGTTTCCTATTCTTATTCCCTATCAATCATTTTCATATCAATAAGTTCAAACTGCGCGGAAAGAGGGGAGGAGAGCCCGATTCTCTCCCTATGCACCAGGGCCCTTGCCCCCCTAGCTACGCCACTGGCTGGAATACCTCATATATATATAGTATGTCTCTCTCACTCACGCCTCTGACACCATGTTGAATATTCGGTCTAGATATCGAATAGCGTTTAATGTCAGTCAGCAACACGGCCGGTCCTTAAAAACTCGTATAATCCCTCACAGACTCTACATTGATCGCTCTATTTTTTTCTGCTCTATCCCCAATTCTATACGAGTGATGGTATAAAAAAGCCTGAGAGGGGAGGCTGTTAGACTTCTAATATAATAATAACGAGGGAAAATAATTTTTTCTTTAAATTGTGGAACGTTGTGATTGCTGCTGCTTGGAAGTTTTAACACTTTGAATGGAGCAGTCAACAAACCAACATCGTTTTTTACTTCAACAATTCTTTCAAACTTATAAATATGTGTAGCATCATGTTAGAACAAAGACTACGAGAACAAGCTATACTCATAAATTCGGTGGAAGAGTACAATGTGTGGGAGCAACAATACAGGGAATTAACTGAATCGTTGGAGAACGAAAGTCGAAATAAACGTCCGCGATTGACAATTGGTAATCGCCAATCATTAATCGCTCAGATAGCGCGACTTGAAAGTTTGAAAAATTCGATACGTCAACGTTTTGTTCATTAGGGGGCTGGATGTAGTGCGCGAGGAAATGGTTTGATTTGGCGGAACATTGAGACGGCATTCGAAAGTCGCATACTGACTAGTTCAGTAATTAACCGCAACCATATTGAACCACGTCAATTTGTCGAAGATGCCCGAGACATAGTGCTTTTACATGTGAAAAACATTGTTGAACAATTTAGTGTAATGGTTAATACCACGTTCAATGGTGAGTTTGTGGCAGGTGATAAGCACGCAAACAAAAGTGTCAATATAAAAAACTGTGAACTTTTTCAAACATCTGATTTAGATGAGTGGTATAAACAACGCGTTGTCGAACCTACTCTAGCATCCCTTGACGAAGTTCAAGAACGCGATAGTGGCTGGACCTTGTTAAAAATTCTAAATTTAACCATAAGTGTGAATTAATATAATCCAATGCGTGCCGGTTGCCACCTTAAATTGCCACAGGAAGTAATGACAAAGCGTGCATTAGTAAATATAAAGTCCAATGTTAATGCGTGCTTTGCGTGATCCATGGTCGCGGCTCTGATGGACGTGGTCCGTGGTCGTGGAAGGCAATACCCTGCCGAATTTAAAAGTGATCGTGAACCTTATTCCCACATTTTTCGACGGTTTTAAATCTGCAGGGTATTGCCTTCCCCGTGACTCTAGAAAATAATAAAAAAATTCGAACGACAGAATAATTTATCAATCAATGTGTATACCGTCGAGAAGAAGAAAACCCTTCCAATACGCATTAGTGAGCACAAAAAGGATAAGCATATCAATTTTCTGTACCTTCAAGATCCATCAGACACGCATGTTGGACATTTTGCGTGGATTGAAAATGTATCCAGGCTGGTGAGCTCGCAACTTAGCAAGCTGGGCCATCGAAAATATATCTGCGATCGGTATGTAAACCTACAATACAATCAAATATGCGACATATTTATATGCTTGAAAAAATCGGTCGAATAAAAACAATTAAATCTCTTTTCACAGGTGCTTGCATTACTCCAGTTTGAATGTGAAACTAGAGTCACGCATAACGGATTGGGGAAAGCTAAACGACTATGCCATTCAGTTGCCACGCGAAGAGGACAAGTGGCTCACTTTCAACAACTTTGATCGGAAGCAGCGTCTCCCCTTCGTGGTATACGCAGACCTCGAGTGTGTTTTGTCGAAAACCGACGATCCAAATAGGTATCAGCATCACAAAATATTCAGTGCTGCGTATTACGTGCATTGTTCACATGACAATTCCCTATCTACATATCAGTCGGCTCGCCGTGATAATTGCATTTCCTGGTTCGCTCAAGAACTGAAAAGTTTAGCTATTCGCGTGAAAACCATTTTACGTACTAATGTCCCCAAGATACATTTGACACGCGAGGAATGGGCAGAATTCCGCCGCGCTACGCACTGCCACATATGTGAGAAAACATTTACGCAAGGCGATACACGTGTTAGAGATCATTGTCATTTGACTGGGCGTTATCGAGGCCCCGCGCATTCGAACTGCAATTTGAACTTTCAGCAATCCTTTTTCATCCCCATCGTATTTTACAATTTATCCGGATATGATGCACATTTCATTATTAAGGAAGTCGCTACAGCTTTCGAAGGGAGTGTCGAAGTACTTCCCATAACAAAAGAAAAGTACATTTCATTTACGAAAAATGTGAAACTCACGAATGACACGCGAAATGACATCAAATTGCGATTTATCGATTCGTACAGATTTCTCAATACTTCTCTCGATAAATTAACATCGTTTCTTACCAAGGATAAACTAAAAATTTTGAAA
The DNA here is from genome assembly GCA_964007375.1 of Ophion obscuratus. Classification (NCBI taxonomy): domain Eukaryota; kingdom Metazoa; phylum Arthropoda; class Insecta; order Hymenoptera; family Ichneumonidae; genus Ophion; species Ophion obscuratus. Next base: position 44,942,337 of record OZ023313.1, read on the forward strand.
TCCGCAATTCCTAACAATCAACAATACGATTTATTGACACGCAAAGGTGTTTTCTCATATGAATATGTGGATGACGTGAGTAGGCTGCAAGAAACGTGTCTACCGCCAATTGACTCATTTTACAGTTCATTGAGTGGTGGCACTGTAAGCGAGAGCGACTATATACACGCGGAAAATGTCTGGAAGGAATTCTCTATTCAAACGTTGGGCGAATATAGCGGTCTATATTTGAAAACGAATGTCCTGTTATTAGCTGACACATTTGAAAATTTCCGTGATAGCTGTAGTGAGAGCTATGGACTTGACCCGGAATATTACTATTCACTCCCCGGGTATACATGGGACGCAATGTTGAAGTATACAAGTATTACATTCGAATTGCTCACTGACATTGACATGGTCATTTTTATCGAACGTGGTATACGTGGCGGACTAAGCCAATGTTCGAACAGATATGCTAACGCGAATAACAAATATATAGAGACACACGATCCGTTTAAAGCTTCATCTTATCTCATGTATTTCGATGTAAACAATTTGTACGGCTGGGCAATGTGTCAATTTTTGCCTTCTGCAAATTTCAAATGGATCAATGACCTGTCAAATTTTGATGTATCATCAATCTCAAACGATTCACCTACGGGCTACATTCTCGAGGTAGACTTAGATTATCCACAAAATGTACACGATGCACATAGCGATCTTCCTTTTTGTCCAACGCGTGGAAAACCACCCGGTACACGGCAGGACAAGTTGCTCGCAACTTTGTACAATAAAGAGCGCTATATTGTACATTACCGGAATGTTCAACAGTGTCTACGCCATGGGCTCCGTATAACAAAAATCCATCGAATATTCCAATTCCAACAACCTCCATGGTTACGGTCTTACATCGAGCTAAACACGCAATTCAGAATCATGGCGAAAAATGATTTCGAAAAAAATTTATATAAGCTGATGAATAATGTGCTATTTGGCAAAACAATGGAAAACGTTCGAAATCATGTTGACGTGAAACTGTTGACGAAATAGGAAGGGAGATATGGTGTCGAGACGATGATTGCGAAGGCCAACTTTCACAGTAGGAGCATCTTTTCCGAAAAATTGATTGCCGTTGAATTGCATAAACTTGAAGTGAAATTCTACAAACTAATATGTGTGGGTATGTGCATACTCGATATATCGAAAACGTGTTTGTACGAGTTCTACTATGATCATATGTCTCCGTTGTATCGTGAAAAATGTAAGATAATGTACACCGATACCGATAGCCTTGTCTATCACATTGAGTGCGAAGATGTATATGAAGGTATAAAGCAAACTATTGTCCGGTTAGACACGAGTGATTATCCCATCGATAATGTTTTCGATATCTCATTAGTAAATAAGAAAGTACCAGGTCTTATGAAGGATAAAAACAACGGTGCTATAATGACGGAATTTGTCGGACTTCGATAAAGAATGTATGCGTTAAGAGTAGATGGTAAAAAAAATAAAAAACAATAACTTTTGATGATTATATGCAGTGTTTAAATGAGGAGATTGAAGTGTGTCGGAGCTAAACGTGTATAAGATCCACACTGCACGATGTATATACTATTCGCGAAAGAAAAATTACTCTAAGCCCACACGATGATAAGCGATATATCATACCCAATAGCACAAACACATTACCATGGGGACATTACGGAATACCATTTTAACACCGATATATTCTATAACATCCCAATATTTTTTGTATATTTATCAACTGGTAGAAAATAAAGAAGAAAAAAACATTACCCTTTGTAATCCATATATTCATTCAAACTATTTTCCTCCATATCATCGTGACGCATTTTTCCAGGTAAAAAGAAGATTCAAATGCGAGGAGCAAAAAAGAGCTACCCAAGGGACACATGATGCGGTGTCGGGGAAGACGGACTCTTTATCCTTTGCAGCACGTACGGAGATGGAGACGCCACTTGATCGCCCCTTGTTGGGGCTTTCGGCAGAGAGGAAGCAGTCATAAATTTAAAAAAAAGATTTTTTATTGTTCACTACAAATCAGATGTATTTATCCAACTATTGTGGGTATTGTCGAAACCCAACCATTTTACAAACATTCGATTGCCACGTTTCTTCAGTATTTTTTCCACGAGATAGATATCGGGATATTTAACTTTTAGAAGCTCTTGCTCGTAGAAACCACCTGCATTAGGTTTATCCGTATGGTCTTTCAGGCTATTCATTACAGGGGTTGTGTTTTTCACGCTATATATTGTAAATATTTCCATTGTCCAGTTTGGTGTGTAACCCTTTTCGAATACACTCTTAAATTTGCTGATTCCCACGTTATCGCCAATTTTGAATTTTGGTGGCTTCTTCATTGGAGGTTGAGTCTTGTTAAAAACTTATCGCAATATTTTCTTCTCGTTACCAACATTGATATTCCTTGACTTCATTCTAATTGTACGGTATACAGAGTCATCATACTCGACAATTAAATTATCAAGAATATCGATCCACTTAAAATTACCACGAAGGCTAAATTGCTTCCACATTTTGTTTTTCTGTGTACGATTAAAACGATCGCAAATGGATGCTTTTAAATTACTATACGTTGAATACATGTTAATATTATACTTTTCCATAGAGAGACGATGAGGAGAAATTTATGTTTGGAGTTTTCACGCGCGTACGATGACATATCGACGAGATCAGCTTGCCAGGTTTCGTCCAAACCACAGATGTCCACATGTCGACGAGGATAATTTCGTCGAGCAGGCCTATGTAGCACCAGCACGAGAGCGCTCTTTTTCTCGTTCATTTTCTAGTCCACTCAATCGCGCATCCAGTGCAGCAATGGTGTGTGAATTACGAATCACCAAATCTTGTAGAGTTTTGACCACGGCCTCGAGTGTTTTTGCAATGTCTCTCATCGTAGCTTCAAGTCCATTAACCAATAACTGATTACTCTCATTCATTTCTTTGCGTATGTTCGTAATGATATTTCGAGATTTTTTATGTAAATCACTTAGAGTGATGGCGTCGTCTTGTCCTTCTGGATTAGCGACGTTACACAATCGTTTCTGCCCCAAGTCATAGTGGCCATCTGCGGTCGTTCTAAACCCAATCCCAGGTCGGCCCGGAGGACCTTGCTTCCTAAGTAGCACACTCTTATTTAATTGGCGTCCAAACACATCGACACTCATGTTGAGAATACGTGAATACTCCGATGCTGAGTTAATAAATGATTTCAGCTTTGCGCAATTCCTCGATAATCGATATGATTTCATTCGAATGCGCAGAATTTCCGGCTACTTGCGATGCCAAAAGTAAGCGAAGACGATCTACTAGCTCATTTGGATTATCCCAATAAATATAGTCCAATTGGGTATTTTTTTCTGGCTAGCTTATACTTTGGCATACCCTTTCCCACATGATGATCGACTATATTTGCGATATAAGTGTTGAATTTATGGCATGTATTACGTAGTATAGCCTCTTTAGGCTTGTAAAGTTTTTTGTCCGCATTTGTCGAGATGACAATCTTTTCATAGTTTTTCAAATCGTCCGGTGTAAGAGTTTCGACATTGGGCACTTTTTTAAACAACAGCTCCGTTAATCCAATAGTTTTCGGATAATTCACATCACCCACACGAATATGTTGAGACTCGAAAATTATCGGAGAGTTATCATTAATTTGTTTTTTTGCGAGATTTCGTACACCATACAATACATCTAAGCCTGCCATTCTATTTGGTCGTAATAATAGAAGATATTTACCGATTAATTCATCAACATTATGCGAGTCATCATCATCATCCTCATATATCAATTTGGAAGAATCTTGTGTTTCACTCTTGAAGGAATCTTGTGTCTCATTCTTCAATTAATTTTTCACACTATTTATCGCATCTCCTTCTTCAGCATTATCACTCACTTTTTTATCCTTAATTTCCTCTTTCACTACCTCGCCGTTTTTATACGACACCAATTTCTCCAGTGCTCTCACTATAGGCTTAAAGACATCTTGCATTCCTGCTCATCGCTATCTTTTCCCATTTTCATCATTCGACGCTTTCGTCTGATCGCATTGCTCGCCTTAGCAATTTCACACAATACATCTTTTTCACGCAAAAGTTGTTCGGTCTTCGTGTTGTCACTGGCAAGGTATGTACAGTACTGTCTCTTAAACCACCAGCGATAAATAATTTATCAATGGTCAGAAAATAATCAAAACGTTATCTATATCGACCCTCATTAATACTACTATCCTTGTCAATCGTGATAAATGGATACTTGTCGGAATTCCAGCATTTCATGCACATGTTTTTTAAGCACGTATAAGTCATATCCGTATTAACATGATCGTTGTAGACGTGTTTGAAGTTCATATCGTCCTGCTTGAAAAGCACCATGAAATTATCTCTCACGAGGTGTTTGGGGATACGGGTGTACGTCTGACAAAGATAAAAACTGTCAACAATCTCGTGTCTTCCCATGGAAAAGTCTAACTCTAACATTGTCCTGTTTTTCACACACTATATTATCAAAGATGAATATAGAGTTGGATTGTGCCTCACTTGGTGCTATCACTTGTTCATGCGCGTTGAACGGATGATACGCAACTCCACTCACAGGTTACAGCAACCGTTCGAGCAACTTATACTTTGGCTGCTTCAGCGATTTGGAAAATAAGTAAATGTTCTCAAATCTCAAACCATTGGGATGGATGATAAGAGTGAGCAGAGCGTTGGTTTTCCCACAATTCGATGGACCACAAAACAGTGCACGTATTTTATCCGGCAATACATTTCCATGACATTTTTGCCGCTTTTTCGCTCCAGCATCTTCGACTAATTCATCGAAATGTAGGACGGGAAGTCCGCCTCCTATAGTTTGCTTGTTGGGCGTCATCTCACACACAACTAACGGCGAAATCATATAAATAGCATTCTTATAAGGATTATCCATCAGTCGCGTATTGTCTTTAGACATGATTGTGCATGGCAAGAGTGGTAAAGGTTTCGTCAACCGCCTAATCAACAAACTTCCCTTTGAACTACATCTGCCCGGGTATCACTATTGCGGACCAAGCACAAAGTTCACCGAGCGGCTTGCTCGTGGTGATCCGGGTATTAATCCATTAGATACGGCATGCAAACAACACGATATTGCATATTCGGAAAATCCGGATAATCTTGAAGCGAGACATTTGGCGGATAAAGTGTTGTCTGAACAGGCTTGGCAACGTGTTACTGCTAAAGACGCTAGCATCGGTGAAAAAGCCAGTGCTTGAGGTGTGGCAAATGTTATGAGGACAACGAGAAAATTCGGTATGGAGATGAAGGCCCGTAAGGGTGGCGTTTGTTTGAAAAAAATAATTGGTGCCGCAAAGAAGACAATGATTGAAAGTAATGATCCACAAAAGATTATTAAATCAGCTCTAAAGGGTGCTCGTGCAGCTGTAAAGACACAAGGTGGCAAAGCGTGCACACCTCGGGTTCTACCTGTACCTCACAAAATTGGTGGTTTATTACCGTTTCTCGTGCCCATTTTTGCGGGTCTTAGCGCTGCTGGTGCCTTGTCAGGTGGTGCGGCTAGTATAGCTAAAGCTGTAAATGCTGCTCAAGCAGCTAAACGTGAATTCGATGAAAGTAAGCGTCATAATCGAACAATTGAAGCAATTGCATTAGGCAAGGGCTTACATCTGAAACCATATAAGCAGGAATTGGGTCTTCATATCAAGCCAAAAAACTAGAAGTAACGCTACCTCACCGACCCCTCACCAACATCGACCTTTTTAAATATGTGATGTGACGAACTTTTTACCACACTTCTCAATCGATGTCGATTCCTCCCCTTACCTACTGCGTCGGCCAAAAGGAGGTAACGGGCGAAGGCCCGATCCCGAAAACTGGTCTCACGTCATCGCGTTGGGCGCCAGGTATAAAATACCGCCGGTCTACCACCGACTTGATTTTTCGCGACGCCGTGAGTACCAGCACCATGCAAACGCAGTAAGGGGGGTGGTGAGGACTGAGGGAGAAACGGCTAACTCAGCTCACCGGAGTGAGAGGATATGGTAGAGGGGCGCAGACGTGTGGAATGAAGAAAATTTCGGAACGTCAATAATAACAGGCGTTTATTGTAGTAGCCCAAACTTTACATAGCCTTACAGGCTCGCGCGTGACAATTGTGAACGCAAAACGCAAAACGACGTAGGACCAGAAAATTAGTTGAGACGCAACGCTATAAATTACGCGACAGCTCGCAGGGCGCGACATCGCCCAAATCAACCGAAACAGTTCATGGGGTCCCTTAGCCGGGGACAACCCCGAAGGTGGCCAATAGCCTCCTCCAACGCGTGGTCGTCGGATGACTCCGAAAGAGATAGGTCGTAGGATAGAGACTAAGACAGATGACCGGGGGATGCTGAAGGTTACGGTCGGTAACCGAGAGATAATAATCCTTACGAGAGGTAACCGGGAAATACTGAGAATTGCGAGAGATAACTGACCAATAACAATAATTACGAGAGATGAGCGGAATATAATAATAATCACGAAGGTAACCGGGAAATAAGGAGAATGGCGAGAGATAACCGACCAATAATAATAATTACCAGAGATGGATGGAATGTAATAATAATTACGAAGGTAACCGGAGAATTAATTATAATTGCGAGAGATAACCGACCAATAATAATGATTACGAGAGATGAACGGAATGTAAGAATAATTACGAAGGTAACCGGAAAATTAATTATAATTGCGAGAGATAACCGACCAATAATAATGATTACGAGAGATGAACGGAATGTAAGAATAATTACGAAGGTAACCGGAAAAATAATTATAATTGCGAGAGATAACCGAAATATAATAATAATTGCGAGAGATAACCGAAAAATAATAATAATTACGAAAGATGAACAGAATAGAATAATAATTACGAAGGTAACCGGAAAATGAATTATAATTGCGAGAGATAACCGACCAATAATAATGATTACGAGAGATGAACGGAATGTAAGAATAATTACGAAGGTAACCGGAAAAATAATTATAATTGCGAGAAGCAACCGAGAAATAATAATAATTACGATAGATAATCGGGAAATACTAAGAATTGGGAGAGATAACGGAATATAATAATAATTGCGAGAGATAACCGAAATATAATAATAATTGCGAGAGATAACCGAAAAATAATAATAATTACGAAAGAAGAACGGAATATAATAATAATTACGAAGGTAACCGAAAAAAAATAATTATAATTGCGAGAGATAACCGACCAATAATAATAATTATGAGAGATGAGCGGGTATTATTCGAGCGTGAGAATTTGCCCCAGGGCCCTGAAAATCCTCGCTACTTCGGTGGACCTACGATCGCTCGAAAAATCGATAATGGTACGATCGACGCGAGAGACCACGCGTTAGAGAGAGACGGAGATATATAAACATCGGCTAGCCTTGGCGCGCTAGCGTACATAATCACGCTAACCGAACACATTTTGAAACCGAACCACTCGGCTATTAATTCGAGTGGCATAGGAAAATTAATATTTAACTGAGTTGCATAGAGAAAATTACGTATTAGATAATACAGGGATGATAATACGATAACGACCAGGGCTTGGACAAGGCAAAATTTGACCGAAACAAGCGCAGGATTTTTACCTCCCGAGTACGTGATCCTTAAGGCGCGCCTCCAGGCGAACAACAAAAAAAGAGAAACTATAACGGGGACTGTTCCCCAAAAGTCGCAAAACGACTCGGGAGAGAAAATTCCCGGCTTACCCAGAGATAGAGGATGGAGAATCGGGCTCACCGCTCTGAAGTCTCAGCCGGCACTCACTGACTCTATCTACGATTTACGAAAACTCGACTGGACGCGAGCTCGCCAAATTCCCGACTGCCGATTCCTCACCTCACATCCCGAGGCTCGGCGTTCCGCAGCCCCCTTGCCCCGCCGGAGCAAGGCTTGCCCTAGCGCGACAATGTCGTTGTCTCTCTCTCCATTGTAATGGAATTCTTAGAATTCGCCGTCTCTTATCGCGACGGTGCCGAATTTCGAACTTCGGCAACCGTGCGATTGACGCGTATGGCCTTCGAGGTCGGCCGAGACCCGGCGCCACCCCGCCGATACCCGCGTGCGGATTTTCCCTCGCAGTATTTGAAGCCGGCACCGCGAACATCTTCCTCCAGGACCCGGTGAGCGACGACGAACGCGGGGGAGGCCTCCCTCGCAAGGGCAGGGCGTCCCTCAAACCCCGCGGTGGGCCCACAGCTGGCGCTAAACGCCAAAAAACTTCACCCGCCGTCCGCCACCGCTCACCGCGGTCCCATCACGGAGGCGCCGATTTTCACGGACCGCGACGTCCTTGATGCCGGCAGGAAGGTGCGGCTCCCAGGCCGCGTAGTCCGAGGGGCGGGAGACACGTTACGTCGGTCGTAAGCCAGCGTCCCCTCGAGCATCCCTTGACCGCGAGCACCGCTGTTCTGTGCTCGCCTGCTTCGAGGAGGGAAAACCCGCGTGTACCCGCCTGGGTCAACGCGCGGAGCGGACAATGGCGCCCGTGCCTCCGACCTTCCCTGACGCCGATATTTGGAAGAGGACCTCCTTATGGGCGCATCGCCTTTCCTTAAGAGGGCACGGGACGCAGTCACCTCGGGCTCTCATGGTCCTCCTAAAGGTCCTAATTTATTTAAAGAAGAGAAAGAAAAGAAAAAGATATTTAATCCTTTGGTGCTGCTAGCACGCCAAACCGGTACTGCCACCTCGAGCACGGTATCCCCGGCCGAAGGCCCGTGTCACGTCACAAATATGATTGGGATTCCCTTAAGGGGGGTCCCTTCAATATTATAATAACAACAAATAAAATCAAAATTCGCTGCTCTCCGCCTCTTCCTGGTCCCGAAGTGTGAGTCGGGAATCTGGCTGCCCGACGCGCCTCCAAAAGGGTCGTAAATCCGACCCACTGCTCGAAATCACTCCGCTCGAAGTGACGGGACGAAAATGTCACGTCACAGTGAAAATCCTCAAGATTCCATATTTCCGTGGGGTTTACATGCGCGATACATTACCAGCGAGCGGCCCCCTGAAATGTGAAGCAGCAATTGTAAATTTGGATGAAAATGTCGGTCCTGGAACAC
>OZ023313.1:44956484-44992298 GCA_964007375.1 Ophion obscuratus
TGAGGCGTTTGATAGGCGACTCCGGAACGTTCTTTTCGTTTTTGGGAGTATAGGCGACTTCGAAAAATTATGAAAACAGTTTTTTGGTAATCCCGACAGCCATACGAAAGTTTAAAAAATGTATTCGGGTTGCTATGATACAGGTCGGCTTTTGACATTTTTTTAATGCTTTCAGGCTATATCCTACGCGCAAAATTTCTGAAAACAAACTTTTTCGTCATAAAATAACAAAATCTATGTACACTTTCAATATCAGACGTATTGCTATAATACCGACTGCCTTTTTCTTCACTCAGCAGAAATGGCCTCCCACGCAGTTGCTACACTTTTGACCATTACGACCTACTCAGTCGGGTTCAGAATCACATAATCTGACGATTTTATACAATTTCGGCCGCATTGCTATAAATACATGGTTTTGGTCGTGGGCTCTCGTGCTAATATATAAGAATCGAACATTCGTTCAAAAAGTATTACAAATGGAAACAATTAGGGTTAAAAACGAAAGAAAACATGACATGAACGTCAAACAATGAGTGAAATCAATTGTTCAAGTAAAATGATCTTTGAACTTAAATAGTATTTGAGAACGAATTGAAAACGGATCATTTTAACAAATATGTCCTTGTCGACATGAAGTGTACCACTCAAAAATGTAACTAAACAATGAACTGAAAATCGTCCATAAAATTCTGCCGGAGAAAAACGTTAACGTTTGAGAAGAGTTTGTGGCTTCCGGATGGAGGCCGTGTTGAGGATCAGCGTTGTGCCGACGTTTCGCAAACGTTACAGTCTGCATCATCAGGGCTGAGAGCTCCGATACTGAAGCTCTCGTGTCTCAGGTATTCCTTATATAGTTGCAGTCATCGTTCTGGATCGCTGCACCAGCCAATCAGATGTTTTAATTGATCAGCTGGTCAATTAAAAAAAAACCGGGAGGACGGTGTGCCAAATAGGATTGACGTGATTTTAATTGACCAGCTGATCAATTAAAACATCTGATTGGCTGGTGCAGCGATCCAGAACGATGACTGCAACTATATAAGGAATACCTGAGACACGAGAGCTTCAGTATCGGAGCTCTCAGCCCTGATGATGCAGACTGTAACGTTTGCGAAACGTCGGCACAACGCTGATCCTCAACACGGCCTCCATCCGGAAGCCACAAACTCTTCTCATTACATAAAGAGCCGTGAAAGCCTTAAAACTAAAATCAGACGCCTACACGGAGAGGCTATTTTGGGTTCTGTTAACACCTTTTCCAAACTCAGGAAAACTCTGCACATCCAACTGTGCTCGTTAACATTCCTAAAAAGGTGCCGCGACCATCAAGTGGTACCAAAATGTTTTCAATTGAAAAACCCCTTTCCATCAAAACAAGCCAAAACTATCCTCCACCAGGCCTCGCTGAGACTGGTGAAAGAGAGAATATCTGTCACCAAAAAGCTTTTGGACCAAAATTCCCAAAAACTCCTTAAACTTCACCTACTTCTATCTGACTCTTTGGAACCACAGCTGTGGGAAGATCTTGACCGTGTCACTCACGAACAAGCCCTCCACTGTGCAGACCTAAGATCCAAGAATCAAATAGAAAAATTCAGGAAACTATGTCCGCAATCAAAGCAGCCCATCCTAACCCACACAGTTAAAAACCTAAGTAACCACACACTCTCCGCAGCTGAAACATCAGTCCTCGCAAAAGGGCACAATTTCGCCATTACACCGACAGAAATTCCAACCAGAGAAATCATCAGCCAGGTGGAAACGGCCATCTATCGTCTCCCACTGGATACTGGCAACGACATCAGGAAACGGATAAGCAATATTCTACATAAGGCAAAACCTCCGCAGCAGAATATCACGAAGGAAGAACACCTTGCTCTTCACAATTTGAAGAAGAACAAGGATATCTTAATACTACCAGCTGACAAAGGGAATGCAACTGTCATCATGGATAAAACGGACTACTGCAGTAAAATTTTGAACCTGCTCGAGGACACCAACACGTACAAGAAATTATCACGTGACCCCACATCGAGTGTAGAAAAGAAAACAACAACACTTCTAAAGAAGGCTGGTCTATCAAAAAACCTAACCAAAGCCCTAACACCCAAGGAATCCCTACCACCCAGGCTTTACGGTCTGCCAAAAATACACAAAAACAACATCCCACTAAGGCCCATTGTTAGCAACATAGGCAGTCCTACATATCATTTGGCACGTTTTCTCTGCAAACCTTTGCAGGAACTCGTAGGCCTCAACAACTCCCATATCCAAAACTCCCGGGATTTTGTGAACAAGATCCAGACTATCAAGGTACAACCAGAAGACATTTTAGTGAGTTTCGATGTTGTATCCCTGTTTACGAACGTCCCAACCAATGAAACCCTAAGCATAGTTAAAAATTCCAAAAAAGTTGCCCCTAACCTACTGCCCCTCATAGAACATTGCCTAAACTCTACATATTTCCAATTTCAATCCCAATTTTATGAACAAACTTCAGGCGCAGCCATGGGTTCCCCTATTTCTCCTATCATCGCCAACATCTTTATGGAGAACTTCGAGAACAGAATTCTGCAAGAAGCTTCCCTCAAACCCTCCACCTGGTTCCGATATGTCGATGACACCTTCGTCATTTGGAGTCACGGCAAAGAAAACCTCAATCATTTCTTAACCTTCCTCAACTCCCAGCACCCCAATATTCAATTCACCATGGAGATAGAACAGGAAAATCAAATTCCTTTTCTGGATGTACTGGTTCAACGGAAAAGCGATGGCACTTTGGGCCATAAAGTTTACCGGAAGCCAACGCATACGGATAGATACCTCCATGCTACGTCCCACCACCACCCTTCCCAAAAACAGTCGGTCATAAGCTCTCTGGTCTACAGAGCTCTAGCGATCTCCGAACCAGACTCCTTGGAGGTTGAACTAGAACACCTACGAAAAGCTTTAGGAGACAATGGCTACAAGCCAGGCAACATCGAAAGAACGATCAAAAATCTAAAAAGAAAAATAGCTGATCCGAAAACGGTTACAGCACCTGATAGGGAGAATGAAGGACAAATAACCGTAACAACTTCCCTTCCATACCTTCAGGGCATAACCGATCGCATAGGGAGGGTCCTTGGAAAACATAACGTGCGAGTCATCTTCAAACCTCAGAAGAAACTAGCACAAGTGATTCCGAGTGCAAAAGACCAAAGACCACCATTAAGTGCACCAGGAGTATACAAGATACCCTGCTCATGCGGTAAAGTGTACATAGGAGAAACCGGGAGGAAGATCAGTACACGGATCAAAGAACATCAACGGTGTATCAAATATGGCCATATTACACAATCAGCGCTGGCCGAACATTGGATGGAGACTGGTCATGCCATCCAGTTCGACAAAGCCCAAAGCCTGGCCCCATCAAACAGCTATTTTTCCAGGAAACACCGAGAAGGCTTGGAAATCCGAAAACATCCGGACAATCTAAACAGAGATGGAGGATATCACGTCAATCCTATTTGGCACACCGTCCTCCCGGTTTTTTTTAATTGACCAGCTGATCAATTAAAACATCTGATTGGCTGGTGCAGCGATCCAGAACGATGACTGCAACTATATAAGGAATACCTGAGACACGAGAGCTTCAGTATCGGAGCTCTCAGCCCTGATGATGCAGACTGTAACGTTTGCGAAACGTCGGCACAACGCTGATCCTCAACACGGCCTCCATCCGGAAGCCACAAACTCTTCTCATTACATAAAGAGCCGTGAAAGCCTTAAAACTAAAACGTTAACGTTTTTTTCACATTGTATAACTAGTCATATGTTCTGTCATATGCTAGAGATATATCACTAGCCATATGCACTGCACAAATTGTTCACTACAAAATTATAGTGTTGACTTCTAAAAAGTTTCGGGGATTGACAGAAATTTATTTAACATGTGAAATCAATTCGATGTTTATTTCGATACATCGACAAAACATGAGATTCCATTTTTCCGTTTACATTTTGTGGATTGAACAATGTTCGAATCACAATTGTTCAATAATACATTCGCTCACTCGACACAAAATAACAACTCACTCGACCACGGTCTTACATACAGGTCTTGCAACGAAGGTGGTGGGGGTGGTACGCTTAATGTTGGCAATAAGCTTTGGCTTATAGCCACAAGAGCGGCGCTGCGAACTTGTCATAGCGGCTAGGACAAGTAAATAGATATGTAAATGTAGGAAAATTTCCAACAAAAAAAATACTGAAAATCGAAAATAAATATACGCTTTACGTATGTTGCACTGTATAGGATTCTATTGTTGAAGAATATTTTTTTAAATTGAACTGCAGTTTTCTTTATCCTAAAGCATCATCGACTCAAGCAGCCCTGATAGGTATATATCATTTTTTGTTTTCCTTATTTGCCAAGAGGTACATTTAGCTGAATTGGTCAACGCTGGATTCGAGTGGTGAAGGTAGTGCGCTTAAAACCCACGGTCAGCAGTTAATTTTTTTTATTGTGGGTATGAATTTTTTTTAAGGGTAAATATGTTATTAATTAATAAATCAAATTATTTTCATAATTTTAATTAATTTTTGAAAAATATATTTGCGGACACCATCAATTTTCTATTCCCGAGTATGGGGAGAAGCGGGGAATCAGTTTTGTTTAGTCAAATTATTTTCAGCATTTATATGCAATTAATTTTTGTAAAGTAATTGCAGGCGTGAATGCATTTTTTTTACTAGAAAATCAAATAGTATATGAAATTTTTTAAATCAATTATCAAATAAAATTTCACAATGGCTAATACTTTTGTTATTTCCCATAATCGTCTCATTTAATTATTATTAATGTGATTTCGTATCATTTTCAAATTATTTGTAAACTTTTGTCAGTTATCTGAATATTATAGACATTTTTCTATAACGTACCTCTTTCGATGATTCCACTTTTGAAGGCTGTAAGTATGGCATTTCGACGGTCCAACTAAGACATCGTGTTTTTTATTCGAATAGTCAATGCTGAAAAAAAGGAAGAGAAAGGCAAAACGTACGCTGTTTAGATCAATAACTTTTTTCTTGTTATTATTTATTCATGCTTAGTTATATTGCCAACCGGTTACTTTTTTATTGATTCGTCAACTTGGACAGTTTTTTTTACAACGAATTTTTTCGTAACTTTCAAATTTTCTTGGTGAGCATTTTGTCTCTTCCGTAGTACGTAATAAATAATCGAATACGATAATGTATCCGAGGCGTGTGAGGAGCAAGGAAATGTAAACTTATATGAAGTGAAAACTTCGTCAAGAGTACAGTCGAAAACATCGACCCGTGACGCATTTTTAGCCAAACAAGCCTCTACGTGAAAAATTAAATGGAAAAAATGTCAATTAGCATGGATCAATCCCCCTCTCGATTTCAGGTCGACCAATTGCGACACTGAAGACGTGGAAGAATCCAATTTGAAGGTCCATTTTTTTGTTCCAAAGTCACCGCACAAATATGCATGTAGAAAAAAAAGAGAAAAAAATAGCGAACGACGAAGAGAGCAAAACATAAGTTTGTACATTTTTAATATTACATATTTATTATATCTCGTGTTTAATTTTTATTCCAGGGTTAACATCGTAAAAGAATAGAGCCAAATGAAGGAGAGAAAGACAAAAGACATGTGAAATTCTTGTCATTGCGGCAAGGAATTTTCTTGAAATATTATGAGGGTGAATATATATGAAATGTATCAATGAAATTTTTATACGATGGATAATGCAATTGATTTTTTCACAGGTTAAAATATAGCACGACTGAGGGAGAATATTGTGCACTAAATTGTCCATCAGTATTCTGTGCCATCGACTATTTTTAATGCCTTTCCCATAAAATTATGTCTAACATTTAATAATAATGATAAAATAAGTAGAGAAAAAATATTCTTTATTCTACACTTTAATAACTTGTCATATTCCCCAAAATAAATTCTCAATTCAAATGCTCTTTCAATATCCTTATATACCTCAATATTGTCAATAAATGACAATAAAGTTTTTCTGCTATTCGACCAATGTCTACGCATTCTTTCCAGTTTTGTGCCGTCGAATTTCGTACCATCGAAACATCAATAACTTAACATTCTAAATAATATGGAGCTTTAGTGAATAAAATCTATGTACCTTGTGTCGAAGATGTCTCAATACGGTCATTGAAAGCGTCTGGTGAATAATCCATGCTCAATAACTCCATCGAGGTAAAAGAACAATCCATCAAAGAATCATTGTTGAATACTTCATGAATCGCAGATGTATACATTGAAATCTCCTTCGATTCCACTGTCGAAGTAACAAAAGCCGCATCTTTTGGTGCATTTTCTACTTCGATCGTTGAACGCTCGCTTGTAGAAAAATAACTGGGTTCGGTTTTCACATGTTCTTCGATGGAAGACTTGGCAACCATAGTGGAGTTTTCTTGATTTAAATTGTCAAATTCAGAAGGCACTGCCAATGGATCGAGTCGAGGACGGGAATAAGGTACCTTGAATTGAATTCAACGTCATTATGACATTCTTAACAACACGGTACATAAAATCACGAAATCATTTCAGCCTTGATACAGTGATAAATAAAAAAAGATAAAATCAACTTACCTCTGCGATAACTCGACCATTTAAGTCATGTTTTACCCACTTTCTCAGAATGTATCGTTGGAGAAAATGGTTCTTACACACGAATTGCGAAGGCATGAGCTTAGAAATTCCTGGAATTGCAGTGATCCATATTTGACGACGTTCGATATTCGACGGAACCCGAAACACCGAACGCTTTCCTTTACTGACGTCCAGTGTTACACGTTGGAACCGCACACGAATTAGTCGTCATTGTTATGTAAAAATCCGCACGATATCACCGTCATAAAAAAACACGTGGTTTTATTAATGACGGTTATATAAAACTTTATAGTAGCCGATTAAGTGAGGTTGTGTTGCCACATGCGTCTTTCGTTGTTTCGGCCACGGTCTTACATACAGGTCTTGCAACGAAGTTGGTGTGGGTGGTACGCTTAATGTCGGCAATAAGCTTTGGCTTATAGCCACAAGAGCGGCGCTGCGAACTTGTCATAGCGGCTAGACAAGTAAATAGACATAAATAAAAAAAGATAAAATCAACTTACCTCTGCGATAACTCGACCGTTTAAGTCATGTTTTACCCACTTTCTTAGAATGTATCGTTGGAGAAAATGTTTCTCACACACGAATTGCGAAGGCATGAGCTGAGAAATTCCTGGAATTTCGCCCGATAGAGGTGACCCGGGTAGTTTCCAATCATGTAGACAGCGGTTTGCGACCAAATTTCGGTTCACTCAACCGAAATTTGGTCGCAAACCGCTGTCTACATGATTGGAAACTACCCGGGTCACCTCTGTCGGGCGTCGGTTGTCAACCGTGTATCAGGCGTTTAAGACGACCACCCCCACCACCAATATTTGATTCGGTTGCAATACCTGTATGTAAGACCGTGACCTCTATGAAGATGGCCCACCGAAATCAACATCCAAGCTTTTTATCATGACAAATCGTTTGTTGGTCGTTTGTTGGTCATTGTTGGGTCAATTACAATCTTTGTTGGGCCTTTTTTAAAGAACAGGATAAAAATTAAAATCTAACGTGAAATTGACCGATTTCTTAACATTTCAACTATTTTGAGGTGCAATCGAAGCGCAATCGTTTGTTGATTATGAATATCATAATTAGAAGCTTTGTTGGTTCTCCGTATTATTAAAATCAATAGATGAAATGTACATCCCCGTGTTACATGACGTCATAAAATCATAGGGCCGCGTTCGCACTGTCTGCGTCGACAAAATGTCTAACCAATGGGATAAGCGTTCGGGAATTAACCAATCAGCGAGCAGCTCCAGCAGTTGAGTAAACATGCCGCATGGGATCCGCATTCCCTTGATTTTCATTATGACGAATCGTTGATGGTCGTTTGCCGGTAATACTGGATCCGTTGCGGATCCGTTGCAATAATCGAAGCATCAATTACAACAAAGATTGCATTTTATCCAACAATGACCAACAAACGATTTGTCATCATAAAAATCTCAGATGTTGATTTCGGTGGGCCATTTTCACAGAGATGTGTAACGAGGCGCGAGCAGAACGACAGTCGCTGCAAAAACGGAGTAACAAGCAGACGTACTGCGTGTAGCATTGGAGCGTAATAAAAACGGAGTAAAGCGAAGCGTGGCCTGTGTGAGCCGAAATACTCCAAGCGGCCTGCGTGGCCCGGTGTGTTAACAGACGGTCAAATCGGACAGACGTGTCCATTTATTTATTTAAAGCGAAACATATATATACACACATATATATATATATATATATATATATATATATATATATATATATATATATATATATATATTAGAATTAACCGTTCAGAGCATTACCCCCCCCCGCCCCCCCCCGAACTGCACTGTACGGTTTCTCGCCTCTAACGCGCGGAGCCATTCTTCCCCCGTAGAAATAAAGAGTGCTAGTATCATAATTCGTGTGACGTGCTTTATTGTAGGGATAATAAAGACCCTTACGCCGGTGATATATTTATTTCTGACACTCGTTTCGCGTGCCCTGTCATAACCTCAAATCTGGAAAGCAAATGGAACCAACAAGTACGTCGAAGGCGAAAAAACGAAACAAGTGCGGTTATGACGTTTCTCCTCACTCATGCTACAGAAATCGCCCGTTGAAAAGAGAAAATCGACCAAAAAAGTACGCTGAATGCGAAAAAATAAAAAAGTGAGGTAATGTCGCTTCTCCCCTTTCTAGTGCTCAAGAATAGCCCGCCACATAAAAAGTGAGGTTGTGTCGCTTCTCCCCTTATCCGTGCTCAAAAATCGCCTGCTCAAAAGAGAAAATCGACCATAAAAGTTAGCCAAAAGCGAAAAAAAGAAAAACTGAGGTTATGTAGGTTCTCCCCTTACACGTGCTCAAAAGACGTCCGTCAAAAAAAAAACATGCACCGAAAAACTACGGCAACGTCGAAAAAACGACAATAGTGAGGTTATGTCGCTTCTCTCTGTGCCAGATGCCCTCAAATGCCGCAGGGACAAACTCCTCGCCAACATAAGTTCCATGAGGCTTGTGCTATCCAAGGTGGAGATGCTAAACATCACGGCACGCTTCGGCGACATTGTCCTTGCCTGAAAGGTCGTTTCCTGAGCCGAGCGTCCATGGAGCCTAGATACCAGGAGGTTCAGCGAGGCCTTTCAACTCGTCCCCAAAAGGAGAACGAGAAAGGATGGCGCTGGGGTGCTCCGCAACCTATATGTATATAGATATACGCTAAACATAGGTGTGATCTAAGACAGATCACAGATGATGTACCTAACCCTCATTAGTGTTAAGGGATAACACCACTCTAGGACTTTGGAAAGACGTTTTCTTTCCTAAAAATACTTTGGTGTCATAAAAACAATATGCAATTGGTCCTGTAGCAAATTTTTTTATTTAAAGGTTCAATTATCGATTTGGCCGCAGCGCCTTGGACCGCGCGCTGAGTCGTTGCTCGTACAACTTTAAACGCGTTTTTCTCGAAACCACTTTTTTCGATCTCGGAAGACGGATTACTCGACCACCTTTGCATGCATCGATTTTGATAGCACTTTTTTCGATCTCGGAAGACGGATTACTCGACCACCTTTGCATGCATCGATTTTGATAGCACTTTTTTCGATCTCGGAAGACGGATTACTCGACCACCTTTGCATGCATCGATTTTGATAGCACTTTTTTCGATCTCGGAAGACGGATTACTCGACCACCTTTGCATGCATCGATTTCGAGGTTGAAATTTTGATGGCAGCTTCACAATTATATTCTTTATGGGAGTACGTACCCGTTTTTTTTTATTAAATGTAAACTTCTTTTTATAAACAATTTACTGCTTTTTTGGCAAAAAATCGATTTATTTCCTTCAAAATGCGCTGTTTTTGCAAATCTGAAAGCAAATTTCTAGGTAGTCTCATAGCTAGAAATATATAAATTATCATTTTTGTTGGTTTTTATTTCAGGTCTTATATTTTACGAGAAAACCGTTCTCCCGTGAAGCTATATGTAAAAAAAACACGTTTTTCTAGATGGGCTGTATCGCCGCCATTTTGAGTTTGAAATCGTTTCTCGCTTTTGCGTTTTTTTTTCCGAACCGTCATGAGGAAATTATGAATCGGCGGATATTTCGACGTTTGATGTCACGATCGGTCTGTCGTGAGGTTAGAAACTCATCCGATCACTTTCACCTCGTTGACCAATATATTACTATATATGTCGGTCGCGCTGCACCCCAGCGCCATCACTTCGGGACATTTTCGGGGACGCTTTTTTCAGCGCCTTTGCATTGCCGCTGAACCTCCTGGTATCTAGGCTCCATGCGAGCGTCGTTCCCCGTCTGCTGGACCCTTAAATCGCGCTGCGAACTGAGTTGCACGCTCTGGCGGACATTTGCGCCAAAAAACTCGACAATGTATTATAAATCGGTCGTACCCGCGGCCGGTACTCCGACATATAGTCTAAAATGGTCGTTGGTCAAGCTTGCAGGAAGAAAAGGTGGGAGGAAAGGCGCGTAATAATGCTGCACTCGCGTAATTTATGTAAAAATATTGAAACTCTTTATTAGCGCGCCGGTAACAGTCTGAGGCGCAAGGGGCTCGCAGATCGCCCGTCTACCCGACTCCGGAAGCGCGGCGGCCATCCGCGCGTGGCCGTAACAACGCTCGGGGTAATCTCGATTCGCAATCTTTTATCTCAGCACACAATATAGGGTTTTTCGCTGGGAACTCTCACTCTCGCAGTCGCAGGAGATCCCGGGGCGAGTCCGCCGGCGCGCCCCGTTTTAAAGGCTCTTTCCCACCCCCTTTCTCGGACGTTCTCCTTCTCTCGTGCGTCTTCTCGGCAGTCGGTATCCCTCGGTTGGTAACACTCGACCATCCTGCATTTCGCTCGTCCTCGAGCGTCAAGTGTCAACGACGAAGTCCTTCAGGCGAGTCGGTGCGCGTCTATCACGCTGTGGGCGACCCGATCGCCGATCCTCTTGGTAAGTATCCACCTCTGGCCTAACGTCCGCTCTGACTTCCTGCGGGCCTTCTTCGTCCGACGACTCGAATTCGCCTTCCAGATCGTCGTCGCTGTGAGGCTGCTAGCCTCGTAGCTGGGACGCGTTGGCCGTGGTCGCATATCGTCGCCCCTTGTGGCTTCGTAACTCGGCCACCCGGTAGGTATCGCCCGGGAGTCGCTGATTGATCACCAGTGGTCCCCGGTAACGCCATTGCAGTTTTCGACTCTCTCCCGTCGTTTCCTTTGGCGCGCTCATGAAAACGAGGTCGCCCACGGTGAACTCCGGGTTCTTGAGCCGCCGTTGCTCGTAATGTTGCTTCATGCGTTGTTGAGCCCGCTGTATGCCTTCCCTCGCGTCCGCTTGAAGTTCTGCAGGCGGGGTGTACGCTTCCCCCGGGTCCAATACCGCCCTGAGTTCTCCGTCGTTCCGACGCGCCGTGTATCCATACAGCAGTTCGAACGGGCTCTTCTTCGTTGTCGCATTCGGCATGTCGTTGAGGTCTCGTTGCACCTTTGCGAGACGACGATCCCAGCCTCTACCCTCGGCCTCTCTTAAGCTTGCGGTGAGGGCTGCTGACAAGGTACTATTTACCCGCTCCACTTGGCCATTGGCCTGCGGGTGCCGCGGTGAGTTCAGCGTGTGGTGAATCCCATGCCGCTCACAGAACTCACTGAACTGCTTGGCGGTGAAGCAGGTCCCTCTGTCCGTTATGATTCTCCGTGGTGCCCCGAAGTTGTTTATGAGGTTCTCTAGCGCTCGTAACACTCCCCGAGTCCTCGTGTCCCGAGCAGCCTGTAACACGATGTATTTCGTAAGGTTATCCACTATCACCAGGATAAATTTGTTTCCGGAAGTGGATGTCATCAACGGGCCCATGTGGTCCGCGTGGATCAGGGCGAACGGTCTTTCCCCAGGGGGTATCGGGTGCAGCTCGCCTGTAGGTCTGCCACGCTTGGCCTTGGCGAGGGCGCATGCGATGCAGGCGCGCACGTGTCCGCGTACGTAGCGCCGCATTCCGGAAAAATAAAAATCCTTCGCCATGATCGCATGCGTTCGCTCGATTCCGGGATGGCTCCGCAGATCGTGGTATCGCACCGCTAGTCCCTTCCGCATGGACCTTGGTGCCACGAATAATGAGCGTCCTTCCCGTTGTCGGTACAGAATTCCGTTAAGCAGGCGGTAGTCTCGCACCTTCTCCCCCTCGTAGTCGGCACGTTCCTCCACGGATTTAGACAGTATCCGGATCCTTTCCCGCGTTTCTCCATCCGCCGATTGGTGGAGTAGGACCTCGTCCTCTTCCAACGTTAACGTACATACGCCCAGCACGTTATTCGTGGTGTCCGCGTCCGTTGCGGCCGACACTGGGGCGCGGCTCAGGGCGTCGGCATGCGCTAGCCGCTCGCCTGGTCGATGCTCGATCGAGAATTCGAACTCCGACAATGCGCTGATCCAACGTACGACCTGAGGGTTGGTCGTGCGCGTCGTGCTCAAGTGGACCAGAGCCTGGCAATCTGTGATAATTTGAAACGACAAGTTTATTAGCAAGGGTCTCAGCCGCCCCACCGCCCACACTACTGCGAGAAGCTCCAATTTCGACGAGTGGTAATTTTTCTCCGGAGCGCTCGTGCGTCTGCTAATTGCGTAAACCAATTGCCATGGCCCAGCTGACCCCCTCTGGAGTAGCAGCGCACCTAACCCATCGGCGCTTGCATCCGTGTGTAGTTGTGTTTCCCGTCGCGGGTCAAACGGCTGCAAGGTTGGCTTCGCAGTCAGTGCGCCTTGGATGTTCCGGAAGGATCGCTGCTCCGCGGGGCCCCAGGCATACGCTGCCTCTGCCTTTAACAGGGCATGCAAGGGCGCTGCCCTTTTTGCAAAGTGAGGTACAAATTTCCTGAAGAAACTTGCCATTCCGAGAAATCTACGCAGCTCGGTCGCTGTTTTCGGCTCAGGGTATTCCACTATTGCCTGCACCTTGGAGACGCCCGGTTCGATGCCCCGCTCTCCAATTTCGGGTCCCAGATAGGTCACCCTAGATTTTAAGAATCGACATTTTTCCAGGTTAACGGTGAATCCAGCTCCGTGCAGGGCGTGGAGTATCCTTTCGAGGCGATCGCGCAAGTCAGTCCAATCCTTGCCTGGAATGAAGATGTCGTCTAAGTAATATAGCACTACATTATCGCGCAACGGGCCGAGTGCCTTATGCATGGCCTTCGAAAAATAAGCTGGGCCATTCATTAGCCCGAAGACCATGCGGGTGAACTCCGCCGTCTCATCAGGAGTCACGATTGCTGTCTTCCATCGGGCTGTTTGCTTCATCGGTATCTGCAGGTATCCTTGGGCTAGGTCAAGCGTAATGAAGAGCTTGCTGTCCCGTATCAGCGCCAGGTGATCGTCGAGATGTGGGAGCGGAAAGTGTACACGCTCGGTCTGTTTGTTTAGCCTACGAAAGGCGACGACCCATCCTTCTTTCTTACGAGTAGTACCGGGCTCGCGTACGGGGACTCGGTGTCTTGGACAATTCCAGCTTCGCGCCACTCCCCGAGTATCCTCCGCATTTCCACACGCTCTTGCTCGCTTGCTCGGTACGGCTTCGCCGCAACGGGTCGGGCACCAGGTGTCTCTCGGATGTCAAATTCAATTCCTGTTGCTCTACCCAGCTCGCTGGTGTCGAGCGCCACACAGTCTCGATATCTGTTTAAAATGACAAGCAACTCTGTTTTTACCTTTTCCGGTTGTTCGAAGCCGATATCGAGATCGGACTGCACTATTTCTCTCCGGTTTAGGCTTCCATCCGCCCAAGGTAATCAGGTTACTTCGCCCCGCAGGAGACATTTACCCGGTGGCAGGATCTCGGGTTCCACCCCGCTATTTAGCACCGCCACCTGATGTTCTGCTAGTCCACTGGCGACGCTGATGACGTGTATCTCTGCGGGGGCGAGGCTCAACTCTTCGGTCGCTTGTAATGACGAGTCGGGAGCCGCAACGTCCGCGTCTATTGCCGCGAACTCGCCGCTGCCGCTCCGACGGAATCGCAGCTCGTTGCCGATTTTGCAGTACTCAACGTAAGGTTGGTCGGTATAGGACCTTCCTATGATCGAGTCGTATTGCTGCGTGTTATCCGGCACCACCAGCAGCGGTATGTTCGGGACGAGTACGCCATCCACCGACACGTCCGCGCGGACCATGCCAGGCGACGTCACCCGATAGTGCGCCGAGCCGAAGGGTTTCAGGTAACTCACCGTGGGGATGAGCTCCAACCCATCCATAAGGACTCGCGTTGCCTTTATGGTGCACACCAAGCTTCCAGGGTCTATCAAGGCCCGCACGACACCTTTCCCTATCGTCACCAGTTTAATGTACTTGTCTCCTGTACCTGACACTGAGTCCTCGGTGATTGATCGCACTTGAGCCTCGCGGGGCTCCACGCCGCAATGCTTCTGTGTGTGTCCTGAGGCTCCGCATCGGGTGCACTTCTCGACCTTACGAGGCTCTGGGCAGTCCCGCGCGATATGCCCGAACCTTCCGCAGTTAAAGCATCGGGGCTCACCATCTCCGTTCCGCATCGGAAAATGAGATCCCCGATTCGCGTTGGGCGCACTCGCTGGACGGCTCGTAGTTGCGCTCACCGCGTTTGAAGCCGTTGGAGCAGTCGGTAGCGTAGAACTCTCTGGTTTGGTCGGCCGAGATTTTTCACGCGCAAACTGTTCCCGATCGGACCTCACCCGCCCCGATCGCGAAGACAAGGCACGCTCATTTGCTAAAAGGTCATGCAATAACCCATCTAGTGAATAATGGGGACGCGACAGGAGTGACAAACATAATTCACGTGACCACAGTCCGTCGAGGACTTGCTCCTTCGTGTCTCTTAAGTCCAGACTCAACTCAACACACAGTCGCGTTTTATTATGAAAATATTCGCTCACCGGTTCACCGTGATTTTGCACCCCACGCACCATCTTTTGCCACTTCACTGAGGTGCTTTCCGGCACGCAGAACGTTTGCCGAAACGCCGCGTGAAATAACGGCCATGACCGTAACGAGTCAGCTCGGCCCCGGTACTAGTCCCGCGCGCCTCCAGCGAGATCAGCCCCCTGGCACTCAGCTCACTGGCTAGTCTCTCGATGACGCCAGCCGCTACGTGGCGCTGACAGTACTCCGCGCCGTCCGTGCTGTAGCATTAGACCCATCAAGCCGCATCAGCCGGTTAACCTGTCATCGCCTTCACGGCCGGCGGGGGGTTCGGGCAAGGGAGTAGAGGCGCGGAAGCATGCCAGCGCCGCGCAGTGCGAACTAACTACGGCGCACAGAACGAAGAGAGGTTCCATATAGGAAGTCATAGGAGTGTCAGGGGGTTGAGCGAGATGCATGCGAGCCGCCTCCAGCGCATAATTGTCCGGCCACTGGTGGGTGCACTGCATAGACTCTAGGTTCGATATCCACTCGGATGCGCTCGTTCCGCGTCCATCCCCGCGGAATTCCTCTATGTTTTTTCCTAGGTCGGGTATCATTTGGAAGAAGGGCACCAGAGATTAGTAGGGAGATGTACAACGCTCCCCTTTTCGGCGTGCTTCGTAAATGGCGCTAAATCGCGGCGGCGAGTTCGGGAGTATGATTTCGTGATCATCGCCTCTGTCGAGGTTGCAGATTCCCTTGTAGCCGCGCGAGTCCGTGATCACCGCTCAAGTCGGTATCGCAGTCAGCGAGAACACGAATGGGTAGCTCGGTGGGGGTAAAGTCTCGCCCCTCGTAAATCGCGCTCGCTCGACAGGCGAACGGAGCGAGGTTTTCCGTCCGATCGAGCTCGACATATATGTGTGGCCGTACTGCGGATTGGAATATTCATTAAATGAATTTCAAAGTGAAAAACATGTATCGAGATCATTGTTTTCTCTCGATTGCCCGTTTATGCCGAAAATGCGGGTTAAAAAAATTAACGACGAACCGCGTTGAAAAATCAAACGCCGAAACGACCGTGGCAGGTTCAAAAAGAAATCTTGAGCCTTTGCCGCGATCGTTTCCACATTTTTTTTTAACAATAAACATTATGGATAAGCGTGTATCATAAATGTTTCTCTATCTACAATGAGCATTGTGGCTGAGTTGGCAGCGTAGCGGAGTAACAATTTTACGGTCCGGGTTCAATCCCCGGTGAATCAACTTTTTTTTCTTCATTTTTTATTCAGAAAATTTCGAACTTACTCTCGCTTTAGCTATTCTCGCCTGTACAGGCATTATTTATGATATTTAATTCGTATATGCTTAATAAAAAAAACAAGACATCGCTACCGGGGATCAGTGCAGTCAGATCGCGCGTAAAAGTTACCTCCTCGCTAGTCTCTTACACGCCCAACCAATCATAGTAGCGCGTGTCCGTGAGCGAGCGGCGCTTGGACATCCTTCGGAAAGAGCCGAGCACGGTCGAAGTTTCTCGACCGCTCCTTCGGCAGCTACACCAACACATGGACGCTGAGCACGTTCATGTGCGGCCAAGCCGAAACTAAGGCTTCGAGGGAAAAAGCAATCTGAGCACGACTCACGCGTGACGTCACCCGACGTCACGCGCGAGGCTTTTAGATGATTTCAATGCTTATTTGGCTCTTGATTCTCTGCGTTATTAATGTATACAAAAAAATGTATCGCGCACTCTGATCGCTTATTCTTTTAGTTTATACGTTAATTTAAATATAATAATGAATCTAAATTACAACTTATTTATCTTATATAAAATTGTTTACGCTTTACTCACACCCGTCCTTATGCCAAATAAATAATAATTCATAAAAGTAGGCGGAAATATATTTATATTCGTATTATTATATTAATTCTCATACTTTCATCAAGCGATAAAGCATTATCCCCAAACACAAGCCAATCATCCACCCGGCCGCGAATCGTAAATACCAGACAGTGCACATATTCTGCAAGCGATGAAATGGTCCTGTTGGTAGCGTTCCTGTCTTCGGTCAGCAGGGCCCCGTGGCGCAAATTTTTCTCCAAATTTTTCATAATTTCTCATATTTCAGTCATATTTGAGATTTTCGGACAAAAAATGATTTAAAACAGATTCAAGTTCTGGTCCATTTCCCAAAAACACTTTTTTTTCACTGCAAATTCATGATTTCTCATTTTTTCCCGGAATTTTCTCTTTTTCCTATGACCTGAGTGAACGGCTGCGAAGATATTCGGGGAAATATTAAAGATGAAAAAAATGAGATTTTCGTAAAAAAAACTTGTTCTTATTTTTTTTCGGAACTTTTTCTTTTTCCTATTGAGTGAAAGGCTGCGGAGATATTCGGAGAAAAGTTATAGATGAAAAAAATGAGATTTTCGTAAAAAAAACTTATTACATTTTTTTATCCCTCATAATTCTGAGAAATAATGAATTTCCGAAATTTTTGCAAACATCATTTTCCTTAAGGGCTAACACCACTGGTAACACCACTAACGGCCTGCCACGAAACGTTTTAGACAAATAATACTTGGGGTAATTATTAAGCATATATTGAAGTATATTGCAAAAAAAATGTACGGGAAAACATTACAATGAGGCATGTAGTATAACTTCTGCCAATTTTAATCTGGACGAAATATTTTTTTTAAATTAAATCTAGATGAATGAAATCTAGACTTAATGAAACAAAATTCCTTTTTTAGATTAAAATTGGCATAGTTATACTGCGTGCCGCAGAGGTCCGACATGCTTCGGAAGAATTGCTGCAGTGTCGCCATTTTGTAATATTTTCGGATGAAAAATTTATAGCAATATACTTAAGTATATGCTCAATAAATACCGCAAGTATTATTTGTTTATCGCATTTTCTTCGGCCAAAAAAAAATATCAAAAAATACGCTTCCTGTAAGGCCGTTACAGTGGTGTTACCCCTTAAAGTCTTCATATAATTTCCGAGATTTTCCCGTGATTGTAATTAAAATGATGAAATATTCGAAAAAATTCGGAGAAACCCGGATGTTTGCGTAAAAATAATTGTCCGCAAAACTCCGAATTCTTCATATTTGTTCCAATTCACAGAAAAATTCGGAAAAATTTTCCGGAAAAAATCGGAATTTTTAGAAAAAAAATTTGCACTACGGGCGCGGGATCGTTCCCCGCGCTCAGTGCTTTTTTAAAATTATTATTACTATTAATTCTTATTTGATTAGTTATTTTTATTAGTTATCATCATTATTTTAATTAGTTATCTTTTAGTGTCGAAAAATTTATCGTGCACTCTGACCGCTTATTTTATTAGTTTGTACGTTAATTTAAATATAATAATAAATCTAAATTACAACTTATTTATCTTTTAAAAGAATTGTTTGCGCTTTACTCACACCCGTCCCTATGCCAAATAAATTACAATTCATAAAAGTAAGCGGAAATTTATTTATATTCGTATTATCATATTCATTCTCATATACTTTCATCAAGCGATAAAGCATTATGATAATGCTTTATCGCTTGATGAAAGTATATGAGTGGAAATATATTTATATTCGTATTATTATATTCATTCAATAACTAATCAAATAAGAATTAATAGTAATAATAATTTTTTTAAAAGCACCCAGCGCGGGGAACGATCCCGCGCCCCTGCGGACCGAAGCCAGGAACGCTATCAACGGGACCACCTCATCGCTTGTAAATACGTGCACTTTCTGGTACCTACGATTCGCGGCCGGATACATTATGATAATACTTTATCGCTTGATGAAAGTGTATGAGAATGAATATAATAATACGAATATATTTCCGCTTACTTTTATGAATTACAATTTCTTTGGCATAGGGACGGGTGTGAGTAAAGCGCAAAAAAAAATTCAGAAGTAAAATAAGTTGTAATTTAGATTTATTATTATATTTAAATAAACATATAAACTAATAAAATAAGCGATCAGAGTGCGCGATAAATTTTTCGACACTAAAAGATAACTAATTAAAATAATAATGATAACTAATAAAAATAACTAATCAAATAAGAATTAATAGTAATAATAATTTTTTAAATCCACTGAGCGCGGGGAACGATCCCGCGCCCCTAGTGCAATTTTTTTTTCCGAAAAACTCCGATTTTTTCCGGAAAATTTTTCCGAATTTTTCTATGAATTGGAACAAATATGAAGAGTTCGGAGTTTTGCGGACAATTATTTTTACGCAAACATCGGAGTTCCTCCGAATTTCTTCGAATATTTTATCATTTTAATTACGATCACGGGAAAATCTCGGAAATTATATGAAGACTGTAAGGGGTAACACCATTGTAACGGCCTTACAGGAAGCGTATTTTTTAATATTTTTTTCGGCGGAAGAAAATGTGATAAACAAATAACACTTGCGGTATTTATTGAGCATATACTTAAGTATATTGCTAGAAATTTTTATCCAAAAATATTACAAAATGGCAACACTCCAGCAATTCTTCCGAAGCATGTGGAACTTCTGCGGCACGCAGTATAACTGTGCCAATTTTAATCTAAAAAAAAGAATTTTGTTTTATTAAGTCTAAATTAACATTTTTAGTCAAATACGCGGCAATTACTCAAAAATCAGTATTTCTAAAATCCCCTACGTGGTTCACTAGCTACACTCATCCAGATTTAATTTAAAATAATTATTTCGTCCAGATTAAAATTGGCACAAGTTATACTACGTGCCGCAGAGCACCTTAAGTTCAACATGCCTCGGAAGAATTTGCTGCAGTGTCGCTAATTTGTAATATTTTCCCGTACATTTTTTTTGCAATATACTCAGTTTTTTTAACGAAAATCTCATTTCTTTTCATCTTTAACTTCTCTCCGAATATGTCCGCAGCCGTTCACTCAGGTCATAGGAAAAAGAGAAATTTCCGGGAAAAAAATGAGAAATCATGAATTTTCAGTGAAAAAAAAGTGTTTTTGGGAAATAGACCAGAACTTGAATCTGTTTTAAATAATTTTTTCTCCGAAAATCTCAAATATCACTAAAATATGATAAATTATGAAAAATTTGGAGAAAAATTTGCACCACGGGCCCCTGCGGACCGAAGCCAGGAACGCTACCAACGGGACCATTTCATCGCTTGTAGAATATGTGCACTTTCTGGTACTTACGTTTCGCGGCCGGGTGGATGATTGGCTTGTTTTTGGGGATAATGCTTTATCGCTTGATGAAAGTATGAGAATTAATATAATAATACGAATATAAATATATGTCCGCTTACTTTTATGAATTATAATTTATTTGGCATAAGGACGGGTGTGAGTAAAGCGTAAACAATTTTATATAAGATAAATAAGTTGTAATTTAGATTTATTATTATATTTAAATTAACGTATAAACTAAAAAAATAAGCGATCAGAGTGCGCGGTACATTTTTTTGTATACATTAATAACGCAGAGAATCAAGAGCTAAATAAGTATTGAAATTATCTAAAAGCCTCGCGCGCGACGTCGGGTGACGTCACGCGTGAGTCGTGCTCAGATTGCTTTTTCCCTCGAAGCCTTCGTTTCGGCTTGGCCGCACATGAACGTGCTCAGCGTCCATGCGTTGGTGTAGCTGCCGAAGGCGCAGTCGAGAAACTTCGACCGTGCTCGGCTCTTTCCGAAGATGTCCAAACGTTGTTCGCTCACGGACACGCGCTACTATGATTGGGCGATTGCCGTATAACAGACTAGAGAGGGGGTAACTTTTACGCGCGATCTGGCTGCGCTGATCCCCGGTAGTAATGTCTTGTTTTTTTTTTTATTAAGCATATACGAATTAAATATCATAAATAATGCCTGAACATGCGAGAATAGCTAAAGCGAGAGTAAGTTCGAAAAAATTCTGAATATAAAAGTAAAGAAAAAAAAAGTTGATTCACCGGGGATTGAACCCGGACCGTAACATCGTTAATCCGCCACGCTACCAACTCGGCCACAACGCCCATTGCAGGTAGAGAAACATTTATGATACACCCTTATCCATAATGTTTACTGTTGAAAAAAAATGTGGAAACGATCGCGGCAAAGGCTCAAGATTTCTTTTTGAACCTTCCACGGTCGTTTCGGCGTTTTATTTTGCAACGCGGTTCGTCGTTAATTTTTTTAACCCGCATTTTCGGCATAAACGGGCAACCGAGAGAAAACAATGATCTCGATACATGTTTTTCACTTTAGAATTCATTTAATGCATATTCCAATCCGCAGTACGGCCACACATATATATGTCGAGCTCGATCGGACGGAAAACCTCGCTCCGTTCGCCTGTCGAGCGAGCGCGATTTGCGAGGGGCGGAGACTTTCCCCCCACCGAGCTACCCATTCGCGTTCTCGCTGACTGCGATACCGACTTGAGCGGTGATCACGGACTCGCGCGGCTACAAGGGAATCTGCAACCTCGACAGAGGCGATGATCACGAAATCATACTCCCGAACTCGCCGCCGCGATTTAGCGCCATTTACGAGGCACGCCGAAAAGGGCCGCGTTGTACATCTCCCTACTAATCTCTGGTTGTCGAGGTTCGCGCCTCGATCTCGGAACCTTCGATCCGCCCCTCCGCGCTCGGCGGTGCGTCCGCCATCTCCGTGGCTGTAGATGGGAGAGGTGT
Organism: Ophion obscuratus; assembly: GCA_964007375.1. Classification (NCBI taxonomy): domain Eukaryota; kingdom Metazoa; phylum Arthropoda; class Insecta; order Hymenoptera; family Ichneumonidae; genus Ophion; species Ophion obscuratus. Next base: position 44,978,150 of record OZ023313.1, read on the forward strand.
CGGGCCTCGCGCCACCGTCTGGCGCGACTGGCGCGACCACGCGGTCGAGGGACTCGCGCAGGCGGCCGCCATTGCCCGCGACTTCCGGCTCCCCCAAGCCGTCGCGCATTCGGGCGATTTCGCGATCGATAACAGCTTCGTCATCTTGCGCCATGCGGGGCTCACTCGCGGACATGACAGGTTTCAGCGTTTCACCGTAAAACTCATGGAGACTAGAGGTAAGGAGCCCGAACGCGTATGCTAAAAGCACCCCAAACGTGGGCCCTGAAAGTGACGAAAAGTTTTGGTTCGAAATTCAGCCACATCAAGCGCTAGTGCCGACAGGGGAGGATGTGAAGTATGGCATCGGTGACGCTATGAAGTGAGCGTATATATGAACTGGAGAATTCTTGGTTATAATATTTATATATCATTCTTGGCTGTTCGTCTGTGAATGCGAAATTCTAATAAGGATTTTTTAATTGCAGTAAAAATCAGTGTTGTGGAGTGCATAGTGCATCGATAATCTTTTCTGTTATGACCACGCGTGTTTTTCCTCGGAATAAAAGAACAGCTCATTAATTAATTCATTCATTCATTCATTTCGAGTAACGCTATTGTACTCATCTCGTTATATTTTTTTCCATATTCATGCATGTTTATATAGAACACAAATTTTCATACGTAAGCGGTCACCCATCCAAGTAATGCCCAAGCATACGATGGGTGTTCGTTCGCGTGCGTCCTTGGGGGTGAGTTGCGTTAAATGGGGTTTGGAGCGAGTTCCGCTCAATAGGGTATATAATAATTGCCTATGTATATAATTTAATTAACAAATGCACGATGACAGAATTAATCGACGAACGAATAAATTTATTATTTTTTCCATCTGTCTTGCGTGCATAACTGCGCTTTGAATATTCTCTTCTATCGCTCTCTCTTTTCTCATTCTATCTCTGTCGTATCCGATCTTGAGTACAGCAGCGCCAGCGGATATTTCCGTAAAAATTTTCGCTGATTCCATAGCCCGCGTCCACAGTACAGCGTTCGGGCTCCTGTACTCTAGTCTCCATGGTAAAACTGTTCAAACACATGCGCACTAGTCATGCGCACGTCTTTTTTTTTCAGTTCGCGCACTTTTTAAAATCCTTTTCGCTCGAATCCCATTTCTGATGTATTATAAATCGGCCGTACCCGCGGCAGGTACTCCGACATATAGTCTAAAATGGTTGTTGGTCAAGCTTGCAGGAAGAAAAGGTGGGAGGAAAGGCGCGTAATAATGCTGCACTCGCGTAATTTATGTAAAAATATTGAAACTCTTTATTAGCGCGCCGGTAACAGTCTGAGGCGCAAGGGGCTCGCAGATCGCCCGTCTACCCGACTCCGGAAGCGCGGCGGCCTTCCGCGCGTGGCCGTAACAACGCTCGGGGTAATCTCGATTCGCAATCCTTTATCTCAGCACACAATATAGGGTTTTTCGCTGGGAACTCTCACTCTCGCAGTCGCAGGAGATCCCGGGGCGAGTCCGCCGGCGCGCCCCGTTTTAAAGGCTCTTTCCCACCCCCTTTCTCGGACGTTCTCCTTCTCTCGTGCGTCTTCTCGGCAGTCGGTATCCCTCGGTTGGTAACAAATGGCTTCGTCTTTGGATTCGGTTGTGGCGGAACACGTAACGGCGCCCCTTTGCATTAGATACAATTGTGCAGTGAGTCAGGCAAGGAATGGCGCGTTGACCGTTGGGTCTTGCCCATGTCCATGGATGTGGCCGCCCTCCTCCAACTGTATCCCGTCGACTTGCTTCTCAGCATCAAGCGATTTTTCCGTGAGTGCAAGCGCCGCGTCGACTGCTACCAGCGGCGCAAGCAACAGTGGAGCCAACTCGAGGTAAAGCCCCCCCCCCCTCCCTTCAGGTAGACGGCCTTCCTCTTTGACCATCCAACTAACGTGGTCTCTAACTAACTTCCAGATCCTCATCGCTAAGCTTAATCTCCAAAACTGCGGCGTCCAGCCGGACACTGGTTTCACGCGCATCTCGTTAAAACTCGCGATACACGGTGTCATACGAAGCCGTACGAACGCCGAGTGTAACATAGTCGTCACTCTCTGCTACAGGAGCAACGAAACCAGACCGTTGATTGTAAAACTACAGGCGGCTAAATGATTATAAAACGATTCTTCTTATGTCTCATGTTCTTTTTCTTGCAGAGATACCATCGCTACGTTCCACGAATAGCACATCCCAATAGCCTCGTGTACGAGCAATCAAAAACTCATATGCATCAACCAGATTCAAGATGCCATGTATGAAGTTTAAAGATGTTGGGGCCAGACTCTGCATTTCAATGTAGTTTCCGAACTACCTGACTAAAAATACTATGCTGTGGTCGCATGGAACGCGTAAGAAGTTTTCAATATTTTATGATATACCATTAGTATTAAAGCAAAAATGTAAGAGAATTTTCGCATGGTTTTCATTGACGTTTTGACATTTTCTTAAACCAGCCTACTGTTTAATATGGTGGCATTCTCAATGTAATTTATCAATGTGAATGTAAAATATGCCAATAAAAATAAAGATTCAGCTTTTTCAACTTGATGAAGACATAAATGTCAATAGTTTTTTTTAATTGGGGACCACTGCGTTCATTTCGTACAGATTCATACCAAACATTGTCATTCCGCGCACCAACTATTATTTATTAATGTCTTATGACAATTAACTCGATTACATTGTTCACAAAATTGTGGCAGCAAATGGTTTTTGCATCTCATTTCGGGAATTTCATGAAGATCCAGCGTGGAGCGGTCATTTTGGATGAGTGACACGAGGTCGGAATTTAATACTTTTATTGAAGATAAATTCGACATTAGATGTTAATGTTGATAATTTTAATCTCTTTTTAGGCTGGATACACATGCTTCAACTCGCATTCCTTCTGACCTATATGCACCAACTAGATTCAAGATGCCACATATAAGATTTAAAGATGGTGGACCCAACTTCTGTATTTAAGTGCACCATCCAATCTGCCTGACTACAAATGCGATGATCCAGTCGCATAGAATGTGTAAGACTTTCAATATTTAATAATATACAATTAGTGTTGAATCAAAAGTGAAAGTATGTTTTATGCATGATTTTTACTGACACTGTATACGGATTTTTTTAAACCGTGCATATATTTTTTAATATGGTGGTATTCTCAATGCAATTTAGCATTGTAAATGTAAAATAATCCTATTTAAAAAATAGATTAATTTTCTTTCAACTTCATGAAGACATAAATATCAATAGTTGTTTTCATTGCTGACCGCTATATTAATCTCATACCGATTTATATCAACATTGCCATTTATTGACGTCTTAAAACAATTATCTCGATTACATTATGGACAAAATTCCAGTAGGCGAATGGTATATCGCATCTTATTTGTGGAAGTTCATGAAGATCCAGCATGGAGTGGTCAATTTGGATAAATAAATCGAGGTCAGGTTTTATCAACGGTAGGTTTACAATTGAAAGGAAATGTTTATGTTTATTAAAAGTACTGTCCGCTTAGGCTTATGTGCACTGTGAAATTATGGATTTTATACTGCACATAAATGAGAGTATTTCCAAAGATACCTCGGAAGAACCGGTGGAAGCAAATAAACAGATAAATAGATGCATAGAATAGGATAGATAGAATAGAAGAATAGAATAAGCAAATAAATAGATGCATTAGGGTCAATAGGAATACGTCAACTCGCATTCCTCGCTACTGACCCATTTGCATATACACTTTTGATTTGCTTGCACCGGTTCTGAGCTATGTTCGGAATTACTCTAGCTTATGTGCAGTACAAAATGCCTCTTCGTATCTAAAATCGAGAAATAAATTTTGCCACCTCCACAGTCAATATTTGAAGTAAAAATGTTCAAGGCTAAAAATACCCTTTTTGTTGATGGGCTATTTTGTTCACGAAAAGGATGTTAATAACTCAGTATTGGAATCCAGAGAAACAGGTAAATCTGCAATAATTTCACTATCACACTACTTTCGAGCTTCATGATAATTGAGTAAATCCTATATTAACAAATATCTATCTGCTGTGGGATTTACAAATTTGTTGGTATGATAGCCTTTCCTTTTGCAGTAGCAATTGATTTCTGTTGGTTACAATTATTTTCTACTTCGCTGCTATGCAATTTATTTGAATGGGCAGTAGAACAGCTAAATCGAAAAATAGTGTTGGCAATAATATCACTGTACTAACTTCTACAGCAAACGCAAATTTTGACTTTTTCGAACCTTCAACGTTTCGATTTTTTACCACGTTGAGAAGCTCCAAGCAACCGTAACCAACCGGCAATTCAGGACCATCGCTTAAGCACCATTTTCAGTTTTTATATTTTTGTTACTACGTTGGTATCGTTGCCGCTACCCTGTCCTTGAGCGATAAATGTGTGACATACGAATATGCGTTACTAAATTTTGCGTTTCCAGCACGTGGCCATTTTGCTACTGTAGTATTCTGTAAATGAAAAGCCACATTGAAGTCATTGTTCGTATAATACATGAAATTAATCGTATTTCCTAGTTGAAATCTGTAACTTTCCTACTCGTTTTCACTGTGATTACTTGACATGAAACCCAAACAAACCTCCCCTAACCTATCTGTTATCGTAAGCGGAATTCGAGTGCCGTGATGGTTCCACAATCTAACGGTTACGGTACAAATATATTTCGGCATGTGTGTAATGGCCTTGGGCAACCGAATATTTATTTCGCTTGCTAGTGTAACGTTCCGTGATTCTAGCTGTAAGGGCGCTGCCGGCGCCTCTCGATAGAATTATTTTGCAACACTATACTTCAATCATACCGCGCCAAAGTTCGCAACTTTTCTGTGCAATAATCTATTCTTCGTGTCGATCACTCATGAATTCCGAAGTATGTTTATCAGTTACACAAAGATTATCGCATTTATTTATAACAAAATTCATATGCAAATGTGATGAGTGATGTGAACTGCGACTACAATGTATAATCGTTTTCTTTACATTTACTTTTGTTACAGAGTCAACAGTAAAATGGTGGCCCCATGCAAAGTATCGGAAGGCGAAGCAATAGAAGTAATTATAAAATATATGGATCATTTTCGCTGTGGCCAATATCCACGCTGGTCCAGTGATGTTTGGAAACGAATGTCTCAAGATTTGGAGGAAAAGTGGAGCGCGGCATGTGTATATACAAACGTGCGAAAAGATAGACGGTCGATTATGACAAAGGCCAGCAAAAAAATGAATTTGCCAGTTCCGAAACTGACTGATCAAAATAATAATATTACACTATCGGAAGAATCTTCGAGCAGCTTTTCCGAAAGTGAGAGTGATGATTATGTGCCAGATCCAAAAGATCATGAAGAAGGTATAGAAAAATGTACATTAATCATTACCGAGGAAGAGTGGATAGCGATGAAGCCAGAAAATGTTCAGTCCAATGTCGATTCTCGGCATGAAACAACAAATGTGAAGTTAAGGCCAGGGGTATGGACAAATATAGTTGCTAAGGCGTTTTGGCTTCAGTATCGTATGCCGTGTGCGTTTATTTTTAAGAGAGCAACCATAAGGCTATCGCTATTGAAAGATTCGTACATAATTGAAATCCGCGGAGTTTGCAAAAGCAGATCATGTAACAACCCCTTCAATGGATATGGTGAAAAGTTTTGCAATGAAAATGGGCTGATTATCCAAGTTAGAACACGGGACACTCAATATTCTCAACATGAAATCGTTAAGCGACCCTTGAATGGACTGCGCCGTGACGAAGTGAAAAAAGAATTGAAATCTGAAGGCTGCTCGACGTGGAGAAAACGACAAGCGCGAGAAAATATTCGCCCTGGCGAGACGGAGTCGTTTCATTTACCACATAAAGACGTTATACGACAAGCTAAAAAAGAAGCAGTGGATGCACAGTATGGCGTGAAGAAAGACGATGGCCACGATCTCATCCGTACAATTGAAGCCATTTCTGAAAATCCGGAATATGGCGGTCTCATCCATGATGTTGGCTCACTTCCATTTTACGTTTTTTATAGTTCGCAAGCACAATTACATGCCTACAAAGAGTACAAGCGTATCCATAAAACAACGTCAACGATTAAAATTGATGCAACGGGTAGTCTGGTCCATAGAATTCAACGAAAGAATCGACAAAGGTCTGCACACATTTTTCTCTATGCCATTGTAATTAATTTCGAAAAGACAACGATTTGCGTAGAACAATATGTTATCCGAGCAGCAAAACGCACCATTTATTGAATTTTGGCTTCGAAAGTGGCTACTGCGTGGAGCTCCTCGACCAAACGAAGCAGTGTGCGATTATTCTCGGGCTCTTCTTTCCACTCTTAGTATGGCTTTCAACAATCAGACGATAAAAGTGTATATAGCCATGCGCTTTCAAGCCATATCAGATGCTCGCTCGAATACGACGAGGCCAGCGACACATATTCGCGTGGATATTGCCCACCTCATGCACATTGTGAGTCGATGGCCCTGCTTTCATAAAAGAGCACTACGTGAAATAAAGGAATTCTACCAGTTTTGCGTCGGGCTACTCGTCGACTGCGAAACGTTAAGCGAATTCGAATATGTATTGAGTCTTACTTGTGGAGTGGCTCTTCAGAAATTCAAACGACAGCATAATTGATCTGAAAGGTGCGAACACTATCAAAGAAGCCCGAGAAAAATTGGAGAATCTCATCGCCAATCGAAGTATGAACTACAAAGTTCAGAATGCCTACCTACACAGTTCGCGAGCCACTAATGAGCCGAAGACTGAACGAAAGAATACGAAAGAGATGGTGACGCAGTCAAAACTGGCTAATCGTTTCGAGTTGAATGACGAAAGCGACACCGACATTTTGGGCGAGACTGGCAGTCCACTCAATATCTGGATAGATAACCTTGTCGTAAGAGCCAAACAAACCGTCTGCGAGGGAAAAGATTTCAACGCATTTCATCAGACAATGTTTGTTGACCATCTCATAAAACTCTGCAAAGAATTCCCATTGTGGAGCAGCGTCGGATTGGGCTATAATGCTTTCCACGCCACTTCGAGCCACGTAGAAGGCCATTTCAACGACTTAAAAACAAGAGTTTTTGCAGGTTCCCTTCCTGTCCGTGTCGACAAATTCATAAAACGTCATGCAGACGATATAAAAGGATCCACGCTCCTTTTTACTTCGAATTTAAGCGCTTTTCGCAATGTACAAAATATTGAAGGTGAACAAAAAGTCACAGCAGGACATACTGATATCGCAGAGAACAAATTCATGAACGTCGCTGAAGATGAGACAGATAGAAACGAATTTATTTGTTTGGATCAATCAAAGGTCAGTCACGGTAATGGGAAGTATAAAACGGAAAGTATAAATAGAGTTTTATACGATCTGGACTTTCCGCACGATATTTCCTGTTATGTTGACGTGACAGAACATATGGACGCGCACGATGACTCGGATCTCAAATCCGTCAAAGACTGGAGGGGGAAAGCGTCAGAAGGACCTTACATTGATCATCATTCCGTGGACGCTGACAAGATCTTCAATGCCTGGGTTGTTCAGGACGATTTAAGCCCTGTGCTAGAAGAGAAAAAAAATGATAACGATACTGACCTGATTGATGCACAGCGAAATGATCACTCTTACTGCAAACTGGAAGCGTCCGAAGATGTAGATGCCCCGGACATTACCCTTGATCACACGTATACGTCCTTTGCGTTGGGGGGACAAGAACATAGAACGTCGACCCCGAACGAAGGAAAACATGAGAATATGAAAAAGGACTACCACAGCAGAGAAGGACGATAATTCCGATCCGCCAAAAAAAGGAAAGTATCTTAAAAGCTATCCTGAAATTTCGCAACGGAATCAACTTCTTGGATTGTCGAAGAAGCCGGCACGGTTATTGAATGGTCTCCTGTGTCCTCCGGTAAAAATTGATGGAACTCTGGCAACACTACGCTGAGATTCGTACACCAAGTGATCGAGATGGGGATTAAACGAATAACACTCGAAAATAGAGGGCGGATCCTCAAAAGTTTTTTCGAAAACAGACGTATACATTGCTACAGAAGAGCGAGTTGTGTCATACAAGCTGGATGCAACGATTAACGTAGTCAATATGTTGCAGCATCTCTTATCGTCTGCACCCAGTATTACAAACACAAAAGTCTGTCCTTGGTGCGCACGATCAACAAATTCGAGCATCTCAATTGCACCGAATCATCGAGACATAGCAAGACAGGGATTCGAAGTTCTAGAAGAGGCTCTCGATTTCCACGCAACTACGTTTGCTGTTCGCTGTCAAAACGAATGCTCTGGGAAATGCACATTAACCAAAAAAACTAATGAACATATTTTCATTGAGTTGGATATTCGCCAGGATGTACATTATACCAGAGGCTTAAACTGTAGGTTAGATCAACTACCGGTTGAACTGAAGCTGGAACAACCACAGGGAAATGCAGGTTCTTACTATAGGTGCTTTCAGTTAACAATTCAATAAAATTTTATTTATTCTTTAAGTGAGTTACTCATTATGGTTATTTTTCAGGCTTGCTGGAGTAGTGGCTTTCGTACCTGGTCATTATACAGCGTACTGTCGACAATCTACTGGGCACTGGGATCTATTCGATGACATGAACAGCAGAAGACGCACCATAGCGTGCAAATCGAACACTGCCATTGAACCACATCTAGCCATATACATTCGTAGTCTTGATAAATAATGCAAAGAAAGAGTACAGAACTTTTTAGCCTTTTTTTTTTGACAAATTGTTAGTTATTTTACCGTTCTAAAGTAAAATCTTAACGAGCACAAGTTACAATTAACAATCATTAAAAGTATTAAAAAATGCCACCTTGGTCTGTACCGAGTATTTCACTTACTACTCATTTGCTTTGCATCTAGGACATATAATTAAGGAATTAACATTTCGGTACTTTTTTCGGGGTTTCTGTTTTCGATGTGATTTTATACTTTCAGTTGATGCCAATGACTTATTATACTAACGGGATCATCGATATTCTTAACGTGAAATCGTAAAGCGACCCTTCTATAGACTGAAGTTATGTTTTAGTATAACGATAAATCGTTAAAAAAACAATTAATCGAGTATTGTACAAGATTTTGTACAACGGTACTTGAAAAAATGTAATTTACAAACAATATAATTTTAGATGGAAAATGCTCATTATCAATCAAATAAAAGTAACGATGTGAGTTGGATGCAATACAATACTAATTTATACGACAATATATCGTTCGTTGACACTTATTTCGCTTATTTCCAAAAGGAGCCATCCTTACATCCTGCACACGTTCAACAGCTGCTACAGGCTCTTTATCAAGAATCTCGATCAACACGTTTGCATGACTGTTGAGATGAAGTTCGAAGTCGTTTGTTTCAACGTATTGTCAAGATCAACAAATCTGCCTTGTGAAAATATCGTCAAGATCGACAAATCTGCCTTGTGAAAATGAACAATCAACATTTACTCGGTGAACTTCCTTTTATGCGCACTTTTAAGCGCACGTGCATGAAGATTCAGGAATATCACAACATGAGCGACTCTATTCCCATGATTTCTCAACTAAGCCACAACCCCGAATACGACCGTTCACTCAGGTAATGCAGTTTAAATTTAGATCATTTAAAAGACACTCTTTTCTTGTTAGATTTCGATGAAGGTTCTACTTTTCGATTCTTCATTCTTCGAGGCAGGTTTAGATCTCAAAGAAATGAAATACTGTGGCGACTCAAAAAACGTATAATTTTTCGATATGCTTGGGGAAAAAACCTAAAGCCCAAACTTTCTGACTCTCAGTGTATTCAATTATGTTATAAATAATAAAAATCGATTCTATTATCTATAAATCGCTGCAAGAGGACTCCGAGGTTCTAATCCTTTCAAAATTATGAACAATCCTCGTTAATACCTTCTGAAAATATCTTTAAAAAAATAAGTTTTCATAATATTTCTACTTTTTAACCTAAGCATTACAGAAGCCATTGTAGTACTTTTGGAAAAATCACAAAATAACAATTTTAGAAAAGAGAAAAGAGTCAACTCTATTAGTGAGAATCTTTTTTTTTCAAACTCCTATTCTGCACATTGAAAGAAAAAGAAAAATATGGCAATGTTATAAAAGTATATTAAATTAAAGAACTCAGCTCTTTTGTTTCGCATAATCCAGAAAGAACTTAAAAAGCACAGATTTCGGACTCTGAAAAAAAGCCCAACAGTTTCTCGTGGCTATTTATGATGTATACAAATTCTTTCAGAAAATCATGCGACGTCAATAAGATCCTCAACTTTTTCTATCATTCTATAATATTTCTTTCCTCGTCATCTTGATGCCGCAACGAGTTTTCCTTGTGAATCTGTATTCGATTGTGTATCTCTGAAAAGCGTCCAAGTGAGGTGTCCCATCTGAAGACGCCAAAATCTCGCCGACGTGACTAATTCGATTCGAGACACTCCTTTCGCCGGAATAATCGATCTTGGCCAATTCCTTGGTCACCGTGGTGTTCGAGTTCGACTTGAGCGGTGTGTACAGAGAGAGAATTCGGTGGAGACTAGAATCGGACCGACGCGCTTTTGTACTTTTCTATAGATGTCCCCTTCGTTGGATCTCTCGACGCCCACTTTCCGTGACAGCAAATTAGGCGTTTCATAGCCAAATGGCACCGCTGGAGCACTGAAAAATGATTGGGAATTACGATTAATCTATTTAGAAAATTGCGACAAAAGTGGAGGCAATGAAACATTGGACCTTCAACTTGGACTAAGTCCTAATCGGAACACTCGGATAGTCGTTGGTTTAAGAGGTTGGGCTACTGCGAGAATGAACAATACCCGTTCCTCGCTTGAGGCAACTCAAATTGAAGAGGAAGGTCCAACGTATGGTGGAGGAATTGCAGATTCAAAGTGAACTTATGATTACAAAGATAGAACTGCCAGTCAATACCTAACCCTACGGTTGACACATTTGGTCATTTTGACCCGGACGAATTTGAAATAATGTTCTTACTTTCCCAAAATTGAACGTTTTCAATAATTTTTTATAACAATTCAATTTTATACTTTCCAAATTTTAATTATACAGACATATTAAGAAATACTTAAAGTGTATCCTCGATTTTTTTTCAATAAAAACCGACCGAAGGGTTGTGTTAAGGACAGGTGCATGTAACGCTATCTGGGTGAAATTGATCCAGTGTCAAAATCGTGGCCAAATATAAATGTATCAAGGAAGGGTAACCCGTTTTTCTTCAAACTATGCTTTTCAATACAGTGTACATAATTTCTCGACATCTAACGAACAGATTGACTTGAAATTTGGTCCTCTTATTCAATGTGATAGTAGTCTAGACTGACGTTGTTCTTCTTAACGTTATTTTTCATCAATTATGAACAGCAATGTTATTGTTCATAAAAAATCAGAAAAAAAGTAATTCAAACTTTTTTTTTATTAAAACACGCTAACAAAAACATGTCCGTCGATCAAGTCTTAGCCAAAATGATCTATTTTAAGAAAAAAAACCTTTTTTTGTTTCAGACCAACCAGATGGCCAAAATCAAGTACACCGTTGAGCCTCTCACGTTCAAAGGTCCTTCTCGAGATTGTTTATTACTTGGTCAATTATTAATATTTTGAAATAAAATTTTGCACACTACTTCGTTAATGTACATACACAAATAAACGTCCAAAGGATTTTTCAATCATCTTACTTATTCCTTCGCACGTAATTATTTTCAATAAATCTGTTTTCCGGGTCGTCACATTAGTACTAACCCCTTCATTCGAACGGTATGTAAGCCACTTATATGCCGTATCTGTGTTCGATAAAAATTTTCAGGATTTATTTCGGAATGTGCAACAAGTGAAATTGCGGACATGAATAAATTCTTCCCATAAACATTTTTTTCTATTAACCTAAAAAAAAATCCAGCACGAGGGCAAACACTCACAATTACTATAGTACACAGTTCGGAAATTGATGCACACAATCAAATAGTATCAGCAAAAAATGTTAGGATGTGTCTGAAGGTATTCTTCTCGCGGAGGGCCGTATTTGTGGGGGCATAGGCAGGGCCCTTCCGAATCATTGGTAAATGAAAGTAACGCTTAATAAAAAAAAAGTAAGTTGCAATAAATTGTACACCCAACGATAAATTGAAATTAAAACAATTGTGCAAATTTAATAGTTTTGGACATTTTTACATTTTCTCCAAAAAGTAGCAGCTACAAAAATTCTTCCACTAGTCACATTTTTACAATTTTTATCATTAAAATTTTCTTCAAACATTCGGTGACCCTCTGTTTTTATTGTTTCTTCGGAATGTTTAGAATTTTTTATAAGCTTTCCGCAGTTTATATCAGACATCTCGAGTTATTTAGGGTATGAACTATTAAATGGAATTATGGGCAGCGTGTCATCTCCATAAAGTACCAGATAAGCGAGATGATTTTTAGTTGCAATTTTTCGTTAAGAGTTGGGTAGCTTGCCGAAGTTTTATCACTGCACTGGAATGGATTTTTTTTTTATTACCGATGAAAACTTGTTAATTGTTAAATATTCAGATTCGTCACAGGAATACCTTAAACGAAAGCAATGCAGTGGCCAAAAAAATGGTCAAACTGATTAGAAATTGAGAAGGCCCGGGGTACTGCGAGCAGTCGCAATATCCTCGGGCAGTGTAGCTATAGCGATAAGGGAATAAATCCATTTTTGACGGGCCGTAGTATAGCTGAAAATATCAACAGTGGTGAGAATGATTGAGCCAAAGAGCGCAAAAGAACGGGTTCGAAACATCGTGTTACATCTTATTGCTTACCTCTTTATTTTCGCACATCCACACAGCTTGATCCAAACTAGTTTGTACTGCTTAAATCCTCCTGTTTGATCCCATTTTGAAGCCCAACGAGCAAATCTCATCCATTCTATAGAGAGAAAAATGTTTTTAAGACGTTTTCGATTGATAACCGCGAAACGGCGAGTGAGGTTATATACGACGCAGTGTTTACGTTCTATTGTTCAAAGAAATAAGGCAAGGGGCCGTCCATAAATTACGTCATTTTAAAATAGGGGGGGGGGGGTTCGTCTGCGGATGACGGTAAATGATGGATGAGGGGGGGGGGGGGGCGTTTCGAAATTGACGTCATTCTTGTGATACCAGTTACTTCAAAATGTACAATAGTATATTGTACAACTAGAGTGGTTTCCCCGCATGAGTGATGAAAAATATTTTGCAAGTACCTAATGGTATTAATTATTGAACTCATTATTTATTTATTTATTACATAAGGTTTGTCTACATTATATTCGAGCACTTCAAATAACAGCGTACATATGAAAATAGTTCGATCGAGCCAAAATGAATATGGGGAGGATACGGAGATATTACCCGTGATCCAGGATTTGCAAGAATGGGTGAAAACTCCGTGGGAGCTATCCAAAGAAAACTAAAGAATAGGGAAGAATAATATTATTATATTAATGAAAATTGCCAAAGTACAAAATAATAAAAGATGATTCTATAACAAAATGTGGGAGCTATCCAAAGAAAACTAAAGAATAGGGAAGAATAATTATTATTATATTAATAAACATTGCCAAAGTACAAAATAATAAAAGATGATTCTATAACAAAATGTTTTAATGTTACCCAATTTTTCTCAAATCCGCAAATCTTTTAATTTTGCCAAACTGGTAATGACGTCAATTTTGCGAGAGGGGGGGGGGGGTCTTTAGGAAATGACGATAGGATGATTTTAGGGGGGGGGGGGGGTCGAAAATCAGCAAAAATCGATGACGTAATATATGGACGGCCCCCAAGTGACTTTTTTGGCGTCCCAATACCCAATACTATCGGCCGAAAAGTCTCGAAACATTTGGAAGAATTCTTGCAGCTACATCGGTGTGTTAATTGTTGTTTAAATTAATTTTATCAGCGAAACATCGGTAAAGTAGGAGGGTTCGTCACCTCACATCTCGCCCGTCCTTCCATTTTTCCTTGCCTTGCAATGTAAAATAAAGTGAAATCTCCTGAAATAATGAAATAATTTTTTTTAAATTTGTTTGTTTGGTTTCTCTGATTTATTTTCTTATATCTTTATTCGTA
>OZ023313.1:44992498-45304998 GCA_964007375.1 Ophion obscuratus
AACCCACTTCGTCATATGTTTCTCTGTAATTGAGAATTCTTTAAGAATAATCTGTAGAAAAGTTTCAACGTTATGGAATGTGTTTGACTAGCAATCCTTTTGTGGCGCTAGCATGGCTAGACATTGCTGAATTTAAATCGCTATATCTCTGAAAGTGGACGGTAAAAAATCATGATTTTTTTAACCCACTTCGTCATATGTTTCTCTGTAATTGAGAATTCTTTAAGAATAATCTGTAGAAAAGTTTCAACGTTATGGAATGGAATGTGAATTTTTTACCGTTCCCCATTACATGTGTAAAACCGTGCAATCTTTGATTGCCAATTCTCGAATACAGAACGGTGAATCCTTATGAAATTTTGCAGGCAATCACTTCATATTGTCTTGAATGCGTCCACAAAATAAAAATAAAATCTATAGAGGAACCTTGGCGATACTACTATCTAAAATAGAAATTAGACTCGAATGAAGTAGGATTTAAAAATTACTCCGATTTTTATTCATTTTTTTCTCATTTTTTTCTTCCCTCAAATCCATCTAGTCCATTTTTCTTTGGGTTTATGTGGGTCAGCTGGTGTCGTTGAAATCAATATCATCATTTCTATTCATTATCCTAATACAATAAATATTTCACTGACTTTTTTCTTCTCTCTCTCTCTCCCTCTCGCTCGCCGACCGTGTCCCGTCATTTTTTTGATGGCCGATTGCTGTCGGTCTTTATTTCTTTTTGGTGGTTTCTTGACGTGATCAATCGCGAAATGAACCGCCCTAACGTCCCGGAGTAATTCCGTTTGATTCGCGATCTCCGGCGGACGGCGAGCCTCCGTCGATTCCTTATCATCGTCGTCGTCCTTGTGATCGCCTTTGTTGAGGACCCGAATGATTTCGCTGATGTCGTCGTCGAGATGGAGTCTTGTGACGCGTCCGACTATCGGTGTGCTACAAAGTAACGCATTATTCGCCGTTTTTCCACTCGCGACGCCGCCTCGCGCTGCGGCAACTCGATCGTTGCTCGATTTTTCCGGTGAAGAATTTCGGGGGACGATTTTTTCTAGATTTTTTTCCCACAGCATTAACTCGTTGTCGACGATTCTCCTTTGTCTCGGCTTCGTCTTCGAATTGCCGATTTTCTTCACTTCCGCCGATTTGTTTGGCTTCGTTGCCGATTTTTTCACCCAGGCCGTGTTTGGCCTGTCGGTACATCATCTGCCTTTGTTCGAGCTCGCCATCGCTGGGGGAAGAACTCCGGATGTGGAATCCTCCGTGTCGGGTGCGACATCGAACGTGTCGCTTTCGTTCTCGGTCCCTCGATCGTTTTCTACCGTTCGTTTCCGTCTCTTTTGCGATCTCGACGCTTCTCTCGTACCGTGCGCGAGATTCGTGTTGATTCCGTTCTCCTGCTCCTGCTCAGCGGCGGGCTGGCACAGAAGAACAAAGATAAAGCGACGATTGTATTGTGATAGTTTTCATTTCATTGGAGTAATACAATTTATTCGATTCTTGCGGCTGATATTTAATTAATTCCAAACGATTTCAATTTTATTAAATGGGTTTCAATTAATTTAAATTTAATTTCTATTGGTTTCAACTGAAATTCAATAATATTTCGATTAAATTTCAATTAAATGTCAAATTCAAGTTACTCACTGACTCCTTACTATTACGATTGTAATACGCGTTGGTACAAAAATATTATTTATAAGTGTAATTATAATGAAATTAGTTCGAGTGTTCAATTAATTGAAATTGAATTGAATTAATTCCCACTGAATTTCATTAATTCCAGTTCAATTCAATTCAATTCGTTGCAATAGAAATTCAATTAAATTTCGATTGAATTTCAATTAAATGTCAAATTCGAGTTACTCACCGACCCGTTACTTACAAGAAGACGGCACGACCGTGGGGTCAGGGATTTGGCCGAATTTTTTTGTGGTGAAAGAGGACCCCTGGCACCTCACGTGGTTAAAGTAGGAGGACGTACTACTCGGAAAATTCCGAGAAAAATAGATTCAACGTTTTTTAGGCGCCTTATGAGTTTAAAATGTCAGGCACTTGTCGAGCCGCTGTCTAGTCTAGACGGTTAGGGCTCGGTCTTTTGCGCCGGAGGTCTAACGTTCGATTCCTCCTTCGGATCTTTTTTTTTTATTCCAACAATTATTCAAAACGTTTCTCACCCCTTCATTATTTTCTAAAATTCATTTTAGCTCAAGAACACAACATTTTTCATTCACTGAAAAATATTCGTGCTCGCTGTTGTATTTGGTTTTATGGCCTCGTAAGGGTCTAAAGAACTTTGACCTGGGGACCCCTTAGGATTATAACGGACATCTGCGCATAGCACTGTGCGTGAGGCTGTGAGAATTGAACAGCAGTTCATTTTTCGATTTGGCCGTGAACAGACGTGCCTATTTGTTATTGTTAAATTTATGAAATGTATAATGAAACCTTCCAAGATGACGAAAATCTGCCAACTTGCTCTGTAAAAGTAATTCCTCCAAAATGCGCTCTCTTGGTGCAACTTTGTGACGTTTACTTTTACAGACAAGTTAAAAATTTCATAAAGCGCTTGCAAAATTGCAGTGAATTGTTAGAGCAGAATCGTGAAATTAATTCCCGGGAAGATTGTATAAAAATCCATTTAATAATTCACCATCAATTATCGTCACCAATATTCCGAAACATGATTCAATACGCCTGGTTTGACTCAAAATTATCAGTTACTAGAAACATTTTGATGAATGTTAATGGGACATGTGTTTATACGGATGTATTGCAAACTCCCTGCGATTGTAAAAAATCCGCTATTATATGTTGCGCAACATGGCGCAAAAATTATTGCTTTGTTTGTTTCTACGATAATTACCACTGCGATTTTTGTAAATAATTATTATATGAATAAAAATTGAATTTTTCCTAATCGACTTTGTTATTCCTATTTAAAATCCAATGTTCCTCCTCATATACTTTACAATAAAAAATAAAAAACCCACCGTTATGAATTGTTTTATCGGAAAATAAAGAAAATAATTTTAAAAAATAATGTTAATAAATTTTTTTAAATAATGTAGGGATGAGAAACGTTTTGAATAATTGTTGGGATAACAAAAAAAATAGAAAAAAAAATATCATTCGAAGGAGGAAACGAACGCGAAACCTCCGGCGCAAAAGACCGAGCCATAACCGTCTAGACTAGACAGCGGCTCGACAAGTGCCTGACATTTTAAACTCATAAGGCGCCTAAAAAACGTTGAATCTATTTTTCTCGGAATTATCCGAGTAGTGCGTACAACAAAAAAAATCGGCCAAATCCCCGACCCCACGGTCGTGCCGTCTCCTTGTTAGTCTGTAACACTCTCATTGGTGGTCGAAAAATATTATTTACGAGTCTAATAATAATAATAAAAAAAGAAAACCGACCGTTCCATTAATTAAAATTGAATTCAATTAATTCCAAACGAACTCAATTAACGCAAATTCAATTAAATTTAGTGAAAGTCGTTTAAATTAATTTCGATTTAATTTAAATTTGTGTCATTTGAAATTCAATTAAACTTCAATGAAATGTCAAATTTAACTTACTCGCTGACTCGTTACTTAGATTGCAACAATCGTTGCTACAAAAATATAATTCTCGAGTGTAAAAATATAATTCTCGAGTATACTGGCAATAATGTGAACGATAAAAAGACAACAAAATTCTCGCAGACACAAAGCATGAAGAGACAAAACCGCAATTACAGGCGATAAAATACGAAACGTATCTCGTAATTACCACGTTACATTGGAGATCGTCGCGAGGGGCGCGCTTCCAAACGCTGTCGCTGTCCACGGACGTGAAAATCGTGACCGCCACTTCTCTGAGACCGTGCTCCGTGAAGGCCTTGAACAACAGTCGCGATTTCCTGACCTCTTCGTTGTCAAGGGGAAAGGTTGGCTCGTCGCTTTCCACGATCATTCGGGTGGGTCTGTTCTCGTTGCTCCTGTAGCAGAGATCAACAACTATCTTACGTCCGGCGTTCATACGGCTTCGTAGGACACCGTGGATTGCGACTTTCAACACCAGGCGCAGAAAACCAGCATCCGGCTGGAAACTGCAGTTCCGGAGATTGGGCTCGGCGATGAAGACCTGGATTTTAGTTAGGGAACGCGTTAGTCCGAGGGTCCGAGAGGAAGGCTCTGTACCTGAAGGGAGAGGGGGCACTTTACGTCGAGTTGGCTGCACTGTTGCTTGCGCCGCTGGTAGCAGTCGATGTTGCGCTTGCATTCGCAGAGAAATCACTTGACGCTAAGAGGCAAGTCGACGGGATACTCCTGGATGAGGGCAGCCACATCCACGGACATGGGCAAGACTCAACGCCCGACGCGCCATTCCTAACCCGACTCACTGCACAATTGTATCCAATGGGAAGGGGCACCATTGCGTGTTCCGCCACGATCGAATCCAAAGACGAAGCCGTCGTCGAGTTTTTTGGCACGGACGCCCGCCAGAGCATGCAGCTTAGTTTGCAGCACGATTTGAGGATTCAGTGGGTGGGAAACGACACGCGCCTCAGGAAACGACTTCTAGGCAAGGAAAATATTGCCAAAGCGTGCCACGCTGTTCAGCGCCTCTGCCTTGAATAGCAGCAACCTCAGGGAACTTATGTCACCGAGAAGTTTGTCCCTGCGGCAGTCGAGGGCATCTGGCACAGAGAAATGCGACATGACCATAATTTTTTCGACGTGGCTATCCGCACAGAAGTGTGACTGTATGCGAGTCACGCAAAAGACACGAAACACGCAAAAGCCATGAAACTGGAGTGACTGAACTTATGGGATTTTCGTGAAACTTGGAGTGTATTTATGGAGTGTCGGAGCTGGAGACACGTCGATAGTCGATTTTCGCGGAAATATTCTTTAACTTTTTTTGTGTGAGTATGTTGAAAAGTTTTCTGTGTACATTTTCACGAAGTCCAAAACCCATCGATAACATGTAGTCACTCCAGTATCACGAACTTTATTAGGGTTATTCCACAACTGCATGCCGGTATGTAGGGCTCCATCTTTACAACCGGGGTATGAGTATTGTGTGTGTAGTATATCTACACTTTTTTCAGCGGACACTGAGTAATCAACTGTCGGTACAATCACTCGAGAAGCAATATGATTTAACACGTTAAAGTCGCTACACCATTTTCACCTCTAATAAATCGCATTGCTCTTGATCTGCAAACAAGTATGTCACATCTCTTCCGTTACAAACATCAAGAGATTTGCACGCAGCAGCAAATCCAAATTATTCGAAATAATGCATGCACCGTTTGGAGTTTCTTTTGCGTGTCTCAAACACATCCAAGCAAAGAGACACTCCAATTTTGGAGTGTCTTCTTGCGTGAATGTATTCGAGACACGCAAAAAAGACACTCCAAAGACGCACTGAAAATCTTCTGCGTGTCTCTCATACATTCACGCAAAGAGACACTCCAGGCTGGAGTGTCTCATGTTTGCGAATATAATAGTGCTCAACAATAACTAATAACAAATTATTAGTTAATAATAAATTATTAAATAATCAACTATAAACTAATAATAAATAACAAATAATAAATAATAAAAGTCCTAAAAAATGAAATATTGTCATTTTCGAAGTCACTTTTATGCAGCCAAGATCTTTGGGACCGTGTTTACACAATACCACTGCTTAAGGGCATGTACAAGGTCAACATGACCTCACAATTTTTTCAACCCTATTTTCTCATAGATGGTTGAATTTTTTAGGAAAAACGAAGCATTAGGCTCTGGAGAATTCCCTGACGCAGAGCTTGATGTTTTCCTTTTGCCCTAAATATTAATCATCTCTGAGAAATCTCCGTTCGAAAATTTCAGCTATCTCTCTCGCACTTATATGTCACATGGTACATCTTCTACTTCGCCTTAAGAAACAATTAAGGGGTAACACCACTCTAGGGGCAGAAAATAAGGTCTAACTTTAAGCAGTGATATTGTGTAAACACGGTCCCAAAGATCTTGGCTGCATAAAAGTGACTTCGAAAATGACAATATTTCATTTTTTAGGACTTTTATTATTTATTATTTGTTATTTATTATTAGTTTATAGTTGATTATTTAATAATTTATTATTAACTAATAATTTGTTATTAGTTATTGTTGAGCACTATTATATTCGCAAACACGACACTCCAGCCTGGAGTGTCTCTTTGCGTGAATGTATGAGAGACACGCAGAAGATTTTCAGTGCGTCTTTGGAGTGTCTCGAATACATTCACGCAAGAAGACACTCCAAAAATTGGAGTGTCTCTTTGCTTGGATGTGTTTGGGACACGCAAAAGAAACTCCAAACGGTGCATGCATTATTTCGAATAATTTGGGCTTGCTGCTGCATGCAAATCTCTTGATGTTTGTAACGGAAGAGGTGTGACATACTTATTTGCAGATCAAGAGCAATGCGATTTATTAGAGGTGAAAATGGTGTAGCGACTTTAACGGATTTATTTCTTTCAAAGTGCGCCATTTTCTCAAAATGTGATTAAAAAAAAAAATTCCTGCGTAGTCTCATAGAGAATGTAATCGTGGAGCTACTATCGAAATTTTATATCGATCCATGCACAGATGTTCGAGTAATCCGTCTTCCCAGTTTGAAAAACACTTTTTTCAAGATGGCCTCTGTCGTCGCCATTTGGGATAAAAATTATTAAAAAAAAATTTAAATACTTAAATATGTGTTCAATAAACCCTCTTTAAAGAAATTTTACTCTCTTTTTCATGCTCCCAAAATAAATTGTCAAAGTTAGACCTTATTTTCTGCCCCTAGAGTAGTGTTACCCCTTAATTGTTTCTTAAGGCGAAGTAGAAGATGTACCATGTGACATATAAGTGCGAGAGAGATAGCTGAAATTTTCGAACGGAGATTTCTCAGAGATGATTAATATTTAGGGCAAAAGGAAAACATCAAGCTCTGCGTCAGGGAATTCTCCAGAGCCTAATGCTTCGTTTTTCCTAAAAAATTCAACCATCTATGAGAAAATAGAGTTGAAAAAATTGTGAGGTCATGTTGACCTTGTACATGCCCTTAAGCAGTGGTATTGTGTAAACACGGTCCCAAAGATCTTGGCTGCATAAAAGTGACTTCGAAAATGACAATATTTCCTTTTTTAGGACTTTTATTATTTATTATTTGTTATTTATTATTAGTTTATAGTTGATTATTTAATAATTTATTATTAACTAATAATTTGTTATTAGTTATTGTTGAGCATTATTATATTCGCAAACACGAGACACTCCAGCCTGGAGTGTCTCTTTGCGTGAATGTATGAGAGGCACGCAGAAGATTTTCAGTGCGTCTTTGGAGTGTCTTTTTGCGTGTCTCGAATACATTCACGCAAGAAGACACTCCAAAAATTGGAGTGTCTATGCTTGGATGTGTTTGGGACACGCAAAAGAAACTCCAAACGGTGCATGCATTATTTCGAATAATTTGGATTTGCTGCTGCGTGCAAATCTCTTGATGTTTGTAACGGAAGAGATGTGACATACTTGTTTGCAGATCAAGAGCAATGCGATTTATTAGAGGTGAAAATGGTGTAGCGACTTTAACGTGTTAAATCATATTGCTTCTCGAGTGATTGTACCGACAGTTGATTACTCAGTGTCCGCTGAAAAAAGTGTAGATATACTACACACACAATACTCATACCCCGGTTGTAAAGATGGAGCCCTACATACCGGCATGCAGTTGTGGAATAACCCTAATAAAGTTCGTGATACTGGAGTGACTACATGTTATCGATGGGTTTTGGACTTCTTGAAAATGTACACAGAAAACTTTTCAACATACTCACACAAAAAAAAAGTTAAAGAATATTTCCGCGAAAATCGACTATCGACGTGTCTCCAGCTCCGACACTCCATAAATACACTCCAAGTTTCACGAAAATCCCATAAGTTCAGTCACTCCAGTTTCATGGCTTTTGCGTGTTTCGTGTCTTTTGCGTGACTCGCATACAGTCACACTTCTGTGCGGATAGCCACGTCGTAATTTTTTTGTTGTATTGACTTCGCCGTAGTTTTTCCGTGGGTGTTTTTTTTTACGGGCGTCCGTTGAGCACGTGTAAGGGAAGAAGCGGCATAACCTCACTTTTTCTGTTTTCTCACTTTTGGCTCACTTTTTCAGCCGATTTTCTCTTTTGCACGGGCGATTTTTTAGCAGGAGAGGAGAAACGACATAACCTCAGTTACCTATTTTTTGGCTTCGGCATACTTTTTCGTTCCATTTTTAAGGCCGCGTGAAGGGAGAACTGATATAACTTGACTTTTTCTGTTGTTTTCGCCTTTTTCGGTCGTTTTTTTCTTATCAACAGGCGATTTTCGAACACGAGCGAAGGGTGAATCGTCATAACCTGACTTGTTTCGTTTTTTGGCCTTCGCCGTACTTGTTCGTTCCATTTGCTTTCCGGATTTGAGGTTATGACAGGGCACGCGAAACGAGTGTTAGAAACATGGAGCCTAGATACCAGGAGCAGGGAGACTAGAGAGAAGGAGTGGACACAGCATAGGCCAATACGTAGTTCCAGCGTCTTAAAAAGTCCGGCCTTCAATAGTTCCAGATTGTGCCACTAACAGCTCTCCTGACGATAACGTCCCAAATAATTATAATAGTCCAAACTTAACGCATGCGCACAAATAATAAAAGAATTTGGTCGTGTTCGTTGGGTCTCATCATTTTGATACGAACAAGTGCGCATGTGCATATTCATGCGCAACGCGCTACTTCGCAATGAAACGTGCGCATCATCAAATGCGCATCATTGGTCGGGTTCGTTGGGTCTCATCATTTTGATACGAGCAAGTGCGCATGTGCATAACGATGCGCAACGCGCAACTGCGCAATGAAACGTGCGCATTATCAAATGCGCATCATTATGCGCATGCGCAATCAAAATGATGAGACCCAACGAACACGACCATTATGCACATGCGCAGTCAAAATGATGAGACCCAACGAACACGACCTTTGATTTTGATGTGTTGTGTGCTCTGCGTTGAGACTCATTTTTAATCATATTATGCCGATTCCCCACACCGAACTCGGGCCCAACCATTTGTAACGGAATAGCAACAGTGTACCCTGCAGCAAGCTGATCGGCGAGTGGTCTAGGAACTCGAAGCGTGTTTTTTTCCCGAGTTCTAGTAATTCTGAGATGGTTGTGAAATAAATTTATTCTGCAAAAAAATTTAATTTGTTCAATTTATGCATGTATTTGCCTTTGTTACAGCGAATGCAATTTAAACTGTCGGCGAGATGTTGGAAATCCACGATCCGACGTCCTTCGACAGCGAATTTTTGTTGCTGATCGTTGAGCTTATGGTTATTCTCATCGCGTTTAGCCGCATTTGCTTGACACATGGCTGCCACAGCTTTCAGTGCTTTAGCAAGCGCCCTTTTTTTGTAAACTTTCCTTTATATCGCATTTGGATTGACATTTTCACGCTTTTTAAAAATTTATATAAAACATTTCGCGAAAGACGGATCGTAGGAAGCTCAGCGCCGCTCTCTATACGATTATGAGACCTATCTATGCATAAGGTGCGAATGTGTGGGACATATAGAGGGTATAAGCTCTGCCAACAATTTACAACCAACGGCGTCGTATACGCATTGGATGTTACTATACGCTTCGACCGAAACTTTTGGCTCATACGTGTACCTACATTGTTGGTTTACCGCTTAATTTTATTAATTATTAGTTGCTATTATGAGTTTGCAACGATAAGAAAGACAGGGAAATAGGAGAGGTAGACGCAACAGTTAGGGCCCCCATCACGAATGTGCTGTCAACAGCAACCGAGAGCACGCCAAGAGTACGAGGTTAGTGGCGAAGCTATCCGATCGGACACAGACGATCGCAGCGCCTCCTTGTTCGCTGCGTTTTTGCGGACGTTTCGTAAGCACTGTGTGTCCACTCCTTCTCTCTAGTCTCCCTGACCAGGAGGTTCAGCGAGGCCTTTCAACTCGTCCCCAAAACGAGAACGAGAAAGGATGGCGCTGGGGTACTCCGCAACCTATATGTATATAGATATACGCTAAACATAGGTGTGATCTAAGACAGATCACAGATGATGTACCTAACCCTCATTAGTGTTAAGGGATAACACCACTCTAGGACTTTGGAAAGACGTTTTCTTTCCTGAAAATACTTTGGTGTCATAAAAACAATATGCAATTGGTCCTGTAGCAAATTTTTTTATTTAAAGGTTCAATTATCGATTTGGCCGCAGCGCCTTGGACCGCGCGCTGAGTTGCTCGTACAACTTTAAACGCGTTTTTCTCGAAACCACTTTTTTCGATCTCGGAAGACGGATCACTCGACCACCTTTGCATGCATCGATTTTGATAGCACTTTTTTCGATCTCGGAAGACGGATTACTCGACCACCTTTGCATGCATCGATTTCGAGGTTGAAATTTTGATGGCAGCTTCACAATTATATTCTTTATGGGAGTACGTACCCGTTTTTTTTTATTAAATGTAAACTTCTTTTTATAAACAATTTACTGCTTTTTTGGCAAAAAATCGATTTATTTCCTTCGAAATGCGCTGTTTAGGCTCCATGGTTAGAAATAAATATATCACCGGGGTAAGGGTCGTTATTACGCCTAAAATAAAGCACGTTACACAAATTATGATGCTAGCACTCTTTATTTCTACGGGGGAAGAATGGCTCCGCGCGTTAGAGAAGAGAAACCGTACAGTGTAGTTCGGGGTGGGGGGCGTAATGCTCTGAACGGTTAATTCTAATATATATATATATATATATATATATATATATATATATATATATCGCTTTAAATAAATAAATGGACACGTCAGTCCAATTTGACCGTCTGTTAACACGGTTAACACACCGGGTCACGCACGCCGCTTGGAGTATTTTGGCTCACACAGGTCATGCTTCGCTTTGCTCCGTTTTTATTACGCTCCAACGCTATACGCAGTACGTCTGCTCATTGCTCCGTTTTTGTAGCGACTGTCGTTTCCGCTCGCGCCTCGTTACACACCTCTGTGAAAATGGCCCGCCGAAATCAACATCTCAGATTTTTATGATGACAAATCGTTTGTTGGTCATTGGTGGATCAATTGCAATCTTTGTTGCAATTGATCCTTCGATTATTGCAATGGATCCAGTATTACCGACAAACGACCATCAACGATTCGTCATAATGAAAATCAAGGGAATGCGGATCCCTTGCGGCATGTTTTATCAACTGCTGCAGCTGCTCGCTGATTGGTTAATTCCCGAACGCGTATCCGATTGGTTAGACATTTCTGTCGACGCAGACAGTGCGAACGCGGCCCTATGATTTTATGACGTCATGTAGCACGGGGATGTACATTTCATCTATTGATTTAAATAATACGGAGAACCAACAAAGCTTCTAATTATGATATTCATAACCAACAAACGATTGCGCTTCGATTGCATCTCAAAATAGTTGAAATGTTAAGCAATCGGTCAATTTCACGTTAGATTTTATTTTTCATCCTGTGCTTTAAAAAAGGCCCGACAAAAATTGTAATTGATCCAACAATGACCGACAAACGATTTGTCATGATAAAAAGCTTGGATGTTGATTTCGGTGGGCCATCTTCACAGAGGTAAGACCGTGCACTCGACAACAGAGATTAGTAGGGACATGGAGGCTACATAAAGGAGTCCAAACTGTGTCTTAAAAAGTGGCAACAAAATCATTTGAAATAGTGAACGAGCAGCATTAGTGAAAACTTATAAAACACTTTTTTAATCGTGAAGTGAAAAGAATTTAGTGTTCTTTTTATATCAGACTAAACGTTTTTTCCGCATCGATATCAAGGTCAGTATCGTGAGCTAACCATAATTACTTTAATCTTCAATTCTATTGATTACAATTTTTTTAACCTTAAACGTGGGTCCCTCGTGACTAATGGTTCTTTGTCTGTTTACATTGTAATAAGTTACTTTACTATACGTTTTTCAAGTTTAATAAGGTTATTATGTCATTAATCATTTTAATTCTGAAACAGGATGGGGAAAGTTTGTGCTGTAGCAGGCTGTAACGGCGGCAGCAATGCTGACAAAGCTGACAGAGATATGCGTTCAGTACGGCAATTGACATTGTTTAAGGTGCCAAAGGTACTGCATTGTTATATTGTTTTCTCTCTGTTCTTCCTCAGTTTCTCTCATTTTTCATGGGTGCTAAATATTTTTCATTCATCTTCCGTACACAGTCCTTGCCATTTTCTGATTATTGTTCATACTTTTCACTTAAATCTCATATTTCCTCTTATAGTCCAGTTATCCCTTCATCGTATGTCACTCTTTTTTATTTGATTTTTGTTATCTTTATACTTTTCCTTTTGTTTATTGCTCGCTCATTAATTTTCTCTTGTACTCTGCCATTATCCTCCATTGCGGCGTATCCTGTTAAAGCTAATTGAACTATTTTTAAAAAATAATTTATTATCTTTGTGACTCCAATATATCACTGAATTATAATGGTATTTTGCAGGAAACTATATTGCAAAATTCATTTTGTCATGACGAAAAGTCCCTGCACGATACTGTTTGTTACTTTGAATCTGTTCCAATAGAACCAAGACACGCGTAGACAATGGGTGGAATTATTGCAAACGGATCTCAGGGAGAAGAACTTTGTTTGTGAGCAACATTTCCGGGAAAACGATATCCTACGAGTCGATACCTTCAAGATTGATGGTACACTGGTGACAATTCCTCGCCATCTGTGTACCTTGCGACACGGTTCGCTGCCTGTTGGATCGTTTTCGACCGATGATAGGGAGAGCTCACTTTCAGCCACTCTCGAGGTTGAACCGATTGCAGATTCCATGTCAGTCGATGAGGTAATTATCAAATATACGTGTGTTTACATCGTAGAATATTTTGTTTAAAACATTCTACCTATATTTTCAAAAACTTTAATAAAAAATACATCGACTTCTTTCAATGAAAAAGTCGCTTGCTCTGTGAAACTGGTGAGCGAAGGATGACCGACATTTCCATTGTAAAAATGCAATGTGCTTTAAAAAAAAAGTTGAATAAAAAATTTGGAAAGAGCATGCACGCAATTGAACTTTCACCGCATCTCAACAAGCATGTTTAGTATCCGATTCATGTGACGAAGTAATTTTATGTACTTTTTTTTATTGTGTTGGTTGCAGCTTATTTTATAAAATTTTCCGAGTTTAGGCAATATGTGACTTCTTTCATTATTTAAAAATCAACAGAAAATAATTTAATTAGAAATGAATATAATCAACTTTAATTTATTCATTCATTACTTAGCTTTTTAAAGTTATATTTTCGACTCTCGAAAAAATAAGTTCGCTCATAATTATCAACAATTTGTTTAGATCAGATTCTTCCATTTTTATTCGAAAATAAAATTCAATTATAAATTTAATAATCGGCTCTAATTTTCTCATCACTTGGCTTTTCTAATGGAAAAATGGTTGGCTAAGGATATTTCTTTTTCTCAGGTCCACTCGTGGTTGATGTGACCGGAAGTTCCATCGACGTCAATGAGCATTGACATGAATCTCAATCCGAAAGTTTCATTCGAGACACTTGGTGATACGACAAGCGAAGGACGTGTTTGTCCCGTTAATGTTACCGAGGTTCATGTGCTGGCGCCACCGACGTGCACGGTAAACTTTCAACTTTTTTTCTGCACAATGTGCATAATTTCCTCACACGTTAGTGGCGGCACGAAAATATGGTATCGTAGAAAGCCCACAATTTTCGTGTCTCCTCGATATTTCATGTTTTCAGATGACACGAATCTTGAAAGGTCGATTTACCAATGGCATCCATTTTTTAAATTATTTTTTGCTTCGTTCACTAATATTTGGATATTCTCCTACATTTTGCTATCGAGAATCCGACCACTAAAATGTCTGGAAGAGAATAATTGTCCGTATTGGCAATATCGGCTTGTAATATTGGTTCACATAGACTAATCCAATATGACTCGTGTACTTTGACATAGGAAGCAAGTATGACCATCGGGCAAATCAAAATAGTTTTGTCGGAGACACCATTGCCGAAATCTTGGAGCTGGTTGGATTCTCCAGTTACCGAGGCCAAAATTATTTTTGCCAAAATTGATTCGATAACGGAAAGAACAACACTGCTAATAGACATCAATGAGGATTTATCGATGATGGTAAGTTTTTGTGATGATTTATCAATATATTTATTGTCATGTTTATTTGCCCTCCAGTTGTCCCTATGCTTCTATCTTTCCAACTTTATTACTTTTATTTACCACAGGTTCGTACGTCCGACGATCGCAGGAAAATTCAGCTGGATGGGAAGGCGACAACTGTAGGCGACATATTGGATGTGTTTCAATTCATCGACACGTCGAAGAACTGCAATGGCACTGGCACTAGTGCAGAAACGTAATGAGTTTACAGTGTGAAAATTTCAAATCGTCACTTCGTGAGGAAAAGTACATTTCTGCGAAAATAACATGGGCGGGGGGGGGGGGGGGGGTGATTTTGTCTTGTAAAATAACGTGCGGAAAAAAGAAATTATAATTCCTACAACTTGAAAAATATTCTTAAGTGGACAGAGAGTGACATTTTTAAAAATAATTTCTATCACCAGAGGGAGTTATACTCTGCACTTAATTATTTCACCTATAGGTTCCTTACCAGTCTACGCGTCTTAAAAAAAGGGAAGCCCCCATTACAGAAAGTGATTCTTTAGAAGTGCTCGTAGGCCATTTATCGAAAAAAACTATATCTTTCGAAGAAATAACATTTTCCACGTTCTTATTTCTCCAGCCGGTTTCTTTCCACGAAATGTGGCATTTTCATGGAATACCAAAATATGTAATTTCAGCACTCGTTCGAAGGATTGCACCGTTCTTCTTCGTGAAGGCAATTACAAGCGAGCGGTTCCTGTGCCGAGATGCGTGCATTGTCGGAAGCTCAGAAATTTGATTCTGAGCAGACGACGCAGGGATGCTCACATCAAAGTTCGGTACAGCCGATGCAAGAACAAAGTGTACCAGCAGCAACGACAGTACCGTCGCTTACTTGAAAAGGTTAGTTAGCCTTAGTTAGGTTAGCCAAATAATACTCAGTACAATTGAATATTTTCATCTATGATAAACGCCCAACAAACAAAATCCCAACAACTCGAAACCCAATCAATCAGCCCAAACAAACAAAGAAACCCAAACAAGAAAAAACAAAACCAAATATAAAAAAGCCCAAACAACCCAAAAACCTTTTCTTGACGGAAATTTGCTAGACAAAACTACCTTAGACTAACAATTTTCTGTGCAAAGTACTTTCGATTAGCTCGTTAACTAAGTCGACTAAGTCGTTTCATCTAACGTTCAAAGTTATAACTAGTTTTATGTAACATTCAAATTTGTATAACAGTAAATTCCAGTTATAACTAGAAAATTCTAGTCTTCACAAAGGCATTCAGTACAAACTAGTTTCAACTAGGAAAAACGCGTCCCAACCGAAAACGGGCATTTACTGTACCATTATTATTTTTAGATGCATGGCACGTACAGTCTCGACAAAACCGAAATGGAATGAAAATTTCGCGTACTTAGGAATGCTATAAAAATTTGTAAAAATCAATCATATCTGAGCACCGAATAATTATAAATCATAACAATATTATAAAGCTGTTTTATAGTATATCAACAAAAAATATTTCGTTCATTTCTTTTGAAACGTTTGAATTTTTTTAACAATTCTTCGTTTTTGAATTTTGTTTACATTGAAAAAATTACTAAAGATAGCAAATTAATCATCATTTCTTGTATTCGAAGGTTTGTCATTACACTTGTACAATATTTCCGATCCATTTAACGATCGTTTTTGTTTATGCAGTCAGAAAAAAAAATGAAAAAATAGAGTTTCAAAACAGCAGAAAAATGATGAAAACCTCAACGGTACTAAAAAAAATTACTTTAGCATTAAAATGAATGAAGTTCTTGAATATTTTCAGACTTACCGTTCTATTTCCGTTTGGTTAATAATTTTTCAATATTATTATTATTGACAATGACTGCGGTCAGTATGTAACTCAAATAAACATATGATTGATTTTTGCATATTTTCGTACATTACAAGATTCGACCCTCTTTGTTATTAATCTATGAGGTTGTAATATTTTTGTCCACATCAATTTGCAGACTCGGAAATTGCGTTCAGCTGTGGTTAGATCTAAGTTAGATTGTGCCGCTGTTAAGAAAGAAACGCTGGAGTCTCAAATTCAGACACTTCCAGAGCTTCAGCAACTGGCAGTGAGAACAATAATGCAGGCAGCGCAGGCAAATAGTAACCGCGGCCGTCGATATACAGTACACTGGATTTACGAGTGTCTTCTCATGCGGATCAAAAACGCAAAACTATATGAACACTTGCGTTTAAGAAACATTTTACCCTTGCCGTCCAAGGATACACTCTCCAAGTATATCCAAAAATTAGACGGAACAAGTTATGGTTTTCAAAATGCAGTGTTTGAATGTTTGCGTCGAAAAGGTCTGCATATGGAGAGCTCTAATAAGCGAGGTACAAGAAAAATTCAGGGTTTTATCAAAATAGTTATTATTCTATCATTATTTACTTATTATATGTGAGGATTCAATTGATACATGACGGACATAAAATGGCGCGCGCGCACGCGCACTGCACACACACACATACACGCACATACACGCACACACGCACGCATTCAGCCATTTATTATGAAAAATGTTATTTTAACATGTAGGTGTACTGTTAATCGACGAAATGAAGATCAGCGAGTCCATCTCCTTCAACCAGAAAACAATGGAATTCAACGGTTTCGTGAATCTCGGCAAATATACGCCCGAAAATTTAAAAAATACAAGAGCAGATCATGCTCTTGTATTCATGTATCAACCATTCCGAGGACCATGGGTGCAAGTCTTGGGCTGCTTTTTAAGCAAGAACGCAGTTACCAGCGCCATTTTACATCAACTGCTTCTCGAATGTATAATTCTTTTGGGCAATACGGGATTTCACGTGGACGCTGTCACCATGGATGGTGCGCAGTGGAATAGAGGAGTTTGGACTATGTTCGGCATTAAAGATGGCAATTTACATTGCACACATCCTCACGACAATAAGAAAAAGCTGCGATTTCTCTCTGATTTTCCGCACCTCATAAAATGTTTCCGAAACACGCTGGTATCGAAGGACGAATTTTGGGTACGTTAGTGGAAGTCAATTTTATCCCGCATTCCGGTAATAATTGAAATATTTTATAATATGAAATGTACTTTATTAGACCCCTGACGGAACTGTCAAGAAATCACACTGGCTGGCGCTGATTCAACACGAGTCGTATATAAAGCCTTCTCTGAAGATCGCTTATAAACTCACGCCAGAACACTTGAATCCGAAGGGGTACCAAAAAATGAACGTCCCGCTGGCGTTTGAGGCAAGTTTATTTTTTCTAGAAACGAATCATTGCATAGAAATTAATTGCTTCGCAAGCTTCTCATAAA
Source organism: Ophion obscuratus (assembly GCA_964007375.1). Taxonomy (NCBI): domain Eukaryota; kingdom Metazoa; phylum Arthropoda; class Insecta; order Hymenoptera; family Ichneumonidae; genus Ophion; species Ophion obscuratus. The sequence goes on from OZ023313.1 coordinate 45,010,064, forward strand.
GTTCTCGTATACAAAGCTTTCTGATTACCATTGAGAAATTTCCGATCCATTTCACGAGCGCTTGATATTATGACCGCCGCCCATTTATATAGTCTTGAAAACGTTTGAAGAAATCGAATTTCGAAACACCCAAAAATTTAAGAAAATTCCAGGGTATTTAAAGAATTAACAAACTTATTTAGAATAGAGAAAAAAGTTTTCTCTATTCTTTATAACTTTTCTCTATTCTCTATAACTTTCTCTTTTCTCTATTCTCTATAACTTTTCTCTATAACTATAAGTTATAGAGAAAACTTAAAGTTTTCTCTATTCTCTATAACTTTCAGAATTTTTTCTTTTTTCAACGATTTGTTGATACCTTTTTATTATTGTTATTATTGAAAATTACTGGGCTGAGTTGCTTACATAAGGTAGATTCTTTTTTTAATTTTATAGCATTGTCACGTATGCGGAAATTCTCATTCTATTTTGGTTTCGTTGAGATAATACCAGCCATTACATTCTTAATTTCAATCTAAATCATATATAATGAATTTTAAATACAATAGTCTGAGTACAGGGTTTTACTTATTCGTCTATGAATCGGTTTTAGTTATTTTCGGAAAACGTGCGTGTCGCTATGGCATTGTATAGCAAGGACAACCGGTGCAGTGAGTTGGCAGACTCTGAGGCTACTCAAACGTTCATAAACAGGGTTGGCGATCTTATTCGCGCTATGATGTCTCGCACCCCTAGTGATGCTATGCACTCTGAAGACAACTGCCACCAAAAAAGAGTAAACTTCAATCTTTATGTTCTCCTCGTACAATTGTATCGTGAAATGAAGGTTCATAACCGACGATTCTTCTGAATAATCCAGTATTCGGTGCTCAAAGTTTTATTTGTAACTTGATACATATTACATTACATTATAGATTATGTACGAAATCAAATTGTAGTCTGAATGAAAACATTTATGTAGAGGAGCATCATCATTATAATGATCGTTTCATATCCACCGTTGTACGAGGAGGAACTTGATAAGTCCATTCGTGCAATTACAATGACCTTACATTAAGTAAGCCGTCACTTGAATTTCAATATTTGTCAAGTATTATTAGTATTTATTTATTTCCAGAATACACTTGTGGGTTTTAAAATGTTTTATTTCCCCCCTAAACATTATAAATATCCCTCTTAGCCTCATTTACTATCTACGTTTCAGGAACACTTCTTTAATATTTCCTTTACTCCCTCAATCTTTCATACTGCCCGACGTGGTTGCACAGCTCCTCTGTTGGGTTCGTTTTCAGCTGCTCTTCGATTATCTGCGGCATTTCTTCATCTCTTTTTCCTCCTAACCACCTATAGGATTTCCTTACAATTTCGCTATTAATTTCTTTCCTGATCATCTCGCACTCACATACATGCCTCAGATTTTCACTGTCTTTCTCACACGATCCGCACTTAGCATCCTTGAATCCTTCATTTCCCTCTTCACCAATTTCCCACATCTTATTCTTGCCCATGTCTCTTTTTTTTTGTTCGTTCATACCCTAGATCTCCCAAAACTCTTCCAACCCTATCCTTGTTTTATTTTCTTTATATTCTTTGCAGTATGTCGATGCACCAATTTTAATGGGGTCCCTCTGTATTCCCTGTTGTATTTTAGTTGTTAAACCTCTTGCTATAATTTCTCTACCTCTCCAGTGTTTATATTTCTGATCATTGTCTATATATTTCCTTCATTAGAACTTTCGTTTTACTTATATTGACAGTTAACTTGTTTTCCTCTACATAACCTTCCAGCGTTTGCAATATTTCTCTCAGTCCCTCGCTCTCGTCAGCTACCAGTAAGATAATATTTGTCAAGATTTTTTTTTTACTTTCAGGTCGATATTGCCCGCCGCCAATTTGTAAGAATAATTTCACTGGAGATATGTATGCGTAATGACGAAAATGTATCGAGAACGCAGCGCCGAATCTTGGATGTAGAAAAGTTCTTATTGAAAGTCATCGCATAATAATGTCCCTTGCGATACAAGCAAATGGATGACTCCTCCGCAAACCGATGTAGTTATACAAATTGTTTGGCGAGTTCTTGATAGCACAATAACAATCAATATTCAATCTTCATTAGAGGAGTTTACCAAAAATCAATTAAGGCCTTATATACGCGATTTCGCCGATTTTCGAAGGTACTTTTCTAGACGCGGTTAAAAAAAATGACGCAAATATTGACAACATTTTTTTTACAGATCATTTATGCACATGGTTAAGCATATGTTAAAAAATCAGAAATTTTAACAAATGGCGGAGATATAACATAATACAGCAATGTATTTTTTTTGTGCGTGCGTTGATGGTAAAAGTTCTCGGCATTGATGTGGGTGTCTGAAAAAAATGAACATAATTATAATTGCATAATGAATGTATCTTCAGCATGAACCAACAATATTATTATAAAAAAATATTATAATAAAAATTCAAAACTTAAATTTTTTTACTCAATTTTCTGTCGCTACTTCATTTGTTATATTTTTTTATGTCATTGTAATTTTTGTTTCTGTAGATAACACGATAGGTGATGATACTAATAATATGTTGGAAAATTTCAAAGCGATCTGAATCTTCGTTCAAGAGGTAGAACTTTCACAACGTTCAAAAAAGTGAATCGTGGAAAATAGGCTTTGAAGTTGGCGGTCGGGCGCGCTGCGCGGTATCTTTTACAAATGCAATATTACCTTATTTTTGGATTTTTTGAATTTTTCAATTCTGTAAAGCTTGAAATATTCCTAACCGTTCAGGCTAATGGAATCAAAAATAATTTAAAAAATGAAAAAATTTGAAATTTTTCGCGTATATAAGGCCTAAATACACACGGTTTCGTTCAAAACAACCAGACTCCAGAATATCGCATTTTTGCGATCCCTATTCGACCAATGAAACCTTGCTATCGAACGAGACAAAAATGCCATCTGCTACAGAATTACAAAAATTGTGTTACTTGCAATTTCCATCCATAATAAGATTACGTACTTTATATAATTTTACCAGTATGTTGCAGAGTATTATCGACGAAGGCGAAACAATAAGCGGCCATTACTATTTCGTCGAGAGTAGAATAGTCCGTAGAACATTTAGGCACTCGCAGGTCGGAGCCGCAGACTACCTTGCCTTATATCACGAATGCGATGCGACGAGATGAGGTTGGATAAACTAAAGGAGCAAAAAGGTAACAAATTTTAAACGGGCATTAAGGAATACTATAATATCCGCCCTGGAGATGATCGTGTTTCACGGGAGGAAAGTTCACGAGAGAGGAGAAGAGGGAGTTAAAAAGGTTAGTGTTCGAGAATATAATTAATGCATTCTTGTGCTTGCATTTGCTCTGGTTTTGTTACACGGTTACTTGTTGTTGCACATAATGATGGAGAAATACGATGTACTCATTCCGTTTCATATCGTTTTTCACTTGTAGCTGCTGTGCCACTGACACTTTATGTTACACGCTTTTTAACCACACTGTACTGTATAAACAATTCCAAACCACCTTGCAATATGACCCAACAACTTATTCGGTTTATATATTATTTTCTTTTCGTTTATTCTCTTGAACACTTTCATGTATCAATTTTTTATATTTTGCCTTTTATATTTTTTGCCTTTTATATTTTGGTTGCCAAGTCTGAATTGCTCCTGATAAAAATTTGCAAAAAAAGCTTCTTTTTAGAAGAATCGCAATAACGCAGTTGCATCATAAAGGTAGTTTACGAACTTGAACGATCCAGTTTGTTAGTATTCCCTCACATAAAGATAACGTACTAACATTTTAATATCGTCAATTAAGTTCAAGAATGAAAGGGAATTGCGGAAATGTATCATAACGAATCCCAGAATGATAGATAATCGAAAAAATTCTACAAGCGTTCGCTCCAATCGTTTGTCGCTTATCGTCACATGTAATTTAATATCGCTATCGATGATCGAGGGTAATTTCACTGTACTAGTATTGTTACTAATGTCAATATGAGGATGGTGCTTTTGCGATTTGTTTAGCTTTTCCTTTGTGCGGCTAAAGCCCTCCAATTCACCTGTAAATGTACTGCTGTAATTTAATGTGATTTAATGTACTGCTAACGTATACATCGTCAACCGTATGCTGCCTCCGACGAGTATGACAAGACAAATTCGAATGTGTTTGCAACACATAGCGCCGCTAATGGGAGATGACTCTGAATGAATGTTATTTTACCATTTTCATTACTTATACCATTAGATAAGGATAAACAATGCGTCCGTGCTGCATGTTGTGTTTTCCCGTGTTTTTAAATTTTTTTTAAATTTCATTTGCGTGTCTGCATCCGACGATCACCTGCACGAATGCACTTGTACATATGACCTGCACATTGCGAGAAAGTACTTGCTTTTTGTTTGACAAGCTCGTAACAAAATAAAAATTGAAACGTCGACATTGCAGCTTGGCCAACTTATTTATCATAAATTTCGATTGCAGGCTGTCGTTGATTTCTTGCAATATCTGCAAGTGTGGGAGTACATGGCAAAAATGAAAGGAATTTCCTTGCCAATTTCGGCCAGTACGCTGACGGGTTTGAAGGTGACGCTCGGTGCTACCATCGAAATACTAGAACTCCTACACGACGAATCCGGTTTCGAGTACCTCATGACATCCCGTCTCAACCAGGACGCTTTGGAGGTATGTATGATTTTTTTGCCAAATGTAGCATCTACGTTACGTATTATGAAATTTGTTTGGATAAAGTTATGGAAAACTGTGAGTCGTTTAAGAAATATGTATAATTTGTAATTTAAACTCGGAGCTTTGACTATAGTAATGCATTGTCATTGACTGAGTTTGTATCTTAAATATTTTCCTCCATCTTTGGAAAAAGAATACATTTTCGTTATGAAATAACTATTGTTTTGATCGGATGTTGTTCCTATTGTCTCTATTGACTATATTCTCTGTTCTTTAATTTGTGCCGTAATAACATTAAGCTGCAATATCTTATACCGTGATGGAAAATGTCGACTGATTGCAGAGGTTCTTCGGGATCATGAGGTCCTCGTGTGGGTCAAACGATACCCCCGATCCCGTGCTTTTTTCCCAAGTATTCCGCCTGTTGTGCACTTATTCGTTGGTCAAGCCTCCAAAGGGATCAAACGTGAGCGGTGTGGAGCTATTGGAGACGCTCATGCAAACTCCTGAATCCCTCGCTACTGCCCGAGATCCACGAAAGAAGTGGCTTGAGAAAATCGATCACCTTCTGGAGGGCGCCCAATTCTCGGAACAAACAAACCAACCGCAATCACTTTCGGGTTCAGCGATATCGCGCTTCAGTGACCACACATACGACATATCGAGTACTAGCGACGAGGTCCAATGTTATCTGGCCGGATATATTGTCCGTAAAATGCGACGCTCCCTCCAGTGCAACGATTGTCGTAATTCATTGGAAGCCCAACACGATCTTCATGAATCACGAGAGGTTTTAATCGAGGCTCTGGACCATGGGAAATTGTCATATCCTAGTAAATCACTCTTCGAAATGACAAAAAAACTGGAGAGCGTGGTCCTAAAAGTCGTCGGCACGATGGAAATGAAAATTGATATACTTTTCACAATTTTGGAAGAAGTTTCTCTTCTGCAGTCGTTGCCATTACTTGGATGCCCGGATCATTCAAGGGAGACGACGCGGAAAGTGGTCGATTTTTACCTGATCATGCGTGGACATTTCCTCAGCAAGTCGTACAATACGAACAATAACTACAGCCAAGAGAGACGCCGAATGCACCGCAAACAAGCAAGACTGTATGAAATTTTATTACTGCTATTTCTATCTTGATACTGTTATAGTTACTACCACTACTAATACTAATTCTATTTATACTACTTAATATTCATTACTACTGCGACTGCTGCTGCTTTCCTTATAGAAGAGCATCCATCAGTGTTGTTATGAGTGTTTGCGACTTTTACATTTATACGCGATTTTTTTTCTTATGTTACAGATGCTGATATAAGAAAATGGGGCATTATACGTCAACTTATGGAAACACGCAATATCAAAGTTGAACGAGCACGAAAGAATTCTTTTTGCAGAATAGATGTCCGGCACATAGAGCCTCATCGAACCCGAAATTCACGACGATTTCTCATAAAACGCTGTTTTTTTATAGACACGTGAGGACGAAAATGAAAATCTTGCACAATAGTTTTGCGCTAATATCAGCGAAGTGTTTGCCAATATGGAGCTGGATCTTTGCACTTAAACGCAAAGCTTGGTGCAATTTTGTTTGTCCATGAAATATTAGTTTCGTGAGTCTATTAACAACTATTTTTTAAATCATTTTTTACACGTAATTCTCCTCTATTTTAAATATTAATATCGTTCAATGTTAATTTTTTTAGGCACTAAGGCTGCAACAAATAACAGAGGTATCGATGTCGCAATCGTGTTATCGAAGAATCTTTTCATGGGAGAACGAATTTTCTAAGATAAATAATTAATTTTCAGAATTATAACAAGAAAAAACGGCGATGAGGAGTCCGCAAAACCAGAGATAAAGACGACGATAAAACCTTAGTCAAAAATGCGAATTTTGTCTCGTCGAGTACTGGGAAATTACGATTGACCGGAGCACTTCGTACATGCCGTAGTACAGACGAAACGCTTGCGATTTGAAAAAAAAATTATAAATTAATTGGAACGATACGTATGTCTTATCTGAAAATCTAGTGCTTTGTATACTGTTAGATAATTATCATAGATTTTTGCACTTTTTTGTTCTGTTTTTTAAATAGAAACATACACGTACTAGCACCCTGAAACATACAAAGCACAATCGCACAGTGTATAAATTGAACAACTTGATTAAAAGTAAATTTTTAATAATCTTTCATGCATACAACACTATCTGTATATATAGACATACATAAATTATATTTGAATATATTTATATATATTTAATTATATCAACTTGATATCAAATATATGTATTGCGAAAAATAAATGAATTCATCTACGAGGTTTTTTTTCATCCCATCAAATAGCGGTTATTGTTAGTGTTTCCGATGCTTTAGGTTTCGGTTGTTTGGGTTCCGTTTATCTACATAATTAAAATTGAATCGTACTATCATTATCTACAATTAACATGCTTGGCATCTTCCAGTCGATAGTTTTTTCTCAGATTCTTAGTATGTACAATCGCAAAGTGTTCGAAATATCATTACACTGTTTCATTAGGGCACATCCAAGGGTTCACGGCACTTTGCGATTAAAATTTATTATTGAACACTTAATCGTGCATATTATTACACTTTGATTTGCAATAAGAATTGAACATTGTCAACCCGTTCGTACGGTTCATCATTTGGCCAAAAAAAAATTCGTCGAGGAGGATTTGACTTCACGACTACGTCTTCGTAGCCGGTGTTATTTTCGAGGCTATCTTGCCTATCACAATTTAATGTCAGAATTGTTGTATTTAAATTGCGGCTTTGCATAGGATTAGCATCAGAGCTTCAAGGATATTCACACTATTATTGCTGTATGCATGCTCTCCACTTAGTTTTAACAATAATATAACTAACAATATGAATAATAATATGAATAATATAAATTTTCTTATGTGCTTTGATGTCTTTCATTTCTGTCACATGCAACTCACTTCTCAGGATTTCCTTATTCTGTCTCTCTCGCACGCAACTAACTTCATGGTAATAGCGCGATCGTTGCGCCTCACTATATCAAACGATTTTGTGGTCATATTTTTCACTTGTCTCCCATAGGAGTTCGAGCTCCTCCATATAGCCTCCATGAGTAGGGAGATGCACAACGCTCCCCTTTTCGGCAGAGATTAGTAGGGAGATGCACAACGCGCCCCTTTTCAGCAGAGATTAGTAGGGAGATGTACAACGCTCCCCTTTTTGGCGTGCCTCGCAAATGGCGCTAAATCGCGGCGGCGAGTTCGGGAGTATGATTTCGTGATCATCGCCTCTGTCGAGGTTGCAGATTCCCTTGTAGCCGCGCGAGTCCGTGATCACCGCTCAAGTCGGTATCGCAGTCAGCGAGAACGCGAATGGGTAGCTCGGTGGGGGGAAAGTCTCCGCCCCTCGCAAATCGCGCTCGCTCGACAGGCGAACGGAGCGAGGTTTTCCGTCCGATCGAGCTCGACATATATATGTGGGGCCGTACTGCGGATTGGAATATGCATTAAATGAATTCTAAAGTGAAAAACATGTATCGAGATCATTGTTTTCTCTCGGTTGCCCGTTTATGCCGAAAATGCGGGTTAAAAAAATTAACGACGAACCGCGTTGCAAAATAAAACGCCGAAACGACCGTGGAAGGTTCAAAAAGAAATCTTGAGCCTTTGCCGCGATCGTTTCCACATTTTTTTTCAACAGTAAACATTATGGATAAGGGTGTATCATAAATATTTCTCTATCTGCAATGGGCGTTGTGGCCGAGTTGGTAGCGTGGCGGATTAACGATGTTACGGTCCGGGTTCAATCCCCGGTGAATCAACTTTTTTTTTCTTTACTTTATATTCAGAATTTTTTCGAACTTACTCTCGCTTTAGCTATTCTCGCATGTTCAGGCATTATTTATGATATTTAATTCGTATATGCTTAATAAAAAAAAACAAGACATTACTACCGGGGATCAGCGCAGCCAGATCGCGCGTAAAAGTTACCCCCTCTCTAGTCTGTTATACGGCAATCGCCCAATCATAGTAGCGCGTGTCCGTGAGCGACAACGCTTGGACATCTTCGGAAAGAGCCGAGCACGGTCGAAGTTTCTCGACTGCGCCTTCGGCAGCTACACCAACGCATGGACGCTGAGCACGTTCATGTGCGGCCAAGCCGAAACGAAGGCTTCGAGGGAAAAAGCAATCTGAGCACGACTCACGCGTGACGTCACCCGACGTCGCGCGCGAGGCTTTTAGATAATTTCAATGCTTATTTAGCTCTTGATTCTCTGCGTTATTATTGTATACAAAAAAATGTACCGCGCACTCTGATCGCTTATTTTTTTAGTTTATACGTTAATTTAAATATAATAATAAATCTAAATTACAACTTATTTATCTTATATAAAATTGTTTACGCTTTACTCACACCCGTCCTTATGCCAAATAAATTATAATTCATAAAAGTAAGCGGACATATATTTATATTCGTATTATTATATTAATTCTCATACTTTCATCAAGCGATAAAGCATTATCCCCAAAAAGAAGCCAATCATCCACCCGGCCGCGAAACGTAAGTACCAGAAAGTGCACATATTCTACAAGCGATGAAATGGTCCCGTTGGTAGCGTTCCTGGCTTCGGTCCGCAGGGGCCCGTGGTGCAAATTTTTCTCCAAATTTTTCATAATTTATCATATTTTAGTGATATTTGAGATTTTCGGAGAAAAAATTATTTAAAACAGATTCAAGTTCTGGTCTATTTCCCAAAAACACTTTTTTTTCACTGAAAATTCATGATTTCTCATTTTTTTCCCGGAAATTTCTCTTTTTCCTATGACCTGAGTGAACGGCTGCGGACATATTCGGAGAGAAGTTAAAGATGAAAAGAAATGAGATTTTCGTTAAAAAAACTGAGTATATTGCAAAAAAAATGTACGGGAAAATATTACAAATTAGCGACACTGCAGCAAATTCTTCCGAGGCATGTTGAACTTAAGGTGCTCTGCGGCACGTAGTATAACTTGTGCCAATTTTAATCTGGACGAAATAATTATTTTAAATTAAATCTAGATGAGTGTAGCTAGTGAACCACGTAGGGGATTTTAGAAATACTGATTTTTGAGTAATTGCCGCGTATTTGACTAAAAATGTTCATTTAGACTTATAGTACAGTCGTGCTGTCGTCGAAAAACACCGGAATAGGAGAAAATTAGAAGAAGGCTGGTTTTTTGACAGGTGATTTTGTGGGTGCTAGGGGTGCTAATGCCAAGTTTGCCTAAAAATCGGGGTGTAGGGTTTTTTTCTAGGGGATGAAGGGGTATAGGGGTGGATTGATGCCAAACTACATCCCCCACGAGGTCGGCGCCATAAGACAAAATGTTCAGAAAAATCCGGGCTTTATTTTTGTCCACAGCGTCGAAGTCGGGGAAGTGCATTTTGGGGGTGAAAAAGTGGGGTGAAATTTTGAAAAATCAGTTTCAATTCAATAACTCTTTAGAAAAAATTCAGAAAATTTTTATTCAAATAGGAAAGTTGTAACCCTTGAAAAGACGCGTCGATTGAGTATTTGATCATCCCTCTCCGATAATATCTTCAGCCCCATAAAAATGATGGATATATCAAACAAAAATTGTTCATTGAATAACTCAAAAACAATCAATTTTTCGAGTATGGTTTAAATGTACGAAATGTAGAAAATAACTTTCTCTACATTTTTGTTCCTATGGACCACCCTTGAATTTCGCTTTTTCCAACCCCTCTCGGGGGTTGAAAATTCAAAATGAAATTCTGGGGAAACTATTGACCGTACGAATTCGCCACCATGGAAAGATTTGTAGCTTGAACTCTCAGCTACATTCTTGTCCATAGCGTTAAAGACGTATCTCTTCATTTTCGATTTTAAAAAGTGGGGAGAACGTACCAAAAATCAGTTTTTTGAGAATAACTCCTAGGGAATTTTTTTTTCGAACTCTATTTAAATGAAACAGTTGTAGCTCGCAAAAATACGCGTCGATTGGGTATAAAGTAATTCCTCAACTCTAAAAGTAACCCCCCCATAAAAAATGACGAAATACTGTGAAAATTTTGTTTTCGTGATTATTCAAAAATGGTCGATTTTACGGGTGCAGTTTGAATGTACGCAATGTAGGGATTAATGTTCCCTACATTCTCGTTCATATAAACAACCCTCGAATTTTACCATCTTTTCATCCCGTAACGAGAATAAAAATATTTTTATTTTTTGCCGGATAAGTTTTGAGTGTACGAAATTTGTCATTGGGGATAATTTAATTTATTATTATCGGAATTATTGGAATTATCGATATAACTGTATTATATCGATATTCCGTTATATCGAAATTATCGATATAACGGAATTATCGAAATAACTGTACCAAAGATTGTTTACCCTGATTGTTCACCCCCCAAGGATCAACCTCGCGGGTTTGAGTCTATGAATCAAATTGGAGCTGAATGTTCAATGAACAAATTATCCCCAATGACAAATTTCGTACACTCAAAACTTATCCGGCAAAAAATAAAAATATTTTTATTTTCGTTACGGGATGAAAACATTGTAAAATTCGTACATTCAAACTGCACCCGTAAAATCGACCATTTTTGAATAATCACGAAAACAAAATTTTCAGAGTATTTCGTCATTTTTATGGAGGGGTTACTTTTGGAGTTGAGGGATAACTTTATACCCAATCGACGCGTATTTTTGAGAGCTACAACTGTTTCATTTAAATAGAGTTCAAAAAAAAATTCCCGAAGAGTTATTCTCAAAAAACTGATTTTTGGTACGTTCTCCCCACTTTTTAAAATCGAAAATGAAGAGATACGTCTTTAACGCTATGGACAAGAATGTAGCTGAGAGTTCAAGCTACAAATCTTTCCACGGGGGCGAATTCGTACGGGCAATAGTTTCCCCAGAATTTCATTTTGAATTTTCAACCCCCGAGCGGGGTTGGAAAAAGCGAAATTCAAGGGTGGTCCATAGAACCAAAAATGTAGAGAAAGTTATTCTCTACATTTCGTACATTTAAACCATACTCGAAAAATGAATTGTTTTTGAGTTATTCAATGAACAATTTTTTTTTTTGATATATCCATCATTTTTATGGGGCTGAAGATATTATCGGAGAGAGATGATCGAATACTCATTCGACGCGTCTTTTCAAGGGCTACAACTTTCCTATTTAAATAAAAATTTTCTGAATTTTTCCTAAAGAGTTATTGAATTAAAACTGATTTTTCAAAATTTCACCCCACTTTTCCACCCTCAAAATGAATTTCCCCGACTTCGACGCTTTGGACAAATATAAAGCCCGGATTTTTCTGAACATTTTGTCTCGTGGCGCCGACCTCGTAAGGGTTGTAGTTTGGCATCAATCCACCCCTATCCCCCTTCATCCCCTAGAAAAAAACCCTACACCCCGATTTTTAGGCAAACTTGGCATTAGCACCCCTGGCACCCACAAAATCACCTGACAAAAAACCAGCCTTCTTCTAATTTTCTCCGATTCCAATATACAGCACGACTGTACTAGTACCAGAAAGTGCACATATTTACAAGCGATGAGACGGTCCCGTTGGTAGCGTTACTGGCTTCGGTCCGCAGGGGTGCGGGATCGGTCCCCGCGCTGATCCCCGCTTTTTTAAAAATTATTATTACTATTAATTCTTATTTGATTAGTTATTGAATGAATATAATAATACGAATATAAATATATTTCCGCTCATATACTTTCATCAAGCAATAAAGCATTATGATAATGCTTTATCGCTTGATGAAAGTATATGAGCGGAAATATATTTATATTCGTATTATATTCATTCAATAATTAATCAAATACTTTCATATACTTTACGCTCATAGACTTTCATCAAGCGATAAAGCATTATCATAATGCTTTATGGCTAAATAAATTTCCGCTTACTTTTATGAATTACAATTTATTTGACATAGGGACGGGTGTGAGTAAAGCGCAAACAATTTTTAGAAGATAAATAAGTTGTAATTTAGATTTATTATTATATTTAAATTAACGTACAAACTAATAAAATAAGCGGTCAGAGTCCGCGAAAAAATTTTCGACACTAAAAGATAACTGATTAAAATAATGATGATAACTGGTGTGTGTCATGTGAGTGTGACTGTAGTCTGTGAGTTATTTCTCGACGAAACGCGACTAGCTCTGAGACTGGGAAGCGAACTCCGGACCGGCTGTATTGGTATAGGTTTTCCGCAGTTTCCCTATACCCATGGCAGAAATGTCATGGTGAATGCAATACAGAGGGGGAAGTTGGCTGCGGCCGCAACGTGGGGATATAAACTGGAATATGGGGTATGTATCAAGGGGGAAGAACCCTGTACAGCTGGAAGTTAAACAAAATAAAAAAAAGTGAATGATGATAACTAATAAAAATAACTAATCAAATAAGAATTTATAGTAATAATATAGGATTATAGAATAATAGGATCCCGCGCCCTTGGTGCAATTTTTTTCCGAAAAACTCCGATTTCTTCCGAATTTTTCTATGAATTGGAACAAATATGAAGAATTCGGAGTTTTGCGGACAATTATTTTTACGCAAACATCCGAGTTTCTCCGAATGTCTCCGAATATTTCATCACTTTAATTACGATCACAGGAAAATCTCGGAAATTATATGAAGACTGTAAGGGGTAACACCACTATAGCGGCCTTACAGGTAGCGTATTTTTTAATATTTTTTTTCCGGAAGAAAATGTGATAAACAAATAATACTTGCGGTATTTATTGAGCAGATACTTAAGTATATTGCTTGAAATTTTTATCCGAAAATATTACAAAATGGCGATACTGCAGCAATTCTTCCGAAGAATGTCGAACCTTTGCGGCATGCAGTATAACTATGCCAATTTTAATTTAAAAAAAATAATTTTGGTTCATTAATTCTAAATGAACATATTTAGTCAAATACTCGGCAATTACTCAAAAATCAATATTTCTAAAGTGAAGTACGTAGGGGACGTACTTCACTAGCTACACTCATCTGGATTTAATTTAAAAAAAAAATGATTTTGTCCAGATTAAAATTGACACAAGTTATACTACGTGCCGCAGAGCACCTTAAGTTCAACATGCCTTGGAAGAATTTGCTGCAGTGTCGCTAATTTGTAATATTTTCCCGTACATTTTTTTTGCAATATACTCAGTTTTTTTAACGAAAATCTCATTTCTTTTCATCTTTAACTTCTCTCCGAATATGTCCGCAGCCGTTCACTCAGGTCATAGGAAAAAGAGAAATTTCCGGGAAAAAAATGAGAAATCATGAATTTTCAGTGAAAAAAAAGTGTTTTTGGGAAATAGACCAGAACTTGAATCTGTTTCAATAATTTTTTCTCCGAAAATCTCAAATATCACTAAAATATGATAAATTATGAAAAATTTGGAGAAAAATTTGCACCACGGGCCCCTGCGGACCGAAGCCAGGAACGCTACCAACGGGACCATTTCATCGCTTGTAGAATATGTGCACTTTCTGGTACTTACGTTTCGCGGCCGGGTGGATGATTGGCTTTTTTTTGGGGATAATGCTTTATCGCTTGATGAAAGTATGAGAATTAATATAATAATACGAATATAAATATATGTCCGCTTACTTTTATGAATTATAATTTATTTGGCATAAGGACGGGTGTGAGTAAAGCGTAAACAATTTTATATAAGATAAATAAGTTGTAATTTAGATTTATTATTATATTTAAATTAACGTATAAACTAAAAAAATAAGCGATCAGAGTGCGCGGTACATTTTTTTGTATACATTAATAACGCAGAGAATCAAGAGCTAAATAAGCATTGAAATTATCTAAAAGCCTCGCGCGCGACGTCGGGTGACGTCACGCGTGAGTCGTGCTCAGATTGCTTTTTCCCTCGAAGCCTTCGTTTCGGCTTGGCCGCACATGAACGTGCTCAGCGTCCATGCGTTGGTGTAGCTGCCGAAGGCGCAGTCGAGAAACTTCGACCGTGCTCGGCTCTTTCCGAAGATGTCCAAGCGTTGTCGCTCACGGACACGCGCTACTATGATTGGGCGATTGCCGTATAACAGACTAGAGAGGGGGTAACTTTTACGCGCGATCTGGCTGCGCTGATCCCTGGTAGTAATGTCTTGTTTTTTTTTATTAAGCATATACGAATTAAATATCATAAATAATGCCTGAACATGCGAGAATAGCTAAAGCGAGAGTAAGTTCGAAAAAATTCTGAATATAAAGTAAAGAAAAAAAAAGTTGATTCACCGGGGATTGAACCCGGACCGTAACATCGTTAATCCGCCACGCTACCAACTCGGCCACAACGCCCATTGCAGATAGAGAAATATTTATGATACACCCTTATCCATAATGTTTACTGTTGAAAAAAAATGTGGAAACGATCGCGGCAAAGGCTCAAGATTTCTTTTTGAACCTTCCACGGTCGTTTCGGCGTTTTATTTTGCAACGCGGTTCGTCGTTAATTTTTTTAACCCGCATTTTCGGCATAAACGGGCAACCGAGAGAAAACAATGATCTCGATACATGTTTTTCACTTTAGAATTCATTTAATGCATATTCCAATCCGCAGTACGGCCACACATATATATGTCGAGCTCGATCGGACGGAAAACCTCGCTCCGTTCGCCTGTCGAGCGAGCGCGATTTGCGAGGGGCGGAGACTTTCCCCCCACCGAGCTACCCATTCGCGTTCTCGCTGACTGCGATACCGACTTGAGCGGTGATCACGGACTCGCGCGGCTACAAGGGAATCTGCAACCTCGACAGAGGCGATGATCACGAAATCATACTCCCGAACTCGCCGCCGCGATTTAGCGCCATTTGCGAGGCACGCCGAAAAGGGGAGCGTTGTACATCTCCCTACTAATCTCTGTTTTCAGCGTGCCTCGTAAATGGCGCTAAATCGCGGCGGCGAGTTCGGGAGTATGATTTCGTGATCATCGCCTCTGTCGAGGTTGCAGATTCCCTTGTAGCCGCGCGAGTCCGTGATCACCGTTCAAGTTGGTATCGCAGTCAGCGTCACGGTCTTACATACAGGTCTGGAAACGAAGCCAGATTTCAATGGAGTCGCGAGGCACCGTTACGAGCTTCACTTTTCATTCCGCTCGCCGTCACCGCCGTCGCTACTATCGGCGAGTACCTCCCACTCACGGTCTTCTGTGATCTCTCCCTTCGCCCCTTGCCTTGTCTTAGACCGTGCCCCGTGCCATTTATTACTCCATTTTTTTATGACAACGTTCTCGATAACCTCTGTTTGCGTCAACGAGCATTTGTAGTTTGAAAAATATTCATAAAGCTGGCGAAGGTGGACCGTTGTTTCAGGGCTTTCTAAACTGACGAACCAATAAATGTATTTGTATATTCAACATTCCATGTGTTGCGTATTTTTTTACTTTCGTCATCGAAAGAAACTCGGAATAAAATTCGAATAAAAATCCATTTCAGTCGAAAAAGGTAAGTATTTTTATTTATTTTTAAAAATTTTATATTGGTCTTCTTCCAGCCATACAGGATCTTCCCCCTTTTACAAGCCCCACTTCTACTCTCTTCCACAATCCCCCGTCCTTATTCCACAATTCTTTCTCATCTACCTCTATTCCCCCTTCGCCCCCCACGAAAAAGGTAATGTGCATTTCGGATCATCGAGAAGAGTGAGAGAGACGGACGGAAGCTGCTCTGTCCTTGTCGCACACGTACACGCCGATAGCAATGCCACGTAGTGGCGAAAATTGGAAACAAACGTGGGTTCGTTAACGGTGCCTACCCCCACCACGGTCGTTTCCAGACCTGTATGTAAGACCGTGGTCAGCGTGAACACGAATGGGTAGCTCGACGGGGGAAAAGTCTCTGCCCCTCGCAAATCGCGCTCGCTCGACAGGCGAACGGAGCGAGGTTTTCCGTCTCATCGAGCTCGACATATATGTGTGGCCGTACTTCGGATTGGAATATGCATTAAATGAATTTCAAAGTGAAAAACATGTATCGAGATCATTGTTTTCTCTCGGTTGCCTGTTTATGCCGAAAATGCGGGTTAAAAAAATTAACGACGAACCGCGTTGAAAAATAAAACGCCGAAATGACCGTGGAAGGTTCAAAAAGAAATCTTGAGCCTTTGCCGTGATTGTTTCGGCATTTTTTTTCAACAGTAAGCATTATGGATAAGGGTGTATCATAAATGTTTCTCTATCTGCAATGAGCGTTGTGGCTGAATTGGCAGCGTGGCGGATTAACGATGCTTACGGTCCGAATTCAATCCCCGGTGAATGAACTTTTTTTTTATTCATTTTATATTCAGAAAATTTCGAACTTACTCTCACTTTAGCTATTCTCGCCTGTTCAGGCATTATTTATGATATTTAATTCGTATATGCTTAATAAAAAAAAACAAGACATTGTTACCGGGGATCGAACCCGTGTCCAGTGCAGCCGGATCGCGCGTAAAAGTTACCCCCTCTCTAGTCTCTCACGCGCCCATCACCCAATCATGGTAGCGCGTGTCCGTGAGCGAGCGACGTTCGGATATCTTCGGAAAGAGCCGAGCACGGTTTAAGTTTCTCGACCGCGCCTTCGGCAGCTACACCAACCATGAACGCTGAGCACGTTCATGTGCGGCCAAGCCGAAACGAAGGCTTTGAGGGAAAAAGCAATCTCAGCACGACTCGTGCATGCCGTCGGGTGACGTCACGCGCGAGGCTTTTAGATGATTTCAATGCTTGTTTAGTTCTTTTTCCTATTGAGTGAAAGGCTGCGGAGATATTCGGAGAAAAGTTATAGATAAAAAAAAGAGATTTTCGTAAAAAAAACTTATTACATTTTTTTATCCCTCATAATTCTGAGAAATAATGAATTTCCGAAATTTTTGCAAACATTATTTTCCTTAAGGGGTAACACTACTGTAACGGCCTGCCACAAAGGGTTTTAGACAAATAATACTTGGGGTAATTATTAAGCATATTTTGAAGTATATTGCAAAAAATGTATGGGAAAATATTACAAAATGGCGACACTGCAGCAAATTCTTCCGAGGCATGTTGAAATTAAGGTGCTCTACGGCACGCAGTATAACTTGTGCCAATTTTATTCTGGCCAAATATTTTTTTTTTAATTAAATCTAGATGAGTGTTGCAAGTGAACCACGTAGGGGATTTTAGAAATATTGATTTTTGAGTAATTGCCGAGTATTTGACTGAAAATGTTCAATTTTTTTTAAGACAGTTATTTTTTAATAAATATTGTTTTAATTAACTTATCGAAAATCCCCTACGTGTTTCAGTAGCTACACTCATGTAGACTTAATAAAACAAAATTCTTTTTTTTTTTAAATTAAAAATGGTACAGATATACTGCGTGCCACAGAGATTCGACATGCTTCTGAAGAATTGCTGCAGTGTCGCCATTTTGTAATATTTTCGGATGAAAAATGTATAGCAATATACTTAAATATATGCTCAATAAATACCGCAAGTATTATTTGTTTATCACATTTTCTTCCGCCAAAAAGAAATATCAAAAAATACGCTTCCTGTAAGGCCGTTAGTAGATATACAGGGCCGGTTCTGGATCAGTTTGACCTCATTTGACTCCGCGAACGGGCGGGAAATTCAAAAAGTTCTGAGTCATCGCATAGGTTCTCGTGATCAGCGGCGAGGGTGGCGGAGGGGAAGGGGTGCGGGTAAGCGTCGCCAGGGGGAGGGGTGGGGGGTTGCGGTGGGCGAGGGGGGTGCGGTGGAGCGGGGGAGCGGTCGGCAGAGCGGGAGGGGGGTCGCGGTGGAGCGGCTGGGCGTTGGGTTGAGGGAGGTGTCGGGTAACAGGACATAATGCGGATGACGTCACCCTGAGAACTATGCAGGTGACATATGTGTGTGTGTGTGTGTGTGTCCTTCCCGCATGGAATGTAAGGGGTGGGGGGCATTTTCAAGGACAGATTTCCGGGGCTTGTTTATCCCGTTGAATATATATATATATATATATATATATATATATATATATATATATATATATATATATATATATATATATATATATATATATATATATATATATAATAGAGTACGCAGTCGATTTATTGATGATAATAATAATTTATCGATGCGATGGCTCCTGAAATGTAGGGGGTGGGGGACATTTTCAAGGACGGATTTTCGGTGCTTCTTTATGCTGTTGAATATATATATAATAATAAACTACGGAGTTGACTTAATAATAATTGTGTGTATCCCATTGTAAGGAGTTACACGATGTTCTAGAATATACCATGGCGAATTTGAATATTCTGGAGAGTGGGGGCCGCATGGAATGTAAGGGGAGGGGGGCATTTTCAAGGACAGATTTCCAGGGCTTGTTTATCCCGTTGAATATATATATATACACACATATAATAAAGTACGCAGTCGATTTATTGATGATAATAATAATTTATCAATGCGATGGCTCATGGAATGTAGGGGAAGGGGGGTATTTTCAAGGACAGATTTCCGGGCATTTGTTTTATCCCGTTGAATATAATAATAATAATAAACTACGCAGTTAACTTAATAATAATTGTGTGTACCCCGTTGTGAGGGTAATGCGAGTCATAGGAAACTCGTAATGCTGATAATGTCATCTTGCGAACTACGCAGTTGACTCAGTGGTTTTGGAATGTAGGGGGAGGGGGCGTTTTCAAGGACAGATTTCCGGATGAAGCATCGATGCCACTCTATCGCAACCAATGAATTCTTAACGACAATCAATATTAAAGCTCTTCATAGAATCTTATTAGCTTCGCGCTACATTTATGTGTGACAGAGAGAGAGAGAGAGAGAGAGAGAGAGAGAGAGAGAGAGAGAGAGAGAGAGAGAGAGAGAGAGAGAGATATGTTAATAGTCCGGAAGTATTGCGATGTTCTTCTATAGAGTCCTGCAAAAGAGCGACGACTTTTGAGTTATTGGGGAGTGCAACGAAAGAATACGTGACGGCAATGATGCGACCTATATTTTTTTTCTCTCTCTCTCTTCGCGGTGTTCGGTTAATTCCGATAAGAGATTCACGGCGAACCTCAGTGTGCTACAGCTGTTCATCGCCCACGCTCTTAATAGAATCTTATTAGCTTCGCGTTACATTTATGTATGTAACACAGAGAGAGAGAGAGAGAGAGAGAGAGAGAGAGAGATACGCTAATCGTATTGCGATGTTCTTCTACAGAGTTCCGAGAAAGAGCGTTCGAGTTATTGGGGAGTGCAACGAAAGAATACGTAGCGGCGGCAATGACGCGACAAATTTGCGACCTATATTTTTTCTCTCTTCACCGTATTCGGTTACTTCCGATAAAGAGACGATCACACGGTGAACCTCAATATAATACAGCTGTTCATCGTCCACAAGCCACTGTCTCGCTGGACAGTTTAATTATCTGCTAAGGTTATCATGCTGCTTGATAAAAGGATGATAGAGGAGGGTTTTGAAAAGAAAAAAACATAAAACGTGTATGATCTTTAAGATTGATTTATTGAGAAGAAAAAAAAAATTCAATCATAAGGTTCGAGTATCCAATTTTTCAGTGCCTGTACATTTTTCATAGCACAATTAAACTTTGTAGAGTTTGCGTGATAGGGACATTCAGCGGGTACCGGCTTGTGCAACTTTTGAATCGAAGGGCAGTCGAGAAGTTCTAGATTAACAATGCGTCCAGGTTCCTCCTCCTCCATCAAGATTGTCGTCATCCAGTCTTTTTTCTTCGACGCCTTCACATAGATCGTTCGAGCATTTTGTAAAACGCCGCGAATTATTTCCGATGCTGCTTCATATGGGATCGCACCGAAGCACCACGGTATACCATGGAAATTGCGTGTCAGCCATGCATTCGTACATTTATATTTTACGGGTAAATCGTTCCAGGCACAAGGCGGTCCAAAGACAAATGTGATCGGGGGCACATTACAATCACACAGGGAAACCATCGAAAATTCTTTCAATGATATTATATCAATTTGACTATACCCCCCACCCTACTTTTCATAATGCTCAAGGACGATAAGTCTCTTCGATGGCATCGCATGTGTGTGTGACAAAGATGCCATACCCCATGATGACAAGTATACCAAATGTGTATGATTGCATCATAATTCTGCGAATTGCTTATGTCGAGTCCGATGACGAATTAGCGCATGCCAACAAGGGTATCGGGTTACACCTAAGAAATTCTGGAAGATAAGGATGCGAGATAGAAAATGGCGACAACGATATCGGGTTACTTATTGCACAGCCATTGCATCATAATTCTGGGAATTGTTTATGCCTAGTCCGACGATGAATTCGCCCCATACCAGGTTACACCGAAGAAAGACAAGGATGCAACGTAGTATTTTATAAACATTGCCGACAAGGAGGTGGCTTATTGCGCAGTGATTTGCACTATAAATGCAGCCGCTACAGTAGTGCGCGATCATTCTTACAACGGCATCGTCCAGAGTAATTCATTGTGTGAACTTTCAAATATTACCAACAATCACAACAACGAAAAATGCAGTCGGAGAAGTGCTTGAAATTAATAAGCATCATGGAGGATGCTTACAAACTGTTGGGAAGTGCATCCACGGAAGAAGTAGAAAAATGGTCCAACTATCAGGCTCGGAATATCAGACTTTTGAATAAAATCCTGAAGACGCCGGGTTTATCGAGTGGTGAAAAAACGAGGATTCAAACAACGATCTCTCAGCTCAAATCTCTGAGTGAAAAATTTCGGGCGCATCAACGAGCCGGCGGATCCATTGGTGCACGCGGCAAAGTATCCGATCGCGTTCGTTGGGTACATTTGGAGTCCGCGTTCCAAAATCGCATACGAACTGGCGCAGTGGTGAATCTCATCCACAAGGATCTACGATCGTTCCTGGCTGATGCCAAAGTCACCACGGTCAAGCGGCTCTCAAAGGTGCTCACGAAGACCGGAAATTTGAAGGCGAACGTCGTGTTGGCGTGCAAATTTGCCATGATGAAGAATGGCGACGTGACGGAAGAAACGAAATATTTCAACACACGCAACGGAGCGATTCTCGCATCTACGGACATTGAGAAGTGGTTCAACGAGAACGTGGTGGATCGTCTCCTGGTCGACGTCGAAGACTTTCAAGAACGCGATTCTGGCTGGTCGATGCGAGAAATCATCAACTTGACGGTCAACATCAACCACTACGTACCACTGCGTGGTGGTATCTCTACGTATGCTGATCTTCCGCAGGATATACAGGGGAAAAAGGCTGTTGTGAATATAAAAAACAACGACGAATTCTGTTTCTTGTGGGCTGTGACAGCAGCGCTTCATCCGGCAAACGATAATGTTGATCGCACAAGTTCTTATCCCTACTTCAAAACAGTGCTAAAGTACGACGGTATACATTTCCCAATGGCTTTGAAAGACGTTTCCAGATTTGAAAAAGTGAACAATTTAACGATTAATGTATACGGTATTGATAAGTGTGGTAGAAAAAGTGAAGTAGTTCCGCTATACATAAGTAAAAATAAGTCGGATAGGCCTACTATACACCCCCTAGTATGATGGAGGGGAATATCGGTATGGACGTAGATGGGGAAGACAATTTCCAACCAGTCTACCACTTTGCTTGGAACCGCAATCTGTCGCGTTTGCTAAGTACCCAAGTAACAAAACGTGATCATCATACCTGGTTCTGCGATAACTGCTTGAATCACTTCAAACTTCAAAATTCTTTCGAAAATCACAAACACGATTGCATGAGCATAAATAAAACAAAAATGATTTTACCGACCGATGCGAACAAAATTTTAAATTTGAAAAATTATCGGTACAAAGAAGATGTGCCGTTTGTCGTGCACGCTGATCTCGAATGCCTTCTCGAATCAACCGGAAATGAGCTACAGTGTCAAAAGCATGTCCCACACAGTGCTGCGTATTATTTGAAATGTGCCTTTAACGATTCGCTCTCAAAATTCGCAATTAAACGTGGATCCGATTGTATCGAGTGGTTCATCGACCAATTGCATAAAATCGCAGAAACAGTCGACTCTCATTTGGTCAATATTCAGCCGATGAAACCACTCACATCGGATGAAAAAGTACAATACGAAAATGCCACACATTGTCATATTTGCGAAAAATTGTTCACCTCCACCGATGTCAAGCACCGTGATCATTGCCATTTTACAGGTAAATTTCGCGGTGCTGCGCATCGTGGTTGTAATTTGAACTATACAAAAGCCCACAGTATCCCAATAGTCTTTCACAATCTTTGCGGCTATGACTCGCACTTTTTAATAAAATCATTGGCGACACAATTCGACGGCACAGTCAAAATTCTCCCCGTAAACAAAGAGCGACATATTTCATTTACGAAATACGTTAACGGTACAAATGTCAATTTACGGTTTATCGATTCCTTCAGGTTCATGGCTAGTAGTCTTGAAAAACTGGCCTCGTATCTGACCGATGATGATAAATCGATCACACGCAAGCACTGCAATAGTGCGGAGGAATTCCAATTGCTCAGGAGAAAGGGAGTTTTCCCTTACGAGTATGTGGACTCGTGGGCGAAACTCGACGAAGAGCAGTTGCCAGCGAAAGAGGATTTTTATTCAAAATTAAACAACGAACACAATTCCGAGCATGATTACGAGCATGCTAAGAACATTTGGAATGCCTTTAATATGACATCATTGGGCGAATATTCAGATTTATATTTGAAAACAGATGTCGTGCTTGTGGCCGACATATTTGAAAATTTTCGACGCAACTGTTCTTCGACGTACATGCTGGATCCTCTGCATTATTTTACAGCGCCGGGACTTGCCTTTGATGCGATGCTCAAATGTACCAAGGTTGAGCTTGAACTCCTCACGGACCCCGAAATGCTCCTGTTTATCGCGAAAGGCATTCGAGGGGGCGTATCACAATGCTCGAATCGATATGCTCATGCAAACAATCGAT
This sequence comes from Ophion obscuratus, assembly GCA_964007375.1. Taxonomy (NCBI): domain Eukaryota; kingdom Metazoa; phylum Arthropoda; class Insecta; order Hymenoptera; family Ichneumonidae; genus Ophion; species Ophion obscuratus. The sequence goes on from OZ023313.1 coordinate 45,033,746, forward strand.
ACATGGGTGCAGATTTCGATCCGAGCAAAGAGGAATCATATCTAATGTACTTTGGCGTGAATAATTTGTACGGTGCAGCTATGTCGCAGAATCTACCGGTTGGTTCTTTCGAATGCGAGCACGAGCCGATAAATGTGCTTGATATTTCCGATGACTCGCCCACAGGATATATCCTCGAAGTAGATTTGGAATATCCTGAGAAGCGTTTCGAGTCGCACAAAGATCTTCCCCTTTGTCCCGAGCACAGTGTACCACCTGGCAGTAAAAATTCAAAATTAATGACGACTTTTTTGCCAAAAGATAAATACGTTATTCATTATAAAAATTTGAAACAATGAAAATGTACGGAAACAGAAAGATGTCAAGCTTATGACAAAGTGGGAAGGTAGATACGGTGCAAAGGCTCTCATTGCGAAACCCAACTTCCATAGCTGCACCGTATTCAATAATGATATCGTGATAATTGAAATGAATTGCGTCAAAGTACATTTCAATAAGCCCATTTACGTTGGATTTTGTGTTCTCGATCTATCGAAAACCTACATTTACGATTTTCGTTATAATTATATTAAGAAGACCTTTGGCTTCCACGCAAAGCTAACGTACACGGACACCGACAGCCTCTTGTACCATTGTAACGTTCCCGATATATACAATTATGTAAAGCGCGATGTACATAGATTTGATACTTCCGATTATCCAGCGAATAATAGTTATGGCATACCCTTGGTAAATAAGAAAGTTCTCGGCCTAATGAAGGATGAAATGAATGGCAAACAATGAAGGAATTTGTCGGCTTACGAGCAAAATTGTACGCGTTCCAAGTTTTCGGTGAAGAAAAGGATAAAAAACGAGCCAAGGGTATAAAACAAGCCACGTTAAGAACAATCACATTTGAAGATTATAAAAAATGTTTATTCGATCAGCAGAATGTAGTGAAAGATCAGTCTTTTATTCGAAGAGAAAAACACCGAGTCCATACCATTAAGCAAAAAAAATTAGCATTAAGTTGGCTAGACGATAAGCGTATTATTTTACCCGATACTACGGATACTGTACCATGGGGATACAAAAAATAAAATAAAAAAATCACATGTATATATATATATATATATTTAATTATCCTTTATTTGAAAAACCCTTACAAATCCTTCTCATTTATCCAACTGTTGTGTGAATTGCCGAAACCTAACCATTTTGCTAGCAGTTGATTTCCACGTTTTCGCACGATATTTTCCACAAGGTAAACATCCGGATTTCTGGCTGGAGTAAGTTTTTCCTGATAGAAATCACCTTCAGTCGACTGACCCTGATAATCCGTGAGCTTGTACGTTACAGGGTAGGTATTTCGTATCATGTTTATGGTAAAAATTTTAGTCGTTCAATCCGATGTATAACCTTTCTCAAAACAAAAAAAAACATATTTGTACTTGCTAATTCGAACTTTATCTCCAATTTTAAACGTTATTTTCCGCGTACGATTGACACGATAATTTCCATAAATATGGCGAAGAATCTTTTTTCTCATTCTTAGCGGTGGCATCCTTTGGCTTCATGAGAAAAAAAAAATTGTATGCATACAGGTCAAAGATCGTGGCAACTTTACTTGCTGGGCGTCTTATCATCTACAACTCAATCTTTGTTACAAGATACACCTCGATCCTGCGTTCAATACTAAGAAGTGAATGATGCATTTTAATTCTTCTATCACATCGCTTTTTCCTTCTCTGATGTTAAAGACATAAGCATATAGACTTATATAAAGAGCGCTTTGGTGGACCGGAATGTTACATCTTCAACGTCATCATAAGAATTATTTTGTCAGTGACCAGTGAGTAAAGCTGTTGCGATCTTTGATCTGTATGCATACGCTTTCTTCTCTCTTCGCCATGGCCGGACGTATTAGGTGACTTGCGATGTTCATCTATAGATTTCCCCAAAAGAACGATAGCTTTATATTTCTACTTGCGATTATTTTCAAAAATATTGGAATAATAAGTCTTGTCCAAGTATTTTTTATATGAGAAAAATATTTTTGTTATAAAAAAAAAGTATTTTTGATATGAAAAATAACAAAAAAATTTGAGAAATTCATTCATTTTATTTAAATAATTCTTTCAAAACTTACGACAATTTTCAAAAATCTTAGAATAATAAGTCTTGTCCAAGTATTTTTTTTTAAAGAAATTCATTCATTTTATTTAAATAATTATTTCAAAATTTATGACGCTTTCCAAAATCTTGTAATAATAAGTCTTACGACGATTTTTTTAAAACAATCGACGATTTTTTTAGCTATCGTTCCTCAAAAGAACGATAGCTATCGTATGAGCCTGAAGCTTGCATCGTTGGATTCCAACGAAAATCTTTGAATTTTTTTTTATTTTTGATTAATTTTTTTCGGGTACATTATGACTCCAGAATATCTGTACAGGCTATACAAAACGTGTAAAAAATTTGGGGGCCCAGAATCCACCCTTATTGAGGGGTTGAAAGTGAAAAAAATTATATCTCGGGTGATAATGACATTCCCAGTTTTTTTTATTTGCGGCATCAATTTTGGGCGTCTGCGAAATGCCACAAAAAAATTAGCAACGATTTCCAACTTCCGGAAACCACCCTTAGGGGGGAGTGAAAGTCGAATGAAAATCATATTTCCGCTGGTAAAGAATTTCTCAGTTTTTTTATTTGCGCTGATTGTTCCTAATACCTAAAGAGACCCACGAAAAAATTGGCAACGATTTCCAACTTCCGGAACCCGCCCTTATCAGGGGCGGGAGAGGGGGTCAAATTCGAATAAAAATTGTATTTCCGGTGATAAAGGGATTCCCAGTATTTTTTATTTGCGCCGATCGTTCGTAGTACCGAATGAAAGCCACAAAAAAATTGGCAACGATTTCCAACTTCCGGAACCCGCCCTTATCGGGGTTGGGAGAGGGGGTCAAATTCGAATAAAAATTGTATTTCCGGCGATAAAGGGATACCCAGATTTTTTATTTGCGCCGATCGTTCCTAGCACCTAACGAAAGCCACAAAAAAATTGGCAGAGATTTCTAACTTCCGGAACCCGCCCTTATCGGAGGTGGGAGAGGGGCTGAAATTCGAATGAAAATTGGATTTTCGGCGATAAAGGGATTCCCAGTTTTTTTATTTGCGCCAATCGTTCCTAGTACCTAATGAAAGCCACAAAAAAAATTGGCAACGATTTCCAACTTCCGGAACCCGCCCTTATCGGGGGTGCGAGAGGGGGTCAAATTCGAATAAAAATTGTATTTCCGGCGATAAAGGGATTCCCAGTTTTTTTATTTGCGCCGATCGATCCTAGTACCTAACGAAAGCCACAAAAAAATTGGCAACGATTTCTAACTTCCGGAACCCACCCTTATGGGGAAGTGAAAGTCGAATGAAAATCGTATTTTCGCCGGTGAAGGATTTCCCAGTTTTTTAATTTGCGCTGATTGTTCCTAATACCTAAAGAGACCCACGAAAAAATTGGCAATGATTTCCAACTTCCGGAACCCGCCCTTATCGGGGGTGGGAGAGGGGATCAAATTCGAATAAAAATTGTATTTCCGGTGATAAAGGGATTCCCAGTATTTTTTATTTGCGCCGATCGTTCGTAGTACCTAACGAAAGCCACAAAAAAATTGGCAACGATTTCCAACTTCCGGAACCCGCCCTTATCGGAGGTGGGAGAGGGGGTGAAATTCGAATAAAAATTGTATTTCCGGCGATAAAGGGATTCCCAGTTTTTTTATTTGCGCCGATCGTGCCTAGTACCTATCGAAGGCCACAAAAAAATTGGCAACGATTTCCAACTTCCGGAACCCGCCCTTATCGGGGGTGGGAGAGGGGGTCAAATTCGAATAAAAGATGTATTTCCGGCGATAAAGGGATTCCCAGTTTTTTTATTTGCGCCAATCGTTCCTAGTACCTAATGAAAGCCACAAAAAAATTGGCAACGATTTCCAACTTCCGGAACCCGCCCTTATCGGGGGTGGGAGAGGGGGTCAAATTCGAATAAAAATTGTATTTCCGGCGATGAAGGGATTCCCAGTTTTTTTATTTGCGCCGATCGTTCCTAGTACCTAATGAAAGCCGCAAAAAAATTGGCAACGATTTCCAATTTCCGGAACCCGCCCTTATGGGGCGTGGGAGGGGGTGAAATTCGAATAAAAATTGTGTTTCCGGCGATAAAGGGATTCCCAGTTTTTTTATTTTCGCCGACCGTTCCTAGCACCTAACGAACGCAACAAAAAAATTGGCAACGATTTCTAACTTCCGGAACCCGCCCTTATCGAGGGTGAGAGAGGGGGTGAAATTCGAATAAAAATTGTATTTCCTGCGATAAAGGGATTCCCAGTTTTTTTATTTGTGCCGATCGTTCCTAGTACCTCACGAAAGCCACAAAAAAATTGGCAACGATTTCCAGCTTCCGGAACCCGCCCTTATCGAGGGAGAGGGAGTGAAATTCAAATAAAAAATATATTTCCAGCGATAACAGTATTCTCAGTTTTTTTATTTGCGCTGATCGTTCCGAGTACCTAACGAAAGCCACAAAATAATTGGCAACGATTTCCAACTTCCGGAACCCGCCCTTATCGGGGGGGAGAGGGGGTCAAATTCGAATAAAAATTGTATTTCCGGCGATGAAGGGATTCCCAGTTTTTTTATTTGCGCCGATCGTTCCTAGTACCTAATGAAAGCCGCAAAAAAATTGGCAACGATTTCCAATTTCCGGAACCCGCCCTTATGGGGCGTGGGAGGGGGTGAAATTCGAATAAAAATTGTGTTTCCGGCGATAAAGGGATTCCCAGTTTTTTTATTTTCGCCGACCGTTCCTAGCACCTAACGAACGCAACAAAAAAATTGGCAACGATTTCTAACTTCCGGAACCCGCCCTTATCGAGGGTGAGAGAGGGGGTGAAATTCGAATAAAAATTGTATTTCCTGCGATAAAGGGATTCCCAGTTTTTTTATTTGTGCCGATCGTTCCTAGTACCTCACGAAAGCCACAAAAAAATTGGCAACGATTTCCAGCTTCCGGAACCCGCCCTTATCGAGGGAGAGGGAGTGAAATTCAAATAAAAAATATATTTCCAGCGATAACAGTATTCTCAGTTTTTTTATTTGCGCTGATCGTTCCGAGTACCTAACGAAAGCCACAAAATAATTGGCAACGATTTCCAACTTCCGGAACCCGCCCTTATCGGGGGGGAGAGGGGGTGAAATTCGAATAAAAATTATATTTCCGGCGATAACAGGATTCCCAGTTTTTTATTTACGTCGATCGTTTCTAGTACCTAACGAAAGCCACAAAAAAATTGGCAACGATTTTCAACTTCCGAAACCTGCCTTTTATGGGGGGTGGGATAAGGCGTGAAATTCGAATAAAAATTTTAGTTCCGGCGATAAAGGGATTCCCATTTTTTTTTTATTGCGCCGATCGTTCCTAGTACCTAACGAAAGCCAGAAAAAATTGGCAACGATTTCCAACTTCCGGAACCCGCCCTTATCGGGGGTGGGAGAGGAAGTGAAATTCGAATAAAAATTGTATTTCCGACGATAAAGGGATTCCCAGTTTTTTTATCTGCGCCAATTGTTTCTAGAACCTAAGTAAAGTCACCAAAATATTGGCAACGATTTCCAACTTCCGGAAACCATCCTACTGGGGGATTGAATGTTGAATGAAAATCGTATTTCTGGCGGTAAAGGGATTTCCAATTTTTTGCACCGTTTGTTTGTAGTACTTAAGGAAAGCCACAAAAAAATTGGTAACGATTTTCAACTTCCGGAACCCACGCTTGTGAGGAAGTGAAAGCCGAATGAAAATCGTATTTCCGGCGGTAAAGGGATTCCCAGTTTTTTTTAAATTTTCGTTGATTGTTACTAGTAGCTAAGGAAAGCCACATCAAAAAATTGTCAACGATTTCCAACTTCCGGAACCCACCCCTATGGGCGCATTATGCCGAATCGATAACCTTGCGAGGCTTTATCACTATCGGGCTACCCACTTGAGAAAATTGCACGGCTTTTTTCACAGTGAAATTCGCAAATAATTATCAACGACGAAACATGCACTTTTTCAGAACCCCATCTTATTGGAGCAAACAACATGAGGCGACTTCCGTCTTTTCCCAAGTCTTTTTCTAAGAAGATTCAAACTACCATGGTTAGAGTGCGATGCGAATTAGTTTTTGGATATGCTCAAGGTTTTCCTGGAAAACTTTGCCTAAAAAATCACTTACTCATTTTTCAAGATGCTCATTTAAAGATCTATCATTCACAAATTCAAAAAATTTGATGAGTGAAAATAAGTCAGAAAAATATAAACTAAATCATTCTTCACGTTCGAGCAACCCAAACAAACTCCAACACCATATTTTCTTTACGCGGGTCAATGGATAGTAAAAAATCTCGAGAAAAATGAACAATAATCGATGATTAGACGCGAACTAAGTCCGCGTTAACAAGACGCGGCCTGAAAACGAGTAGTGGGGGTAGCTTCGGCTAGACAGGCTGGTTTGTAGTAGTGAAACACGCATAGCGTCACATTATCGCACTTGCTGTATCGCACGCTATGTACGCACGAGAGTGAGTAAAGGTGGTGTTCCGTTTTTTTGTCGGTCCCACTAGAGCTGTTGAAGGTACCCGAACCTAACCGACGGCACTGCAGCAATAACCGAACGAGCAGACGATCAGGCGAAAGGAGAAGGGATGGCCTCACCAAGCATAGCAATACGCGCGGGTGCGAGTGCAAACTGTGAAGGGGCAATCGAGAAAGCACCATAATCCCAAATATAGTAGGGCGCGCTTCGTATGTTTATGCTATTTAATGAGCACGGCGCAAGGGTTTACTGCAAGTAGTCCAGTCGAAATAGGATTTCACCTAGAATTAATTCGGGGGTTCGATTTTTTTTATACTTAGTGGCGGGGGGGGGGGGGTGGTTGGTAGTGTCAATCTTGATTTTCGGGAAAATATTATTGACAATGACAATGACGAATTTATATTTTGCCAAGATTGTGACACTGTGGTACAATTTGACCCGGGTAGTACTTTATCCACCTACCATAAACAATCCTACAGTCGGTGTTTTTTTTTAAATCAGGGATATGCTTTCAACATTTCTTAATATGCCTGTATACCTGAAATCTGAAAAGTATGAAATTGAAATATTGTAAAAAATTATTTAAAACTTCCAATTTGGGTAAAAACCCAAACTTCTTTCTATAATACCAAAAAGAAAAGAAACAAAAAATGAAGAAAAAAATCGTTTCATTCCAACGATGGAAACTTCAATGTTATGAAAACGGTCCTTTCCTAAAGAATATCCTTTACCAACGTTGTCGAATAATTTGAACATATAAAAAATGTGGAATAATTAATGCATAAAAAAGTGATCAATATGAGGCTCTTTCCTGTAAAGAAGTCATTTTCTTCATTTTGAGAAAATTATCCGGCGCGTAATATATTCCCAACGTAGATGAAAGATTTGCTGGATAAAAGTGGTGAGGTTAGGCCCGACGTCATGCGCCGGCTAGAAATAGTGGGATACCCATAGTCGAACATGAAGGACAGGAAGACTAGAGGTAAGGAGTACGAACGCCGTGTCGTCGAAACGTCCGCAAAAGTGAGGACGAGAAGGGCGGCGCTGCTCTCCTACCGCACCGAAGTAAAGTCAGCAACAAACCAGTGCCGTACGATACGCTCCCTCATATGGAGCCAGAGATTAGTAGGGAGATGCACAACGCTCCCCTTTTCGGCGTGCCTCGTAAATGGCGCTAAATCGCGGCGGCGATTTCGGGAGTATGATTTCGTGATCATCGCCTCTGTCGAGGTTGCAGATTCCCTTGTAGCCGCGCGAGTCCGTGATCACCGCTCAAGTCGGTATCGCAGTCAGCGTGAACACGAATGGGTAGCTGGTGGGGGAAAAGTCTGCCTCTCGCAAATCGCGCTCACTCGACAGGCGAACGGAGCGAGGTTTTCCGTCCGATCGAGCTCGGCATATATGTGTGGCCGTACTTCGGATTGGAATATGCATTAAATGAATTTCAAAGTGAAAAACATGTATCGAGATCATTGTTTTCTCTCGTTTGCCCGTTTATGCCGAAAATGCGGGTTAAAATAAATTAACGACGAACCGCGTTGAAAAATAAAACGCCGAAACGACCGTGGAAGGTTCAAAAAGAAATCTTGAGCCTTTGCCGCGATCGTTTTGACATTTTTTTTCAACAGTAAACATTATGGATAAGGGTGTATCATAAATGTTTCTCTATCTGCAATGAGCGTCGTGGCTGAGTTGGCAGCGTGACGGATTAACGATACTTACGGTCCGGGTCCAATCCCCGGTGAACCAACTTTTTTTTTCTTCGTTTTATACTCTGAAAATTTCAAAATTCTGCTATTCTCGCTTCTCGCTTTAGCTATTCTCGCCTGTTCAGGCATTATTTATGATATTTAATTCGTATATGCTTAATAAAAAAAACAAGACATTGCTATCAGGGATCAGTGCAGCCAGATCGCGCGTAAAAGTTACCCCCTCTCTAATCTCTTACGCGCCCATCACACAATCATAGTAACGCGTGTCCGTGAGCGAGCGACGCTTGGACATCTACGGAAAGAGCCGAGCACGGTCGAACTTTTCCGACCGCGCCTTCGGCAGCTACACCAATCCATGGACGCTGAGCACGTACATGTGCGGCCAAGCTGAAACGAAGGCTTCGAGGGAAAAAGCAATCTGAGCACGACTCGCGCATGACGTCACCCGACGGCACGCGCGAGGCTTTTAGATGATTTTATTGCTTATTTAGCTCTTGATTCTCTGCGTTATTAATGTATACAAAAAAATATATCGCGCGCTCTGATCACTCATTTTTTTAGTTTATACTCTAATTTAAATATAATAATAAATCTAAATTACAATTTATTTATCTTATATAAAATTGTTTACGCTTTACTCACACCCGTCCTTATGCCAAATAAATTATAATTCATAAAAGTAAGCGGAAATATATTTATATTCGTATTATTATATTAATTCTCATGCTTTCATCAAGCGATAAAGCATTATCCCCAAAAACAAGCCAATCATCCATCCGGCCGCGAATCATAAGTATCAGAAAGTGCACATATTCTACAAGCGATGAGATGGTCCCGTTGGTAGCGTTCCTGGCTTCGGTCCGCAGGGGCCCGTGGTGCAAATTTTTCTCCAAATTGTTCATAATTTCTCATATTTTAGCGCTTCGTCAAATTTGAGATTTTCGGAGAAAAAATGATTTAAAACAGATTCAAGTTCTGGTCTATTTCCCAGAAACACATGTTTTTTTCACTGAAAATTCATGATTTCTCATTTTTTTCCCGGAAATTTCTCTTTTTCCTATGACCTGAGTGAACGGCTGCGGAGATATTCGGAGAGAAGTTAAAGATGAAAAGAAATGAGATTTTCGTAAAAAAAATGATTATTTTTTTTTCCGGAAATCTTCCTTTTTCCTATTACCTGAGTGAAAGGCTGCGAAGATATTCGGAGAAAAGCTATAGATGGAAAAAAATGAGATTTTCGTAAAAAAAACTTATTACATTTTTTTATCCATCATAATTCTGAGAAATAATGAATTTCCGAAACTTTTGCAAACATTATTTTCCTTAAGGGGGAACACCACTGTAACTTGGGGTATTGAGTAAAATGAGATTTAAAAAAAAAAAAACTTGTTCTTATTTTTTTTCCGGAACTTTTTCTTTTTCCTATTGAGTGAAAGGCTGCGGAGATATTCGGAGAAAAGCTATAGATGGAAAAAAATGAGATTTTCGTAAAAAAAACTTATTACATTTTTTTATCCATCATAATTCTGAGAAATAATGAATTTCCGAAACTTTTGCAAACATTATTTTCCTTAAGGGGGAACAACACTGTAACGCCCTGCCATGAAGCGTTTTAGACAAATAATACTTGGGGTAATTATTAAGCATATATTGAAGTATATTGCAAAAAAATGTACGGGAAAATATTACAAAATGGCGACACTGCAGCAAATTCTTTCGAGGCAAGTTGAACTTAAGGTGCTCTGCGGCAAGTAGTATAACTTGTGCCAATTTTAATCTGGACAAAATATTTTTTTTGTATTAAATCTAGATGAGTGTGGCTAGTGAACCACGTAGGGGATTTTAGAAATATTGATTTTTGAGTAATTGCCGAGTATTTGACTAAAAATGTTCATTTAGACTTAATAAAACAAAATTCTTTTTTTTTTAGATTAAAATTGGCACAGTTATACCACATGCCGCAGAGGTTCGACATGCTTCGGAAGAATTGCTGCAGTGTCGCCATTTTGTAATATTTTCGGATAAAAATTTCTAGCAATATACTTAGGTATATGCTCAATAAATACCGCAAGTATTATTTGTTTATCACATTTTCTTCCGCCAAAAAAAATATTTAAAAAATACGCTTCCTGTAAGGCCGTTACAGTGGTGTTACCCCTTACAGTCTTCATATAATTTCCGAGATTTTCTCGTGATCGTAATTAAAATAATGAAATATTCGGGGACACTCGGATGTTTGCGTATAAATAATTGTCCGCAAAACTCCGAATTCTTCATATTTGTTCCAATTCATAGAAAAATTCTGAAAAAATCGGAGTTTTTTGGGAAAAAATTGCACTAGGGGCGCGGGATCATTCCCCGCGCTCAGTGCTTTTATTAAAATTATTATTACTATTAATTCTTATTTGATTAGTTATTTTTATTAGTTATCATCATTATTTTAATTAGTTATCTTTTAGTGTGAAAAAATTTATAGCGCACTCTGACCGCTTATTTTATTAGTTTGTACGTTAATTTAAATAAAATAATAAATCTAAATTACAACTTATTTATTTTCTAAAAAATTGTTTGCGCTTTACTCACACCCGTCCCCATGCCAAATAAATTGTAATTCATAAAAGTAAGCGGAAATTTATTTATATTCGTATTATTATATTCATTCTCATATACTTTCATCAAGCGATAAAGCATTATGATAATGCTTGATCGCTTGATGATAGTATATGAAAGTAGTATCTGAAAGAAGTATATAGTATATGTGTTAGGCCAAAAAGGGCGTTTGTCCATCCACTCCTCGAAGCACGCTGGCTCCACCTGTCGGTCGCTACCCTTTCCTAGCGAGCCGCACTACTTTCTCCTTTTGATGTATCCCTACGCGCGTAACCGATTTTCGCAGCACGCGCTTTATTCTGTGTTATCCGACATTACGTTCGCATCTCTCGATAGAGCATTATCTTTAAATAAAGTCTTCTTTTACCACATTCGTCCGTTGCGTGCACTTAATAATCCCAACAGGTTATGGGCCCAGGCACACGTGGTAAAAATATATAAAGACGAAGAAAAAGAAAGAGAGAAAAGTGAAAGTGCGAATCGTAGCGAAATCTCGGGGACAGAAAGACGTACGCGCGACGCGAAAAGTGCTCGAACAAACGACACCGTGAAAAGACCGTCCGCAAATAAAGAAAAATGGCATCGTCGAATCTGGTACGCATCGAACTCTTAAATAAGGAAAACTTTGACACGTGGAAGATCCAGATGGAAGCGATCTTAGTCAAAAACGATGCGTGGCCATACGTGAGCGGTGCGAACGTGAAACCCGAGATCGTCCAAGGAAACGAGGCGTCGATAGAAGCCAGGAGAACATGGAACACGGAGGATCAGAAGGCAAAATCCGACATCATTCTGTCGATTAAACCGTCCGAGCTGAAACAAATAAAAGGGTGCGAGACGTCGAAAGAGGTATGGGAAAAATTAAAATCTATATATCAATCCAAGGGACCAGCCAGAAAAGCCACGTTACTCAAGCAATTAACTCTGCATAAGATGGAAGACGGAGGTGACGTACGAGAACACCTCAGAAAGTTTTTCGACACCGTCGACAAACTCGGCGAAATGGATATAGAAGTCAATTGCGATTTACTCACCATTATGTTGTTGTATAGTTTGCCACGCAGTTTTGACAATTTTCGCTGTGCGATCGAGTCTCGGGACGAATTGCCAACGCCCGAAGCCCTCCGAATCAAAATTACGGAAGAAGACGATGCTCGGAACAATAACACTCGCAGTGCCCCTGCGAATGCACTGCTAGCGCGGAATTCTCAGGACAAACGGCGCATTCCCGTTCACGACACAAATCACAACTTCGCTCAAAAAGGTCACAAAAAGGGTTACGAAAATCGAAGTCAAGGTACATTCAAATTTAAATGTCACAGGTGTCGTAAATACGGACATAAGATAGCGGAGTGCCCAGATTTGTCAAGGAAGGGCGATGACGCAAACGCCGTCGACACGCTGAGTCTGTACGTCGAAACGAAGGCTCTCACGACGAGCGACGTCGACCAAGAAGAAAACTGGTGTTTGGACAGCGGATGCTCTGCACATATGTGTCGGGATCGCGAAAGCTTCCAAGAACTAATCAGAACCGGCGACGATAACACGGTAAAGCTTGCGAGCGAGTCAGCAACTGCGAAAATTCAAGGTAAGGGAACCGTACGTTTGACTGCAGAACAAGATGGTCAACTGGAAAATGTTCAGGTTCGTAACATACTGTGCGTTCCCGAATTACGATCAAACTTATTATCCGTCGCCAAAATCGCAGATCGAGGGTTCACCGTGGTTTTCGACAAGAAAGAAGCCAAAATCGTGGACGAGAACTCGAAAATATTGCTGACTGCCCAGCGTATGAAAGGGTTGTACTATCTACGAACGAGAGAAAACGAACGAGTCGCAAACGCCGCGACAAGTGCAGAAAACCCTCGCATCACGAACCTGGAAACCTGGTACGTAAGAATGGGACACCTTAACGTCCAAGATCTCATCGAATGCGTTCGAAACGGGGCCGTACAAGGTATGAAGTTCGACCAAAAGGAAAAGAGCATGGAATGCGAAACGTGTATCCGTGGAAAAATGACGAGAGCGCCACTACCAAAGAGAAGCGCGCGTACGTCAAGTCCGCTTGAAATAATTCATAGCGATGTATGCGGTCCGATGCGCGTAGCATCAAACGGCGGAGCCCGATACTTCGTCACCTTCATCGACGATAGTTCTCGATGGTGTGTGGTACACCTACTAAAGGGAAAGGACAACGTCTTGGACGCCTTCAAAATTTTCAAGGCGCACGTCGAAAACGTGACCGAAAAGAGAATTAAATTTTTCCAATCGGACAATGGCGGCGAATACACGAGTAACGAGTTCGATAAGTTTCTCAAAGAAAATGGGATTGGCCGGAGACTTACCATCACACACACGCCACAACAGAATGGCGTGGCGGAAAGATTCAATCGGACTCTCATGGATATGACGCGATGTCTGCTCATGCAGTCGGGTCTCTCTCCATCATTCTGGGGCGAAGCGATCAGTACGGCGTGTCACATCCGTAACAGATGTCCTTCGAGTGCCCTTGGTGGAAGAACACCTTTCGAAAAATGGACGGGACGCATCCCGAACGTCGGGCACTTCGTCGAATTCGGCTCGCGCGTATTCACTCCAGATCGACGACCAACAAAAGGAAAGTTGGACCCAAGATCAAAAGAAGGAACCTTCGTTGGGTACGACGCCGAATCGAAAGGCTTCAGAGTATGGTACAACGAAGAGAGAAAGATCGACATCGTCCAAAATGTGAAGGTCGTCGGCAAACCAACGTCATCTAAAACGAAGGACTTATTGGAAGACGTGGAGGACGCAAGCTCTGAAGACGCCACCAGAACGTGGATGTTACCTTTCGACGAAGCGAAAGATCGCAAAGGGGCCGAAGACGAAAAGGACGAAGGGGCACCGAGAAACAGATGCAATTCTCTCACGCGTAGAGGTAGAGGAAGACCTCGCATAATCAGAACCGGACAGCGTGGTAGGCCAAAGAAGGTGTACACTCCGATTCCTGCAGACGAAGAGAGCGCTGCCGTCGCACAATCAATGGAGATACCACTAGATCCAGCTCTACAAGGTCCAGATGCGGACGATTGGCTAGAGGCTGTCACTTCCGAAATTGAGAGTTTAATTAAAAACGACAAGTGGGATCTCATCGACAGGTCCGGAGATCATAAGGTGATTGGAAGCCGCATAATCCTCCGCAATAAGTACAGCCAAAACGCCACGATCGAACGCAGGAAGGCGCGAGTCGTCGCAAAAGGGTACGCCCAACGACCGGGAGTCGATTTCTTCGAGACATTCGCTCCCGTGGCCAGACTCAGCTCCGTTCGAACCGTTTTGAGCCTCTCAGCGGAAAATGGTATGTCCATTCACCAGTTCGACATCACGTGCGCTTATCTGAACGGTAGTTTGGACGAGGAAGTCCTAATGGAGATCCCTCAACACACCGACGCAGCTCTGAGGAGGATCATCACGAACAAAACTTCCGAAAACGTCATCCGAAAGAGGGCGAGCGACATGCTTCGTGAAATGGAAACAGGCGACAAAGTATGCCGACTGAAGAAGGCCCTGTACGGTCTCCGGCAAGGCGGAAGATGCTGGAACACAAAATTGGACACGGAACTTCGAAAATTCGGCGCGACGAAATCCACAGCGGACCCGTGCGTATACTACAAAGGAAACGGTGAGAAAATTCTACTTATTTTGGTATACGTTGACGATATTCTCGTCGCCTCTCGAGACAAACGGGAAATTGAGAAACTCGGTCGTCATCTATCCGAAGCTTTCGAGGTAAAAGACCTCGGTCTTGCGGAGTATTGCCTCGGACTCGAAATCGAACAAAAGGAAGGAGAAATCTCGGTCTGTCAAACCAAGTACATCAAACATATTCTTGAAAGGTTTGGCATGACCGAATGTAAGTCCGTGTCGACCCCACTTGAAACCGGAAAGGCGCCAGTGACGGTCACAATGGAACCGGACGACGAGACACGTAAGCTTCCATATCGAGAACTCATTGGAGCGCTGAATTATCTCGCTAGCTGCACTGGACCCGACATCTCGTATGCAGTGAGCCATCTGAGCCAGTTCTTGAATTGCTACAGTAAAGAGCATTGGACCGCGGCGAAAAGAGTCCTGCGATACCTACAGGGAACAAAAGACGTCGGGATACGGTACACGAAAATGGCACAACCGTTGGACGGTTTCGTAGATGCAGATTGGGCCAACTGCTCGACTGATAGAAGGTCGTACACGGGATTCGCGTTTCTCCTTGGCGGGTGCGCCATCTCATGGGAATCGAAGAAACAACGAACGGTGGCTCTCTCCTCCACCGAAGCGGAGTACATGGCGCTTTCGGAGGCAACCAAGGAGGCCATACATTTGAGACGATTCCTGGAAGAGATAGGATTCGAACACCTTGCCACAACAACATTGCATTGCGACAATAATGGAGCTCGAAAATTAGCCGAGAATCCGATCTTTCACAATCGGAGTAAACATATTGACGTGAAGCACCACTTCGTCAGACAGGCCGTGGAGGAAGGTTTGGTCAACGTCGACTACACACCCACTGAACTGATGGCCGCAGATTTTCTGACGAAAAAGGTGGTTAAGCAGAAACTACAGTTCTGCTCCTCAAGACTCGGATTGACCTCCATTCCGAGATCCCGTGCTTCTTCAGATTGAGAGGGACTGTTAGAACAAAAAGGTCCATCCACTCCTCGAAGCACGCTGGCTCCACCTGTCGGTCGCTACCCTTTCCTAGCGAGCCGCACTACTTTCTCCTTTTGATGTATCCCTACGCGCGTAACCGATTTTCGCAGCACGCGCTTTATTCTGTGTTATCCGACATTACGTTCGCATCTCTCGATAGAGCATTATCTTTAAATAAAGTCTTCTTTTACCACATTCGTCCGTTGCGTGCACTTAATAATCCCAACAATATGAGCGTAAGTATATGAAAGTATTTGATTAGTTATTGAATGAATATAATATTACGAATATAAGTATATTTCCGCTCATAAACTTTCATCAAGCGATAAAGCTTTATCATAATGCTTTATCGCTTGATGAAAGTATATGAAAATGAATATAATAATACGAATGTATTTCCGCTTACTTTTATGAATTACAATTTATTTGACATAGGGACGGGTGTGAGTAAAGCGCAAAAAAATTTTCAGATGTAAAATAAGTTGTAATTTAGATTTATTATTATATTTAAATTAACATATAAACTACTAAAATAAGCGGTCAGAGTGCGCGATAAGTTTTTCGACACTAAAAGATAACTAATTAAAATAATAATGATAATTTTTAAAAAAGCACTGAGCGCGGGAAACGATCCCGCGCCCCAAGTGCAAATTTTTTTCCGAAAAACTCCGATTTTTTCCGGAAAATTTTTCCGAATTTTGCTATGAATTGGAATAAATATGAAGAATTCGGAGTTTTGCAGACAATTATTTTTACGCAAACATCCGAGTTTCTCGGAATTTTTCCGAATTTTGCCGAATATTTTTTATCATTTTTATTACAATCACGGGAAAATCTCGGAAATTATATGCAGACTTTAAGGGGTAACACCACTGTAATGGCCTTACAGGAAGCGTATTTTTTGATATTTTTTTTGCGGAAGAAAATGTGATAAACAAATAATACTTGCGGTATTTATTAAGCATATATTTAAGTATATTGCTATAAATTTTTCATCCGAAAATACTACAAAATGGCGACACTGCAGCAATTCTTCCGAAGCATGTCGAACCTCTGCGGCACGCAGTATAACTGTGCCAATTTTAATAAAAAAAAAAAAAAAAGAATTTTGTTTTATTTAGTCTACATGAGTGTATCTACTGAACCACGTAGGGGATTTTCGATAAGTTAATTAAAACAATATTAATTAACAAATAACTGTCTTCAAAAAAAAAATGAACATTTTTAGTCAAATACTCGGCAATTACTCAAAAATCAATATTTCTAAAATCCCCTACGTGGTTCACTAGCTACACTCATCTAGATTGAATTTAAAAAAAATTATTTTATTCCGATTAAAATTGGTACAAGTTATACTGCGTGTCGCAGAACACCTTAAGTTCAACATGCCTCGGAAGAATTTGCTGCACTGTTGCCATTTTGTAATATTCTCCCATAATTTTTTTTTGCAATATACTTCAATATATGCTTAAGAGGGAATGATACCTCATCGCGGTCGGTATGGTAGAACAATTATAGATTCCCAAAAATCTCGAAAACGGCTCTTCAGATCCCGTCGAAACTTTGCCAAACGACGTCAAATAGATAGACGAACTCTTCCCCTCAAATTTTCTGAATTTGAGAAAAAAAACTAGATTTGCTTATGATAAGCCAATCTACATTTTTTTCTCAAATTTAGAAAATTTGAGGGGAAGAGTTCGTCTATCCATTTGACGTCATTTGGCAAAGTTTCGACGGGATCTGAAGAGCCGTTTTCGAGATTTTTGGGAATCTATAATTGTTCTACCATACCGACCGCGATGAGGTATCATTCCCTCTTAATAATTACCCCAAGTATTATTTGTCTAAAACGCTTCGTGGCAGGCCGTTACAGTGGTGTTACTCCTTAAGGAAAACAATGTTTGCAAAAATTTCGGAAATTCATTACTTCTCAGAATTATGAAGGATAAAAAAATGTAATAGGTTTTTTTTACGAAAATCTCATTTTTCTTCATCTATAACTTTTCTCCAAATATTTCCGCAGCCGTTCACTCAATAGGAAAAAGAAAATGTTCCGGAAAAAAAATAAGAACCAGTTTTTTTTACGAAAATCTCATTTTTTTTAATCTTTAAATTTTCCCCGAATATCTTCGCAGCCGTTTACTCAGAGGAAAAAGGAAAATTTTCGAAAAAAAAATAATAATCTTTTTTTTTACGGAAATCTCATTTCTTTTCATCTTTAACTTTTCTCCGAATATCTCCGCAGCCGTTCACTCAGGTCACAGGAAAAAGAGAAATTTCGGGGAAAAAAATGAGAAATCATGAATTTTCAGTGAAAAAAAAATGTGTTTTTGGGAAATAGACCAGAACTTGAATCCGTTTTAAATCATTTTTTCTCCGAAAATCTCAAATATCACTAAAATATGAGACATTATGAAAAATTTGGAGAAAAATTTGCACTACGGACCCCTGCGGACCGAAGCCAGGAACGCTACCAACGGGATCATCTCATCGCTTGTAGAATATGTGCCCTTTCTGGTACTTACGATTCGCGGCCGGATGGATGATTGGCTTGTTTTTGGGGATAATGGTTTATCGCTTGATGAAAGCATGAGAATTAATATAATAATACGAATATAAATATATTTCCGCTTACTTTTATGAATTATAATTTATTTGGCATAAGGACGGGTGTGAGTAAAGCGTAAACACTTTTATATAAGATAAATAAGTTGTAATTTAGATTTATTATTATATTTAAATTAGAGTATAAACTAAAAAAATAAGAAATCAGAGTGCGCAATACATTTTTTTGTATACATTAATAACGCAGAGAATCAAGAGCTAAATAAGCAATAAAATCATCTAAAAGCCTCGCGCGTGCCGTCGGCTGACGTCATGCGCGAGTCGTGCTCAGATTGCTTTTTCCCTCGAAGCCTTCGTTTCGGCTTGGCCGCACATGTACGTGCTCAGCGTCCATGGATTGGTGTAGCTGCCGAAGGCGCGGTCGGGAAACTTCGACCGTGCTCGGCTCTTTCCGAAAATGTCCGAGCGTCGCTCGCTTACGGACACGCGCTACTATGATTGTGATGGGCGCGTAAGGCTTGTTTTTTTTTTATTAAGCATACACGTATTAAATATCATAAATAATGCCTGAACAGGCGAGAATAGCTAAAGCGAGAGTAAGTTCGAAATTTTCTGAATATAAAGTGAAGAAAAAAAAAGTTGGTTCACCGGGGGGTTTGAACCCGAACCGTAAGCATCCTCAACCCGTCACGCTGCCAACTCAGCCACGACGCTCATTGCAGATAAAGAAACATTTATGATACACCCTTATCCATAATGTTTACTGTTGAAAAAAAATGTCGAAACGATCGCAGCAAAGGCTCAAGATTTCTTTTTGAACCTTCCACGGTCGTTTCGGCGTTTTATTTTTCAATGCGGTTCGTCGTTAATTTTTTTTAACCCGCATTTTCGGCATAAACGGGCAACCGAGAGAAACAAAGATCTCGATACATGTTTTTCACTTTGAAATTCATTTAATGCATATTCCAATCCGAAGTACGGCCACACATATATGTCGAGCTCGATCGGACGGAAAACCTCGCTCCGTTCGCCTGTCGAGCGAGCGCGATTTGGAAGGGGCAGACTTTTCCCCCACCAGCTACCCATTCGTGTTCACGCTGACTGCGATACCGACTTGAGCGGTGATCACGGACTCGCGCGGCTACAAGGGAATCTGCAACCTCGACAGAGGCGATGATCACGAAATCATACTCCCGAAATCGCCGCCGCCATTTAGCGCCATTTACGAGGCACGCCGAAAAGGGGAGCGTTGTGCATCTCCCTACTAATCTCTGATGGAGCGATAATTTGTTCAAATGAATTGTAAAGGCAGTACCGTACGATATGCAAAAAGCACCCTTTGCCACTTCATATGGAACGATCATTTCATCAAATTAGTTGTACAACCAGTTGGTGAACGCAATTTCTATATAGATAGACACAATTCTTATATATAGATTGTTTTGGAGAATACCGAAATACGGAAATTAAATCAGTTTTTTTGTTGCGGAAGGGGTAACAAACAAAATTTATTTATAGACACAAGGAAATTCATCAGAAATTTGAATCCAGACAAAAAATGTACAGATTATCACCATATTTACATATTGTGACACCCTGTACAGATAAAGAATGATAACGAAAAAACGGAAATAAAGTCAGTTTTTTTCCTCGCGGAAACCGTAACAAACAAAATTTATTTATAGACACAAGAAAATTCATGAGAAATTTTAATTCAGACAAACGTTTTTCAAATTCTCACATCTCATATTTACACATTATGATACGCTGTACAGATAAAGAATAACAACGAAATACAGATATTCAGTCAATGTTTTTTTTTTCGTTGCGGAAGCAGCAAAAACATAGACACAAGAAAATTCATAAGAATTTTGAATTCAAACAAAAGATTTACAAATTATCACACATCATATTTGCACATTATGACACGCTGCACAGATAAATCGATGTTACAATTTTGATTTTTTCCTATTGTCTTTCGTTTTAATTTTCCTTGCGTGATTATTTTCGTTGACCGATCTCGTTAGAAAATGTTCTCTCATGACGAGATAATAGTTTATCACTCTCTTCGTGAGCTCTTCGTTGTGTGCTTGGCATCCCACGTACTCTAAATTTTTCATGTCCGAAACTTTGTCGAGAACTTGATGGAGAGTGTTGATTTTAACGGCAGTTCTCGATCGATTGCTGCATCCAAGTTTCTCTCGCGCTCGGGCATTGAAAGCAACAATTCAAACAATATTATAAGCTTTTACTTAATTTGAACTTCTATGACAATGGCAAATTGATATTTCATTCACTCACCCACTCACTTCCCGTTTTCACGCCTCGAAAATAAACAAAATGTTTATTTTCGAGACATGAGACAAAACGTGCAATGTACGAAAAAAAAATTCATATATTGCACGTTTTGTCTCATCGACGGGACACTTGCTCCATATCTCGCGTTTGTGATAATTTTTATTTCACTCGGTACGATAATGGTACGATAAAATGAAATCATTCTTTTTATCAATGTAAGTACTATTTTTCTTACCTACGATTGATTGTTTTCGCCGCAGATCACTTAATATATTTTATACCGAGACAATTATTTATTTTTACATCAAACACAATTCGAAAAATTGGTTAGCCCGAACGCGCTTTATGCCAACACGGACAACGAGCGGGAATCATCGATGACACATGACGTCGGTTGTGTTCTTGTCGCTTAGTTCACTTCGGTGCGGCCATGCACTAGCGACGCACGCCGTGACAACACTAACTACTAAAATCCACAGTTTCACGGACGCTTTTGGATCGGGCTCGCCACAGGCGTTCGTACTTCTTACCTCTAGTCTTCCTGATGAAGGAACTCGGTGAATCGCATGCATATACTTTCGCACGGTCGCAATTGTCGAAGGAAGCCGAAGACACCCGAAGGCACTCCAGCACTGGTTTGAAACAGAAACGAATGTATAGAAAATGTAAACATACGCGCACGCAAGAGGAGAATAGTCGCTTTGTAAAACGTAGCGCAGCGCGCGGGTGCGAGTGAGAACGCACCATCGGTCGTACATGGGAGAGACCCGAGCAGTGCAGCCAGATCGTGCGTAAAAGTTACCCCCTCTCTAGTCTCTTACGCACCCATCGTGCAATCATAGTAGCGCGTGTCCGTGAGCGAGCGACGCTCAGGCATCTTCGGAAAGAGTTGAGCGCGGTCGAAGTTTCCCGACCGCGCCTTCGGCCGCTACACCAATCCATGGACGCTGAGCACATTCATGTGCGGCCAAGCCGAAACGAAGGCTTCGAGGGAAAAAGCAATCTGAGCACGGCTCAGATGCTTTTTTTAATGCTTTATCGCTTGATGAAAGTATGAGAATTAATATAATAATACGAATATAAATATATTTCCTCTTACTTTTATGAATTATAATTTATTTGGCATAAGGACGGGTGTGAGTAAAGCGTAAACAATTTTTATATAAGATAAATAAGTTGTAATTTAGATTTATTATTATATTTAAATTAACGTACAAACTAATAAAATAAGTAATCACAGTGCGCGATAAATTATTTGACACTTTAAGATAACTAATTAAAATAATAATGATAACTAATCAAATAAGAATTAATTGTAATAATAT
Organism: Ophion obscuratus; assembly: GCA_964007375.1. Taxonomy (NCBI): domain Eukaryota; kingdom Metazoa; phylum Arthropoda; class Insecta; order Hymenoptera; family Ichneumonidae; genus Ophion; species Ophion obscuratus. The sequence continues at coordinate 45,055,553 of OZ023313.1, forward strand.
AATAATAATAAAAAGCACTGAGTGCGGGGAACGATCCCGCGCCCCTGCGGACCGAAGCCAGGAACGCTACCAACGGAACCGTCTCATCGGTTGTAGTATATGTGCACTTTCTGGTACTTACGATTTGCGGCCGGATGGATGATTGGATTGTTTTTGGGGATAATGCTTTATCGCTGGATGAAACTATGAGAATTAACATAATAATACGAATATAAATATATTTCCGCTTACTTTTATGAATTATAATTTGAATGAATTATAATTTATTTGGAATAAGGACGGGTGTGAGTAAAGCGTAAACAATTTTTTAGAAGATAAATAAGTTGTAATTTAGATTTATTACTATATATATAAATTAACGTATAAACTAAAAAAATAAGCGATCAGAGTGCGCGATACAGTTTTTTGTATACATTAATAACGCAGAGAATCAAGAGCTTATTTATAAGCATTGAAATCATCTAAAAGCCTCGCGCGTGCCGTCGGGTGACGTCACGCCCGAGTCGTGCTCAGATTGCTCTTTCCCTCGAAGCCTTTGTTTCGGCTTGGCCGCACATGAACGTGCTCAGCGTTCATGTATTCGTGTAGCTGCCGAAGGCGCGGTCGGGAAACTTCAACCGCGCTCAGCTCTTTCCGAAGATGTCCGAGCGTCGCTCGCTCACGGACGCGCGCTGCTATGATTGTGTGATGAGCGCGTAACAGAGTAGAGAGGGGGTAACTTTTACGCGCGATCTGGCTGCACTGAACCCGAGTATTACAGTAGACCCGAGTATAGTAATACGCGCTTCCTATAATATGCGATTTGAATCGAAGTGTCGAACCGACCAAGAGGCAATGCGTGGACAAACAGCCGATTTGTACATCGATTTGCACGTCGGTCGATATTTCGGCGACGCCTCGAAAGGCTTTTCAGGGAATTCTTCGGGAGAGACCTCAATTGAAGTTCGCAATGCTATTAGATTCACGGAACCCACCGTTGTTCAGAACCGGGAATTACGGAAACAATAATTGTAAAGCCATCTGACTCCTGTTGATAATGTGTTTGGCTAAACATACGAAAAACGGAAACCGAATTTCGTTCTGAAATTCGGCATACATCTTCCTTTTAATATTTAAAGAGATCCTTTAAAAGGATTTTTGGCGACGCGCCAAAGTTTTCGAGATATCAATTTTTGAAAGTTGTTTTTTTTTACCGTGCTCCTACTATGTCTATATTACTATCTGAAGGGTAGAAACCCTTTTTCCATCGCTGCAGCGCCCAGTTACCAAGCATTATAATGATGTACCACGTAAAATATAATTTAAACAAATTTTAAACTACAAAATCCAAAAAATGTTAAAATCCATGCAAAATCCAAAAAATTAGAAACAGGCAAAAACAAAGAAAAATCAGCCACTAGACAAGCAAAAAAATATATAAAATCCCAAAACGATTTAAAGTTAATAAATGAACCTCAAAAACCTATTACACCTGCAAAAAACAACCTGGGGTATAACAAACAAAAAATGAATTTACGACGCTCTGTGTCTATCTCAGTATTGCACGTAGATCCGCGGTAATCCGCGCCTACACTAGTGTTTCACGCACCCTACCATTCCACACGCACATCCGAGGTGCTCTGCGCCCATATCAGTATTCCACGGACCCTACACCATTCGCACAAAACGGAGCGTGCGAAAACATATATAGGTATACACAGAGCTTAGCCCGCAAGTTAGATATAGTAGGAGCGCGTTAAAAAAAATGACGTTCAAAAATCGACATCTCGATACCTATGGCGCCTCGCCTCCAATCCTTTTAGGGGGTCTCTTAAAGTATTAAAAGGAAGGTGTATGCCAAATTTCAGATCGTAATTCGGATTCCGATTTTCGGAAGTTTATCCCGGAAATTATTCATTCGGCGGGACTTATGTCTGTTGGCTGAGAGCGGTGGGGGACGGCTTCGCACGCAGCGCTAACTCGTTGAAGCGAGGCATATTTACTCGCACACGAAGTAATACGGTCCCTTCCCGTAGACGCACTGCCCGTGCCGCCTGGGATGCCAAAAAAATCAAGCGTGGCACTGTAGCTAGATAAGAGCGGATTTGAAGTGTAGGCAGACGCTCAAGCGGGAGTGAGAAAACAGTACAACCTCAAGAATAGTGTGAAAAAACGCCTAAATGACCCGTGTATAGAAAGGATGGTGTTGGAGTTTGTTTGGATTGCTCGAACGTAAAGAATGATTTAGTTTAAATTTGTATTGCCTTATTTTTACTATGATAAATTTTTTTGCATTTTTGAATTGTAGATCTCTAAATGAGCATCTAGAAAATAAGTAACCGATTCTCGTAGGAAATTTTGTCCAGAAAAACCATCAGCCAACCAAAAAATTAATCCGCATCGCACTCTAACGATGGAAGTATCAATCTTCTTAGGAAAAGACGTGGGCGAGCGGGGAATCGCCCCATGTTTTTATACTCCAATAAGGCGCGGTTCTGGAAAAGTGCATGTTTCTTCACGGACAATTACTTGCGAATTTCGTTGTGAAAAAGGGTCGAGCAATTTTCTCAAATGGGTAGCCCGATAATGGTAAAGCCTCGCACGGTTATCGATTGGGCACGATGCCCTCATAAAAGTGGGTTCCGAAAGTTGAAAATCGTTGCCAATTTTTTTGTGGCTTTCGTTAGGTGCTAGGAACGATCGGCGCAAATAAAAAAACTGGGAATCCCTTTATCGCCGGAAATGCAATTTTTATTCGAATTTGACCCCCTCTCCCACGCCCGATAAGGACGGGTTCCGGAAGTTGGAAATCGTTGGCAATTTTTTTGTGGCTTTTGTAACGTCGCGAGCAAAGCGCATAAAAATATTGCGTTTTCTCTCTCCTACTTTGTTGAAATCAGGCGAGAACGCTGGCCTGAGCGATTTCCCATGGAAATCGTGAATAACCATTAAACGAATATGGCATTTACATTTTTTGACACGTTCTTGTATATAATAAGCGAGCGTCGGGCGTACTTTCGTACGACCCTCCTTACGCACTCGAATTCAACGAGAACGAGTTTTAGGACGAGAGTTTTAAGACGAGTTTTAGGCACGCTTTCTCGGAAAAGTCGTAAAACAAAAAAATATCATACTGCAAGCCAGATGACCCAGAGTTCACCCGCCGGCGAAGGCATAACGGAGCTCCGATTTTCTAATCCGTGTGGGAACCAAGGGTAGGCCAAGACCGCCGGAAAAGTCCACTCGACTCGGTCATAAAAAAACCGGGCCGCGACGAAAATAAAATGCACATGGAAGGGCTACGAGGCGCATCGCAGCTGCACTATCGCGGGGGCGACTCGGCGCCGGGCCCTAGACTTTAGATAAACAAACACGATCCCATGCGCTTTTTCCACGAAAACTCGCTCGGAATAGCTTCATTCCGATTGGCCTATCTGTAATTAATCTCGTGCGCCCAGACTCCGAGATACAAAGAACTGTCTCCCACGTCGACCACTCCGATTGGTTAAGAGAGAATCAAAAACGAAAACCCCCCTTTTCTCCTACTCCACCCAAGAAGGGAAATCTGGAGCAGGAAGGTCCAGAGGATTAAAGAAAATTCAGTTCAGCATCATCTTCCGATCCAGAAGGATCTCTTCTATCGACTACAACCTTGTATCGCGATTCGTACCTCTGTTCCGCGTTTAATAATTCAACTCTGTTCTTCGAGCATCTATTTACATATCTATTTATTCCGAAAAGTATCGTGAATCTTCTCTGCACTCTTCACACTCGTAATGTGACCATCTGACCCATCTGCGACACCATTGTAAACACAGCGTGTGTGCGGCCCAGCGACAGACATTGTACTAGCGAGCGTAAAAGGCCCGAGAGCGAAGGTTCTTTCACCGAAGTCCGAAGGACCGCCATTCAGAAACGTAAGCTAACTCCATCATTTTTTGTATCATTTTCTTAATCCGCCGAACTGTATTCTTCCCATGTTTCCAACCGGCCAAGTGGACGGTACTCGGCAATAAACGAAAATTTGTAAACAGTAATTACATCTGTCGCAATCGCTCACATAAGTCTTGACCATCTAAGCACTCGAGACCTAGAACACCCGTTTCACACATTCTCTTTTTACCCTCATCCCGTGCTATTGCGCTTGGCGTAGGCAAGAAAGAGGGAAACGAAAGTTTATGCTCTCATCCCTTCCGGATGTGACATATTAATTTTTGGGGGCTCGTCCGGGATAATAAAAAGGAAATGTGTTAATTAACCCAATGTCTGACGACGAATCAACTAGCTCATTAAATCTAAACATTACTGAAGACCCAGCTGAACAATCAGGATATTCACTGAGAAGTTCCAACGTAGAATTATTGCCTGGTCTCGAATCTATTCCAAAAAGATCAATAAAAACATTAAACTTACCTCGTAAAACCGAAATAAAAAACACAGTAACAATGACGACGTTAGGAACAAATCAGTTAATTTCCCTTAAAGACGCAATAAGTTGCGTGCCCGAATTCGATGGAAAAAATATCCCTTTGTCAGAATTTATCACTGGGTGCGAAGATGCAAAAGATATGCTTCCTCCCGAAGCTGAAAAATATTTAGCCAAATTAGCTAGAAACAAATTAAAAGATCAAGCTAGAGAAGCGATACATGGGACAAAATTCGAAACGATAGAAGAACTCACAAAATTCCTAAAGAAAATATATACACCAAACAAATCCGAAATGCAATTGTTAGGAGAACTCGGTACAATCTTCCAAACGAACAACGAAAATGTCGTAGATTTCATTTCAAAAATTAAGAAAAAGGCAAGAGAGATACTTGAGGCGCGAAAATTAGTTAACAATGGCACAGACGATCCCGCTTTCAAGATCATGGTGAGCGATTATTGCCTAACGTGCTTTAAACGAGGTTTAAAAGTGGAAATTGAACAACGACTCCCCCAGTGCGACCTAATTGAAGACGCGATCGAACACGCGATAAGAATCGAACGTGAGGTTAATGCGCGGAAAGAATTGCAAGCAAACACCACTAGACTCGAAAAACCCGTTCCAACACAAGCAGTTAAAATATGCAATATTTGCAAAAAGGACAATCATTCAACCGAAGCTTGTCGATTCGGATCCCTCACATGCCAGATCTGCAAAAATCAAGGCCATAGTGCCAATGAATGCGGAAAAGTACCAAATGAGCAAAGCTCTGTCTCTTGCCAAATCTGTAAAAAACCCGGTCACACCGCAGATCGGTGTTATGCCAATCAGAATTCCCGCTCCACAAATTGCCAATTGTGCAAAAATCCAGGACACACGGCCGATAAATGCAACTCGCAAGGCAGGTTCACAAACTTCGCAACAGACTGGCGACGTCAGTCGGCCGGTCCCCAATGCCAAATTTGCAAAAAAATCGGGCATACCGCTGATAAATGTTTCCAATCAAAAACCGAGCCGACTAACCCCAACTCAAACGTTTGTCGGTACTGCAAAAGGGTGGGGCACGTTATCGAAAATTGTCGTACCCGCGAATTTAATAACTCACGAAATCAGCCGGGAAACGGCTTGAACACCCCTCGGGCGGACGCGCCGAGAGGTTCTCCGATCCCAAAGCGTCCGGTGACCGCGGTCGTAACGATCCCACCGATCGAACCCATCCTACCTACACAATAAATGCAGAAAATTTCGACAAACTACCCTCGGTGTGTATCGGAACGCATCCGGCAAAGGGAAAAATATCAATGTTGCTGGACAGTGGCGCTATTCCAAACCTAATTAAAAAAGAATATACAGAAAATTTCCCAGGTATCAACGAGCAGGATATCATAAAATTAAAAGGAATAGCCGAACCACCGATCCTCACGTTGGGTAGTGTAACGATACGAATACTGAATTTCGAAACTTTATTCCACATCATACCTGATGAGGTGCAACTTCCCTACCCCGGTTTATTGGGGTCCCGATTCTTTTTCGCTACAAAATCAAAACTAAATTTCAAGACGGAATGTCTCGAGTTTGAAGACAAGGCATGGCCGTTCGAACGAACAAACGAACCCCACGAGGTGATCGAAATCCCCGCGCGTACGGAAACGACCTTCCATGTGAAAGTCGAAAACCGCACGTTAAAGGAAGGGTATATCCCGCCTTTAAAAATCCGCCAGGGTGTTTACGCCGGCGACTGCCTGGTAACAAACACCCACGGAAAGGCCCATTTGAAAGTTTTCAATACTACAAATGATGCCGTAAGACTGCGCGTGCCAGTCATAAAACTACAGGAATTTGACATTGTCGAAGACCTGACGAAAATCGAATCAAATCCAGATTGCATGACAATCTCCAGTTCCAATCCTATTTCTCGCGATGCTATTCCAATTTCTCGCGATTCTAATCCTAATTCGGACGTAGATTGCATGACAACTACGCCGGTCCAGAGCCCAGTAGTGGTCAATCCAAAAACATCGACAAAAAATGTCGAAATAGAACTTTGTCAACGCTCCAGCGAGAGCGCAGGCGAAGAAAAACCAAATAAAAACCAAAAATCAAAAACAAACCAAAACAAAAACAAAACAAAATCCGGTTGCACGACAACCTCCAGTTCTAGTTCCATCCCTCGTGATCCTTCTATTCCAGGCGTAGATTGCAAGACAATCACGTCAATCCAGAGCCCAATAGAGGCCAATCCAAAAATTGCGGCGAAAAACGTCGAAACAAAACCTTGCCTTCGCTCTAATGAAAGCGATGACCAAGGAAAATCAAATAAAAATTTCTGTAGCGAGGAAAGAACAAGAACAAAATCCAATAAAAAATCAAAAAACGATCAAAATAAAAAACCAAAATCAAACAAAAACGAAAACGCGAAAAGCAAAAAATCAACACCAATCGAAAAACTAAACAATGAGAGAAACGAAAAATTGACAACGAATCAAAATAAACATCAAAACCAAAATAAGACCCTAAATGTAAAAACAATTTTAGAAACAAACGTAAATTGCGTTTCCACCTCTGAATCAACATCGCGTATAATCGAAAAAAATCCAGAGCGTTCAGAAATAATCAAGAATCTCTTACGTCTAGATCACTTGGGAGACGAAGAATTAAAACATGTCGAAGAAATTATCGAAACGTATTCAGATCGGTTCCATATAAAAAACGAAGTACTGGGAGCTACCCACGTACTCAAACATAAAATTCCTACAGTCGACGACCTCCCAATCAACACCAAACAGTATAGGTTCCCACAAGCCCTTAAAGGCGAAGTCCAGCGTCAGGTAGATGAGCTGCTAGAATCAAATATCATAAACCACTCGGAATCCCCAAATAACAGTCCTGTTTGGATAGTACCGAAAAAACCGGACTCCAACGGCAATAAACGTTGGCGGATGGTAATAGACTTCCGAGCCCTTAACGAGAAAACAATCGGCGATTCTTACCCTTTACCGAATATCACTGACATTCTGGACCAATTAGGACACGCAACCTATTTCTCCGTATTCGATTTAGCATCCGGTTTTCATCAAATCGAGATGAACCTCGAGGATAAACCAAAGACAGCCTTCTCCACGCCATACGGGCACTATGAATTCACCCGAATGCCTTTCGGGCTGAAAAATGCTCCGGCGACCTTCCAACGCTTAATGGATGTTGTGCTCAGCGGACTCCAAGGAGTATCCCTCTTTGTTTATCTTGACGATATCGTAGTTTACGCGAAAGACTTAGAAGAACACGGTGACAAAATTCACAAATTAATGGAACGATTGCGTAAGGCTAACCTCAAACTACAACCGGATAAATGCGAATTTCTCAGGCCAGAAGTAAATTACCTCGGTCACATAATTGGAAAAGATGGATTAAAACCAGACCCAAACAAATTGTCGGCAGTAAAAGAATTTCCTATTCCAAAAAACGTTAAAAATATCCGCCAATTCTTGGGTTTAACACGATATTATCGCAGGTTCATAAAGGACTTTTCAAAAATTGCAAAACCTCTAACTCATCTCTTAGAGGACAAAACCGACTTTGAATGGACGAACGAAACGCAAACAGCATTCGAAATTCTTAAAAATAAATTATGCGAAGCCCCTATCCTCCAGTACCCCGATTTCGATAAACCATTTATTATTACGACAGACGCTTCCGGATACGCTCTGGGCGCAGTCCTGTCACAGGGAGAAATAGGAAAAGACAAACCTATAGCGTACACATCGTGCGTATTACGTGGCGCAGCCCTTCGGTACGATACATACGAGAAGGAAGCCATGGCAATCGTTCACGGCGTGAAGGCCTTCCGTCCTTATATCTATGGTAGAAGGTTCACGCTCGTTACCGATCATAAGCCCTTGGTTTGGTTCAGAACTGCTAAAGACGCTAACGCGCGTGTACTCAAATGGCGACTCAAACTTTCCGAATACGACTACGAAGTCGTCTACAAGCCCGGCCCACTTAACTCAAACGCTGACGCCTTATCCCGAAACCCGATAGAAAAATTAGAAGATGTCAAAACTATACCCAATTGTCAACAGGAACAAATCGAAAATTCAAAAATCACGTTACAAGATTTAGCACGCCAATTAGAAGAGACTAGTGATAGCGATGAGGAAAACGATAATCCCACAACTTTCACAACTCAAGCTGAAGTCCATCCCATTCCCTGTGAAGAAAATATAAACGTTGTCACTCGCTCACGAGCAAAAAACGATGCATCCCCGGAATTAGGAAAACCGTCACAACGAGAAAACGAAACATCTGGCGACAACGCTATGACCAGGGTCGATGCACCTACCACCGAACGGGTAGACGTGCACTCCGAACCCCGACACCTTGCGCGCCGCACTTGTCAACCCATAAACTACGAGGAGAGTAGCGACGAGGAAACAGAGGCCGAGATATTCGGGCCTACGCGTGCCCGACGACCCAGAGAGGCCGTTCACCCCAAAACAGCTGAGGGCCCTAGCCAGCACAAATCACGTCCTATCCCTTATTCCAAAAAATCCGCCGATCCTAACTCCGACGATTCGACAGATTCAGACACTAGTTCTCATGATCCATTAACTTCCGAAGACGAAGATCCTCCTGAAGAGGAACCAACAATGTCCAAATTTAAATTCGCCAATTGCATTGATACGAAAGAATTATTCCATTTCCGTAACGACAATTTAGTCTATTTCATCGACTCGCAAGGAAAACCATGCGACACTGGAGCACAAAAATTATCGGAATCAAACAAGCTTCCCCTCTGGAAAGATTTATCAGTAGGCCGAGCCTACAGTAAAAAGGTCGGAAAAAAATATCATATTGCCTTAGTCATCAAAGACGAATATTCTGGATCATTGTCCTTCGTATCAGAAAATGTTAAGGAAAGCGTAAGAGAATTAAAAGACCTTTGCGAAGATCTCAACCTCCAATCGCTGAGTATTTGCCACAGTAATCACGTCGAGCACCTAATATGGGCCGACGTCCTCAACGTAATTAAAGAAACGTTCGAAGCCAGTCTAATCAAAATATTGATTTGTTTGGGAACATTACAGTACGTGCCGATCGAAAAACGCGATTCCATTTTTTACGAGATGCACAAGTCGCCGATAGGAGGACACAAAGGTGTCTCAAAAACGTACAACAGAATTAAACATGAATATTTCTGGGAAGATCTAAAAACTGACATTCAAAGGAGAGTGCAACAATGTCTCGAATGTCAATTAAAGAAATTAGTCAGAGTCAAAACCAAGCAACCTATGATAATTACCGACACTCCAGGTACAGTTTTCGAAAAAATATCGATGGATATAGTAGGTCCAATGCAACGTACTTCCAATCAAAACGAGTACATTCTCACAATCCAAGACCATTTATCAAAATATTGTGTTGCAATCCCGCTGCCAAATGCACTTGCGACAACAGTCGCTGATGCATTTATAAAGAGATTCATATGTGTTTTCGGCGCACCCAAGGCATTACTGACGGATCAGGGGAGTAACTTCCTAAGCGGTCTAATGAAAAGAATCGCGAAACGCTTCCGCATAAAGCGATACCGAACTACAGCGTTTCACCCCCAGTCCAATGGATCCCTCGAAAGGTCTCACCACGTCCTAGCCGAATTCTTGAAACAGTATACCGATAAGGATAACGAATGGGATCAATGGTTGGAACTAGCTATGCTTTCATACAACACCAGTGTTCACGAAAGCACAAGACATACTCCTTATGAGGTAGTCTTTGGAAAACTAGCAAGAATCCCGTCGAGTGAACCTCTTCGCGAATCAGACCAACTACCCACTTATCGTGGATACTTAATCGAATTGATAACACGAATAAACGGAATCAGAAACCTTGCTTACGAAAATTTAATCTCATCCAAACATCGTTCAAAAAAATATTATGATAAAAATGCCAATCCTAAAAGTTTTAAGGTAGGAGACTACGTCTACCTCCAAAAGGGACCGAAACCAGGTAAACTCGGAGACCATTATACCGGACCACATAAGGTTCTAGAAAAACTGGACAAGGGTAACGTAAAAATCCAATATAATAACAAAACACGAATAGTGCATGAAAACAGATTGCGATACTCACACATTAACACTGAAACCAAAAACAAAAAGAAGAACAAACCACCAAGAGTCGACGAATCCGATTTTAATGCTGATTAAATAAATAACCACAACAATTACACTGTTTTTTCAGATGGCTGTTATCGAACTATTCAGAAACATCAAGGGGTATAACTTTTATGAAATCCCAAAAACAACTTCGAAATTCCGAAAACAAATTCAAATTTCCAAAAATAACAACACTGTCTATTAAGAATTATCTAACACCAATTTAAAAGATATCCGCCCAATGTTAACACTACATTTATATCTGATGAGCGACACATCCAGAAACAAATTTAAACGCTATACTACGATATACTTATTCAATAATGTAACCGAGAATGTTAAATTCTTCAAAATAGTTTATCTCCTGCGATACAAGCACTAGACGAATTTACATATAGTTTAATGAAAGCTCTAAGCCATATGGCGGTACTAGTTAGCGAAGTATTACACGTTATCAAATGTATACCAATAGAAGTAAACCTGATCAGGTTAAAAGAATGCTAAAAGAAGGTTAAAATAATGTCTAAAGAATGTTAAAGGTATGTTAAAAGAAGACTAAAAGAGTATTAAAAGAATGTTAAAAGAATATTACGATCAACCTGTCACTTGTGGGAACGAAAAATATCCCCTTACTCCTCGAACTCATATATTACCAAAACAAGAACTCAAACAACCTGTAATTCCTTCCCCCATATTACCTTTACGGAGACATCGGGTACAAATTCATACCTGCTCCTGTCAAGCCATACTACCTGCAAGCATGAAGCCGACAACGAAGCCTACTTGGGGATACACCAACCCAGAACTACCATGTGGGATCTATTCCGCAGAAGACCTCGACAACGTACGAAAACACATCATGTTTCCTGTAGAGCAGCCCACTGCCATAAATAATATGGCACGGGGGATCAGTGGTCAAAACACTGTCAACCAGGCGGACTCCATCTGGAATCGCACCTGGGAAAAATTCTTGGAATTTGGTACAGCAAACGCTGGTGTCATCCGAATGTTACCCATCGTTCGATCGAGTACGCTTCTCACAGATACGGTGATCCATACGTACAGCCTACGGCTGGTCGGTCTACCTCATCGGTGCAGTACGGGACTCGGTTACGCACCTCCTGATGCACCTGGCTCAACGACCTAAGAGGAAAACGTCAACGGTGGAACTGGTCAAGAACTTCATAACCTCGTGATAGCTCCTTCAGTCGAACCAAAGGATCTAGTCAAGACCAACGCTGCAACGCATGATCTCTGAAACTAACATCTCCGATCGTTCAAGGTACGATCAACCTCCCAAAACACGATCCTTTCCTTTGAGTTCGCACGAGAAGACATTCGAGTATCAAAACGACCATTCTAGTCATGCCTAATAACGTTTTCTCTATCCTCATTACTATTGTTCTTTTAACCCTGTCAAGTAAGATAAATTAAAATGAGTAAATAAGTATCTATTCGTAAAGAAAAAGAAAGAAGAAAACGCGTAAATATACATCTTACAGTGAAGGAAAAAAACATATGTACACAATTAAAAAAAATCTCGTAGGATAATCTTTTTAAAAGAAATACACACGCCTTCTTATAAGGTGATAATGAAATTCATGCGTACCTCCTAAGCGCATAAGTCACACCATCATAATAGATACCAATCCTCGAATATATTTAAGCCAAATTGTAAGTCGATCAATGACAATGCCAATTCATACTATCGTGCTACTATATTTTCGATTACAACCCCCAACGAACCTGATCGAGCGAGACGCTCAATCCTAAAGGGGGGAGGTGTAACGTCGCGAGCAAAGCGCATAAAAATATTGCGTTTTCTCTCTCCTACTTTGTTGAAATCAGGCGAGAACGCTGGCCTGAGCGATTTCCCATGGAAATCGTGAATAACCATTAAACGAATATGGCATTTACATTTTTTGACACGTTCTTGTATATAATAAGCGAGCGTCGGGCGTACTTTCGTACGACCCTCCTTACGCACTCGAATTCAACGAGAACGAGTTTTAGGACGAGAGTTTTAAGACGAGTTTTAGGCACGCTTTCTCGGAAAAGTCGTAAAACAAAAAAATATCATACTGCAAGCCAGATGACCCAGAGTTCACCCGCCGGCGAAGGCATAGCGGAGCTCCGATTTTCTAATCCGTGTGGGAACCAAGGGTAGGCCAAGACCGCCGGAAAAGTCCACTCGACTCGGTCATAAAAAAACCGGGCCGCGACGAAAATAAAATGCACATGGAAGGGCTACGAGGCGCATCGCAGCTGCACTATCGCGGGGGCGACTCGGCGCCGGGCCCTAGACTTTAGATAAACAAACACGATCCCATGCGCTTTTTCCACGAAAACTCGCTCGGAATAGCTTCATTCCGATTGGCCTATCTGTAATTAATCTCGTGCGCCCAGACTCCGAGATACAAAGAACTGTCTCCCACGTCGACCACTCCGATTGGTTAAGAGAGAATCAAAAACGAAAACCCCCCTTTTCTCCTACTCCACCCAAGAAGGGAAATCTGGAGCAGGAAGGTCCAGAGGATTAAAGAAAATTCAGTTCAGCATCATCTTCCGATCCAAAAGGATCTCTTCTATCGACTACAACCTTGTATCGCGATTCGTACCTCTGTTCCGCGTTTAATAATTCAACTCTGTTCTTCGAGCATCTATTTACATATCTATTTATTCCGAAAAGTATCGTGAATCTTCTCTGCACTCTTCACACTCGTAATGTGACCATCTGACCCATCTGCGACACCATTGTAAACACAGCGTGTGTGCGGCCCAGCGACAGACATTGTACTAGCGAGCGTAAAAGGCCCGAGAGCGAAGGTCCTTTCACCGAAGTCCGAAGGACCGCCATTCAGAAACGTAAGCTAACTCCATCATTTTTTGTATCATTTTCTTAATCCGCCGAACTGTATTCTTCCCATGTTTCCAACCGGCCAAGTGGACGGTACTCGGCAATAAACGAAAATTTGTAAACAGTAATTACATCTGTCGCAATCGCTCACATAAGTCTTGACCATCTAAGCACTCGAGACCTAGAACACCCGTTTCACACATTCTCTTTTTACCCTCATCCCGTGCTATTGCGCTTGGCGTAGGCAAGAAAGAGGGAAACGAAAGTTTATGCTCTCATCCCTTCCGGATGTGACACTTTCGTTTGGTACTAGAAACGATCGGCGCAAATAAAAAACTGGGAATCCCTTTGAGGCCGGAAATACAATTTTTATTCGAATTTCACCCCCTCTCCCACCTCCGATAAGGGCGGGTTCCGGAAATTGGAAATCGTTGCCAATTTTTTTGTGGCTTTCGTTAGGTATTAGGAACGATCGGCGCAAATAAAAAACTGGGAATCCCTTTGAGGCCGGAAATACAATTTTTATTCGAATTTCACCCCCTCTCCCACCTCCGATAAGGGCGGGTTCCGGAAATTGGAAATCGTTGCCAATTTTTTTGTGGCTTTCGTTAGGTATTAGGAACGATCGGCGCAAATAAAAAAACTGGGAATCCCTTTATCGCCGGAAATACAATTTTTATTCGAATTTGACCCCCTTTCCCACCCCCGATAAGGGCGGGTTCCGGAAGTTGGAAATCGTTGCCAATTTTTTTGTGGCTTTCATTCGGTACTAGGAACGATCGGCGCAAATAAAAAAACTGGGAATCCCTTTATCGCCGGAAATAAAAATTTTATTCGAATTTGACCCCCTCTCCCACCCCCGATAAGGGCGGGTTCCGGAGGTTGGAAATCGTTGCCAATTTTTTTGTGTCTTTCATTAGGTACTAGGAACGATTGGCGCAAATAAAAAAACTGGGAATCCCTTTATCGCCGAAAATAGAATTTTTATTCGAATTTCACCCCCTCTCCCACCCCCGATAAGGGCGGCTTCCGAAAGTTTAAAATCGTTCCCAATTTTTTTGTGGGTCTCTTTAGGTATTAGGAACAATCAGCGCAAATAAAAAAACTGGGAAATCCTTCACCGGCGAAAATACAATTTTTATTCGAATTTCACCCCCTCTCCGACCCCCGATAAGGGCAGCTTCCGAAAGTTGAAAATCGTTCCCAATTTTTTTGTGGGCCTCTTTAGGTATTAGGAACAATCAGCGCAAATAAAAAATACTGGGAAATACTTCACCGGCAAAAATACGATTTTCATGCGACTTTCACTCCCCCATAAGGGTGGGTTCCGGAAGTTAGAAATCGTTGCCAATTTTTTTGTGGCTTTCGTTAGGTGCTAGGAACGATCGGCGCAAATAAAAAAACTGGGAATCCCTTTATCGCCGGAAATACAATTTTAATTCGAATTTTACCCCCTCTCCCACCCCCGATAAGGGCGGGTTCCGAAAGTTGGAAATCGTTGCCAATTTTTTTTGGCTTTCGATAGGTACTAGAAACGATCGGCGCAAATAAAAAAACAGAGAATCCCTTTATCGCCGGAAATACAATTTTTATTCGAATTTGACCCCCTCTACGACCCCCAATAAGGGCGGGTTCCGGAAGTTGGAAATAGTTGCCAATTTTTTGTGACTTCCGATAGGTACTAGGAATGATCGGCGCAAATAAAAAAACTGGGAATCCTTTTATCGCCGGAAATACAATTTTTATTCGAATTTCACCCCCTCTCCCACCCCCGATAAGGGCAGGTTTCGAAAGTTGAAAAGCGTTCGCAATTTTTTTGTGGGTCTCTTTAGGTATTAGGAGCAATCAGCGCAAATAAAAAAACTGGGAAATCTTTCACCGGCGAAAATACGATTTTCATTCGACTTTCACTCCCCCATGACGGTGGGTTCCGGAAGTTAGAAATCGTTGCCAATTTTTTTGTGGCTTTCGTTAGGTACTACGAACGATCGGCGCAAATAAAAAAACTGGGAATCCCTTTATCGCCGGAAATACAATTTTTTTCGAATTTCACCCCCTCTCCCACCCCCGATAAGGGCAGGTTCCGAAAGTTGAAAATCGTTCCCAATTTTTTTGTGGGTTTCTTTAGGTACTAAGAACAATCAGCGCAAATAAAAAACTGAGAAACCCTTTACCAGCGGAAGTACGCTTTTCATTCGACTTTCACTCCCCCATAAGGGTGGGTTCCGGAAGTTGGAAATCGTTACCAATTTTTGTGTGGCTTTCGTTAGGTACTAGGAACGATCGGCGCAAATAAAAAACTGGGAATCCCTTTATCGCCGGAAATACAATTTTTATTCGAATTGCACCCCCTCTCCCGCCCCCGATAAGGGCGGGTTGCGTTAGTTGAAAATCGTTCCCAATTTTTTTGTGGGTCTCTTTAGGTACTAGGAACAATCGGCGCAAATAAAAAACTGAGAAATTCTTTACCAGCGGAAATATGGTTTTCATTCGACTTTCACTCCCCTCTAAGGGTGGGTTCCGGAAGTTGGAAATCGTTGCTAATTTTTTTGTGGCTTTTCGCAGAGGCCCAAAATTGATGCCGCAAATAAAAAAACTGGGAATGTCATTATCACCCGAGATATAATTTTTTTTCACTTTCAACCCCTCAATAAGGGTGGATTCTGGGCCCCCAAATTTTTTTAAACATTTTGTATAGCCTGTACAGATATTCTGGAGTCATAATGTACCCGAAAAAAATTAATTAAAAATAAAAAAAATTCAAAGATTTTTGTTGGAATCCAACGATGCAAACTTCAGGCTCATTAAAAATCTACGAATCACTTTGATGCGTTTTTGACCATTGGCGTAGTTGGAAAATCAATATACAGCAGTAGTAGAGAGGCTATGGCTTCTGTTACTTTTTAAAATTATTCTACAAGTTGTTGACTTGTGAATGTCGCCCATGTCGCCGATGACCGCTTGAAATGTTCCAGTGGCATAATATCGGAGTGCTCATAATAGTTGCAGGTTTGGTGGCACACTATGATTTCTATAAAATAAATATATATCCTTGTAAAAAAAATATACGCTTTACAATGTACAAAATCAAATTTCGTGCTTACTTATCAGTCTTGTTTTTAATCCTTTCTTCAATCATGCCAAGTATCGTGTGGAACGTTTTTTTTTTCCGAAATCGAAATCGTGGCAAAAATTCTGGACGTGGTCGTATTGTATAGGGTTTCCGAACTCGTACTATCACTTCAATATCATCAGCATCGTCATCTTCGTCATCTTCATCACTGAATATTAATGGATTCTCGAACATACTTTCTACGTTCATTGTCGATTAAATTTTGTTTGACGGTTTTAAAACACCACACACAATTATGAAACAATGCTGCATGGAGACTAGAGGTAAAGGAGCCCGAACGCAGTGTTGGAGAAATGGTCTGAAAAAGCGATGACGGAAACGACTTACACCACCTACCGCATGGCAGCGCCTCTACTGCGGCGATACCGGAAACGCCGGGAAACGCGGTGATTCAAAATAGTTTGTCGTACATTTTTTCTATAAAATTGATGAGTTATATTGATATGCTTTTGTTCATAGCTATGAAATGTCAATATATCAGTCATTTGTCGACTTGGAGCCGATCGATACTGCAAATGTTTTATTTTTATTCGGTGACATGAACGATTAAATAACCATAACGCAACCTAACCCCTCATCCAACCCAACCAAATCCTAATTGCTTATTCGATTTCAAAGAGAAATTTTTTTTAAGGCACGACAAACAAAAATAAAACAATATAAAATTTACATTAAACCTCAAACCAACCAACAATCCAAACCAAATCTAAACTCCATCCGGGGGGAACTGCTTAAATATTTTTTAAAACTACTTATTCTAGGGATGCAAGTGATAGCTCAATGGTTATCACTCTGGAGTAACGTGCGCCAGAGCGCCGGATCGCACCCTCGTCGGGGAAGTTTTTTTTCGCAAAAAGTATTCCTCATAATCTAAGCGTTGAAATGAAAAAATCAGTTTTATTTTTGCTCCCAAATGTAAGTAATTTTTTTTTAAGCTGATCGGTAATCATGGACTGCTAATTATAGACGAAAACTCTCGCAAAACAAAAATAGTGACGATGAATGAATAATAAACGTTAATTTCGGGACCACCGATATTTTATTTGTTTTTTACACGCCCATCAAATGTTCACAATGCTCAAAAAACAGATACGAAAGTGACAGAGATGTTGTGGGATTAAAAAATGTGTACATCTTCCCGATTAGATTGTACAATTATGATGGTTGGTTGTATAATTAATCATTTGTAGTTCGTTAATTTGTTTTTCACAAAAATGAACACGACTCGTATTTCATGAAATTATATATTTTTCAAAATATTTCGCGTTGGTGTGGAACAGCCCATACATTGATGTAGCGCAGGACAGGCTGGAGGCTCGTTGGCGGTTCGTTGAACTTTTTATAGCCATCTGACTTTTGCTGGATGCAAGAAATTCTCAACCGCGTATATCAACTGCATTTTGACAATGAATTGTTTTTTTGTTTTCAATGAGTTAATCTACAATATCTGCGTGCGTACATGAAGGGTATCAAAATTCAGAAATTAAACCTTGCAAAAAGTGTTTCGCCGATTTCGCGAGCGATGCTCGAACTTCTTGCGCTGAGCCTCATTATTCTCGTTCGTGTTGCCTGTTTTTTTTTTCATGCATTAATATTTTTATATAATGGTTGAAATTGCAAATATGTATTGTTTATTAATTTCGTTCATATTTCAACTCGAAATATGCACATTAATCCCTCACTTCAATGAAAATTACGCCGGCTTCAAGCGTGGAAAAAAACGTCACATATGGCGCCATAACCTCAATTTATTTAACCGGCAAATTATAATAACAAAATATTGCCCCAAATGTCATTAAATATGTAAAAAAAAATGCACAATATTTTGCAGGAGCACTTTTTTCACTTTATACACACGCGAAAGAAATACACCGCGAATAAAGACGTACAAAACGGAAATAAAACTCAGAGCTCAATTCGTTGTATGACCAACGCGAAACTTCACAGCGGTATCTTTGGAACAAGAGCGCTACCGTGGCTGAATTTCAAACTAGGAAAAATCATCGCTTTTACATGTCACTTTTTCACCCATTTCACCATATGCGTTCGGACTCCTTTACTCTAGTCTGCATGTAATACTGGTGCAACTTCTTAGGTTATGTTCGACAATTATATCCACCATGGAGCCTAGATACCAGGAGGTTCAGCGGCAATGCAAACCCTGGCAGTTTGCCTAACCGTTCATTCATACCGGTTTTACAACCAAAAAACTAACCGTTGTATTTGGACAAAATTCTACCGACTTTCTAACCGTGTTTCTGACCACTACCCGTGATTTGCTCAAGCTAGAAAGATGGTTAGAAAATTGGTTTGAAATTCGAATTACAACCCTGCCGAAAAGCAACCACTTGTAACCGTATTTATAACCACTATCCGTGATTTGCTCAAGATAGAAAGATGGTTAGAAATATGATTGGAAATTTGAAATACAACCCTGCCGAAAAGCAACCACTCGTAACCAAATTTGTAACCGTATTTATAACCACTATTCATGATTCGCTTAAGTTGGAAAGATGGTTAGAAAGATGGTTGGAAGTTTGAAATACAACCCTGCCGAAAAGTAACCACTCGTAACCGAATTTTTACCGTGTTTCTAACCACCATCCGTGATTACCTCGAGTTAGAAAAGCGGTTAGGAAGATGGCTGGAAATTCGAAATACAACCACAGCCGCGCTTTAACGTGACTGCAAAAGTGGTCGCCAATTAAAGATGTGTGTACCTGTAATTGGGATTTTAATGTGGATATTAAAGAATCGATGGCGGGACATACCGCTAAATCGTAGTTTTATTTATACCAATTTTTTTGGTGGCGTCGTACAATATTTTATTTCCTGTTTTCGCATTTTTTCGTTCTTTTCAATTGCTTGATTTTTTTACAGTTGTTGTTTTCTCTTTATAATTGTTTTGTGTATTATATTTTAAATTTGTTTTTCCGGTTTCTTGATATATGGCGGACGATCACCAATGTTTTTTTCTTAGGCGCAATACATAATGAAGGCCGATCGTAGGCGGTATACAGTTGCGAAGCATATTAAATTATTAATGGACGATATTTTTTTTTGAAACATTCCGCCAATCTCAACGATACAAATATTTAGTTTAAAACAAAAGAATGAATAACAAGTCTTTGTTTTCCGTCTAGCAGAAAAAATGCAATCGCAATTTTGAACCATGGTGACTAGATGCATGGTTAGTCATATTTTTAACTTTGAAATTCGCGGCTGTAGTTGAGTGCGATTATTCGTTGTGCGTCGTGCTCACATAGCTCATTCTTCGCCCGAATCAATCGACGACCATATATACTAAATATTTAATTAAACATAAAAGAATGAATAATAAGTCTTTGTTTTCCGTCTAGCAGAAAAAAATGCAGTCGCAATTTTGAACCATGATGACTAGATGCATGGTTAGTCATTTTTTTTTAACTTTGAAATTCGCGGCTGTAGTTGAGTGCGATTATTCGTTGTGCGTCGTGCTTACACAGCTCATCCTTCGCCTGAATCAATCGATGACCATTGAAAGGATCATCCGATATTGTACCGGTACTCGCTAGTATCTGTTTCAGTGATTTCTCCTCAACTGTACAACAAATACACATGCCAATGATTATCAATGAGTTTATTTGTTCGTGTAATTGTAAGATAAACGTTATATATTACCGTTGAAGCTTTTACTTTGACACCTTTCCTTCAATTCTGAGTATTCCCATAATGATTGTTTTTCGAGCTTTCTGCAAACGTAGAGTTCCATCAATTTTTTTTTGTTGATCCTGAAAATAGTCAATTTGTAATATTCAACGTCGTTAACAGTAATTTTTTCGTATTTATATTACGCACTGGTACAGTTGATCAATGTTTTCCAACGGTAATACCGGTATCATATATTTGCAAAATAAATATTCTATCAATGCCGGATGTTGGAAATTCTTCATTTCATTTTTTTGGTGATGGGTAATTATTGTCTGACCTTCGAGACGCTTGTAGATATCGAAAACAATGCGATATTCATTTCGCCATTGGACGATGCGCACTTTTCCTAAGTATAAAATGATACATTGTTTTACCTGATACAATACATGTTTACAGTCAGTATATCACAGATATATCTTTTTTGTTACCATTGATAGTCACGAAGCAATCCGGCGATAAAATTTTATGAAGCTCGTCACGGGTCAAATTACTCTTCCATAGAAGCTGATTGAAAGTGTACAAGTTGTCAAGACAAATGTCACCTTCGTTCTTCTTTCCACGATACGTACTTGATTCAAGCAACTTTAGAATTTGCTCCAAATTATATTTAGCAGGTGGAGTCTCGATTATTTTTTCATGAGATTCCGCTAAACCATGTTCATAGTTTTCCAGTACAATTTTTCGTTGCTTCGGCGGTATGTCATGTTTATGGTGATGGGGCTGAGCATCTGTTGAATATTCTTCTTCTTCGTTTTCTTTATTCGAAGCCCCATACTGCTTCGATTTGTTGTACACTCGATCCGCCTTCAACTTGGACGAGATCCACGATCGCATTTTTGCAACATCTTGCACACCATCCCTTGGCAACTTGTTTGAATCCTGCATTATGATACTGGTATCTATGCATGTGCAGAAAATATTATTGCAATGGTTATGATTTTTTTCGTAATAATTAAATTTATCTCTGATTGTAACGCTCATTTATTTAACTCACGTATTAAGGCGGAGATCTCGCCTTTTGTTATAAGCCGATAAGACGCTTTTTTCCTTTTTGTTTCGTCCAACGTGAGAGACAGACGTTCCTCTGGTGACCAAAACGCACTTATCAAGTGATTCACTCTCTTTTTCATAGTTTTTGCTTCGATAGCTTTCAAAAAGTGACCATATTCGAATCTTCTTCCATCCACACTAACCTATGGAAAAACACCATTATTAGATGGACACATTGGGTCATCTGCATGTCCGTCTGAACTAATCTGGGAGTAATTAATATGTACAGTACTCCCACTAAACTGCAAATACCTTCCATCATCGTCTGGTAATGGTATTTCAAAGGTAGGTCCGGTGCGTGTATCTTCGGCTTCTTTTGGAGCGACACATTTTTTTACTTTGGTGATTATTGATTTTTCCATCTTTGTCATTTCTTTTGAAATGAAGGATTTTAAATCCCCATAATCATCAACGGATTTTCTCTTTTTCGAAACACCTGCCGAGTTTTGTTTTGCGAGAGATGTGTTATTAGTTGTCAGATGGACGCTGCTCGTTTGCAGAACGCTCTTAACGGCGGCTTGTTTTTTTTCCTTTTGTATAAAGTTATCGGTACGTCTGCAACGTTCATCCTAGAAAAGAATATTTTTTTTTACTTGTAACTCGAACTTGTTGCCTTAATTGTTTTATATTTACCTCCTCAGATCCAATAAAGGGCGATGATGGTACTGAAGATAAATCGTCGTTTTCGGTTGGCAGATAAGACTCGAACGACATACTAGAATCGTATTCACCAGAAAAGGATGGTGTAATCGGTGTTGTGACGCTCGATTCGGTTATATCCATGTCAATTTTATTTATTGTTTTCACTATCGGTCTTCGCAGTGTTATTTTCTACTAGTTGACATTGTACACGAATTTTAAAGTCATAATACAAGTTTGACGCGCTACGCGCAAAGCGTCACGGTTTCAATGCTACAAGGAGGGTGCAATCGTAATGCAATCAAACTTACATGCTCGGATGACTTCCTCAAGATATCGCTCACGATTCTCAACTTCTTTGGGTTTCTCATCGCTTCGCCTCTACTCTCCTCCGACAACGCTTTCTCTACTTTTTCATTATCCTATATGTATCGGTATGAAAATTTTTACTTCTCATAATAAAAATGAATCTATATTGTCTTTTAATTTCCCCATTCGTTAACAATCCACATATAATGTTCATTTTCCCTCGTTGCAGCACAGCGGCACAGCCAGGTCCCGCCGGTTCCCAAGGTTCGCCCAGTTCTATATACATTTCAATTTATAATTGAAATTTTGTATTTGATTGAATTTAAAATTATAAGGGAAATTTCAATTTATAATTGAAATGTATATCTCTGCAAGCTAGATTATTATTTTCTTGAAATATAGTAGGTAAAATTCGATCCTGGAATTATTTCACCTATTTTATATGCGTGGAACAGTTTTGGTTGTCCAAAAAGCGGTAGGGTTCGGGTCGTCAAAACTTTTCAGCGCACACAAAATATTTCAGATAATTACCGGATTGTCTTTTATTATCTACGTGACGGGAATAACAATTTCAGCTCACGCTGATTCTATACAGCGTCACAATTCTTTCGACGTTCCATGAGAAACGAAATTCCAGAATGTTTTGGTAATATTTCGTACGCTTACAGTTACGGCACTGCTGCATGGCAATATTTCATCGGTGATTTCAGGTACAACGAGATCCTTGGTTATTTTTTCTGAATCAGTCTCCACGTGTACTTCTACACGGTTCTCAATCATTTTTTCATCGCTTATCGATACATTGGGCGAAATCTCACAGTCCGACGATTTCTGTATCGTTTCCTGCAAACAAAATATATATTTATTGTTGTGTTGTGTGATATTAATCTCGATTATTTTTATAATACATTACATTTTAAATTTCAACATAATGAATTCAGATGAATGGTTGAATGGTTCCACATAGATTCATGTCTCGTTCAAAACTCGCGCCATTTAACGTACCTCAAAGAATACAACGTTAACACGTCTTAAGAGGGAATGATACCTCATCGCGGTCGGTATGGTAGAACAATTATAGATTCCCAAAAATCTCGAAAACGGCTCTTCAGATCCCGTCGAAACTTTGCCAAACGACGTCAAATAGATAGACGAACAGCTGTCTTCCCCTAAAATTTTCTGAATTTGAGAAAAAAAATGTAGATTGGCTTATCATAAGCCAATCTAGTTCTTTTTTCTCAAATTCAGAAAATTTGAGGGGAAGACAGCGTTCGTCTATCTATTTGACGTCGTTTGGCAAAGTTTCGACGGGATCTGAAGAGCCGTTTTCGAGATTTTTGGGAATCTATAATTGTTCTACCATACCGACCGCGATGAGGTATCATTCCCTCTTAAGACGGAATGACACCTTATCGCGGTCGGTATGGTAGAACAATTATAGATTCCCAAAAATCTCTGAAACGGCTCTTCAGATCCCGTCGAAACTTTGCCAAACGACGTCAAATAGATACACGAATAGCTGTCTGCCATTAAAGTTTTCTGAAATTGAGAAAAAAAAACTAAATTGGTTTATGATAAGCCAATCTACTTTTTTTTCTCAAATTCAGAAAATTTGACGGGCTGACAGCTATTCGTCTATCTATTTGACGTCGTTCGGCAAAGTTTCGTCGGGATCTGCAGAGCCGTTTCAGAGATTTTTGGGAATCTATAATTTTTCTACCATACCGACCGCGATGAGGTGTCATTCCCTCTTAAGACGGAATGACACCTCATCGCGGTCGGTATGGTAGAACAATTATGGATACCCAAAAATCTCTGAAACGGCTTTTCAGATCCTGTCGAAATTTTGCCAAACGATCTCAAATAGATAGACGAACAGCTGTCTGCCCCCCAAATTTCCTGAATTTGAGAAAAAAACGTAGATTGGCTTATCATACAGCAATCTACGTTTTTTCTCAAATTCAGAAAATTAGAGGGGCAGACAGCTGTTCGTCTATCTATTTGACGACGTTTGGCAAAGTTTCCGTTTCTCAAATTCAGAAAACTTGAAGGGCAGACAGGTATTCGTCTATCTATTTGTCGTCGTTTGGCAAAGTTTCGACGGGATCTGAAGAGCCGTTTCAGAGATTTTTGGGAATCTATAATTGTTCTACCATACCGACCGCGATAAGGTGTCATTCCGTCTTAATCATTTACCGCGAAGTATCAGAGGGGTACATCGAGTCGACGACGCCTCAGGTTTCCGCAATCGTCGAGAAAGACCACAATGATTGTCAAGGGGAATTTTATCGTCTCAATATGTGCGGACGTTCCATGAGAAATAACATTTCAGAAATTTTTAGCTATATTATGTACGCTTACCGTTACGGCGCTGCTGCACAGCAACATGTCATCGGAGATTTCAGGAACAACAACGAGATCCTTGGTTGTTTTTACCGAATCAGTCCCCACGTGTTCTTCTACACGGTTCTCAACCATTTCTTCATCGCTTACTGATACATTGGGCGAAGTCTCACAGTCCGACGACTTGTGTACCGTTTCCTACAAATAAAATATACAGGGTGTCCCAGAAGTAACGTACGCTCTTCTAGCATGTGGTAGGAAAAAAATTCTGAGACGAAAAGTCCTCAGTCATTTTTTTATCAGACGCATAGATAATTAATTATAAATTAAAATAAATAGCTAATCAGGGGTCCGCTACAGCGGAATGGTAGCGTAGAGGGGAGGGATAGGGGAATGTGTTGTAATTGCGTGCGCCTGAAAATGTGTGCGGAAGGAAAATTCCGAAAGCGTGTGTGTGTGTGTGTGTGTGTGTAAGATTGTGTGTGTGTGTGTGATTAAGTGTTTGAGTGTGCATATGCAAGTGTGAGCGTGTGTGCATGCGCGCGCCTGTGTGTGTGTGCGTGCGTGCGTGTGTGTGTGTGTGCGCGCGCGCGCGCGCGTGTGTGTGTGCAAGTGTGTGTGTGTGTGCAAGTGTGTGCGTGTGAGTGTTATCTATGCGTCTGATCAAAAAAAGACTGAGGACTTTTCGTCTCAGATTTTTTTCCTACCCGATGCTAGAAGCGCGTACGTTACTTCTGAGACACCCTGTATATTTTTTGTCGTGTTTGTTGTTTAATATGACAATTTAAGTCACAAACTCAGGCTCAGGCAATGTTATATTTGCAAGTTATGCAAAAACTCCTCACTATTCAATGACAGACTAATTATTGAGAGATTAATTGTGACAACTAATTATGACAGATAAATTTTTTCTAAATATGTACATGTGCATGGAAAAAAATGCTCATAGTTTAATCAATTATATTTTTTAATTAAAAATGTGAAATGTAATTTTAAAATTTAAAAAACTGCAATCTTTTTTTTCTACGATGCAATAGAATAAGATTCTACCATTATATTATTCATTTTGTACGCATGGACGTGCATGAGAAATGGAATTTCAATTTGTTTAGCAATATTCCGTTACACTTACCGTTATGGCGCTGCATGGTAATACGTCGACAGTGATTTTAGGAACGACAACGAGATCCTTGGTTGTTTTTTCCGAATGAGTTTCCAGATGTTCTTCTACACGGTTCTCAATCATTTTTTCATCGCTTATCGATACATTGGACGAAATCTCACAGTGCGACGATTTCTGTACCGTTTTCTGCAAATAAAATATATATTTATTGTCGTGTTTGTTGTTTAATATAACAATTTAAGCCGCAAACTTAGGCTTCGATTATCATTCTCAGCTTACTTTGGAAATAGCAGCGTTGTCACTCGGTGCTGCATGTCCTGCAATATCCAGGTTTTCTTGTGCCGTCCGTATAAACTTTTTGAGGGCTTTCTCGTGTTTTTTCTACAACAACAGTTAGGCACCATTTAATAATTAGCGGCTTAATATTTATTTACCGATATTAGACATTTTCTCCACCGCGGCGCTCACTTCTAAGTGTAAGATTCTCTTCGCAGCTCTTACCTTGGCATCTGGGAATTTCTGCTTGCAATCGGACTGTATACTGGCAGCGGTACATCCAGTTGTCATTGTCTTGTTTTTCTTTTTTGGGCTGTATATTACGCTGGGACTATCTGGCAGCTTTGGCTTCTTGACACGACAGCCCCGCCCGCGAGGGCCCTCCGTTTCCTCTGCCCATGCATCATCGACCGTATCTTATCGTTGCATAATGGTAATATATTACTTTCAAAAGTTATATGAACTAGAATTACTCTATGCAGCGCATATATTTATTTCTCTCGTAGCACGATTTTGCTACGCAGGCGAACAATTTTTAAAGTTAAACAAAAATTCAACTTACCAGCAAATTTGAGAATGACAAGCGGCTCGTAGGTATTACGGACGATTCCATCAGTAGTAGTATGTTGTTCGCAAATTCTCAACGTTTTTTTAGAACCCAATCCAGCAGTATGAACTAAATAATCTTTGGTACAAGAAATGTCGAATTTACCATTTTTTTTGTTGTACCGTTTGATTTCACTAATGGGACAAACTTACGCAGCGAAAATAATGATCACAGAGCACTAATATTTGCTCGCGAAGCGCGCGGAGTGGTACGTACGAGACAAACGAGTGCGTACGAGACAAACGAGTGCGTACGAGACAAACGAGTGCGTACGAGACAAACGAGTGCGTACGAGACAAACGACGGCAACTTGTGGGCTCGATTCGTGCTCTCACTCTTTGTTTGGTCCATGGAGCCTAGATACCAGGAGGTTCAGCGAGGACTTTCAACTCGTCCCCAAAACGAGAACGAGAAATGATGGCGTGCAGTGCTCCGGCACCTATACGTATATAGATATACGCTTAACATGGGTGCGATCTAAGACAGATCACAGATAATGTACCGAACCCGCATTCGTGTTAAGGGATAACACCACTCCAGGATTTTGGAAAGACGTTTTCTTGCCTAAAAATACTTTGATGTCATAAAAACAATATGCAATTGGTCCTGTAGCGATTTTTTAAATTTAAGTAACATCGAGCAATTACATCGAGCAATTACATCGAGCAATTACATCGAGCAATTACATCGAGCATCGAGACCGAATCGCTAATTCGGTCTCGATGCTTCGCACTGGGACGAAGAGTCGAAGCCAAACAGACGGCGATCGCGGAGCGCGCGCGTGTGTGTGTGTGTATGTTTGCTATGTCGACCGACCGCGTGTAGAAAGAACAAATGCATTCTCGCACGCCGTTCGGTCGTACGCAAGCACCTTACATCTATGTGTGTATTACACAATTCACACAACTATGCGTAGCGACCATGGTACGCTTGTATTGGCAGCATGCGCTCGCTCGGAGGCAAAGACTCAGGCATTTTCCCATGCTTTTTGAATTCATTTAAACAAATAAGCTACCACCGCCAACCACCAGTTGATTCTCGGTTGTGATACAGTGACCAGTGACCAGTTATTCATATTAGATATTGAGACGATACATCAGCAGATTCACATCACATTGATTTTGAGATAGACCAGAATATACACACTTTTATGAAAAATTACAACCCGCTTGCCGGTAAGTACTATTTAATATCTGTTTAATTGCTTTTTATGTCTCGCTAATGACAAATCGACCAAATCATATATATATATATACACACATTACACAGAGCTCGAAAAAAGTCGTGCGTACAATTTTTAATAATATCGTATCGTAAAACACTTTCAATGGGCAAATGCAAATTATTTTTATATACGCGTGTTACACATATTTCTTTTTCATCCTGTTTTTCAGTACTATTACTTATTGGTATATATTCATGCAGGACAAAATGTATTCTTAGAAATTTCATTTCAGTTAATTTATAATAAAGTTTTGATTCATTCTCCCTGAAACAAATTGTACATAAGTACTTCACATTTTTTATTTTATTACATTTTTTTCAATTCTGTGAGGTGTATGTGTGTGTATGTGTAGCACAGCTCGCTACGTATCCCAAGCGAGACGTACTGTAAAGTCGTAACGGTCAACGAAAGACCGAACGTAAATATATATATAGAAAAATAAATGTCTTCAACGCGGCACAATAACTACAACAAATTCGAACAACTACAGGAAATTTGCAATTGAATGTTAAAAATTATAGAATTATTTAAATTTTATAATTTACTTCATAATTTCCCAAAAGGGAATTTATTAAAAATGGAAAATGTTACGTTTTGAACTATAATTATTGATTTTTATTCATTTTTTATTCATTTACAACGTTAACCTTGTAAATGAATAAAAAATGAATAAAAATAAAGAATTATAGTTCTGAACATAAAATTACAATACAAGGTTTAAACCTTGTAAATGAATAAATACGCTGCAAATTGAAATTTGCAAATTGCTTACTCGAGATTGAGCATGATGCTCAAATCTTCTTCTATGAGGAAGATTATGTACGCCGTATGCTATTTATGCTCATTTATTATAAAACATGAACTTTAAATTGAATGTTAAGCCTTAAATAAAAATACAATATTTCATTTCAATATAAACTAATAGTTTTTGATTTCATTTAGTCAAAAGCAAAAATGATGAATTAATTTGTCTAGACATAAAATTAATTCAAAATACACAGGAAAGGATCTAAAAACGTGGAATTAATTTTGTGTCTAGACATCATTTTAATTCATTTTTATTATGTTATAATAAAAACTTAATGCATTTTTATTCAGCTCTACAGTCATTTAAAAAATTGTAGGACAAAAATGTAATGAGCCACAAAATAATTCAATGAATTAACATTGGGGTCTAGCATCACACGAATTAGCGATTCAAGCATTTATTCAGACCGAATATAAATTCGATAAATTAAAATTATACTATTCTTAATTTAATTAAATAATAATTAAATTAATTGAACTAAATTTGCAATGGACCAAAGACACGCTAAGAGGGGAGCCAGTGGTGGTGATCTGCGGATATCTGAGGACGTTCGCGAGGCTGAAAAGGGCCAGCACCGAGGGGGTCCGAGGAGAGGAGAAATAGAAAACAGAGGAAAAGAGAGGCGGGACTGATTGTTATGCGGCACTTGTTAAAAAAAATGGTTTAACGGTAAGGTGGAATGAAGGGGGGTTTTTGTAAAAAGCAAAAGCTGTACATATGGAATAAACGATACTACTACTATTTTTATGTCCAGACAAAATATTTATGGTCAATTTTCATTATTTACATACTTTAAATATTTAAGTTCAAATTAAGGACATAATTTTAATTCCGTGAAATTTTATTAAGAAATTAAAATTATGTACATAAATTTAATTCCCTCAAATTTGAATTCAAGAATTAAACTGATGTACATCATTTCAATGCCCTCAAATTTTAATTGAGGAATAAAAATTATGTACATAATTTTAATTCCTCAATTAAAATTTGAGGTAAATAAAGTTATGTACATAATTTTAATTCCTGAATTCAAATTTGAGGGAATTAAATTTATGTACATAATTTTAAAAATTATGTACATAACTTTATGTACCCCAACTTTTAATTCGGGAATAAAAATTATGTACATAATTTTAATTCCTCAATTAAAATTTGGGGTAAATAAAGTTATGTACATAATTTTAATTCTTGAATTGAAATTTGAGGGAAATAAAATTATGTACACAATTTTAAGGATGTATGCGGGAGACTTTTCGGATGAAAATGTTATTTGATCAGAATTATCGTAATTCGTGATTCAATAAAAATCTGAAAAAATTCAGCCACAATTAGCATGCTATGACCAACAATAATGAACATTAATATCACTCAAAAGTTATTAACAAATTGTGTAAACAATTAATTATTTAATAACATAACGGTGACCTCTTGTTTTTCTTATACGAATTAAATGTGTGAATTTTTCTGAATGCTTATGAATTTTTTCAAAATTTTCCTACGATTTTGAAATTCCCTTTTTCAAATTTTTAGAACGGCCGTATATATGCATTTTTCGACCTAGTGTCTTTAAAACTTTGCAAAACTAATGGTAAAGCTGTCCACAAAAACATATCCAAAACTTACATTTTTTAGTTTATATTTCATAATAATTTTTCAAAATATTTCAAAAACGTAGGAAAATTTGAGAAAATTATTATGAAATATAAACTAAAAAATGTAAATTTTGGATATGTTTGTGCAGACAGGTTTACCATTAGTTTTGCAAAGTTTCATAGACACTAGGCCGAAAACTGCATATATACGGCCATTCTAAAAATTTGATAAAGGGAATTTCGATATCGTAGGAAAATGTTAAAAAAATTCATGAGCGTTCAGAAAAATTCACACATTTAATTTAATAAAAACAAGGGGTCACCGTTATGTTATTAAATAATTAATTGTTTAAACAATTTGTTAATAACTTTTGAGTGATATTAATATTGATTATTATTGTTCATAGCATGCTAATTGTTGCTGAATTTTTTCAGATTTTTATTGAATCACGAAGTACAATAATTCAAATCAAATAAAATTTTCATCCGAAAAGTCTCCCGCATACATCCTTAAATCTCTGATGAATAATTCTCAAAATTTCACCAAAAAAAATCGTCCTTTGATCTTGAATATTTTTCCAAGGCGTACAGCCAAAAATAATCCTTATAACGGTAAAACTGCGAAATTGTAAGAAATAAACCGAAGTTGAACATGAAGGAGAGCAGAATAAAAAATAAAATAAGAAGAAACAAAAAAAACTGATAGAACGACGAGGTCAAAATTGTGTTGAAAAGTAAATGGAGACTGTTTCATGTACCCAGATCTGTAATGTCGAACGCTCAGGAGCCATCATGTTCGCGTAAAGCGCTCTGTCGCCGAACCATTATGCGAAGAAGGATGCAATTGTACCGGTTGCACAGGATGGCTCACCCATGGGACACAACTTGCAAACATTTACGGTTCACCGGCGAACTGGCATTTGTAAGTTTGAAATCATCATCAACATCCCAAAAATGTCTCATAATAAATATAACGAAAAGAAAAATGGATTGGAATTGATTTAAATGTTAAATGAAAAAAAAACCTTCATTGTTGATAATTTCAATAGTGTTACGAATGATTTCAAATGAATCGGCAATAAATTTTCAATATAAGTATACATAGCGGAAATATTGTTGACCATGAATTTCATAAGAACTGACAAAAAAAGTTGCGACTTTATTTTTTTTTATACAAATGTAGATAAACTCGAAATTCTGCACACTTAAAGACATCGGTCATCTGTAATATTGAATGAAATCAGCTGAGATACAATTTTCCAAGAAATACATACATAATATTCTTCGACCTGAATTGATAGTAATAGTGCTCTGTTTTTGCCCCAAGCCAAAACCAGATGATTCTGAATCAACGGACACAGAACTTGAGGAGCTATTGGACAGCGACGTATCAGTCGTGTCCCCGTTATTGCCGCGGTACAACGAAGGTAGCGAAATCCAGCAGTGTGATCAAAATAGGGTCGAAAGCAACTACAGCAGTACCGGTACAATGAGGACAGCGGATACAACCGTTACCGCCGAAAACGTCCCTGCGCTTGAGGTTAGCTACGATGAGGAATCCAACGTTGAAGATACCGACGTTGAATCAATGGAGCAACATGATTACAACGACAACGACATGGATAGTGACGGATGTAGCGAATATGACGAATCTGACGATAATTCGGAAATTGACGAACCTGAAAATAATGGAGACGCCCCCGGGGAAGTATTTGCGATACCAGGCATGCATGACTTTGTCCGGAGGGCAAGCATGAGAGACAATGTATCGGAAAGTGAAATAATAACGATGATTATTGCTATATCGGTACGGCACCGGTTGACGTACCAAACTACTCTAGCAATGTTGCAAATGATGAACGGTATCACGATATGTAGTGGCCTGCCTTCTGCATTGAATGGTTTATGGAAAACATTACTCAGAAACGATGACATCGCAATCGAGCGCCATTTGTACTGTCGCCTATGTAAAACCACTGTTGGAGAAGGAACAGAACCAGAACGAGATTGTTTGTGTGAAAGCACCGGCCCGAGAAAAGATAACCGATCGTTAACATATTTCATTAAAATGAAATTAGAACCTCAGCTCCGACAACTCTTCTCTGTACCGGAAATAGTGAATTCTTTACAGTACCGCCGTACGCGAGAAAAAAAGAATCCCGAAGGTATTGAGGATATATACGACGGCAAGGAATATTTGAGACACTGCGAGCCTGGTGGTTTTTTAAGCGAGGAATATAACTATTCTTTCACTATAAACACAGACGGCTGCAAAGTCTCAAATTCATCCAAAGCCAGCGCTTGGCCCATACTGCTATCCATCAACGAACTACCGCCTAATGCACGAAAACGACATATGTTGCTAGCCGGTATTTGGGTCGACGCCTCCCATCCTGTCCTAAACGCATTTACATTGCCAACCTTTCAGGAGTTGGTATTTTTGTACGAAACGGGTATGACTTGGAAGCCTGACGGTATTAACGTCGTTACGAGCAAATTCGTAACTTTAATTTGTACCGTAGATTCCATAGCTAGACCTGCGCTTCTCAACATGACCCAGTTCAATGGAAAGTATGGATGCACGTTTTGTTATGCCGAAGGGAAAAGAATTAAGCAACTTGGTCGAGTGTATCCTATTACGGATAGTCATTCCCGCACGGATTCGGAAATAAGAGCGCATATGAACCAAGCGTACGAGCTAAAAAATAAAGTATTCGGCATAAAAGGACGTTCGACACTTGGGCTTCTGCGTGGGTTCAATTTGGCGCGGGGCGTTGTCGTTGAAAGTATGCATAATCTGTACTTGGGCGTAGCTAAGCAACATACCATGCTGTTGCTGGATGGAAAATCAAGTGATCCTTGGTACCAAGGAAACCCAAAATCGTTGAGGAAGATTAATTTGCGATTAAAAAAGATTCGACCGCCTAGCAGAATTTCAAGGACACCACGACTGGTGGAAACTATGAAACAGTGGAAGGCTTCTGAATGGCGAACCTGGCTCCTCTACTATTCGGTGCCGTGCTTGGAGGGGATAATTCGGGCGGAAGATCTTAAGCACGTTGCATTAATTTCTCACGCGGCGTATATATTGAACAAGGATACTATTTGCACTGAAGAGCTCGATGAAGCACGATCTTTGCTTACGGAGTATGCACAACGGTTTCAACAGACGTTCGGTGAAGAAAACATGACATTTAACGTTCATATCCTCATTCATTTGACGGACACAGTGGAAAATTGGGGACCAATCTGGGCCCACAGCGCGTTTCCGTTTGAATCGTTCAATAAAAAAATTATTGACTCCGTTACGGGTCCACAAGCACGGCCACTTCAAATTGCAACGAGATTTTTGCTCCATCGATTTATCGAAATGTTCGTGCACAATCCAACAATCGCTCTCGCAAGAAGAATGAGAATCCACACTATCTTGCAAGCTGGAAAAAAGAGACAAACCCCTCTCTTTGATGTACCACGATGCTATGCTGACGTGAGAGGACTTGGGAATTGTTACCGGAGTTTACCGTCTAATTGGCAATCCGAAATACTAGAAGCCGCAAATTATCGACCCGAAAACCTCACATTTTTCAAGCGAGCAATAATAAAGGGGATTGAATACAGATGCCGTGAAGAGAAGGACGCTGTTCTGCAATAAACTTGTTTATATCGCGAACATTGGCTTTGTTGAAATTTTGAAAATATTTCACTTTTCTCACAACGGAGATGTTGTGTGGGGGCTCTTCGTCGAACAGCTCACTGAGGTCGAAAACTCTTTTGAAACTCGGCACATCATAAACGTCGCATCTACATCACACCGGTTATTCATAAAGATCGCCGAAATAGAAGCACCAGCTATAATAATGACTTTCCGACCGAACATTGGTCACGCTGTAAGAATGCCCAATATTTGGGAAGCACATTAAATAGAACACGATATAATCGCATGCCTCCAATGGATAAGCGGTACAACGGGAAAAACTAAGCTCAGCACTTTACCGGTAAAATATAGAGGTACTAAAAACATATTTGCGAAAAAAACAGTTTCCTCCATAAATTGCACCGATCATCTAAAAAATGTCGATCTCCAAAAAAAATGTTCGTAATTGCATACCATGTATGAGGAAACCGGAAAAATATAGTGACGATACAATACGCAAATCAATGATAAAAAATATATTATCATAAGCATGATGTCCGTTACACTTTATCAAATATCATATTTTGTAAACGATTAAATTTAAAAAAATGTAAAGAAACAAAGAAAAAGTTATAACATTCGGTATTCGATATTGCGTGAGTTATGCTACGAAAAAAAGTCATAAATAAAACTACGATTTAGCGGTATGTACCGCCATCGATTCTTTAATATCCACATTAAAAACCCAATTACAGGTACACACATCATTAACTGTCGACCACTTTTGCAGTCACGTTAAATCGCGGCTGAGGTTGCATTTCGAATTTCCAACCATCTTCCTAACCACTTTTCCAACTCGTGGTAATCACGGATAGTGGTTAGAAATACGGTAAAAACTCTGTTACGAACGGTTACTTTTCGGCAGGGTTGTATTTCTAATTTCCAACCATCTTTCTAACTTAAGCGAATCACGAATAGTGGTTATAAATACGGTTATAATTTTGGTTACGAGTGGTTGCTTTTCGGCAGGGTTATATTTCAAATTTCCAACCATATTTCTAACCGTCTTTCTAACTTAAGCGAATCACGAATAGTGGTTATAAATACGGTTATAATTTTGGTTACGAGTGGTTGCTTTTCGGCAGAGTTATATTTCAAATTTCCAACCATATTTCTAACCATCTTTCTAACTTGAGCACATCACAGATAGTGGTTATAAATACGGTTACAAATCCAGTTACAAGTGGTTGCTTTTCGGCGACGTTGTAATTCGAACTTCAAACCAATTTTCTAACCATCTTTCTAACTTGAGCAAATCACGGGTAGTAGTCAGAAACACGGTTAGAAAGTCGGTAGAATTTTGTCCAATTCCAACCATCCGAAAAATCTAACCGTTATCCAGTGGTTATGTAAACTGCCAGGGAAGGCGCTGAAAAAAGCGTCCCCGAAAATGTCCCGAAGTGATGGCGCTGGGGTGCAGCGCGACCGACATATATAGTAATATATTGGTTAACGAGGTAAAAGTGATCGGATGAGTTTCTAACCTCACGACAGATCGATCGTGACATCAAACGTCGAAATATCCGCCGATTCATAATTTCCTCATGACGGTTCGGAAAAAAACCCAAAAGCAAGAAAAGATCTCAAGCTCAAACTCGAAATGGCGGCAATATAGTCCATCTAGAAAAACGTGTTTTTTTTACATATAGCTTCACGGGAGAACGGTTTTATCGTAAAATATAAGACCTGAAACAAAAACCAAAAAAATGATATTATATATTATTAGCTATGAGACTACCTAGAAATTTGCTTTTAATTTTTTTTTAAATAGCGCACTTTGAAGGAAATAAATCGATCTTTTGCCAAAAAAAAAACAGTAAATTGTTTATAAAAAGAAGTTTATATTTAATCGAAAAACGGATACGTACTCCCACAAAGAATATAATTGTGAAGCTGCTGTCAAAATTTCAACCTCGAAATCGATGCATGCAAAGGTGGTCGAGTAATCCGTCTTCCGAGATCGAAAAAAGTGGTTTCGAGAAAAACGCGTTTAAAGTTGTACGAGCAACTCAGCGCGCGCTCCAAGGCGCTGCGGCCAAAGCGATGATTGAACCTTTAAATAAAAAAATTGCTACAGGACCAATTCCGTATTGTTTTTATGACACCAAAGTATTTTTAGGAAAGAAAACGTCTTTCCAAAATCCTAGAGTGGGGTTATCCCTTAACACTAATGAGGGTTAGGTACATCATCTGTGATCTGGCTTAGATCACACCCATGTTTAGCGTATATCTATATACATATAGGTTGCGGAGCACCCCAGCGCCATCATTTCTTGTTCTCGTTTTGGGGACGAGTTGAAAGGCCTCGCTGAACCTCCTGGTATCTAGGCTCCATGATATCCACCATCTTTCTACTCCCACCATTGCTTTTCACACGTTTACCGAGAGGTTAAACAAACAACCTACTTGGTACTTTACCGATGGCATAAATTAACTTCCGAGTATAGACATTTACCGGCCAGGTAAAGTTACCTGTAAGTTGGAATACCGTCAGTTAGGAGTTTACCCGCCAAGCAGTCTATCCGACACTTTACCTAGAGGCAGAAACAACCCACCCTGAATCCGCTGCCGTGACGTTGACCTGTAGCGATAGCGGGAAAATGCTGATGATCCTGAATTTACGGTTAAGAAAACTGTCACGGACGAGAGGAAATCCTGAGCCACTTCATGCAGACAGCGCAAATCGTTAAAGGTCCACGAGGGTAAAGGAATAAAGAGGGTGCTTTAGATCTGGAAAAAAAGCTTGCAGGCCCCAGGGAGGACAGTAAAGACGAGAAGATGCGGAGCAAAAGCAGGCATGTGTATAGCAACTCACCAATAAAGTAAAATCCCGATCTCGTTATTCCAATACTTTCGTCAGAAAAAAATTGTCAAAATCGACCTGCTTTTTGGGCTCCATCAAATTTATACGAACCCGTTAGTTAAAGGTCTCTGAAATATTTACCAATCTACTGCTTGATACAACAAAACCCAAACAAATGTCTGGATCAAATTTTCATCTAATTTTTTTATCAGAACTGCTTTTACGGGACCTTTAGTTTTAAAAGAACCCATTGTTGTGCTATGACGTTTTGCAAATTTGAGATATCGGTATAAACGTTGTACCCCCAACTTTACAACAACGTTCATATTTGACATAGCGATTTGTTTAACGTTTATATTTAGTATAGCGTACGTTTAAAATTAGTAGAGCAATGGTTACCCATGTTTAACATTGTACACCTAATAATAGTTAAAAAAAAAAAATTAGAAACCTGCACAGCATAGCCTCATCTTTTTTTATTTTACTCACACAACTTTTTCTATGACAAAGACAATTTTGAAAAATCTACTTACTAATAGAGGAATCGTTGTAATCGAAAAAGCTAAAATAGTATGCAAAATGCCAATTTCATTAATTTTTAAATTTCATCATCACGTCGGATATATTTCATATATCTGACAGTAAGGAAAGCACAGTCGATGTGCGGCTATTTCCATCTCCTGTATCAAGCAGCATTTGGCTGGGCCAATATCTAAACGACCGACTGCTGAGCGATGGACTGGCTTGGGTGCTGAATGGCAAGCGGGAGGAATATTTACTGAGTTTTCAATGGTAACATAGCTTGAACTCAGTAAAATATAATCACCTGTATCAGCATGAGTATTCCACAGTTAACCACTGCCCTCATGCAGATGCGATGAACTAGTGCATTAGGAACAAATGGCAGTGAGAAACACTCCAAGATGGCAGGGATAGAGTCGTGACAAACCCGCAAGGGCATACGAAAGAATATTAAAACTATATGTTGCGATTTTGAATAAATTAATATTTAATAAATATTGAGAATCATATACGAAGTGTTTTTTCTCGTGTTTCAATTGCAAACATTCGTACTTTTGCGATAACATAATTCTTTACTCACAAAACATTTTACATAATTTTTCTGCTGGATACTTAAAATTGTCTACCGCTTAATACTGTGACCACTGCAACCATTTTTCTCATTTTTGAACTTTTAACTATTTCAGCCAAAGTTTACAAGAATTGTATTAGAACTGCCTAATTGCGTGGGAAATATTTTACAATCTGTGGATCTAGTGATTTATTATACACGGAGGGAAAAATCACTTGGATTAATGAAATTTACACCTGACTAACAAAATACTAAAATATATGATTATTCCGAGTCTTCATTGGTTCCAAAGAATAAATAATTCTTATAATAATGCACTATTCTATTTTATCAATAAATAATCCATTGACATCCCCCAATGACGAATTTGATCAGTTCGAGTATTTTTTTTCAGTGTACCACTCGAGGACTGGACGAAATTTTCACAATGAATATCTCGATGAACGAAGGCATGGTTGCAAAAAAACGACACCATAAGATTCAAAGATCAAATCTTCGAATATACGTACGGGTTATGTTTTGGAATTATTTCTCCAATATTTTTTTTGTATTATAGATGCATGTATAATCTTCAGCACACTGAATTATTTTTCGATGTTCGTGTTGTAGTCTATGTGATTTGGTTTGGGCACATCCTGATTGGTGTTATCAAGTTTCTCGAGCCACAATGAGATTTTTTTCGGTTTGGATTCCCTGCTTATTGGCATCTCTTCTGCGACCTTGTTCGTTCACACGTTCATCTGATCTTGATGAACGTTCTACTCGTTTGTTACACTCTGAAGAACGTCTGCCTTCAGTAGATGAACCAACTCACTGGCGGTCAAGGCCTGCGAAGAATAAATCCTGACTTCTTGCAAAATTCACTCCCTCATAGAGGAAGCTTCGTTAATGGAATAAAATGATGTGCTTGCGATGTGCAGTTTTCAAATTGACACTTTTTTTCTGCTATACGGTTAGTTATACGAGTATTGGCTTAGACTGACGCTGCTTAATATAGAAGAACGCCAAAGCCGCACACCGCATCCGCATTTGCGGCGGTTGGTCAGTTAATCTTTTTTTTTGTATTCATTAAATATGAAACTAACTTGCAAATGTGGTGCTATGTGCCTTATAACCGGATTTGCAGCAAGCAAGGCTTCCTTTTCAGTTTCGAAACACTGACTGTTCATCACCAGGCGTGCTATACAATCTGCTTTGGCATCGGACAATGAATTCACAAGGTCCTTCTTCGAAGTGCCACCTTTTACATGTTTCAGCCTCGAGTCTGAAAAACGTCTTCTGCAACTTAGTATCTCTGGCTAAATAGTTGATCAAAATTGATTGTGCGATTACGAAACATGGCAATGAGGCTTTATTGAAACCCCTTCACATTTCATTCTAACAAACTTGTTACTGCAATTGGGGGCAAAAATCACCCTGTGATTAATTATGTATTTTATAATTTTCAATGCTGTGGATAGGAAAGAGGAAAATCCTATCATCATCCTATCTATTACCCCAAAGATAATTCAGATTTCTTATGAAAGCAAAATAAATCCTGATTTGAAAGATCCAGATACATTAATGTCTTTGCCAACTTTGAATGACAATGGAATATCAACCATATTTTCGCCACCATAAACTTGTAGTTACACTTTATCCTAATTTCTAATCTTAAATCAATATATATTCTGAAGTGGGTGATTTTCACAATTGAAGGGCACAGGGCTTGTTTAGGTTTTGAGTTCTGTATTAATAAGGCATTTACTGAGAAAAATAATGTAAAAATAAAAAATGTATTCATATTGGACTTATGCCGTCCAGGCTACTAAAATAAAACAAAAATCAAATTTAGGTATTTCTAGGAGTTTCCTATCACCTTCGAGATTATATCAACTGCCGAAATTACGCTCTGCCTTATAATCAACCGTGGTAATCCCCATGCGCCGTCAGTCGATATTTCAACGTGTCAAACAGACACTACACTTGAATCGTTGCATCTTTGTACTGGCAAAACATAGGGATACATGTAACGTGTGTTTTTGAACCTCAGAAACTGTTCAATTATCAAATTCACGTAATATTTGGAGCGAGAAAGTGAATAACTCACAGAGTCTAGCCAGATATTGCTCAGAGTCGGATAACCTCGAAGGGTCCATATTTTCACTGACGAACGAGTCTTCGAATCGAGCATTGTTAAATCCCTCTTCGTGGTCGTCGTTCGATGGGTCTCTCCTATTGCTCCAAGGATCTGTCACTGATGTCTTCATTGTCTAACTTTTGTTCTTCACAAGTTTCAGCGAGTAGTTGTCAGCGATGGTTCCGTCCACGGTCTTCCATACAGGCCGGGAAACTCCTAGGGTGGGGAGCACGGGCTTACGTACAGGTCTGGAAACTCCTAGGGTGGGAGCACCAGAGATTAATAGGGAGATGCACAACGCTCCCCTTTGCGGCAGAGATTAGTAGGGAGATGTACAACGCTCCCCTTTAGGGCAGAGATTAGTAGGGAGATGTACAACGCTCCCCTTTTCGAGCTCCGTGAACTTGGCAATGCGAGTTTGTCCTTTCTATGTTTTTTAAATTTCAATCGTTTGTGAGACGTTTGTGGTTGATTGTGAGATCAATTAAAACGTTTGTGAGACCGGTATTCCCTCGAAAAATGAGAATTGAAAACTAGTGGTAAGTTGGCAGATTGACTTTGACTTTTCTATGTTTTTTTTTTTTCAATCGATTGTGGGTCGTTTGTGGTTGATTGTGAGATCAATTAAAACGTTTGTGAGACCGTAATTTGCTCGAAAAATGAGAATTGAAAATTGTCGGTAAGTTACCGACCCGACTACCGGCGAGTGAGTTACTTGACTTTGCCTTTTCGATGTTTTTTCAAAATTGAATCGTTTGTGGGACGTTTGTGGTTGATTGTGAGATCAATTAAAACATTTGTGAGACCGTTATTGACTCGGAAAATGAGAATTGAAAATTAGTGGTAAGTTGGCAGATTGACTTTGACTTTTCTGTTTTTTTTTTTCAATCGTTTGTGGGACGTTTGTGGTTGATTGTGAGATCAATTAAAACATTTGTGAGACCGTTATTGACTCGGAAAATGAGAATTGAAAATTAGTGGTAAGTTGGCAGATTGACTTTGACTTTTCTGTTTTTTTTTTTCAATCGATTGTGGGTCGTTTGTGGTTGATTGTGAGATCAATTAAAACGTTTGTGAGACCGTAATTTGCTCGAAAAATGAGAATTGAAAATTGTCGGTAAGTTACCGACCCGACTACCGGTGAGTGAGTTACTTGACTTTGCCTTTTCGATGTTTTTTCAAAATTGAATCGTTTGTGGGACGTTTGTGGTTGATTGTGAGATCAATTAAAACATTTGTGAGACCGTTATTGACTCGAAAAATGAGATCTGAAAATTAGTGATAAGTTGGCAGATTGACTTTGACCTTTCGTTGTTTTTTTTTAAAATCGATTGTGGGTTGTTTGTGGTTGATCGTGAGATCAATTAAAACGTTTGTGAGAGCGTTTTTTACTTAAAAAATGAGAGTCGAAAATTGTCGGTAATTTAATGACCCGACTACCGGCGAGTGAGTGACTTGACTTTTCCTTTTCGATGTTTTTTCAAAATTGAATCGATTGTGGGACGTTTGTGGTTGATTGTGAGATCAATTAAAACATTTGTGAGACAGTTATTGACTCGAAAAATGAGATCTGAAAATTAGTGGTAAGTTGGCAGATGGACTTTCCCTTTCCGAAGTTCTTAAAAATTTGAATCGTTTGTGAGACGTTTGTGGTTGATTCTGAGATCAACTAAAACGTTTGTGAGACCGTTATTTACTCGAAAAATGGAAATTGAAAATTAGTGTTAAGTTGGCAGATTGACTTTGACTTTTCAATGTGTTTTTTTTCTTTTCAATCGATTGTGGCTCCTTTGTGGTTGATTGTGAGATCAATTAAAACATTTATGATACCGTTATTTACTTAAAAAATGAGAATTGAAAATTGTCGGTAAGTTACTGACCGGACTACCGGTGAACGAGCCACTCGTCTTTGACTTTCGGATGTTTTTTAAACTTGAATCGTTCATTCGGGTTTGTTAGTGGTTGACTATCAGATGAACTGAAACGTTTTGTGAAATTAAGTGTTTCGACGTGAGATCCCTTGGTAGCCAACGAATGATTTTCTCCCCCGATTTCGTTCTAATGAGCAACAATTCAAGGATAACTGAGTTACTATTCCCAATTGATTATGTTTCGTTTGAGACTTTAGAACGAGATTGGTGAAGAAAACATAACGGAATCGCATTATCACTACTTCGTATTCCGTTGGATCTATCCACGACCAATGACGGCCCTTTATCGGATGCGCCTAGACGTAGATGGTTCTTTGGCTGGTGTAATTAATGAATTAACTACCAAACGTTACAATGAGGCTACCAAACACGACCAATTGATTATCTTTCGTTTAAGACTTGGAAGAATTAGATCGGTGAAGATAATATAACGGAATCGCATTATAACTAGTTTGTATTCCGTTGGATTCATCTACGACCAATTACGGCCCTTTATCGCATGCGCTTTGACGTAGATGGTTCTTTGGTCGGTGTAAAATAACCTTTAGAATTAACTACTCTAAAGGTTACAATCACGACCAATCGATTATCTTTCGTTTAGGACTTGTAAGAATGAGATCGGTGAAGAAAACATAACAGAATCGCATTATCACTACTTCGTATTCCGTTGGATCCATCCATGACCAATTACGGCCCTCTATCGCATGGGTCTAGACGCAGATGGTTTTTTGGTCGGTGTATATGGTTTTTCGATCGGCGTAATTAAGGAACTAACTGCCAAACGATTTTGCATCGCTTTAACCCGGTATTTTATGGATTGCATGATTAATAAAAAAAAGTCCGGCTAACTTTACGGGACAAAAATATCATTTTATTATACTTAAACGATCGACCACCAAACCCTTTTCTTGGGCTATCAATCACCACCTAACGACCACCAAACGATTACAAAAATCAAAACACCGAGAAGTTAAAGTCATCCGGCTAAGTTTACGTATGTGCCGCGTTTGCTGCTAACGGCTTTGCACATGCAACTCGTCAATTTCAGCAAAACGTATATTCTTGTCATTCTATTAGATTGTTAGACGAATGCTAGTGATCGTTGGTTAATTTTCATCATTTGTTAGAGCTCCATTTCTATTTAATCGCTGAAAAACATTTCAGCGCGAGAGCGCGCTGCATGTCGCGAAGGTTGGCAGCATCGTCGCGACAGCTGCTAACGGCTTTGCACATGTAACTCGTCAGTTTCAGCAAAACGT
The DNA here is from genome assembly GCA_964007375.1 of Ophion obscuratus. Classification (NCBI taxonomy): domain Eukaryota; kingdom Metazoa; phylum Arthropoda; class Insecta; order Hymenoptera; family Ichneumonidae; genus Ophion; species Ophion obscuratus. The sequence goes on from OZ023313.1 coordinate 45,098,662, forward strand.
TGATTCTTGTCATTCTATTAGATTGTAAAATGAATGCTAGTGATTGTTAGTTAATTTTCATCGTTTGGTAGAGCTCCATTTCTATTTAATCGCTGAAAAACTTTTCGGCGCGAGAACGCGCTGCACGTCGCGAAAGTTGGTAGCATCGTCGCGACAGCTGCTAACGGCTTTGCACATGTAACTCGTCAGTTTCAGCAAAACGTTGATTCTTGTCATTCTATTAGATTGTTAGACGAATGCTAGTGATTGTTAGTTAATTTTCATCGTTTGTTAGAGCTCCATTTCTATTTAATCGCTGAAAAACTTTTCGGCGTGAGAGCGCGGTACATGTCGCGAAGGTTGGCAGCATCGCCTCGATGGCCGAGATAAACGTATATAATTTTAATTAAAAATGGGAAATCGATGCAAATGATCGACGAAACAGAGAATTTAAAAAAAGCGTGAACATCTCAAACCTCGATCTGATCATGAGCCTTTTTTGCTCGATATTCCTAATTGTTCGTCCTGGTCGAACTTCCATAAAGTGAATCGAGACTTTTAGCCGGCAGCGTGCTCATAAATTCGCAGAATTACATTTTTTTACGCTACTCGAAACTACAGCAGGACCACTTGTACATTTGCATTTTAAAGTAACTGAATGTTGGCCCACGTTATGAGAACTCATTTCTATGAATTGTATTATGATCTTAAGTGGTTGAGGAGCGATAACAGTTTTTATGAAAGATTTGATTTAATCACCCCCAGCATCATAAACTTCGCAAGAATTAAATTATGGAACAAAATAGTGGTGGCCCTTATTTTGTTTTTAGTAGTATATATTCCGTATATCAAGTGTATCAGCAAGTTTGTAATAAAATGCAGCTTCCGCCGTTCATGGCGTAAATACATATGTTTCAATGCATTTTTGTCACCCTTGTTTTGGTTTATTTCCTCATCCATACGTATGCATATGCCTTTTACATCTTATCAGTGTATATATTTGCAGCTGATGTCTCATCATTATCCTCCACACAATATATTTTTTACATTATGTACATTATTTAAACAGTTTATATATTATTTTATAAGGAATTCAGCAGTCGTCACCAGGTGTGGTCGGCATTCATCAGCTCAAAACAAATCGTCGGCGGGCTGGGATCCGTTTCGCGACTGCTGCATTGTACATCAACCTTCTGTTGGCCTGCTGTGAAAAAAAAGATGCGACACTGGTGATAAGCTCGACTGTATTCTTGCAACTTTTTAAAAAGAAGACATATTAATAGCTTTAAGAACAATTAATAGCATTCTTCGCTCGAAACTTCCAATCACGCACGGAATCCAACACACGGAATCCAACGGAATCCAACACACGGAATTACAATCATTATCCAGTATGAGTTTCATGAAAATGGAAGTCGGACACTTAAGCGGTGCGCTTTGATAATAACATCATCGAAACAAACACGAAAAGGTAATTATGCAGTTTGAGGATTTTTCCGAAAAACGACGGGAAATTTTTTTTTTCGCCATGATGTTGTTTATTCCATTATAATAAGTGATATTCCGTCGGGGGAGGCTGGCATTTCCCATTAATTCCTTACGTTATGGGGTTTTGAAGTTTCCAGAAACATGTAATATTTCGACGCGTCGCTAAACAGCTACGTGTTTCCTTATAGATAGTGTATTATGAAGGTAACAATATATATGTTTGACTTCGTGACCATAGCTGTCCTGTTTCCGGAAACAGATAATATTTCGACGCTTCTTCTTTGTTGTCGCTAAACAGCTACGTGTTTCCTTATAGATAGTGTATTCTGAAGGTAACGATTTATACATTTTGGAGGAATGAGATGTTTTGATTTCGGTGACCACAACTGCCCTCTCTCACACTATTTGTATTTCTATTACTTTCCGAAGTACCGAAAAGAAAACAAGAACAGCTCTGTCTCGATTATATTGCGAAATGAATTGTACCAATTGCTCGTACGGATTACGCCAATTTCATCAATTGTGTGAACATTCAGAACAATTGATACAATTCCTGCAAGCCCACGGCGCTTTATTTCGCACTGTGAAGTGTCCAACTTGTGGGAAACCAGCGCAGTGGAACGCGGCAAATTTGAATTGGAGGTGTCAAAAAAAAAAGAAAAGTGTCGGAAGGAAAAAAGGTGTCGATCAGGCAATGTTCTTACAAACAATCGGTTCGGGCAAAAACGTGGTTTGAAACTGCCACACTATCCTTGGAAGAAGCCTGCGTATTCATCGGATATTTTATATCATTAAAGCCGCCACGACAAGAATTTCTCGAAAAAGAAATGAATTTGAGCAGCCATACCATCGTCGACTGGTCAAATTTTATTCGTGAGGCTTTATTGATTTATTATATCGATAATTCCGAAAACATCGGTGGAGTAGGTCATATCGTTGAGATTGACGAGGCAAAATTTGGAAAGTGGCTTTTTGGCGGGTTTTAACGCGAATCATGGAAAGTTTTCATCGTTCCTGTTGCGGATAGATCCGCAACTACGTTGCTGGATGTTATTAAACAACGAATATTGCCCGAAACCACCGTCATATCCGTTTGTTGGAAAGCATATAATTGCCTTGAAGTGGAAGGGTTTCAACGTTTAAAAGTGAACCATTCACTCAATTTTGTTGATCCCGACACTGGTGCGCACACTCAAAACATCGAACGCACGTGGAGGGAGGTCCGATCAAACATCCCACGATATGGTCGTCGCGAATATCACGTGGATGGATGTATCGCAGAATTTTTCTTCAAGCGTCAATATCCAGACCAACGTGATCGATTTCACATGATTTTCGAAGTCATCGGCACCATGGAGAAAGAATAGCCTTTTTCAAGATTTCAATCGGCCCTTATTAGGGCCACAAAAATTATCAACGTAGTACAATTGTATAATACTCCATACTCCTCAATATAGGCGTCGAAATATTTAAAAATTCCTTATTTATCACGTGTTTCCGCGAACCTCAAATCCCCATAACGTATGGAATTAATGGGAAATGTCAGCCTCCCCCGACGGAATATCACTCAATATAATAGAATAAACAAGTTGACGGTGAAAAAAAAATTTCCCGTCGTTTTTCGAAAAAGTCCTCAAACTGCATAATTACCACACAAAAACTTTCGCATTTGTAATATTAATAAGATAAGCGAATATACTTTTAAACTCACATGGTGGAGTACATCTCCTCACTCTTAGGGCCCTCCACTTGGTTTTGTAATCTCGTCTTCCCCAGGTCCAGTGGAAATACCGCAGAGACTCCGATAATCCCTGAGATCCCTCCGTTGACGATTTTAGACAGTAGCCTGTGGAAAGGTATCGAAATTAGACTCGATATTATTGAACGAATCGAATAATACTCGCCATAATTTGTAAAAAGTAAACTTGACGATCATGACGTGAATTTCTCCCAAAATTCTTGTTGATTACTCACAAAATGTAGCTACCGTAATTACTCGCTGGAATAAAACGGTTGGTGGTTCAAAATGTTTGTTTTTATTCAGGGAACAAACGCTTTCTCTTCGTTCGACGATACCAGACTTTTTTCATTACTTTCGGCAGGGGCATCCCGCCGTAAGAGAAACTTACTTATTTTTTTTCACAATTGCCAAGTTCCGTAGACTTTTACACGGAACTTTTTATGTGACTTCCGGATTTGTCGCTACTAGGATGGCAAAAATAGGTGATCGAAAAAAAAAGTAAAAAACCATCGAGTTTCCCGCCAAATACTTTCAGAGTTCAGTATGCGATGTCAACACATGGATCGGATTTTCGAACGGAATTACAGAGATATCGTTAAGTATTTCGTAGATACCATTTTTTTATTCCTCGCAATGAACCCGGATCATCCTTACTAAGGTAATAATATTCAGAATATATTTTAGATAAGAATTTTCATTGATGGTTAGAGTTTAAAAAAAGTAGACTCAGTTGTTACGGCCGGCTAGGGCGCGCGTTAATTAGCGCCCTCCCAAGCGAGTTGACGGCGGGAAGAAACCCTCCGATTGCAACAGGCGCGCACGCGCGAGCGTCAGCGTCGAAACCGGTTGCGAGAGAGAGAGGAGTCGTGCGAGAGCTTTTGGAGTATACGGACGTATTACGTCGAGAGAGAGAGAGAGCATTTAGAATATTCGGACGTCTTACGTCGTAGCGAGCGAAGGCAATAGAGATAGAACAATTATGTGAAGTCTGCGTGTAGTCGCGTTTCCTAAATTATTATACTTACCATTATTATTCTCCGAGCTCATTGTCGCGTTTTTTTTTACTCCAATACCATCAATAAATTATCGCCTGTTCAATTCCGCCCGGTGTTCGTTATTTCGCCCCTATGATAGTAGAAATTCATTTAACAAATCAGAAGTGGGATCGAGAGGATCTGTAGGAAACGAGGGATCAAGTGATTCGGAGCAAGAAAAAGACGGTACACGTGAGGAAGTGTGCGTGTGTGTGTCGCGTCGGAACGAGCGAGTGACCACGCGGTCCATGGTGGACGAGTCGATTTTCGAAACATTTGTGCGCGACGAATTGATAAGGATGGGGCTTGATAGAACCCTCGGTCGAGGACGCAGTCGCGGATGGTCGGAAGAGACGGTGGCGCGTGTTCGAGCGCCGGGACGCTATAGTGAGGGAGGAATGGGTGCCGAACTGGTGCAAGATGGCGACCCAATGGGCATCGCGGGCACGGTCTTACATACAGGTCTGGAAACGACCGTGGTGGGGGTAGGCACTGTTAACGAACCCACGTTTGTTTCCAATTTTCGCCACTACGTGGCATTGCTATCGGCGTGTACGTGTGCGACAAGGACAGAGCAGCTTCCGTCCGTCTCTCTCACTCTTCTCGATGATCCGAAATGCACATTACCTTTTTCGTGGGGGGCGAAGGGGGAATAGAGGTAGATGAGAAAGAATTGTGGAATAAGGACGGGGGATTGTGGAAGAGAGTAGAAGTGGGGCTTGTAAAAGGGGGAAGATCCTGTATGGCTGGAAGAAGACCAATATAAAATTTTTAAAAATAAATAAAAATACTTACCTTTTTCGACTGAAATGGATTTTTATTCGAATTTTATTCCGAGTTTCTTTCGATGACGAAAGTAAAAAAATACGCAACACATGGAATGTTGAATATACAAATACATTTATTGGTTCGTCAGTTTAGAAAGCCCTGAAACAACGGTCCACCTTCGCCAGCTTTATGAATATTTTTCAAACTACAAATGCTCGTTGACGCAAACAGAGGTTATCGAGAACGTTGTCATAAAAAAATGGAGTAATAAATGGCACGGGGCACGGTCTAAGACAAGGCAAGGGGCGAAGGGAGAGATCACAGAAGACCGTGAGTGGGAGGTACTCGCCGATAGTAGCGACGGCGGTGACGGCGAGCGGAATGAAAAGTGAAGCTCGTAACGGTGCCTCGCGACTCCATTGAAATCTGGCTTCGTTTCCAGACCTGTATGTAAGACCGTGATCGCGGGTGACGAGCCGGCCATGTAGTGTAAGGGTACTACGAATAACGAGTATCACGCACGTAAATCGGAATAAACTTTAATACTGGATAAACTTGTTATAATTAGTATTACAGACCGCAGTCTTAATAGCTGAATCGACGAACAAAAAGCGAGGGAAGAATAATCTGACGCAATCCCAATCTGACGCCGCAGCTGTGGCGGGAGAAAACTTGTCCAAAATTGGATTGCTCGGAGGAGCTTGTTGCGCTCTGCTTTACCGGTCGCGGAGGCTTGTGTCCCCACAGTACTCCCCCCCGAGCGGAAGCGTTACAATTTGAACTTTTTTGCGGGAATAAGTCCTGGGCGCTCTCTCCGGTGTTGCTGCTCCTTCAGGAGTGTTTAAATCGGCGTTTGCTTCCTCGTTGATTATATAAGCCGGTTTCAAACGTTCGGTTGAGACGTTGACGACTCGATTGGCAACTTTGATTTTAAAGATGCGATCGTTGATTCTTTCGATGATCTCGTGCGGCCCCGAGTACGGGTGCTCCAACGGTCTCCGCACGGCGTCTTCGCGCAGGAACACATGCGAGCAAGTGAATAGCTCCTGGTGGACGAAAAGGCTTTTTTTGGAGTGGTGAGCCGTGGGCGTTGCGCGAAGTTTTTGCATGTGCTCACGGAACTTTTCGACGAAAATTTGTGGGTTGCTAGGCATCTCCTCATTCGTGAAAAACTCTCCGGGGACCCTCAGATTGGTGCCGTAGACGAGTTCTGCTGCCGACGCTTTTATATCTTCCTTAAAGCACGTGCGGAGTCCCAGCAGGACGGTGGGGAGTTTCTCGACCCAGTCCGGGGAGCCGTGGCACATTAGTGACGCTTTTAGTGAGCGATGCCAGCGCTCAATTAATCCATTGGCTGCTCGATGGTAGGCCGTGGTCCTCGTCTTCTTTGCGCCGATCAGAGACGCGAGCGCTTGGAAAATTAACGCTTCGAATTGCGCGCCTTGATCGCTCGTGATTGTGCGAGGAGTGCCAAAACGCGAAACCCAGTGCGAATAAAACGCTGTAGCTACGGTGTCTGCCGAGATTTCGCGGAGCGGAACGGCCTCCGGCCACCGAGAAAATCTGTCGATCATCGTGAGGATGTAGCGGTAGTTCTGCGAAGGCGGTAGCGGACCCACGATGTCTAAATGTACGTGGTCGAAACGGTTGTCGGGCACCTCGTAACTTCCGGGCGCGTTTCGCGTGTATCGCTGCACCTTTGACCGCTGGCACGGAATGCACGTGCGGGCCCACTGGAGTATCTCCTTACGCATGCCCGGCCAAACGAACTTTTCTTTTATAAATTTGCTCGTGGTTCTCCCGCTCGGGTGCGACAACCCGTGTACGACGTCGAAAATTCGTCTTCGCAGGCTCCTCGGGACGTATGGGCGTGGGCTCCCTGTAGAGGTGTCGCAATACAATGCTTGCTGATCACTCACCTGGATACGCTGCAATCTCAGTGACGTTGGCGCGCTCAAAAGTTGTTCGAGCTCCTCGTCCTCCTCTTGCCCCGCTAGCAGCTCCTGCTCTGAGACGACGACGGGCATCGAAATCTCATTGAGACGAGAAAAGGCGTCCGCCACGATGTTCTCGGAACCGGGGATGTAGATGATCTGCGTGGAGAATTGGGCGATGAAGTCGAGATGTCGAAGCTGGCGAGGCGAGGCTTTTTCCGGACGTTGAGAGAAAGCGAATGTGAGAGGTTTGTGGTCCGTCTTAATGATGAACCTTCGTCCCTCGAGCATGTACTTGAAGTGAGCCACTGCGCTGTATATCGCTGTGAGCTCTCGATCATACGTGCTGTAACGCGTCTCAGGCTTGGTGAGCTTCCTCGAGAAGAACCCGAGTGGTCGCCAGTCCTCGCTCTCCTGTTGCTCCAAAACCGCGCCGATCGCCAAATCCGAGGCGTCGCAAGTGAGTGTTAATGGAGCGTTGTCGATGGGGTGCGTGAGCATGGTCGCCTGGGCGAGGCTGTCTTTGCACTCTCGAAAAGCGAGCTCCGCTCGCTCGGTCCAGGCTATCGGCGTCTTGTCGTTCTTCTTTGATTCCGACAGGTACTCGTTGAGCGGTGCTTGTACGTGTGCTGCTTTCGGTAGGAATCGCCGGTAAAAATTTACGACGCCCAAAAACCTCCTCAGCTCGACGATGGTTTCGGGCTTCTTGTAATCGATAATTGCTTGAACACGTTCCGTCGGGGGACTCGAACCGTCCTTGTTGATCTTGTAGCCGAGGAAAACGACTTCCGGCGCTCCCAATACGCATTTTGCTGGGTTGAGTGTGAGTCCGAAGTCGGATAGGCGCTTGAGAACCGCTCTTATGTGCTCCTCGTGCTCGTTTTCGTCTCGTGAAGCGATGAGGATGTCGTCGATATAGCAAAAGACGAAGTCCAAACCGCGCAGGACGGAGTCGATAAAACGTTGGAACGTTTGCGCTGCGTTTCTCAGGCCGAAAGGCATGACGAGGAACTCGAAGGATCCGAACGGTGTAGTGACGGCGGTCTTCTGAATGTCCTCCTCTGCCATGGGGATTTGGTGGTAGGCGCGCACGATGTCGAGGGTCGAGAATATCGTTTTTCCGTGAAGCATGTGTGCGAAGTCTTCGATTCGCGCGATTGGATACCGGTCAGGTACCGTTTTTGCGTTTAACTGCCGGTAATCGCCGCAAGGCCTCCACGCGCCTGATTTTTTAGGAACAAGATGCAGCGGGCTCTGCCACGGGCTGCTTGACGGGCGAATCCAACCTTGCTCCATCATGTAGTTGAACTCTTCTTTGGCGGCGGCGAGTTTCTCCCCTGCGAGGCGACGAGGGCGGGCTGCCGACGGTGAACCCTCTGTGACGATATTATGCGCAATCGGATGTTTCACGGGCGAGCGTGCCTTGGACGGGGTCACGACGTCGGAAAAGCTCTTGAAGATCTCCTTGAAACGACACTCCTTGTCGATAGTGGACACGCCGTACCCGTTTGTTTGGCACATGTCTCCTTCGGTTGTGAAGCCGGTGGTGTTGTCGATTAACCTCTTTCTTTTGAGATGGATCAGGAGATCAAAATGGACGAGAAAGTCGGCTCCGATTAGCACGCTCGTGGTGTCAGCGATTATGAAGTTCCATCTGAAAACTCGTGGGATTCCAAATTCCGGTTCGATCAACTTGGTACCGAAAGTTTTTATCGTCGCATTGTTTGCTGCGTACAGGGTGATGTCTGAGGCCTTGCGGTTGCCCTTGATGAGTCTGCGGGGAATAACGGAAACGTCAGATCCCGAATCAATTAGAAATCTTGTACCTGTTTTCTTGTCGGTGATATGTAGGCGGAACTTGAGAGGGATGCCGTCGCTGACCGCGCTGATTGACGGCGGCATCGCTAGTTTTTTTCAGCCGTCTCGTCTTTGGGCGCGAACGTGCACGGTGCTTCGCACTTCTTCGCCTGCGAACCGAAACGCCGGTGGAAGAAGCAGATTTCCGCGTTGCGCGAACGACTTTTCGACCTTGAACGGAATCTGTCTTGTTTTTGCTCTTGCTTCGCGTCTCCGAGCTCGAGCTGTTGTTTCACCAACGCCGTAAGCTCCGCTAGCCCTCGTTCGACCAGTGCCATCCTCGAACTGTAGTCGGGTGCTCTCTGGCGTGACGGTATACTGACCGCGTCGACGGCGAAAACCTCGCTCTGGGATCTCGGCAACCCTTCCATCATTTTGTCTGCGTAGGCGGCAACTTTGGTGAGGTCGACTTCTTCGTTGATCGAGAGAACGCTGTTGATGTGCGGCGGCAGCCGTTGCAGCCACAGCGTACGAAGCGCTTCCGCTGACACGCCCGAGCTGGACAGTGTTCGCATTTCGCGCAGCAATTGAGAGGGTTTTTTGGTGCCCAATTCCATCTCGGTCAGCAGTCTGTTTAGCTGTCTCTCTTTCGAGTCTGAAAATCGGTTGATTAGAGCGTTTTTGAGCGAGAGGTACTTATCCGTCTCCGGCGGCAGGTCGAGGATGTCCGAAATCTCCTGCAGGACTTCCGTGTCGATGATCGATATCACCATGTCGAATTTTGTAGTGTCGCTGGTGATTTTGTTGATGCGGAACTGCGCGTCGACCTGGGTGAACCACAAGCGCGGGTTGCGCACCCAGAACGGCGGCAACTTAACCCCTCGGATGTCGAACACTCGATTGTTGAAATTGAAATTGTCCGGAATATTTTCGCCCGCGAAATCGATGAGCGATGTGTTTGCGGGATCGTTGACTCGTGGCTCTTGCAGCGGATCGGTGGAATCGGCCGTGGCGGAATTCCGGATCGGGCTGTGCGATACACTCATTGTTGCGCGTCGGTTTTTCTTTTTTACGAGAGTCAGGGGTCACCAAATGTAGTGTAAGGGTACTACGAATAACGAGTATCACGCACGTAAATCGGAATAAACTTTAATACTGGATAAACTTGTTATAATTAGTATTACAGACCGCAGTTTTAATAGCTGAATCGACGAACAAAAAGCGAGGGAAGAATAATCTGACGCAATCCCAATCTGACGCCGCAGCTGTGGCGGGAGAAAACTTGTCCAAGATTGGATTGCTCGGAGGAGCTTGTTGCGCTCTGCTTTACCGGTCGCGGAGGCTTGTGTCCCCACAGCCACGCGACGCGGCCCGCCATCTTGCTACGAGAGCGCGGACGAACGTGCGCCAGCGCCGCGAGTGCCGGTAAACGAACGTAGTGGGGGGGGGGGGGGAATCCGCGTCGACGAGTGGACTGCGCGATCCGCCGCCTCGACAATCGTCGATGATTGAGCCCGCGCACGCGGCGTTAACGGATGCGTTTCGAGAATTGCTGGCCAATGGGGACAAGGATGAGCTGCTCGCGCAGCTTCTGGCGGGACACGTCGCCCCGCGACAGCCCACGGCGCCGGTGCCGCCGACGACAGGGACGCCGATCCCACTGTTACATATGATTTCGGACCTGTCAAAAAACATTGAGACGTTTAACGGGGACGGTAACAGTGCGCGAGCCCGTGAGTGGATAAACAATCTTGAATCGATGCAACGATTGCACCAGTGGCCAGATGATTACGTGTTCGAAGCGGCAAGAATGCATTTACGCGAAGGTGCGTGTGATTGGTTTTGTGCACAATCAGGTGAACTAACCTCGTGGGAAGGGTTCCGAGACGCGTTCCGGGAGACATTTGTAACGAGTGTTGACGTGTCGACGCGTTTCGCGCGTATGAGGGCTCGTACTCAGGGAAAAACGGAATCGCTCTCCGTATATTTCCACGCGAAAGTGAGATTGTGCGCGGAGTTTCCCCTCAGCTTTCGTGAAGTAAAAGCAGAAGTGCTAGTGGGCCTGTGGTCCAGAGAGTTTGCCAGCGCAGTGATGCCAGCAGAGCATTACAATGCGAACGCGCTGCTGCATAGTCTGCAGTATTCTGACCATATTCTGGGCCAACGCAGCGACAGGATCCGTGCTACGCGCGAGCCTTCAACAGCGAAGACACAGGTGTCGTCAGGTCCAGCAAAAAAGGTGGACAGCGAGGAGGGCGTCCGACACCTTCCTACGCGGCCAGGTGCACGAGACAGCGAGGTTCCATCGAGGCGCTGCTATAACTGCGGAAAGGCTGGTCATTTGTCGAGAGCGTGCCCGGCCCCCAAGAAAGAGCTGACGTGCTATCAGTGTGGCGGACGAGGCCACATCAGCCGAAGGTGCCCAGCGAAGGGAGAAGCGAGCGTCCAAGCCATCGGTCATGTAAGTGAATCCGCAGCACAAAAATACCTTAAAACAGCGAGGGTCAACGGAAGGGAGCTGGCGGCATTTATTGACCCGGGGAGCTCGGAATGCACGATCCGGGCTACGCGAGTCCTGGTGGAGCGGTTTGTCATGGAGGGCGCGGCCCAAACGCTAAAGGGGTTCGGACCGCCTGAGTATACTGTCACGAGCCCAGGAGTCGTGAGAGCCCGAGTCAACGTCGACGGGGTGGAGGTGCCGGAAATATTGCTCCGTGTTGTACCCGACAACACCCAAGCAGTGGGTGCAATTGTGGGATGCACCTTCACGGACCATCCGACCGTCGACTACCGAAAGGTTGGAGGTACTTTAACCTTCACGCAGCGGACCTCGAGGGCGGATGAGCCGGAGGCGGAGCCGAGACCTGCAACGACGCTCCAGGGTATGACGCTGTCAATGAATTTCGTCGACGTTGTGTGTCCACGAGCGGAGCACACCATACCGGTTCTCAATTTGGGACTCTGCGAACAGCCGGTGAAGCCGGACGACATGCAACTGGTGCGTAGTCATCTTGAACGCTTGCCGGTGGTCGATCGACAGCTGGTCGCGAGGGAGCCGATCACGGTAGACGAGCTCGTCGTCGGGCCGGACCAACCCGCGGAGGTGGTACGAGACCTGTGTGACACCGTCTACGAATTTCGGGACTGTGTGTCAACGAGTCTGCACGAGCTGAGTCGAGCGAAGAACATCGAAATGACCATCGAGGTGGAAGATGGCGCAAAACCCGTATCGTGTAAGCCGTATCGTGCGACCGAGCGTGAGCGAAATGAAATAAAACGTATTTTGGCCGAATGGCGAGCGGCGGGAATTGTTACGGACACAGAGTCGCCATATGCGAGTCCTGTCCTATTAGTCAAAAAGAAAAATGGCGAGTCACGACTCTGCGTCGATTTTAGAAAGTTAAATAGTCAGACCAAGCCAGTTCATTTTCCTTTGCCTAACATAGAGGATCATCTTGCTCAAATACGCGATAGCTCGCTGTTTATCGTACTTGACTTAGTTCATGGTTACTTACAGATACCCCTCAGTGAAGAGGCCCGGGAGCGGACTGCCATAATAACGCCAGACCAGAAACCGCCGAATTTACCCGGATGGTGTTCGGTCTGATGAACGGTCCAGCGTTCTTCTCAAAGGTGATGCAGAGAGCTCTTGGACCTCTGCGTAACGAGGTGGTTATGTATTATCTGGACGATATACTTCTACCCGGAAAAGACTGGCCAGCGTTGAAAGAAAAACTGAGAGCGGTACTGGCGGCGCTACGAGAGGCAGGTCTGACTATTAAATTAAATAAATGTAGATTTTTGTTTAAAAGAGTTTCATACTTGAGACACGAATTCTCCGAGAGAGGCGTTGAGCCGGGCGAAGTGAAGGTCGCAGCGATTCACGACTTCCCGCAGCCTCGAAGCGTACACGAGGTGCGGCGTTATTTAGGCTTAACAAGTTATTTCAGGAAATTCGTTCCGCAGTTCGCGCGTATCGCGGAGCCTCTAACGTATTTATTAAAAAAAGGGGAAACGTTCGAGTGGGAAGAGCCCCAACAAGCGGCCTTTCTACAACTACGTCGAAGATTGTCCGAGCAACCGGTATTGCAAACTTTCAACCCGAAAGCGCTTACCGAATTGCATACCGACGCGAGCGCCATGGGATTGGGCGCCATGCTTATGCAAAAGGACGCGTCAGGCAATCTTCGACTAGTATATGCTATTAGTCGGCGTACGAGCGAGGTCGAACGAAATTACCAGAGCAGCAGGCTCGAGCTGCTGGCGGTAGTGTGGGCCGTTCAGCAATTGCGTACCCTATTAGCGAACATCGATTTTACCATCGTCACCGATTGCCATGCCTTGATTTATTTGAACACACAAAGGACGCTGAACCCTCAAATTATAAGGTGGGTCGATTTACTTAGCGAATATACTTTTAAAATCGTACATCGCGCGGGCGAAAAGCTACCTCATGTGGACGCGTTAAGCCGAGCTCCGGTTGAGGACCCGAACATCCCGGAACCGCGTCAAGTCTCGACGCTGTTGAATGAAGAAGATGCGGTGCGGATGTACCAATATTGCGATGAGGACCTAAAAAGAAATATTAGAGAAACAAAAAATCGGTGGACGGTGGAGGAAAAGTGTCGCGTGAACGAAATAGAGTTAAAGAACGGAGTGCTATACCGTCGTGTAGGAGACGGGCTGCGGTACGTGGTGCCGCGTCCCATGCGAAAGGAGCTAGTGGTACGAATCCATGACCTAAAGAGCCATGCGGGTGTTGAGCGTGTGGTGGCGCGGATGCCCGAACATTATTATTTTTCTAGAATGAAAGCGTATGTCCGTCAGCATGTAAGAGCGTGTCTGCAATGTGCAGCGAACAAGACGAGGCCGGGTCTGCAAGCGGGTACATTGCACCCAATTCCACCTGAGAATCGCCCGTTTGAGAGGGTACATATAGACCACCTAGGGCCGTTTGTAACGAGTGCGCGCGGTAGCAATTATGTCCTCGTAATGGTGGATAGTTTGACCAAATTCATCGTGTTGCGGGCCGTCGTGGACCCAAGGACCCGTAATGTGTTGCGCCATTTGGAGGATTTGGTGAATAACTATGGCGCGCCGCGTCCATTCGTATCCGACAGGGGAACGTGCTTCGTGTCGAAGGGTTTCGACGCCTTCTGCCGACAACACGGGATCCAGCATGTGGTGAACTCGCCGAGGCACCCCAGAGCCAACGGCCAGGTCGAGCATTGGAACGCCATGCTGCTTCCAGCCCTGCGCAGTAACCTGGAAGAGGATGAGGGGCGGACGTGGGACCGAACGCTCAATCGTGTCCAGAGTGACCTGAACGAAATGCAGAATGCGGCGACAGGGAAGTCACCATTCGAGTTTCTCTACGGTTATTTGACGCGTCGTGGTGGAGGCGCGTTACGTCAGATCGCCGATGAGGGTGGCGGAAGCTACGGGCGGCCAGAGGAACTCCGGGAACGGGCGCGGGAGCGTATCGTGGAAGGGCAGGCGAGGGCGAAGCAACGGTTCGACCGGCACCGACAACGCCACGCCAACTTTTGCGTGGGAAGCCTCGTATTTAGGAAAGTCAACCCTTCGGTGCCTGGCGAGTCCAGCAAACTCCGACCACGATATTGCGGACCGCTCGTGATCACGGCCGCATTGCCTGGAGATACATATCGGGTGTGCGATTTCGGCCCCACCGAAGAGGGACGACGTTACGTTTCGACCGCACACGCAGAGCAACTTAAGCTATGGGAACCCGAGGCGGCGGAGTCCGGCGAAGAGGACGCAGCCTCCGATAGCGACCTTGGCAGCGAGCGAAGCCACGTTAACGAGGCCAGAAACCCCACGAACGATTCAGGCCCAAAAACGAGCGAGGAAGATGAGAGTGTAAATTGTACAAATTATCGAGCTATTAAAATGTGTAACCGTGTACCTGAAAAGAAAAATGTGATAGACATAACTGCGAAAGGTCGAGTCTCCGAGGATCGATCCACGCGACGATCTGGACGCGCCGTGCATCGACCTGAGTACTTGGCGGGATATGAATGTAATAAATAAGATCATTGGTAGTAAAACAGAAACAAAACGTTCGAGGACGAACGTCTTAGAGGATGGCCGAATGTTAAGGCCGGCTAGGGCGCGCGTTAATTAGCGCCCTCCCAAGCGAGTTGACGGCGGGAAGAAACCCTCCGATAGCTACGGGCGCGCGCGCGCGAGCGTCAGCGTCGGAGCCGGTTGCGAGAGAGAGAGGAGTCGTGCGAGAGCTTTTGGAGTATGCGGACGTATTACGTCGAGAGAGAGAGAGCATTTAGAATATTCGGACGTCTTACATCGTAGCGAGCGAAGGTAGTAGAGATAGAGCAATGGTGTGAAGTCTGCGTGTAGTCGCGTTTCCTAAATTATTATACTTACCATTATTATTCTCCGAGTTCATTGTCGCGTTTTTTTTACTCCAATACCATCAATAAATTATCGCCTGTTCAATTCCGCCCGGTGTTCGTTATTTCGCCCCTGTGATAGTAGAAATTCATTTAACATAGTGCTTACGTTTTTATTGAACCCGAAACGTATTAGAATTAGTTTTGTTATCCCCCGACTGTGAAAATGCCAAGAAAAGTGCGGTTCCTCCGGACCTTCGTCCGGAGGTAGAGGTGTTTAAAAAACAAATCGCATTTTTCGCCACGACAGTACTACCCGCGTCGTCGCACGAAATATGGAAAAAATGTCAGAAGCCGTCGACCGCAGATGGTCCCCCATGGCATGATGTTGCACAAAATCGCAACAATATACTCACTAGAGCTCGGCAAGAGAAGGGCATTGAAGTCCCAGTGAGTCACCCGAGTGTCACGACGGAGGAGTATTACGGTGAGGCTGACAATGGCAAAAGTGACAGCTCAATCACGACCGGTGCATCATCGGAAGGTTCCTATGAGCCTGCTGACAATACAGATGGGTATAAACACAGCGGAAACGAGAAATTTGACCTGATTCTCAACGAAGAAGATTGGCAAAAAATGAGACCAGACTCGAACCATAAGCGCAGCCTTAAGGAGGGCATTTGGACAAATGTTATTGCGTTCCATTTCTGGAACGAACACCGACTGCCGTGTGCCTTCGTTTTCAAACGAGCACACGTAACATCATTTGCACCGATTTCCTATTTTTTATTGAAATTATATACGCTTATCGCGGCCATCGTGGCGATGCTGCCAACCTTCACGACATGCAGCGCGCTCTAGCACTGAAAAGTTTTCAGCGATTAAATAAAAATGGAGCTCTAACAAACGATGAAAATTAACTATCAATCACTAGCATTCGTCTAACAATCTAATAGAATGTCAAGAATCAATGTTTTGTTGAAATTGACGAGTTACATGTGCAAAGCCATAAGCAGCTGACGCGGCGATGCAGTAGAAATTATATACGCTTATCGCGGCCATCGTGGCGATGCTGCCAACCTTCGCGACATGCAGCGCTGTAGCGCCGAAATGTTTTTCAGCGATTAAATAAAAATGGAGCTCTAACAAACGATGAAAATTAACTAACAATCACGAGCGATCGTCTAACAATCTAATAGAATGACAAGAATCAATGTTTTGAGGAAATTGACGAGTTACATGTGCAAATCCGTAAGCAGCTGTCGCGGCGATGCTGCCAACCTCCGCGACATGCAGCGCGCTCTAGGGCCGTCAAGTTTTTCAACGATTAAATAAAAATGGAACTCTAACAAACGATGAAAATTAACTAACAATCACTAACATTCGTCTAACAATCGAATAGAATGATAAGAATCAACGTTTTGCTGAAATTGACAAGTTACATGTGCAAAGCCTCAAGTGGCCGTCGCGGTGATGCTGCCAACTTCACGTGGCTTGCAGCGCGCTCTAGGGCCGCAAAGTTTTTCATTAATTTAATAATAATTGAGCTCTAACAAACGATATGAAGTGACTAACAATCACTAACAAACGACTAACAATCGATTGGTTACGAAGAAAAGTTCGAAATCACTAGAAAACCATTTTCTGCGGCTAACTTTGGCATAAATTTGTTTTTCGTTTTATTCGATAAATAAAGTCTAACAAACGCTCGGTTTTGTCTAACAAACACTAACAAATGACTAACATTCGATTGGCGTAAAAAAAATTTGATATTTCTATAGTCGGCGGCTAAGTTTATGGAGCTACGCCGTGGGTATCGCCACCGCGACCGAACCCGCAGTCGCTCGCCCCGCCGGACGCATGGTGAAGTTGCTTAAAACGGGCGGGCTCTAAAAATTTTGGTGCAAACGGTATTGGAAACTATGATGAAAAATATATGTTTCTCCCAATACGTAAATAAGTTTTTACTTTTCCCCTTAAAAAATTAATTTTATAAAATGTTGAAGAAAAGTGCGGAAACGATCGAGAAAGGCTCAAAGAGAACTTTGAGTCTTTCTCGATCGACACTTTTTTCAAACCACATTTCACATTGGATAAGTGTGTTTCGGCATTTTTTTTAAATACATTTCACATTGGGGTGAGGGTCAAAACTTTGAAAGGCCAAATATAAACCGACAATGATTTCGAAATCATAGAATTATAAACTCAAAATAACGAACTGTAAATTATTCGAAATTTTATCCTTCGACCGATGCCGAACCTTCCACGATCATTTCAGCGTTTTATTTTTCAACGCGTTTCGTCGTTGATTTATTTAACCCGCATTCTCGGCATATACAGGCAACCGAGAGAAAACAATGATCGCGTCACATGTTTTTCTCTTTGAAATTCATTAAATGTATATTCCAATCCGCAGTACGGCCACACATATATGTCGAGCTCGATCGGACGAAAAATCTCGCTCCGTACGCCTTTCGAGTGAGCACGATTGGCGAGGGGCGGAGACTTTTCCCCCACCGAGCTACCCATTCGTGTTGACGCTGCTGCGATACCGACTGGAGCGGTGATCACGAGTCGCGCGGCTACAAGGGAATTTGCAACCTCGGCAGAGCCGATGATCACAAAATTATATTCCCGAACTCGCCGCCGCGATTTTGCGCCATTTCCGAAGCACGCCGAAAAGGGGAGCGTAATACATCTCCTTACTGATCTCTGGTACTTGAGTTTAAGCAGAACACCCTGTTGATGGAACGCCCGCTGATATCGTACTGTTCGCAAAAGAGAGCCGCACGGCGATAATAAACGCTCGCACATTCGGCGCTTGGCGCGACTTGGTCCACACATTTCACATCAAGTACCTCGGGACCAAGATACTGAATTCGGCTCAGCTTGTACTTTCGATGCGGCACGTGGTCGAGACGCTGATGAAGAAGTGCCTGAAACTCTTAGCGAACGTCGAAAAAAACCGTGGCCACCGGTGGTTTGATGATCAGCCATCAGCCCGCGGGAATTTCGGCCGGCTTGAAACTTGCGCCCTATCAGACAGTCGTCTTGAACTTTTTTAATGTACTAAAAAGTAGAAAATATTTTTTTTTGCCAAGCCACCTATATGAAACTATAAATAAAGTTGAATCAAAGATGTGTGCGGCCGTGTAGATGACAAGTTAATCGTTGAGGATTCGGCTTCGGTCCGCCCAATGATGGTTTTCCAAGGTTAACGATGGAAATAAAAGGTGTTTTTCTTTACGTTTCGGCCCTCTGGTTCGGGTCCTTTTCAGAAGTTATATTTTTCTGTATAAATTATGATACACAGTTTTCACCAATCACGTTGGAAAAGGTTATATGTATGAGCATTTTATGTTATGATTTCGTTATCTAAATGTTGTGTCATTTAGTATAATAATTATGTTAGTTCTGTTTTGGTTATAACTATATGAATATAATATGGATAATTTCTTATATTGCGTTGCTTATTTTTAAGTATCGGTGTTTGAAATGTATGATGTGTGAGAAAGAGGGTTATTCAATTATGGAAGTATATGAGAAATAACTAACCTCGATGTTGTTGATATTTCAGGATTTTTGTATATATTTGGAAGGTTATTAGTGGGAAGATGCTCAATGGATAGAGATATTATCGTTTATCGGCGATTTTTCTAATCTGTAATGGATATACAATTATAAGAAAGTTTTGTGTTTTATTAGTGAAAATTTAGTGTAAGAGATGGATCTGAAAGAAGTTTTAGTAACAAATCGAAAGACTATGATGATTACCTATTGAGTTAGTTCTTAAGAATTTGTTTTCCTTTCCAAAATCAGCAAAATCATGTAAAGTTCCATCAAAAACCACGTAAAGTTCCAGCAAAAAACCATCAAAAACCACAAACACGAATGTGCGCGCGCGCGCGCGCGCACACACACACACACACACACACACACACACACACACACACACACACGCACGCACGCGCGCGCGCGCGCGCGCGCGCACACACACACACACACACACACACACACACACACACACACACACACACACACACACACACACACACACACACACACACATATATATATATATATATATATATATATATATATATATATATAGAACCTGTAACAACGCATCAAATGCCAGTGTTATTAGTAATGCGATTTCCTGCACCTTGCGCTAGTGTGATTCGGACAAGATAACATTGGTATATAGTGTTATCAGTGTATATTTCGGTTCACACAATTCACGTGACCGTGTCAAAGCTACGTTATATCCACTATTGACAAATATTCGACTGTACTCGGAAAAACCATCAAATATAGCGCAATGAGTATCAGGAGAGATACTCATATATTTCGTTTTTCACCAGCAAGTCGACGGCACCGTAATTCGACCTTTAACCAATACACAAAAAAACAGATTAATACACAAAAGTATATACGAAATATATTTCATGTAATGTATAAAGTTGTCTAATAGAGGAGAAAGTATATACTTTTATATATCATATTAAATTATGCATAAAAAAAATTTAACGTATCGTGTCGTCTAGGGGAACATCACTGATTTGATCCATACTATGCGGGATCACAAAATTTGATTTCCAGTTGCATAACAAATTGCGGCAATTTATGTTTTTCCAACCTGAGAGTTAAGTAGTTGGAAACATGAAATCCTTCGCCGAGCTTTTTTTATTAACCATGCACGCCCAGTCGTTGCACAGCATTTCCAGGGTACTTATGTGGTAAATACGTTGTATTTTTATATAATGGTAATATATAAAAGTGAATTTTTTTGTATTTACAATTTTTTGCGAATACATTTGCATTCACAGATTTTGATGTGATTTTTTTTTAATTCACAGGATTTTTTGTAAACATTCACATTCTTTGTGAATATTCACAATTTTTTCTGTCAATTTATTTGTATGTTCAGAATATTTGTGAATACCATTGTATTTGTATGCATGCATGTGAATACAAAAAGTGAAGTATGAATACATTTGTATTTATATTCACATGAAAATCACGATGTGAATAAATTCGTATTCGTATTTATAAATAGAATTACGCCCAACTCTGTACCTCTTAATGTTTTACTTTTTGATATACCGTCTCCGTGTTTCATGAATTGCGCTTTGCTTGTTGCAACAGGAGAAAACTCTTAATTGAAAAAGACTAGAGATAAATAAACATATTTTACGAAAATCCAACTTCATTGCGTTATTTTATTTGCGTGTTCAGCGAGTGGAATGCGAATCGATTTGTTCATTCTAAACAAAAACTGAATGCACTCGGATAACGCGTCACATTTACCCTGCTGGAGGCTGCTCAAGAATACACTTCTTTCCTTATATCGTTAAGAAGCTTCGGGTCAAGTGATCAAATGTTACGATTAGTTCAAATTTATATAGTGGATTCGTTATCATGTACTGAATGCACCCTTTAAATTTTAATATTTGATTTTAATAATTTTGAATTGAATTTTTAATTTAATAATTTAATTTTAAATTTGAATTGAACAAACAGTTTTTACATAAGAAGATGCCTAGACTCATGCCAATCGGTAGTTTTACGCTCGGAATAGTGTGAATAATGTTAAGGATGTTATAAAAAAATGTCACATCATTCAGTACAATATCAAAATTCTCACCCAAAAATTAAATGATCTGTCTACGGCATTTATTAAAAATTGACTTTTATGTAAATGAAGACGTCGGTTTTTCTCCCGGCGACGAAACGGAGAGGTGGAGCGTGCCAACGTCGCATGAAGGCTTAATGGCGCACATGTCTCAATGCCATTGGTCACCGTGGCCAGCCCATACTTTCAATAAAGCCCATTTTCCTAAGTCCTAAGTTCCTAAGTCCTAAGGCCATTTCATTTTATGAAAAATGCTAATATTCATTCTTCATGTTTCAATCATTTTTATGTTTTGTCGAGCTGGAAAAATGTCAAAAAGTCTCGTTGTCACTCTCTGTAACGGAAAAGGGTTTCATGTCCAAATGTTGCTCGATCCGAGGCATCGAGCGACATGGAGTATCTGAAGTTTGGCTTTCCATGGTATTGAGCGTACTTGGGACGATAAACTCCGAGGCATTGAACGACAACCAAGGAAAGTTCTCGATGCAGGTGTGGCACTCGAAGATTTCTCAGAGACGGCGAACTTTCATCGTTCCATGTAGACTAAGATTGTGCAGCCGCAACAATCAAATATGGTGATCACCACAGTATGAAAAGAATGGCGAGGCATATGAAGGCGCTGTCAGGCTTGAGTCTGTGAGGTCCAGCCAAACATTAGGTTCTGTCCTAATAGAATACGATTACGCGACAATCACAGGTTCGCACCAATTTTATTCGTATGAACCCATGATCAAATATACAGGTGTCGATTGCATCGCATGAATGTCAATTAGGCCGCCTATTCGATACCTGTATGTTGGATCACGGGTTCGTATGAACAAAATTCGCAAGAACTTGGGATGGTCGTGTAATGGCCTTCTATTTTACATGTTCTATTAGACGCTGTAGGGGATCTAGGATTATATATCGTGTTGCACAAAGCTTTTATTTCTCATGAGAGATTTTCCAGCGATGAATAATATTTTAGGGAAAATAATTGTCAAGCTCTGGGTCAATAAATTCTACAGAGCCGAATGCATTTTCTACAACAAAAAAAAACTTCACCGTCTATGATAAGATTCTGTTCAGAAAATGTTGAAGATATGTTTATAAAATGTTAATGGAACGAGGTTACGAACACACAAATTGGTAATGACGTATAGAAGCTAGGTTATGCTCTCAGGGCACACAAAAGCTACACATATACGTCTGTCTGCGAATTTCTTCATTTTATATAAGCACGTTATTTTATATAAGCAATGAGCACATTATTGCATTTTTAACTTACTCTGTATCTGAGCGTGTTCCGATATACGCACCTCCGTGAAGTTGGCCCCCCGATATGATCATAAATAATTCTAATTAATGTTAATCGTTTGAGAATCGTTTGAGAGAGTTTGAGAGAAAAGAAAAATCGTTTGAGAGTTAATAGTTTTTCCAAAAGAAACAATTTAAATTTTCGCGTGAAGTTAGCCCCCAGATATTTTTAATTCCGTAAAAAACGACGTTTCACAATTTTTTTTTTTTTAAATCGCTTGAGAATCGTTTGAGAGGGTTTGAGAGTTTTAAAAAATCATTCTGGAGTTCATATTTTATCAAATATAAGAATTTTTCCAAAAACGCAAACAACCGCCGGGCCGTGTCACGCATGGGGCGCACCCTGCTCATCATTCGCAAGCGCAGAGAATCTGAAAACACGCCTAAAGTGCCTAAAATGTAGCACAAATAATAGAGAATCGTTAGAGAGGGTATGAGAGTTCTATAAACTCGTTTGAGAGTTCATATTTTATGAAATATAAGAATT
The DNA here is from genome assembly GCA_964007375.1 of Ophion obscuratus. NCBI lineage: Eukaryota > Metazoa > Arthropoda > Insecta > Hymenoptera > Ichneumonidae > Ophion > Ophion obscuratus. The sequence goes on from OZ023313.1 coordinate 45,121,192, forward strand.
TTTCCAAAAACGCCACCAACCGCAGGGCCGTGTCACGCATGGGGCGCACCCCGCTCATCATTCGCAAGCGCAGAGAATCTGAAAACACACCTAAAGTGCCTAAAATGCAGCACAAATAATAGAGAATCGTTAGAGAGGGTATGAGAGTTCTATAAACTCGTTTGAGAGTTCATATTTTATGAAATATAAGAATTTTTCCAAAAACGCAAACAACCGCACGGCCGTGTCACGCATGGGGCGCACCCCGCTCATCATTCGCAAGCGCAGAGAATCTGAAAACACGCCTAAAGTGCCTAAAATGTAGCACAAATAATAGAGAATCGTTAGAGAGGGTTTGAGATTTCGATAAAATTGTTTGAGAGTTCATATTTTATGAAATATAAGAATTTTTCCATAAACGCCACCAATCGCAGGGCCGTGTCACGCATGGGGCGCACCCTGCTCATCATTCGCAAGCAGAGAATATGAAAACTTGCTTAGTGTCTAAAATGCCTCGCCGCCCCTCCTTCCAAAACAATTCGATTTTTGACAGGTCGGAAGCAGGCGCTCTAACCTCGCACAGTCGTTCGAAATAAATTACATGCAATCTGTAGTAGTGTGTGATAGAGTGCAGTATTTTTTTCGTCGCGTTTTGGTGCATTTATTTTTCTGAGAATAACAATACGAGCCCGGCGGTCGAGGGAGACGCGTCAGGACGCCAGCACACCACCGACGAAAACTCCCGACAACGAAGCCCGACGAAGAAAGAATCGACGAGAAAACCGTTGCGGCCGATTACAAGGAGAAGATCGGGGAAAATAGCGACAGCGAGAAGCCGCAGGAGAACGGCGAGGAGAAAACGCCGGAAATCAAGGTACGTGCATGCCATCATACTCAACGACTTTGGGGATATCAAGGGTGTAAAGATGCTCAGAAAACCTGAGCCCAACTCGCAGAAGGTGAAGTGTTTTTATGATTGCTCGATAACCGTAGCTCACAAAATCATTTTGCCAAAAGATCTTAAACTACAAACTTGAAGCTTCAAAATTTTTTTTTTTCATCTTTATACGACTAATTTTAATATTGATACAGCCTTTCAAAAATCACTTTTAAAAGTGAAGAAATTTTCTGTTTCTTTTATTTTTAGGGGTAGGGTATAAAAAGTGATATAATTTTTACAATTTTCGGTTAATCGGAAAAAGCACTTGTCCTTGACTGTTAAAGCAATCTAAGAAGCTTCAGTTAAAATTTCAAGTCGATTGGACGAAAATTGTTTAAGCTTCTGCTACGTTCCGATAAAAAACAACATAGTTTTGTGATACTCATAGTCTGGATAGCTAGAATCTGGCAAATACTGGCAGATTCGACAATGACGGGTGATACGTAAATCGGCTGAATAGGATTTTTTTTTAATTTTCATTTTTGACGGAATTGCGACTGTTTTAATTTAACATTCTTTTTTCGTTCGCAATTTCCGACAATTTTGGATTGCATACACATTGCATAAAAAGCAATCATTCAATCAAATGAAAAACCTCTACGTGGGAACCGAGAAAAACTATCGAATATTATTGTATCCAAATTTGGACAAAATCGGACAAGCCGTTTTCAAGATACATCTGGCACCAACTTTGAAAACTATGTTTCCAGTTAATCGCGTTTGAATCTCGTTTGAATAGCTTCCAGTCAACGAATTTATTTTGAAGAATTCCTAAAAGTACCTCAATGTACATATTTTCCAATAAAAAAACCCGGATCCATTCGAAACATTAGTTTTTGAGATAAAAATTCCCGAAGTTTACTGGTTTTTCTTGCCGTTTACTCAGGTACCTCCCCTTAAGGAAAAAGGGTTTTCAGCAGGGCCCAATTATTTTTTCAACATTTCGAGAATGCAGACTGAAATAAATATAGGTATGTTTTTTTGGCTGCATGAATACCGAAAGTCGTTAAATTTAACGGTGACCAACAGTCGCGTACCGCTCCAACTTTCTTCGCCTGTGTTATCGAAACAGTAAGACTCATATTAACGGCAGCCGCGCAAATTTGTCCAAGCTTGAGAATCTGACAGGTATTATTTATTTTCGACACGCGGTTAGTTTCCGAAATCCCGATTCTTGGTTCCATTTTCATACGCACAGGCATATGTGGCAGGCTCATATGTGGCGGGCATACGAGTCCTATATCTAAAATTTTGCTGGACGACAGTGGATTACGGATACGAGACTATATATCGCACCTACGGAGAAATTGGATAGGCGTTGAAAGAAAATCGTCACATGCATGAACGATCTTTATTTTGAGCAATTTTTTCGGCCTGGCTTTTTTTATCGAATTTCACGAGTGGTTGAACAAAACAGAATTTTTTTATTGCTTCGTATCCAATCAAATGTATTCGGCCATTCGCCAACGAAAGTGAGCGTGCTGGCCAGTACTTGGATCGGTCAATGCTATCGAATCGCACGATATATTAATTTGAACTTTTTTTTTAACACAGCCCCGTAACAAGGAACAGGAAGCCGAGGTGCTCGAGTGGATCGCGAATGACCTCGGTGAAAAATTGCCGCCCGGTAATTACGAGGACATTCTCAAGGACGGTGTGGTTCTTCGCCAGCTGATAAACAAACTTGGTCCAGGATCCGTCAAGAAGATCCAGACGAAGGGTACCAACTTCCAGCTTATGGAAAATGTGCAGTGGTATGGTGTATACGGAATGCATATCAACACGTGCAGTTTTAGCTTTGTTTTATATATGAAAGAATGAAGGTTAGGATAAAGAATAAAATAAGAATTTTATATTTTATTAAATTTATTATTTATTCGGATTATTTAATTAATAATAATAATCGAGTTTTATTTGCACAACTTGTTATACAAGTTTTTTTTCAAAAGGGATTATTTCATTATTTATTACAAATAATATGATAAAGAATCAAATAAGCTTTGTGTTATTAGGTTGGTAAGAATGTCTTTGCGTTTTATCACCAAATATAAAATTAAAAAAGCAGTCTTAAAACTAACGATTAATTTTATTCTATGTATCCACCGATAAAATAAAAATAATTATTTTATTTTTGGTGATAAAACGCAAAAACTTTCTTGCCAACCTATATTTTAATCTCTATATATTTAATCTAATATTTTTATCTCGTAATGTTTTCTTCTTCTGATTGTTATATAGTAGTCTTGTTTTATTCCTTGTATACCCTTTTTAAGGGTGTTTATATGAATGCTTTTTATTATCAATCAGATCGAGTTTTATTTGCACAAATTTTAAACGTTTTTTTTTACATAACAATGACCTTACGCTTACATATTACTTCACTTATTTACTACGCCACGGATTCTTGCACTTCGTACGATGTGACCTTTCTCTGCTTTTTCATTTATTCCTCCATTCCATCTCTTTCTCCTCTCTCTTCCCCTTTGTTTATCTTTCTGCAGACTTCCTCTATTTCCCTAAAATACTTACATATCCCTTTTTGTATTTCGCCGCCCAAAATGCATTTTATTATATTATTTATAATAAATATCCCTTTTAATTTACATCAATTATTTTACATGGGTTTTCTTGTATTTATCCTAGTTGCTAGTTTCTTAAATTGTCTGATGTGATCGCATAGTTCCTTTGCCGGTTGCATTTTCAGTTGTGCTTATATTTTCCGGTCAATTTATAACCCCCTGCTATTTTCCAATCATGGCTCCAGTTTATGTACTATTTCTTGGTTTAGTTTTCCCTTAACTTTTTACATATCCTTTTTTTCGCGTCTTTCCCGACATTACCACATCTTATTCTCACCCACGTTTCTTTTAATTCTCCGCTAATCATCTTGTCCTCCCAATATTTTTCCACGTATATACCTGTTTTCCTATGTTTATATCCCTTGCAGCATGTTGACCCATCGATTTTGCTCCAATCGTATTGAGTTTCTTGTTCAATTTTAATTTGTATGCCTCTTCCTTTTTTTCTTTCCAGCTCCCGTACATTTCCATGCCATAGGGCTTGCCAAATTGCCCTCTTCCCTATGCTTTCCATTACTTCTTTTTCTATTTTCCACATTTTTATGCGTCACCACTAATAATTGCTTTTACTTCGTTCCGTAGGCATGTTTTTCAAACATGCCCCCATCTTTATTATTTCGAGTAGATACCTTGGAGCCATTTTCCATACTTCAACTTCCATTGCCCTTATTATCATATATGTACAGGGTGCGCCAGAGAAACTTACTTATTTGAAAGGTCAATAAAAACAAAAGTACTTCAATTATTGCTTTAAATTTTTTTTTATTTGAGAATACAATATCCCAATTTTTTTTCATGCAGTCTTGAAAATGACATCGGATAAATGGCGACCCCCATTGCGCATACACTGATGAAGTCGATTTTTGAAATTCGTATCCACTCTTTGCAGCATATCAATCGGTATGTTGGCAATGGCGTCGCGAATGTTGTTCTTGAGGTGTGCTATGGCCCGTGGTTGATCGACATAAACCAGAGATTTCAAATAACCCCATAAAAAGAAATCGCATGGAGTCAAATCTGGAGAGCGTGCCGGCCATTGAAGATCGCCTCTGAGAGAGATGAGGCGGTCGGGGAAATGTTGTCGCAACAAATTCATTGAGTCTCGTGCTGTGTGTGCTGTGGCTTCATCTTGCTGAAGCCACACGTTCCTAACGTTCATTTCTTCGAGTCTTGGAAGAAAAAATTCCTCGATCATGTTCCTGTAACGAGCTCCATTCACGGTAACTGCGCGTTCGTTTTCTTCAAAAAAATAAGGACCAATTATTCCCATTACCGACATCGCACACCAGACAGTAACTCGCTCACAATTAAGTGGCTTCTGGTGAAGCTCACGTGGATTTACACCACACCAATAACGCATGTTTTGCTTGTTGACGCAGCCGGAAATGTGGAAGTGAGCCTCGTCACTGAAAAAAACGACCGCGTCTTCAGGCAGGTTGTCAACCAGCATTTCACATGCATTTTGACGGGCAACAAAATCGCGTTCAGTTAATTCTTGCACAACAGCCAATTTATAGGGATGAAATTGAAGGTCTTCATGGAGAATTCGTCGAACAGTGGTGTCAGAAATTCCCATAGCAGCTGCGAGCCGAACGCCGGGGAGAACGCACAACTGACTGCCTCACTCTTTCGACATTTTCCGGAGTTCTGATGGTCCGTTGAAGTCCATTTCTGGGTTTAGCGACACTTCCACACTCCCGAAATGAGTTAACCCACGACAGAATCGAATTACGGCCAGGAACGAGTCTGTGAGGAGGAATTTCAAAGCGAGCGCGGAAGGCACGTTGCGTAGCAACAAGTGAGCGACCGTTAAAAAAGAAGCTCTCGACTGCGAAGGCCCGCTGCTCTCTAGACCAGAGCATGATGGCAACTGACTGGAGGGAGAAACAAACTTGGGAACTTCCCCCTCCAGATGCGCCCCCTCTCGCCCCTCTACCCACCCAACTCACCGCGCGGGAATTTTTTCAAATAAGTAAGTTTCTCTGGCGCACCCTGTATTATATATATTCTTACCACTTATTTTTGCATTGTCAATAATGTGATAAATAATCAAATATGTTAAAAAAAAATAATCTGCATAAAATGTCTTCTTTTTTTTTCTAGGAGTTATATAATCAAATTGAGCCGTGTAATTTTTTTTTCCACAGTATATACATATACGTATGTATGTGTAGCCCAAACATCACTCACAGTGATCTTTTCAAATAACTCCTAGAAAAAAAGAACATTTTTTGCAGATTATTTTATTCGTTAGCGTATTCCACACGAAATACTGCACGTTGATGTTAATTTAAATTAAGTATATTAATGGAAATTCGTCAAAAGCAGACAGGAAAAAGCGAAGTGTGCAAATACTTTCGTCACCCACTTTTTTAGATATTTATATTTGTGGAGACGTTAACTGTCAAAAAAGTACATTAAAAAGATCGAATGATCTCCGACATGCTACAAGAATATTCCTCGAATTTGCAGATTCCAAGCGGCCATCAAGAATTACGGAGTGCCACAGGAGGACATTTTCCAAACGGCGGATCTCTTTAAGAGGCGCAATATTCCTCAGGTTACTCTTTGCCTGTACGCCCTTGGAAGAATCGTGAGTATTTCTCTTTTTCATTGCAACGTTTTTCCGAAAAAAAAAAAATAATAATACGTAGTTCGTCAATTCTATAAACATAAAAAAAACCCTTGTCAGTGTCACGTTGATTTTATTAAAGTTCAAAAGTGACCGTTCTATCTCATGTACCGTCGATAACAGTGTTTTTCGAAATTACAGCGTTCTTAGACCATTTTTTATAGTTGTTAGCTTTTTTTGAGAATGACAGCGACAATTTTTTGTAGCTTTTAGCCTTTTTAAAGAAATGACAGCGTTTTTCAGACCATTTTTTGTATTTTTTCGAAATTAAAGCGTTTTTTATAGCATTTTTTTTATAGTTGTTAATTTTTTTGGGAATTACAGCGTTTTTCGGACCATTTTTTGTAGCTTTTAGCTTTTTTTTGGAAATTACCGCGTTTTCCAGACGCCTTTTTTTATTTTTCGTGTTCGCAGCTGAGGGCTAGTCGCTCATTTTACTTTCGCAATATAATTGTTCGTTGCAGACGCAAAAACATCCCGAGTACAATGGACCGACACTGGGCCCCAAAATGGCAGACAAGAACGAGAGAACGTTCACAGAGGATCAGCTGAGAGCGAGCGAGGGTCAACTCAATCTGCAAATGGGCTACAACAAGGGTGCCAGTCAATCCGGACACGGTGGCTTTGGAAACACACGACACATATGAACATAAACATACATATCTTTATACATTTGCATATGTTTATGTACATATGAATGCTACACATGTATATACGTCGGAAAAGAAACCCTCAATTTTCGTTCGATAATTCAAAATTTATTGAAATTTATTTATTTACCATATTTTACGTTTCCTACAAAAACAACAAATGTACTCAAAAGAACAACACGCACACACACATAATTTTTTTTAAGTTCGCCAGGGAAGAATCGAACTTGATTTTTGTCAAATTGCGATAATAAAAAATTTCCTATACTCTTGTGTTCTTGAGTCTCTTAGCGAAGAGTTCCTTCTAAAAAAATTGTAAGATCAATAAAAGAAATTTTTTAAAATCAATGTACCGTTACTGCGAAAATCACACAGGAGAGACGTCATCCCGAAAAAATGTATACAGAACGAGGGAAACGTAATTTTTGTTATATTGATTGCGGTCGGTAAATACGGAGAAAAAAAAACAATTTGAAAAATGTGAACCTCGCTGTGGATGTAATGCCGATAATGTACGGAGGACCATGTAAAATGTGAGAGAAGTGCAGAGGCCAGTGGAGGCTTGCTATATAAATGGTCATTCAGGAGTTCATGATCGATGGTTACCAATTGAAATTATCTCAGTTTTTTGCACTATTTTCTTGGAATGCAGGGTGGACAATTTCGAATGTTTTTAGGTAATAATATCTGCTTTGATGTTTTCTACGCAATAGTTTAAACAAAGAGCATTGTAAAATTTTACAACTCTTTTGTAGAGTGAGTCTCGAGCGATCTCGGTCGTGACTCGAGATTTTGGCAGAGATCGAATTCGTCGACGATTAGCGACATCGAGATCCCAAAAAGTCCTCGAGCTTATATGTTTAAATAAATTAAAAAAGCATGGGAAAATGCCGGTACCCTTCCACAAGACGAGTCTTGGTGGTGCCGTCGTCGAAAAAAAAAGATTCGATGGCATTTGCATATACAATATAAAATGCAAAAGTTTCACGCTTCCCTGCCGAGCGAGCGCATGCTTCCAATGCAAGCGTACCGTGGTCGCTACGCATAATTGTGTGTATTGTGCGATACATACATAGATGTAAGGTGTTTGCGTCCGACCGAACGGCATGCGGGAATGTATTCGTTCTTTTTGCACGCGGCCGGCGTAGCAAACGCACACACACACGCGCGCGCGCGCTCGCTCAGCGATCGCCGTCTGTTCGGCTTCGACTCTTCGTCCCAGTGCGAAGCATCGAGACCGAATTCGCGAGTGCTTCGCTGTCCGACGGCAGCGACTCGTAGCTAAAAACTGCGAGATCTGCGCTACCGACGTAACAAGAGGCCGCGTCGAAATTTTCTAGCGTGTGGCACATCGCCTTAAAGAGGGTCTCAAACCTATTGCATTTTTAGCTAAATAAGACATGTTTTTGAAAAATAGGCGTAGTCCAATAAATATGGGGTTTCAGAGGTCAAGAGGGTGAATAGTTGCATAGGTTCACACTGGAGTAACCAGAATTATTTCAGATTTTCTGTTGAAATTTTTTTTTTACGATTTTTAGTCGAGACCCTGATGAGTGGAAGGGCTTTATTTGGCAATTATGGGGTCTAGGACAATCTATCAAGAAAGAAAATTTGTTCACTTTTCCATGTTTAATTAACTACCATTTGTTCAGAATTTTTTTTAAAACATTTTTAACCATTTTTTCAGAATTAAAAAAAATGGTTTGTTCTGAATTTTTTTTAAAAATATTTTAACAATATTTCAGAATTTTTAAAGATATTATTTGAACAATTTTTTCGACTAGAACTCGGAGAATCATCCTCGGTTGAGTTGTTGCGTCTCAAGACCTATTGGATTTAAGGCCGAATATTAAACAGAAAAAACTTTGAACTTTTGAAAAGGAAGAAGATATGTAGTCGCCAAGTATCCGTAGGACACCTCAATAAGTGATATCGATGAAATCAATCCACGTGTACGATATAAACACGATTGATCCGATTGTCGGTAAAATCGACCAAGATAGATATCATTCAACACCGACTAGCACGAGAGATTCAATTGTAAATTTGCAGTGTCTCTGAATTGTATTTACTTTAAGAGAAAAGAAAAACGACAAATATTTTGTGTTACATTTTATAACTCCGTTAAAAATATATATACAGATTGACAAAGGAAGCAGGGAACAAGAGAAAAGTAGGTGATCGCGAGTTTTGCAAATAAGGAAGAAATAAAGATAAGAAATAGGAGAGAAAAATAACTTTACGAATCATGAACTTTATCCCTGTGTGCGTCAGAATTTCGAATTCTGTCTTACTTTGTACAATAATATTGTATTAGTTTATTTACCCACTATAACCTGATGCCATACCTGTTTTTTCACTTTGTCCGTCTCACGTGTCTCTCGCGTCGTGGACTCGTTGTGATTTTTCTGAGACAATCGAATACTCTTGCGATCGTTGCGAGAATCCAATGGCGAAACGACTCACGAAGAACGAAAACAATACGCCTGTCAGAGATGATAGTTCGTACGAAAGTTGCCCTTATTTGATTTGATAAAGGTGGCAATTCGTTTTCTTCTCTTTTTTATAATTCTAAATACTTTCTCGTGATATATTTCCTGTAATCGATTTCTGTATTTCTTCTTTTTTGATACGAACACTTTGGACATGAAATAAAGATAAATATTTTTCAGTTTTCTGAATCAACGAGGAGACTTGTCGGTATTTCGTGTTTGGCGATTTTCCTCCGTCCGAAGAACAGACCGTGCAAAAAATCAACGCCTTCACCGAACATGACCTGTTCTTAAAAAAGTCGAAATATTGGTACAATTGCGTGATTTCATGCAAAAGTTGAAAGCGAGAAGGTCGGGTAACATGGGTCCCGTTTTTATTTGCTGTACCTATGTTTCATACTCCTCGATCACGACCACCGGGGCTTGATTCTCCGAGAGGGTTCTCAGTATGTCTTGTACCGGTAGATCCGCTTCCATTTTCGGTGTTCCAAGCCAACTCTGCAAAAGTCACAAACATTTCGCTTTAATTTCTATGATTGTTCATTATATTTCATTATTTTTCAAAAACACCGTTTTTTTGCTATTTGTTTGATCAAAAAGAAAGGATGGTACCTTTGATAACAAAAGGTTGTCAATGTCGCTCCACTGCTGCATCGAACGTCTCATCTTTAACGCCACTCGCTGATACTGTCGGGACGAGTTCACACGCATAACGAAGCCAGTCCGGCCAATTGGTTTGGAAAACTTCGTCCACCTGATTGCACGCGGGGGCCATTTGCCAGCCTGTGAGAGAAAAACCACGAGGAAAAAGAAACTCTTCTATCTCATTTCGAGGTTTTCTCAACGTACCTAAAAGTTTCGTGTAATTATTGACGAAACGTCTTTGCAGTCAGGCATTGCCGCGAACTGTCTTGTAACATTTTTCAGATTGAAATACTACATTTTTGGTTATCTCTCAGCGCCACGTTTATAAACTTTATCAACAACGGCATGTGTAATAGATTTGAGAAAAGGATGACTAGATAATCGTTGAACCAAAGGGCTGGTAGTTAAAAAAAGTAAATCTCGTAGAATTACTCTAGTCGATTTTTTTCGCTATAAAGTTGATAAAATCAATTCCTCGTTAACAGGCTGTAACTCGGAAGAAAATCGTCGCACAGCAAAAAAAAAAGCAAATTGTAGCTCCTAGTGTCTAGTTTTCGGATCTGGCCATGACTTTATTTTTATCATGGACGGTTTCGGAGTAATCCTAAGACAAAAAATCAAAAAAAAAAATTTCAAATTTTTGCTTCTCATCAAAAAGGTGTACGGGCTACAAATTTTTTTTTTTCAATTCCTCCGCAAAGCTCTTTTAGGAAATTTAATGCCCTTTAGTTTAACGTCCTCAAAAAGTGTGTACGATGATTTGCTGCGGAGATATCGTCGATCAAAGCAAAAAAGTCCTTTTTAACTTTAACAATCAATAACTCGGGGAATGATGAATCTACAGGGAATCAAAGTAGGGTTTTGAAAGATGCAAAACATTCCCTATAAGACTCTAACCGTGGCTTTTGATGAATTTTTTTTTCGAAGCGATACTTTTGACTGAAAAAAACCATCAAAATTCGCCTATTTAACGATATTTGAATAACTTGGTATAACTTTGGACAGAATGGATGAACGAAGGGTATCGTCGGTATTTTTTCAACCTTAAAGAGTCCCGGAAAAACCCTGAAAATTTCAAAGCGCTGCGATTTTTTTTCTTAGTGCCCCGAAGCTTCAAGTTTATCATTTTCGCCAAAAATGACCATTTTGAGCAATTTTTCGATTCTTATTCATTTTTCCAATAAAACATTTTTTTCGGTGATAATCTTATTCTTTCGAACAAAAAGAATAATTGTTGAAAAAATCTGGAAATTTTTTTCGAATTTTTTTTTTCTCCGCGTCTCCACAATGCTTCGTTATTATAAAAAAATTCACTTGATTTTTTTTACCGCTGTCTTTTACCGCCGGCATTAGCATTACCCAAAGCGTACCACGTGGAGGTTGCGCGGTCGGATTTACGCTTCTTCCACGCGTGTGTGTATGTGGTTCTTTAGGAGGAATGAAACCCGGTGGGTCTTCAGTTCCACCGTAAGACAGCGGTAAAAAAAAATCAAGTGAATTTTTTTTTATAATAATGAAGCGATGTGAAGACGCTGAGAAGAAAAAATTCGAAAATTTTTTTTTCGAAAAAAATTTAAAAAAAAATTTAGATTTTTAAAATAATTAATCTTTTTGTTCGAAAGAATAAGGATTATCACCAAAAAAAAGTTTTATTGGAAAAATGAATAAGAATCGAAAAATTGCTCAAAATGCTGATTTTTGGCGAAAATGATAAATTTGAAGTTTCGGGGCACCAAGAAAAAAAATCGCAGCGCTTTGATATTTTCAGGGTTTTTCCGGGACACCGCAATATCCTTCCTTCAAAGATATCCTTCGTTCATCGATTATATCCAAAGTTATACCAAGTTATTCAAATATCCTTAAATAGGCGAATTTTGATCGTTTTTTCAGTCAAAAGTATCGCTTCGAACAAAAAAATTTCGTCAGAAGCCACTGTTAGAGTCTTATAGGGAATGTTTTGCAGTTTTCAAAACCCTACTTTGATTCCCTGTACGATCATTATTTCTCGAGTTATTGATTGTCAAAGTTAAAAAGGATTTTTTCGCTTTGATCGACGATATCTCCGCAGCAAATCATCGTACACACTTTTTGAGGACGGCAAATTAAAGGACATTATATTTCCTAAAAGAGCTTTGCGGAGGAATTTAAAAAAAAATGCTTGAAGCCCGTAGACCTTTTTGAAGAAAAGCAAAAATTTGGAATTTTTTTTTCGGTAGTTGTCTTAGGATTACTCTGAAACCGTCCATGATAAGAAAAATTCATTGCCAGATCCGAAAACTAGACACTTGGAGCGACAATTTGCTTTTTTTTTGCTGTGCGACCATTTTCTTCAGAGTTACAGCCTGTTGAAAATCACCCAAAAAATTGTAATATTCTTTTATCCCTTAATTTCTGTGACTAGTGTAATGTAATGAATTCAAAACAAAATAACACAATCAATTGATGACGGGTCGGAACTTTATCCAATGAAATACCTGAACAAATTATAACAACCAAACATAAATGTATGTACAAGATGTTTTGAACATGAAGAAGACGTTGTAGGCGAAGGACAGAAAACGAAAATAAAAATTAATGCTATACTGTTCCAATTTATTGCTATCATTTATCCATTTCAATGTTTATATATCTGTACTTTGTCCCTATGCATTAAAAGTTTTATAAAACAAACGAATATTATATAAAAAGAAAGCATGATACTTTGTCGACGATACATTGTATGGTCCGCTAGGGCAAGTCCATCGCCGAGTGTCTTTGTGCTGTGGCAGAGTCGCGGCGCGAGCTCAGTCTCGCCTACGGTCTGATAGCGTTAACGTAACGACGTCTTGGACTTTCTTCAGTTTTTTGTGTGTTCAATCTAGTAATTTCGTTGGTGTTACATTTCGTTTTCATTATTGACTGTCTTATTTATATTTATCATTTTTTACTTATTTTTTTAGTACTTATAGTTTCGATGTTTTTTGCGTGTTTCGTCTATAATTAATCGGTGCGGATATGTTTTTAAAACGTATCGTAACTGTTTTTTGGTCGTCGCGAATTTAACTATTTGATTCAGAATGCCACGAAAGGCGGTTGTGACAGTGGAAGAAGGTGTGCAAAGTTTGAAAAAATTTATGCATTATTTTCGATCCCCGGAACTGCCGGAATATGCTTCCGGCGTTTGGGAAGAAATCAGCAAAGATTTGAATTCAAAATGGAATTCTCACCACGTATATAACAGTGTGGTCCAAAATCGTCGCGATATACTCACACTTGCACGATCAGAAACGGGTGTCATTGTTCCCTTGCTGACAAAACAATCATCTGCAGAGTCCGACGACTCCATGACCAACGAAACGACAACTTCCGAAGGTTCCGTCGGGACGGTCCTGGATTACGAGAATAATGAACAATTATTCGAGGTGCAGCTCACAAGTGAAGAATGGAACAAAATTAAACCCATGGGTACGTTTTCGATACTTTTTATTTCACTTTTGCACGCATTTTTGTAAGAACAATCAGCTTCGTATATACAATATTTTTAAAGCATTAAACAGTTATTGAAATACCATCCCCAGAAAAAATCGAAGAAATTTCAAAATATTCTAGAAAAAAAAATTTATTTTGTCGGACGAAACAAAGTTTGATTTTTTTAACGAAGAACATTTATGAAACAGTTTGTTAGGATAATGCCCCCCCCCTTCGTTCATAATTGGAACGATATTCAAGATACTCAGGCCGAAATGAATTTTTGGGAAAAATCTTTTTTTCGGAATATTTCTGTCCGAAGCAGATCAAATTGTTCCACGCTAGGCTTGGTTTATGCCAGAGGAATTTAATAATGATAAGATTGAAATTTTAACTTAATTATTTATGCAAATTATATATTTCTGTCCTGCAATGAACACTGTGAAACCATAAGATTACCTTGTGGAAGACTTCTACAGAATGTTAGTAAATTTTTTCATGCGCAACAATATGGATTTGTAATTATTTGTATTATTATTGTGGAGGTCCTTCTTTTGAACTTGGTTGCAAATCTCGATAAAAAATCAGTCCTATGAATATTTGTCAGTAGGCAACAAATAGGAGACTTCCTCCTTCTATGTCTCGTAAGTGTGTCACAAGAAAGTTATCAGCACCCCGTAGTCCTTTTTTCAAAACATTTGTTTTGAGATCATTGAAGTAACTTTCAATTGGTGCCGATGTCGCATTCTTGTCACACTCAGGGGTTGTGCAATTTGTCCATAGAGGGAACTCTACAGCAAGTCCTTTCAGCAGTGGAATGAAGCTTGGTACAAAGAACGCATTCATTTCCCGGCCATCGTGCTCGGTAGCAGTGGCTGATGCCAATATTTCATCAACCCATTGTGTGATGCATTTTATTTTGCTACCATCAGATTCATCTCGCACGTAGTCAGAAAGATCGTCAACTGGACGGAGATGTTCGCTGTCCGCAGAGGTGCCAAATCCAACTTTTCTCATGATGACACAACTTTCCGCCATACATTTTTCCAAGTTCTGTCGGATTCCGACAACGGTGTTTGAAGCTGAAATTTCGCCGATAGGCTTCTCACAGGCAATGGGAATTTTAACCACTGTGTCCAAATACTTCTGACCTGCCACTGCAAACGTGTATGTTATTAACGTTTTATAGTACCCTATAGTCGATGCTTGTATCATTAAAGCAATGCACCTAAGGAAGAATTGTTTAACTTCCAAATGTGCAACGGTCTGCCAACATTTCCACCTGGAGACGAAGTGCAGAATATGTGCTACATCGACACGTAGGTGGGTAGCTACGTCAACAGGTTTGTTCGCCATTAATTTTTCGAAGCAGTGTTGTATGTAATTTTTCAACGATACGTCGTTAAATTCCCTGCACAGTCCGTAAAGAAGAGCTTTAGAATAGTCGCATATTGCTCTTCTAGGTTTTGGGGCCCCTGCACGCATGAATTGGTGAATCCACGTCATGATAGAGTGCGCGTCGTGTCTTTCTGAAAGCATCTGGTGAACTGGTATCGTTAAATTATCGAAATTTATGACCATACTGTAGAGAAAAATTGGGCCACTTCGTGTTTTGTTGTTTCGAACCATTTTTTTTACCAAGCTGCCTGTTGCATCAATGATGATCGTGCTGTTTGGGTTTTTTTTGCAATATTCCTTATACGCATGGAGCTGCGATGGGCTACGGTAAACAACAATAAAAGGTGACGATGCAATGAACTCAATTTTCCCTGCAAATTCTGGGCGCTCTGATATTTCTTCGATCGAGGCATTGAGATTGTTTTTCTTCGCTGCATTGAGGCCCAAATCTTCATGGATGCGTTGTTTCTTTGCTTGCCGGAGGACTAAAGCGTTCGGGAGATATGGCGGCTCTGGATCTCCAAGGTTCATGTTTTCTCGAGCCATGCGCTTTCTAAAATTGGATGCCCCTTCTTGGACCAAATCTTTCTGAACATCTTTTCGGTAGACCCCATTCAACGGACGTTTAACCACCTCGTGAGTATCATTCCGAGTGTCTCTCGTAAACACTTTCAGTAGAACGTCTTTGTTTCCCGTTGGCTCTTCTTCAATGCATGCTCTCAGTTTGTTATCACAATTTTTCGCCTTACATTGACCGTAGATCATGACAAACTTGCTTGTTGAGCCTTCGAAAACCTTAGCGCGCTTGAAAACATACGCACAAGGGTTTTTTGTCTGGCGGGAGATGGCAGTCGCTACGATATTTGTCCAAACTCCTTTGCATAGCGTAGGTTTTGCACATTCGGAGGCAAGACCTGGAATCGAAACATAGGATTTTAGTTAAAAATGTTGATGTATCATCGTATATACGTTGTGGATATATATACGATTTACGTACATGTATATTAGACTGATTCAAAATTTTTTTTTTTTTCTGGATTCTCGTGCTATTGTTGGGCACTGATAAAACAAAATTTCACTAAAAAGATGGGCGCGGTCACTCAATTTTTAGAGGTGGCTATCTCGACTTTTTTGTATTTCAATTTTTTTTAACAAACGTATTGCATTTAAGCATAGTCATGGCTTCGGATTACGGATAAAAATCACATCCAGCAGCTGTTTCGTAACAAAAATAAACTCTAACAATTTGAAAAGGGTGCAATATTCACAATTCAAATCCAGGTAGATCAATAATGGCGTCTATACTACTCTCGTTATTCATGTAGATTTATTTATCCGCATTAACATTTCGCACTTTTTACGAAAAATTAAATTATAAGCTTTTATTCATAAATCGTATATTTACATTTTCAAAATGCTATGCTTATATTATCTTCAAACTCATTTACATTTCTTCCCAGCCATTCTCAAGTTCGTTAACATTTTGGGCAGAATGAAAATGTGCAACGTTGAACAGTTTGTCCAAATCTCTCTTAAATTTACGCTCCTTCGATATTTGTGACGGCAAATTCTTTTTAACTCGATTTTTTAAAAGTTGTTTCCAGACTAGATGGCGTTTTATTGATTTCAAGATTGCGTTATTCAATCGACGCGTTGGAATTTCAGCACATTTCCATTGTTCGAAAATGTCTTTCATCGTTTCGTGTGCACTTCGACGTATGGTCAGTTTTTCTCTGTTATGCTTGTAAAAGAACAAACTCAAAACTTTTCCGATTTTTATCCGTAATCCGAAGCCATGACTATGTTTAAATGCAATACGTTCGTTAAAAAAAATTCAAATACAAGTTTGGACAATTTGGAGCAAGCGTCCGAAGATGCCGTCGTGAACAACGTCTCCAGCTTTTGTGAGATCGATTCGCAAAAACCAGCAACGTTGCAGAATGACTCCGATTTGTGGGCAATAGAAGATTGGGGTGGACAAGTACACCAATCTGAATTTGTGAATCCACCTATGATCGAGAATAAAGATGAAGAAGGGCAAGAACCAGGGGCAGTGGAAGTTCTCAACTCATGGGACCATTCCTACTGTCTTAGCGAGAAAGAGCTTGAGCACGAAAAGCAGAGAGAAGTTGGAGTATCCAAAGAGACTTCTAATGCAATACAATGCCCGAAAACCGCCATAAATGATCGGATAACGGCAAATGGTACGTACTTCGGAGCATATTCGGAGATACGGTACGTAAATAGCCGGATTGACGCAAAACCTTCCAAGGCTAGACGGAAAACGAAAACATGTTTACTGCAAAATGGCTCGATATTGCAGCAGCCCGTTAGAATAAACAAGAAGACTTACTTTGTTGAAGCTACTTGTGCGTTCGATTCTGTGGCACAAATTTTGCTTTCCGCAGCTGTCGATCACCCGGAGTACGATTCGGCGATCAAAAATTCCACCAACGCGATGCTTCAGTTTGTTGTCCACACATTGACATATGGAGTCACTAGAAAAACGTACACCGATCGAGCAAGCCTACTTTTAAATTGGTAATTTTGAGTTTTTTTTCGAATGAAGAGGAAACAGTACCTCCGCTCCCTCCCTCGCGGCATATCAAAATAGTAGATAACCACGGATTTCCTTGCACTGCTCATCTTCGAATTTTCGGAGTGGGTGTGTACGTGTACGTACTCAACTCGAGGCCCTTCGAGGCCCCTCGGAGACGAGCGACAATATTGACGAGCGGTAGGTAGCCGTACCTTGCACCGGTTCTGCTATACCGACTCGAATCGGGGCTCCGTCGAATTTTTGTTTTGGGTGCTGCTTCGTCTTTACGTTGAGGAGGCTGGGGTTTAAAGTGCCACGGATAAGTTGTTCCGACAGGAATGCAACTGCGAAGAAAGATATAGCGATAAGTGGGAGGCGCGTCGCAACGCATTATATCATTGCGCTGCTTTGGCAGCTACTTTTGGTCCATTTTTGGACCATAACTTTGCAGTGCTATTCCTGTTCGCACAACTTACCCCCGGCACATTGAACCCCGGTCTGATCTATCTAACATAACAGTTATCCAATAAAAAACAATTAACATGATTTAATTCCTCACTCAAGTTTTTTTTGATAACTAGACTCTTTTGATTGTTGTTTTAAAAATCCCATATGTCAACGAAAAAAGACCGCCATATTTTAAACATAAATGAGTTATTGTAATCGGATATATTTTATGATTACTCAACAGGTATGAACCAACGCCGAAAGTTCAAACGGAGAATAGAACGCTTTCATTCACATTGAGCGCATATGACAGCGTTTATAACTTCGTAAATTTAGCGATGACAACGGAACCAAGTCTGGACGTAATTGAAGAGTGTTCCCAGTCGTGCAAGCGGAAGTACTCATTGGTGACGGTGTCACCAAATCATACAACTATTCAAAAATCCGGCTATGGTGCCTTGGAACACGCTCTCAACTTCTCGCCGCGTCTTACGAAACTGCCGTGTTTCAATAGGGACTGCCGAGGACTGATGACTCGTACTAATCGACTGGGTATTCATTTATTGATCGATGCAGACGTGCGTGTCGGTATCGGAGCCTCACAGAGTATACGATGCAGTCTCGCGAATATACCGACATCGTTGAAATTACGAGATAATAAAGATAATCATATCCAATATCGGTAAGAGATTTTGGAAGTGCAGTCCATTGCCATGGACCGTGCCAATTATAAAATCTATAGAACAATGCAATACTTGGTATTTAATTATTTTATTAATTTCAGATTGAGCGGTACAGTCACATACGCTGCGAACCATTTTACAGGATATTCTATTCGGAACACCAGGAAATGGGAGCGCAATGATGACATGGAGCAAAATAAAATACCTGCATTGGCTCAAACAGAAATTGTACCGCATCTTATAACATACGTTCGGACTTCGGAAACATGATCTTCTGGAAAATTCACTGAAAGGTAAAAAGTAGAAAAAACTACAAATGAGCTCATCTTAAATTTTTTTTCTTTTTAAATAGGCTATGACCTCGCCCGGAATCGTCGAATTTTTCAGTCAGATGACAAAGTCGAGATTACGAAAAAAAAGCAACCAAAATAACCGTCGGAATCTCGTTTTAGAAATTGTCCTATAAAACTGAAGATTAATTAGAACAAGCGGTACATATTTCAAGGATTTTTGGAAATGTTCCAGATAACGATTCTTCGTCGACATAAAACATATTATTACTGTCAGACCAATTTCCTTTAATGCTATGAAATATACAGAACTTCAATAAGGCTTCATTAATAGTTGAGCATTTCACGAAAAATGCAGTTGTCAATAGAATTTGCAAGAGTCCATTTTTTAAATATTTTTCCTTTTTGATGTTCTCTCTACTTTTTTTATACTTCTGTTAAAGACCGTCGAGCAGAATCTCCCGCGGAAGAAAAACGTACAATAGCTCCGAGGCGGCGCACCGGACGGCGGACGCGTCGGCAAGCGGCCGGGCGGGATCCGCGTGGCCGCTAATAAAGTCGTCGCCATTTTGCCTTGCCGTGTGAGGAAGAAAGATTGTGAAGTGCAATCGTGAGACATAGACGTTTAAGGGGGGCCAAAAGTGCCGTGTGATAAACGAAAGACTGTGATAGACAATCGTGATACGAAGTGCATGAGCATGAACATTTTCGGAGTACGGATGCGTGTATTTTCTCCTTATGGCCGCTAGCCGCTTGTAGAGTACCGACGTAAGATATATATTGTCGCGTAAATAAAATACCGTTTTTTTGAAGATCCTTTGCCTCCCTCGATAAATAATAAAAAGTACTTACCTTATAGGACCTACCGTGGACCTTCCTCCGATATTTTCCTTCCTGCGGAATAAAAAAGAAAGAAAAGACTCCTGTAAAAGACCAATTTAACACTTCACTACTTCAAATTGATGTGACATTAAAGAAAGGAATTATCGATGAAGGGATAAATTGGAAATTGCGCTGTAATCTTTGAGTTACATTTCATCGGCCCTGATCTTGATTGAGTTAAACGTTATGAATGACACGTATAGGTGTTGGACGCACTTCAGCATGTCGAGTAACAATATAAATCATGTAAAAATGTGTGTACAGGGGGTTCGGGAAAGCTTGAACTATATAGAGACGCAGAAATATCTCTCGTCCCAACTAGTTGTCGATTCCTCTAGCTACTTCTTCTTTCTGCGCTGTGTGTCGAAGCGTATGTGAATTCGCTATCGTGAGGGAAAATACCATGGAGGCTATATAAAGGAGCCCCAACTGTGTATTAGGAAAGTGACCACAAAATCGAGAAACGGCAGGCTGCCCGAAGTCGACACTTGTGACGTTGATTGTTAGATGCGACAGCTTGAAATAAGCTAATGGTGTGGTCTCCACGACACAGTTCAATAATTCAATATGGCTGATCGATTGATGATTTTTTATCTCATAATTGTTCGGTAAGCACACAAAACCAAAATTGTTCACATTGCGTTATTTATTGCAATCACTTCAGAAGCAACTTCTTAAAAATGATTCCTTATTTTTTATGAACAATACATTGAAACGTCAAGCGACAGAAAGGTTTAAGTTAGTCGATACCCATTTCTGTTACACAATACGATTGAATATTAAAATTGCATTTGAAAAAAATCCTTCGTTGCTTCAGGTATTCACTAAACTGATGCAACGCTACAAGTACTTAGAGAAGATGTTTGAGGAGTGGAAGAAATTGCTGATCTTCGTGAAAGGATTCTCTCCTTTGGAGAGAATTAAACTGGCGAAAATGACCGCTCCCTGGATTTCCACCGGTTTCGTACCACCTACTGTCCTCTCGGTTCTCATCAACGAACATCTTGTCAAGGACAACTTGGCCCTTGACTTTTTCATGGAGGTCTTTGTGACGTGGAAAACAAAGAAGGGCTTGTCCAGTTCGATGACGGTGTCGAAACGCAGCGCGATCGAGGGAAGGTATAGTATGGTTGACCACACTATACCTTCCCTTACTTTTACTTAGCTATTTTGAAATTCGCCTTTTCTTGAATCCGCCTTTGCCAATAGAAGCCTTTTGTTTAATCGGATTTAATTAAATTAAATATTTTAACAATTTTTTCGACTAGAACTCAGACAGTCATCCTCGATCGAGTTGTTTTCTCCAGACCTATCAGATTTAAGACCGAATATTAAAAAGAAAAAACTTTGAACCTTTGAACTTGTTTTTCAACGCAAAAAAATAGTAAATCACGTCTTTACCTTATCTATACGAGTTTTTCGTTGATACTTTTGTATACGAGAAAAAATCGATTCTTTTAACTCGAGAAAGTAGAATGTTCCCTCAACGGATGATAACTTCCATCGTCTCACGGTTACACGGTAACGTGCAAGAAGCAAATCACCGAGCAGCTTATCAAATGAGCCGATGGACACTGGTGGAAAGAGACATAATTGAGGACGCCATCGAAGACAAACTGGACACGAAACGCTTCCCGTTCATGGCTGATCGCACTGCCAGTACCGGATATCATACTCCCACGAGGTACTTTCCTGCTTTTCAATAGTATTGAAGTTTGCACCATTGCTAGGATGAATAAAAAACTCTTCGCGCTATTTATTTATTCTTATTATTATCCGAAATATTTTTTAGCTGATTTAGATTGTAGGTGTAATGAGGGTGCTTGAAAACGGTATTACCTTGAATCTGGAAGAACGACTAGAGAAAAAGAGATAATACTTTTTGGTGCGAAAGTAAAAACTCATTTTACGAACGAGTATCTTTTAGTTTTTATTTATCTCAATGGCAAGTTCACCCGAACAAACGAGGAAAATTCATCAAAAAATTATCTTCGTTGCACTCTAATTATCCAATTGATATTCTTTTTCATTATTTTTTTTCACAGCAAACTGAAGGAAACATCATTTTCATATACTGAATTTAACACAATAAACTTGAGCAATTCAACGGAAATCACTTTTCATTACATTCCAACGATGCAAATAATATTGTTTTTAGTTTTTTATTATTTCTTCAAACAAACCCAAACTTGAGCGATTCGGTGCAAATTTATCTCCATTGCCTTCCAACGATGCAAAGGGTATTTTGTTTGATTTTCACTTTTTTCTACGCCAAATTCACCGAAAGAAACCCAAACCTGAGTAATTTAACCAAAATTAATTTCTATTGCATTCCGACGATGCAAGCGATATTCTTCCTAATTTATATATATATACATAAATATATATATATATATATATATATATATATATATATATATATATATATATATATATATATATATATATATATATATATATATATATATATATATATATAGACATATATATATATGCGCGCGCGCGCGCGCGCGCACACACACACACACACACACACACACACACACACACACACATACATATACATATATATTTTTTTCAACACGAAACTCACCGAAACAAACCCAAACTTGAAAAATTAAACGAAAATTAATTTGTATTTCGAAATTCGATAACTCATTTTTTGCTTTTTTCTTTCAATATCAAATACTCAAAAGTGACAAATTTGTCTCGCAGCGTGCGTTACTGGCAGTGGCACAAGGACAAGGGGCAGCAAACTCTGAAGAAAATTCCGCGCCTCATCGTTTTCATCGTCGGTGGGGTTTGCTTTATGTCAAATCGCTGAGTACTCGAATTCCGTTCCAGATGGCTGGGAAAGTACGCGCGGCACCTTGACGTCAACTTAGTACATAATACGCGAAGTCAATTCAGTAGAAGAATTTTCGTCATTGCGGTCACAAAAGATTCGTGGCACGTCTTTTTCGCTCCTCTTTTCCTTGACTGCTGACGAATTGACTCAAACGAAGGAGAAATGAAAAGCAAATCGATTCGTCGCAATTCGATTTATTCTCATGCGGCAAAATGTCTCCTTCGATCGTGACGAACTTAGGTACGAGTTCTTTCGCTTGTTCCTTTTTTTTGCAACTGCCTCGGTTTGAAAAAACGATTTCGCGGCGTAAAAAGCAATAGAGGAACGTGGGGCGTAGGGAGTTCATTCTCGGCCCGATCTCAATCCATTTTTCGTCTGAACTTCTCGGTTTTCCATTGTTTGTCGCACGATTAAAAAAGAAAGCCACATCTATCATGCCACGCCAAAAACTGCCACGGGGATTTTGACCATGAATTTTCAAAAGCTAATGAATTTGATTTAAATTTATTATACACACCAAAAAGTACAAGGAATTTGGCAAGAATTTTTCTCAACGCAAAACATTGATGTGCATTTTTTTCCATTTTTAGGATCAAGAAGGAATAAAATATCACAGCGTTTTACAATGTTTCAAAAATGCAATTTGAAAATATCGATTTTTTCGAGAAATTCGGAGCACGATTCTTCGAAATATATATATATATTAATTGTAAAAAGATTTTTGGATATTTTCAAAAAACTTTTGCAACATTCGTACGTGCATAAAAAAAGAAGAAAACATGTAGTCGCCAAGTATCCGTAGGACACCTCAACAAATGATATCAATTAAATCAATCCTGTTGTTGTATCCTCGTGCTAAGAGAGCGGCGAACGGGTCGAAACGAAAATGTAAAATACAAAAAAAAAACCTGACCAACTTTTGTGACAATCGGGGAATCCGGGGTGTCCGATATAAATACGATTGATCCGATTGGCGTAAAAACGACAGAGATAGATATGATTCAACACCGACTAGCACGATTCAATTGTAAATTTCCAATGTCTCTGAATTGTATTCACTTTAAGAGAAAAAAAAGAACGACAAATATTTTGTTACATTTTTATAACACCGTTAAAAAAATATATACAGATTGACAAAGAAACCAGGGAACAAGAAAAAAGGAAGCGGTCGAGAGTTTTGCAAATACGGAAGAAAAAAAGATCAGAAATAGGAGAAAAAAGTAACTTGACGAATCATGAACTTTATCCCTGTGTACGTAAGAATTTCGAACTTTGTCTTACTTTGTACGATAATATTGTATTCGTTTATAATAAAAGAAGAATAAAAATATATATACTGTCGGGTGGTGTTTGATATGTAAAGTTTCAGTGGTGAATTTAATTTCGGAATGGAATAGAAGATATAACATTTTTACGGACTTCATTACTGTCGAAAACAGATCCTTTATTTTCTTTTCGTGAAGTATCGATGATTAGGTGACAATTGCGTTCCGTATTTCCACCTCCCTATATTTACCATCCAGTGATACAAATTCTCTTTTTTTTTGACATTCTATCGTATTTGATCCGTCGGACGTTGAACGCGAGTACACACTTGTTTTCGCGCAAAATTTATTCCTAAAAATCTCGTTGCTTTTATTTATAATTGGTCATTGAGGAAATCGATTGCTTGTCTGTTACAGTCTTCCCGTTGCGATAATTGGTTGCCGAGATATCGATAATCAAAGACAAAATTATATTTTTTCATCAAAAGTCGGATATCTCACCAAAAAATTGACGTAAGGATAAAAAACCAAATTAAAGCTGAATGAACAAGGTAACTAGCCTATACATTGAGTTAACTGAAACAAAATTCCTTAGTCCGTGGACCACTGAAAAAGAAAAAAAAATTTGAATTTTTTCTCCCGCTATTTCTTATGACAGCGCGATAACCGTACATCACAATTTTTTGCCAAAAGATCTCGAAACTATAAACTGGGCGCTTCAAAAGAATTTTTTTCATCTCGATGCGGACATTTTTCACATAGACACAGCGTATCAAAGAACGCTAAAAAATGAAGAAATTTTCTGTTTCGGTTATTTTTGGAGTAGTATACAAAAAGTATGGTTGAAAACATGAACTTTTTTTAAAAATCGTCTCTTTTTCAAAATTATTGCTAAGGTTCCCCTCATGCTTAACGGCTAAAACTAAGGTAATTAATGAAAATATTTTACTCTTAGTTCCACGATTGAATTTACGATAGTTCTACTGCGTTCCACGGAGAGGGTATGAGGATGAAGTTTGTATTGTTGGAACGCAATAAAAATTAATATTTTGGGAATTTTTGCTTACAAAAATACGGCAACCATTTTTCGAGATATCTATTCATTTAGCGATCTATAATATAAATAATTTTAAAAAATATTTTCGATAACAATAAAAATATGGAAAGTAAAATATAAACAAGACCTTTCGTTGCGTTCCAATGATGCAAACTTCAACAGTATGGAGAGGATTGACTTAAAACCAGTAGTGCTATAGCGACTCGTGCACATACTTTAATATACACCTAACAAAGCGTAAAAGTTGTTTCAACTATGTATGTTATTTCTTTTTTCTTTTTTTATTTCAAAAGTAATGGTCGAAAATGGGCAGTGTCAGTGGTGTCCTTCCTTTACACCCTGGGTCACTTTGACCCGGACGAATTTGAAATAGAATGCTCGCGCCCCAAAATTCAATATTGTCAATTATTTTTGACAACGACTCAAATTTGGACTTTCCGAGTTGCTAAGGAAATTTATTTCAAAGGAAGGTAAGATGTCACCATCTTCCTATCCTTTGAAATGAATTTAAACAAAGACTTCAACATTATTCAGATACAACTTGTCCCCCGCTCGCCTCACAATGGTATACGGACAGTGCTGACGCATCAGACGACGGAGATACAGCCTGAACAGTGTCTTATTCTCCTCGAAGAGCTTCATCGGCAATATTTTGTCCATGGTCCTCCAGTATCGGGCAACGGTGAAGAAAGTCTGTGTTGTGCTGATTACGACGTTCCTCTAGCCATAGAAAACATATTTTCACATGGTCTTTCGCAAGGCACATCTTCTGTTGCACTCCGTGCCACTGACACAATTGAGAACACTGTCAACGGCCCCTGATGATATTTTCCTCACTTCATGCCTCCACTCGCCTCCATGCTCTAGGACATGATCAATCGTGCTGGTCAATTTGAGCTAGTCGTTTTTCGCCGGGCTGTAAAAACTAAAGATTGTGATGCTGTGACCCGTCTTTGGCAGTGAACTGCCTGGCCTACATCACCGCCAGCAGCATAAATCAGAAAAGTTTTTCCAGGCGTAATACATGCAAGCTTAAATGGTAGTATATTAACGACGGCATAATCCATGGTGATAGTTGTCGCATCCGAGTACACCACAATGAGCTCTGACCAGGCTTTGTGATTGGGCAGAGCAGCCTGGGTATCACCCACCTAGTCGTAGTCCATGATGCACGGAGTTTTCGGTGGAAAATCAATGACACCCTGTCGTGTCATAGCAGCCTGGAAGTTGAGGCCATATGCTTTGACCCGGATGAACACTTCACCCTCTGCGAGTTGAGGCTCAGGTTTTTTCAGCACCTTTACACCCTTGATATCCCCAAAGTCGTTGAGTATGATAGCATGCACGTACCTTGACTTCCGGCGTTTTCTCCTTGCCGTTCTCCTGCGGCTTCTCGCTGTCGCTATTTTCCCCGATCTTCTTCTCCTTGTAATCGGCCGCAACGGTTTTCTCGCCGATTCTTTCTTCGTCGGGCTTCGTTGTAGGGATTTTTCGTCGGTGGTGTGCCGGCGTCCTGATGCGTCGTCCTCGACCATTGTTTCGTATTGTTATTGGCTCGTATTGTTATTCTCAGAAAAATAAATGCACCAAAACGCGACGAAAAAAATACTGCAGTCTATCACACACTACTACAGATTGCATGTAATTTATTTCGAACGACTGTGCGAGGTTAGAGCGCCTGCTTCCGACCTGTCAAAAATTGAATTGTTTTGGAAGCAGGGGCGGCGAGGCATTTTAGACACTTTAATTAAGCAAGTTTTCATATTCTCTGCTTGCGAATGATGAGCAGGGTGCGCCCCATGCGTGACACGGCCCTGCGATTGGTGGCGTTTATGGAAAAATTCTTATATTTCATAAAATATGAACTCTCAAACAATTTTATCGAACTCTCAAACCCTCTCTAACGATTCTCTATTATTTGTGCTACATTTTAGGCACTTTAGGCGTGTTTTCAGATTCTCTGCGCTTGCGAATGATGAGCAGGGTGCGCCCCATGCGTGACACGGCCCTGCGGTTGGTGGCGTTTTTGGAAAAATTCTTATATTTCATAAAATATAAACTCTCAAACGATTTTATCGAACTCTCATAACCTCTTTAACGATTCTCTATTATTTGTGCTACATTTTAGGCACTTTAGGTGTGTTTTCAGATTCTCTGCGCTTGCGAATGATGAGCGGGGTGCGCCCCATGCGTGACACGGCCCTGCGGTTGGTGGCGTTTTTGGAAAAATTCTTATATTTCATAAAATATGAACTCTCAAACGAGTTTATAGAACTTTCATACCCTCTCTAACGATTCTCTATTATTTGTGCTACATTTTAGGCACTTTAGGCGTGTTTTCAGATTCTCTGCGCTTGCGAATGATGAGCAGGGTGCGCCCCATGCGTGACACGGCCCGGCGGTTGTTTGCGTTTTTGGAAAAATTCTTATATTTGATAAAATATGAACTCCAGAATGATTTTTTAAAACTCTCAAACCCTCTCAAACGATTCTCAAGCGATTTAAAAAAAAAA
Source organism: Ophion obscuratus (assembly GCA_964007375.1). Lineage (NCBI taxonomy): Eukaryota > Metazoa > Arthropoda > Insecta > Hymenoptera > Ichneumonidae > Ophion > Ophion obscuratus. Next base: position 45,148,478 of record OZ023313.1, read on the forward strand.
AATTGTGAAACGTCGTTTTTTACGGAATTAAAAATATCTGGGGACTAACTTCACGCGAAAATTTAAATTGTTTCTTTTGGAAAAACTATTAACTCTCAAACGATTTTTCTTTTCTCTCAAACTCTCTCAAACGATTCTCAAACGATTAACATTAATTAAAATTATTAATAATCATATCGGGGGGCCAACTTCACGGAGGTGATATACGCTGCTGCTACTGACCAGTGGTGGCAGTACCTGCAGATGCGTTCCTATATAGGCCTCCAGTCCTCTGTCACAGTGCCCTAGGGAGTCATGACGTCATTGATAGCTTTCATCTTTGTACTGCAAGCGCTGGTCCTCCGGAAGGTAAGGCACTCACAGTACAACAAAGACGGCAAATCTGGTAAACAATAAATCGCACCATGGACACTTTACAGTCATTAAATTTAATCGACAGTACGTCGAACAAGCTATACATGCTAAAAGTAACACCTGAAATAGCCGAAAGAGCACAAAAAGGTAAACTTTTAAATATATAAACAAAAATTCATAACTAACCTAATATTTGAAAAATAATTATTCGATGGCTGATATTGTGTTCGCAACTCGTTTGCTGTAAGAAAGGATAAACTCTGGTATATCAATCAATTTGATTCAGTCATTTGTATAATAATTTAGTAAAAAACTAACGGCTATGGCCAACAATATACATAAAAGAAGAGCACCGGTATTTCCTCACTGTTATAATATAAGACAACATGAAACTAGTCGCTTTTCATTCAAAGTTAAGTATTATGGGCAGGACACACAGTATTTGACAAAATTGAAAAAGTTAGTGGGTCAACCGAATCAATGAATTTCAACGGGCCAATGAGAACTTCATCATCGTCACCATCATCGAGCGATCAAGCTAAGGATGAACAAACCGCAAATGAAAAAAATGGTGCGTTGCGATTTAACTGAAAATATATTTTTTTATTTATCATTACGTTTTAATTTATCCCTACTTCTTTACTATTCGCTCTTGGCACGCACTTGAAAATGTTTTTCTTTTGTTTTCGTAGAGACACATGTCTGGAGTGAATCAGAAGGTTTGCTGCTCATCGTGTACAAGTGTACAAAGTGTACAAAGAAAAACAAATGTTGTTTTTGGACGAAAAAAAAATCAAAATCCGCTGCTTGGCATGAAGTGGTGAATGAAATAGCTACCGTACGAGCCACAAAGAATTTGCCTGCAATACCATTTGAAAAATGTGTCTCGAAAATGGAATCGTTAAAAAGACACTACAAAACAGTAAAAGACGCAAATAAAAAATCGGGCAACAATAAAATCACATGGAAGTTTTGTGACGTATTTTTTTTAACGTTTAATTGGTTTTGGGAGAATACAATATATATTTTTATCGGTGAAACCACTTGCAAAAAGTTACCAGCTAATAAATAATATTTGTAGATGGTGGACGAGTTATTCGCAGTGCAACCGTGGATAAAGCCATTGTCAGTCGCTGGATCCAACAAAAGTGATGAAATTGGTGATTGCATCGTTTTTAATGTGGCTACATTTTTTTTATGGCTGTGGCTATAATTTGAAAAAATTGTACAACTATATGTCAATCAATCCGTTTCATTGCCATTCGGGCGTCGTTATATTCACGTATCAATTGAACACGTAATTGGTATACATTAAAAGTATACACATTAAAAAAAAATTCATCTTTGGATTTTGAATACTTCGGAATTTACTGGAATGCTTAACTTTTAATTTTACACCGATCAAATGTTGAACTGATGTGGTATTTTATTATTACTTTCAATGTCTTGTGATCCGTTTTGTTCTTTCAATTTTTGTTTTTCTAGTATTATGACGGTTTCTTTTTGTTATTTTAGAATCCAACATCGACGAGCCACCACCAAAGCGCCAAAAAACACTGACAGACTTTTGTGAGACACTGATAAGAAAACAGGAAAACGAGGGATGAGGCGCGTGAGAAAGAACATCAGGAACAATTGGCTGCTATAAACAAATTAACAGACGTCGTTGCTCAGTTTGTAGCGCACCGTACACCTCAAACTTGACAAATTTGAGTCAATCCTAAAGTACAAAAAAAGTACTGCCAAAGCCTAAGTACAAAAAAACGATAAGTCTGAATGCCTTCAAAACCTCGCGATTGAAAGTAAAATCCTTCAATTGAAAATGTGCAAAAAGGGCCCTGTCAAAATAAAAATAAAAGTATAAAAGACGATATTGTAATAAATATAGTATATTTTTAAGAGAGTACTATAAGTTATTAGTACATGTATTAATTCTTACTTAAAACATTCAGATTATAGCAATATTAGCTCTACAGTTATATTGATGTATGGGATAACTTTGATGGTTTGACAGTAAATTTACTCTACGATTATAACTATCGTATGAAAAAACCAAAAAATAAAATATTTTGTTAACTAAAAAACCGAGTATCACCAAATTTTTTCAATGGACGCCTTAATACTTAAGACGGGATATACATTTAGACAGGAAAAAAATAGGCAATATTGAGAGATTTTTTAAACTAAGTAATAATTATTCTACAATTATCAAACTTTAGGTATATTTTAATAGTACATTTAAGTATACAAAATAATTTGTAAAAATTAATTCATCATAAAAATGACGGAGCTGTAGCAGAGCGTCATGGCAAGGTCGCCGCGGGAGTTGCGAATCGGCGTGCAGTCTAGCTTCCTGTAAACTTTGGTTTGCAAAAAAGTTCAAATATTTTTTCAGTTAGAACATGTATAGTTTCCATGTGACGGTAATTTCAATTAAGGAAATTCAAATTTAAGGCAATGGCACGCAATTACAAAAAAAATCAACATTTCACGCTACATTTCTGTAAATTGTGGATTAAAATAGTAGTTTTTTTCCAATTTTTCAAAAACGATTCTCGTCAAATAGGAGGTACCAGGATTATCAATATTTCTACCAAGTTTCTACTCAATCGGCTTCATAGTTTATTAGTAATCCTGCACGCCAATTTCGATAATACAGTTTTGAGAAAAACGCGTTTGAAGTTCATGCCCGCTCCGAATCCGAGCGGTGAGGCACAGCGTTGATGGGCTGTAATGTTTCAAGTTTTTTCGAATTTCGCTTTGAAACTTTGGGAAAATATTCGACATATATAGTTCTATCGTTTAGGGAAAGAAAACATTTTTTGATCGTTGTAAATGTATATCCCTCCTTAACGTACTTACCGCGCAACAATATCCGCGAAAAATAACCTTTGCCGCAGCCGCGCTATACATATGACTTGCCATGAAGAATAACAGAATTCCAACCGAAAATTTTGCGTACGCTGGTACATTTTAATTCGTTACATACAGAAACATGTTCACGTCATAACTGCGTCAAAAACCTCCCGCATAAATTAAACAGAAAAGAATTTGGGTATATGCATTTTATTTATACATATAAAACTATAACTAATTTTCCAAGAAATTGTGAGAACCGTACTGAGGTAATAACGAGCAATACGATATTTGGCAATGGTTTCGCAAGATATGTACAAACACTGCCAACTTTGATCCAAAATATTTAACGCTACCAAACAAACAAACTCAAACAAACTCCATGAGCTATTAAATATTATTCCTTGAAAATCGGAGTTAAATTTGAGCTGCTTCCTATGAAAAGAGGATGTGATTGCAGGGTAAGTATTTTAAGGATTATTTATAATTTCTCTTAATCGATTTCTTTTATTCTTTCCGGCCAATTTCGTAGCACTATCATCTCCTCCAAGAGCTGCTTCAGCTGGAACGTTATCGTTTATTATAATTGAAATATCAATTAAGTCATCCCTTAAGGGAGACTTTGTCCTTGAAATTTTCAAAAAATCATTTTTTTTATTACTGATTCTTAATCTACATGTAAGTAGAAATAAATCTGTCGAAGCGTTTCCCGGATTTCGAACGTTTACGATATTTTAAACGCGTTTGAAGTTGACACCGTCAGCGCGCTCTGACCGTCTGAGCGGGGCGCCCGGCTAGCTGGGTTCCTGCAGGTCTCAGGGCGTCTGACGCAGGTATACAGAGCCTTTTATGCTTAGAAACCTTTGAATAGGGTCCCTACTTTCTCCTTTATCGATTTTGCAACGGTTATTTTAGTCTGGCTTCGGCATTGAAAGCGAAAATGTCGTAGCGTCTGTTTTTTTGTTTTTCGTTATTTTCAAGTAATTTATCGAAAATTTGTGCGCAATATGCCTCGAAAGGCTACAAAAGATCATCCGAAACAGTACGGGCGCAAAAGATCGCATCCGCAACCCCCGAATCGCTGGGAATTTGAAAAGAGCAAGTCGTTCACAAGCACGTCGGCGCAGAAAATTTTACAAAGTGGCAAATTGGGAAGTTATGAACTAAGTGTTGATTCAGTGTACTGCTTTTTGAACTTCGTATTAGTTTGAAACTTTTTATCCGATAACGTTTTGTGTAAAGAGTGCAACGGACGAATCGCTTTTTCCATGCGTGATCGACGAGGTATCGGTTTCAAACTGAATTTAAAATGCGAGTGCGGGGAAAAAAGTGATACTTCGTGTCCACTTATCGGTAAAGCTTATGAAAGAAATCGCCGAATCGTGTTTATTTTCTGTTTATTAGGCCTCGGAATAAACGGTTTGAGCAGGTTTTGTGGCATGATGGACATTTGTAGCGGGATGACGACCACAATATATTACGCTTGTGTAGAAAATATACGAATCGCGACGAAATCGCTTTACGACATAGTTCTGAAGAAAGCTGTAGCAGAGGAGAAGAAAGAAAACGTTTCTCGAGGACTACAGGAAGATCACTTCATCGTTTCACATGATGGCACGTGGAAAAAGAGAGGGTTTTCATCTCTCATTGGTGTGACTAGTCTCATTGGAAACCACACCAAAAAAGTTGTCGATGCCATGGTCAAATCAAAGTTTTGCCAATCTTGCAGCTTTTGGGAGAAAAAAAGATAAAGATCCTGCTGGTTACGATGAATGGAAGGAAACACACTTGGAAACTTGCACCGCAAACCACGTCGGTTCCGCAGGAAAGATGGAAACCGACGGAATCACCGAAATGATTCTCCGATCGGTAGAACTGCACGGAGTCAAATACGTCACTCACGTCGGGGATGGTGACGTTAAAACGTTTAAGGGACTGCTTGAAGTCAATCCCTATGATAACGTTAGTGTAAAAAAAAAGAATGTATTGGTCACGCCGAAAAAAGAATGGGAACGAGATTGAGAAATATGAAAAAAGGAACCAAGGGACTCGGAGGAAAAAGGGCAGGCAAACTCACAGATAAAGCGGTCGGAGAACTCACTAAATACTATGGCCTTGCTATCCGCCGAAATTCACATTCTGTGCAAGCCATGAAGTACGCGATATGGGCCACGTATTACCACAAGAGCTCCACGGATAAAAAAAACCCCAGCATGAGATGTGTCCACCAGGAGAAAACAGCTGATGTACGTGGCGGAAAGCTGAAGCGTCGGATACTTTGTCTTTATATAAGCACAAGGCTCCTCTTAGTGACATTGTTCTGAAGGCCATCGAGCCAATTTACAAAGACTTGTCGTCGGACGATTTGCTCGAAAGATGTTTGGGTGCTCATACTCAAAACAGTAATGAGTCACTTAATAATATGATTTGGATGCGTGCGCCCAAACATCTTCATTCCGGCGCAGATGTGGTCAATATTGCCACGGAATTAACAGTGATTATCTTCAACGACGGTGAGGCATCATTGTTAATTGCCATGGATCTCATGAGTGTCCGGATTGGTACATTCGCCGAGAGCTGGGTCCATTCACAAGACAAAGCAAGGATCGAGCGCGCGGAGAGGCAGGTGACCGACGCAGCAAAAAAGGCCCGGATTGAGCAGCGGGAGATGTTAGCGGCTCAACATGAGCAGCTAGAAGAAGAGGAGGGATGCCTCTATGGACCAAGCTTTGCCGATTAGCGGTAATTATAAACACATTTGTGTAAACACATTACAAAACTTTAAACGCGTTTTTCTCGAAAACACGTTTTTAAAAATGGCCGACATTCTCCTGACCGCTGTAATTAACATATCGACCTGAAATTTGGAGAGCATACTCAGAAAATATGTCTTCACGGAATGACGGATCGTTTTTTCGATAGATACATTTTTGCATTTATTATTTATCATTTTATGCGAAAAAAACGCGACAATTCGATTTTTTTTAATTGCCGCCATTTTCCGAAATTTGTACTAAACGAAAAACCCATCCGTCATTCCATGACCAAAGGGTCACAGATTGATAATATGCTTTGAATTTGTGTTTCAGATCAACGCAGAGGGGGCAGTGATGTCAGCCGTTTACCTCCCGCGATTTGAGGACTTGCTTTCGCGGAGCTGCAACGGCCACCATTTTGGTTTTTTTTTTCAAAAAAAAATTTTTTTTAACGTTCTGTATATCATGAATAAAAGCAAGAAAAAAAACGCACTCAAAAAGCTTTACTCGTTTCCTTTAAAAAAATAAAATGTAAACACCTGAAATATGGCACTCCAAGGACAAAGTCTCCCTTAATATACAAATATTGTGCAGTTTACAACAAGCCACAATGTAAAACGGAATCATATCGGTTCTTTTGAACGGAAGCTTATCTAACAGACTACGACAACGTCCCTTTAGCAATCCTATCAATCTTTCTACCGTTAACCGTGCAGCGGAATGTACATTATTATACTATATTGAAGCACCATCCAAATTACCATTATTACGAAATAGTACAATAATACACGGTTCAATACTATATGCTTTATCACCCAACAGATGGCTATTTTCAGCAAAATATTCAGGTGTACAATAACTCTGCAAGCCCGATAGTCGGAAAACACGGGCGTCGTGAACTGATTCTACTTCACCACCGTATACGTGAATGAACTTCATTTTATGATCACGAACAAGCTAAAACATAAGAATACAATCATTAATTACGTGCAACAAACATATATTATAGATTAAATCATATACTTCTCTTTTTAAATTATTAATACCTGCGTTTGTATCGAATGAAAACCTTTACGATTAACGTAGCTATTGGAATTATTTTTTGGTTCAGCAATTCGAATATGGGTGCACTCAACCGCTCCCAAAACCTTCGGAAATCCGTGTTTTCTATACACGTATGTCCACGTTTTTTCCCCTTCCTCATGCGTGGGCCAGCTGATAAACGTAGGCAGATATTTATTTATAGCTTTTACAAACTTCCACACAGTTCTCCATGCTGTTACTTTCCCAACGTTGAAGCGATCACAGACCAATCTAGAAATGTAAATAATATAATTCTTTTTACTGTATAATATACCTTTTTAATGATATCGGTTAGATGAACGGTTTGATAGTAAATATAATTGAACTTGTTTAATATATATAAGAATCTGATGTTGACATCGTCCACAAAACTAGAAGCAGTTGTTTTTGTACCGTAATTGGATGTCTACCATACCGGTCGGATTGCTTCGCCAAATCAGCTCCGAGTAAATTAATAAGATATTCCAAAGTATCTCGTCTTATCCTGCAATCTTGGAGAATAAATAATGAACTAGGAAAAAATACAGCCAACAATTTTATCCGATAGGTGAGAAAACATTATCTTCACAATCCTAAAAAGTTTTACCGGAAATGACTGCGAAATGTGTCATCTGTCCTTCGAAGCACCGTCGTCTCAACATAATCTTCTATTCTTGCAATTTTTGTTTGTTCTCTCCAATTTCGAAAACAGTAAATGAGGTCTTCATCTTCACTAAAATCATCATCGGATGATGCAACTGCATCTTGAACTGCTCCGACAATCACGACTGCAATTGCTGAGTATTCCATGGTAAATGGGAGCTATAACTTTTGTTATAAATTAAAATGTTGTTAAAAAAAATCAAATGCAATAAGCTACGAGATTCAGTCCAAAAGGAGTTATGCGCCTCTTGGAAAAATATAAAAATGGGCAAAAAATTCTGAAAAACTTTTTATCGTGAAATTCATACAATGGTTATTTTTCCATGGAATCACAATTTTATCGAAGGCATTGTTTATTTGGAAAAAAGGTTTTTTATACCCTCTGAATACCGTGTCAAGTCTACTTATGCAAATCAACTGTTAACCGCCGGCTTTACTTTTGCCATATTTTTGTCGCACTGAGTTTCTTATTCCAATGAGCATCTAATTTTTAACTTCAATGAGATCTGCTGATAGCATTCCAATAGAAAATTTGTTGTGATTCTGCGTATTATCAAATTTTGCTCTGAGTGTTTTTCGTGTCCTTTCTGAGTTGAAAATTTACTTAGGCTTTAAGCGATGAACAGCGGCAAGGTAGAGAAGACGGCGATTAGTACCTGGATCATGCAAAAGGGCACGTGGTGGTAGGCAAAGAGTTTAAAAAATGTGTATCCATGTTTTTTTATTTTTTCCAAAAAGCAGACACTTACTTTCGGGATGACCTACGTAATTAATGAAGTATGGAGGGAATTAAGAAAATCTTATGATCAAATAACTTATGACCATTGAAAACTTATGACCACAGAAACGAAGGGCTTACCATTATTATGGTATCGAATTAATGCAATTTATTTTCCGAATAACGTACCTGCAATTACTTCTTTCGAGTGCCGATTGATTTTTATTAGGTGTGGCCACTGATTTCGCGCCTAAAAATGTTTGACGCCAGTATACTGTAACGTGTCCCGTTTTAAAGTATCCACCGGTGTATGAATTAAGGCCTTACCCCCACTTGTAGTGCAAAAAAGGCCTTTTTCATGATTTTTTTAAAAGAAAACTACAAAACTTTTTTAATCGATCAATATACCATCTTAAAGAACACATCTTGAAGAACTTTCAGTAATTTTTTTATTGAAAAATATTACATTGTTTAGTGGCAAATGGCCGTCAATGAAATAATGTTTTTATATACTCGGTTTGCGGTGACCAACATTGCGGCGAAGTGGATCATCTGAAAAAAATGCGGATGGATTTAGTCAAATATAAGTATAAACTAGTCTTTAATCGAAGGATTTTAAAAAATATTCCCTTTTACAAAATGGCGGACAGTCAAAGTTAATGGTTCGATTTTAACGAAAAAACGGCCTTTTTGTGCTATAAAACGGCCATTTCTTTCGAAAAAAAAATCGAACGATTAAAGACTACATTTTTATATATTAAATAAGCCTGCAAAATTTCAAGAAGATCGGTTCATTAGTGTTCGAGTAATATTGGTCACCGACTTCAGAAATGCCATTTTGAGAAAAACGCGTTTAAAGTTTCAATTTCAGCTTACACGAAGAACGGATTCTTCTCTTTCAACGCTCATATCTCAGTCAATTTTGTTCGGATCGACTTGAAATTTTCAGGACATATTCTCAGATATTTATACTTCAAAAAAATGCAATAGAAAAAAATCGATTTTTTCAAAATCGCAAGTGGGGGTAACTCCTTAAAAACGGAACAGCGCCGCAGTACACTGAGTTGACGTCATGCTTCACAGTATTCACAGCGTATATCGGAACACGCTCTCTATTTGCGTATGGTCCTCGCTGTTTCTTCGACGGTTTCCGCGCCAGCGCCACGGCTAATATGCGCGTGTTAGGATCAAAATAAATAATCCACATCTAAATTTGAAAAGACGCGAACCTTTGTTAAATAATTTTTTGGCTCTAATAAGAGCCGTTTGCTTTCTTTTTTCACATCCACGCTCGCCTAACCGTGTTTGGTTACTCGAGCTGTCAAAGCGACTGTTTAGAATATATATATATTGCAAGCAGGGTGCAGTTCGAGTCGTGCCGTTTGAGAAAGCGGTGGCGTTGCTGTGCCTGCTGCGCTACGGTGTTAATCAATTCACAAAACGGCCTATGTGTTATGTTTACGACATGAGCCAACGACTTTATTTCATTCAATGAAAGACAATGGACGAGTGCGAAAGAATTTTCGGGGTAAAAAGTCACCCGAAAATTCGGCCGTGAATTATGAGATCCCAAGATTGAGTGGAAAAATCGAAAAATAGCCCGAACGAAATCGATAGGAAAAAATCACATTACATTCCCAGGTAGCAATTTTCAAAAAGTTGTCCAAAAGTCGACTAAAAGGGTGCCAAATGTCCGCTCGAAAGTTATCTATAAGTTATCATGTGTCCAAAAGTTATCTTTTTGGATGGTTGTTGACTTTAAGATAACTTCCGGGCGGACATTTGGCACCCTTTTAGTCGACTTTTGGACAACTTTTTGAAAATTGCTACCTGGGTTGGTAAACTGTCATTAGATTTTCGATTTGTTGCCGCGTTATCGCGTAATATCGGAACAAAGTTAAAACGTCGTCTGCTAAAGCCCATCTTACTGTATAAAGAGACGCGGCGTGTTCATCAGTCGGTCAGTGGCGTCGAGATGGGTGGCATCGATCAGTGGCGTCGAATTTTTTTTTTTACTTGGCTTCAAGACGCTGCCGCGTCTCTTGATACACTCCAAGCATCATACAATATTCTTGTATATTTTTGATATTTTTAAATAAAGAAAATTTAACATTTTTGAATGTATATACTCTTAGATAATTAAAACCCAAATCCGATATTTCGAATAGTTTTCCTTGAAAAAATTCACAAAAATTACCTTTTTTCCGGCTTCTAGGTGTCCCCTTAATGAACAATGCGTGTCGTTCGCACAGCCATGGGCGTAGCCAGGATTTGTTTCAGGGCGGGGGGGGGGGGGGGGGCGATAAGGAAAGTCGATATGAATTGATTAAATGAACTTATTGAATGATTTTAAATCACTTATCAAATAATTGTTAATAACTTATTAAACCTGTAATCCACTTCAATCATGTCGGAAGCATATGCCGTACCTACAAAATTTCCGCAGCCGTTTCGCTCATCTGCTTAATTCCCTATCCTAGCATAGCAGCTCTGAGCTCACTTCGTTCGCCGTTAAAATTCACACTTTGGAAATCGTAAGAATAAAATAATCAGAATTTGGATAAAATCAGTAAAATTTGAACATTCGGGTTAAAGTATTGCCGAATACACAATTTGGTTCTCATGTTTTTTTAAAACAATTTTTGGGTACTAATTTATTTCATTTTACTAGATTAATTTACTCAGAATGATAGGGACGACTTCCTCAATCTGTTAAAAAGCTAAGCGAGTACTATCATGTTCCTAATAAAACCTCCACAGTCAAATTATCAAACTGCTTGACAAAACTTCACTTATCTAAATCTAGCCTGTGAAATAAGCATATTTTATTGACTGACTTGTTTATCACTTAAAACATCTATGGCATTGCGATTGACTGAGCCCTGGGCCTAAATTCTGTAGGATAGATCGGTCGCGCCACACGCATATCACGTTGATCGGTGTCATCTACATACAAATTAGCGGGGTTTTAAAGCAAGGATTCGCTCGGGTGATATTGTGAATTAGGGCCAGATGTTAAGAAACATAATAGGTTTAAGATTTTTGTTTCAGATGTTTGGGAAATGAACTTAGCAGATTTGTATTACATTTTCATGGGACCACATCACGGTGCTTCCCTACACAACAAAGGAAAGTAGAGGAACTAGGCCGATTCTAACGAAGGGATCTCAGGGGGGAGCGGGGCGGGGGAGTCGAGCGCGGGGAAGCCGGGGAATGCATGGCGGAGGGAGGAGGGGGGGATCCTGCATACGGCAGCCGAGTGCGGGGTTCCGGTGGAGGGAAAGGGGGGGAGGAGTGTTAGAGAGTGGGGAGGCTAGTTTTTGGTGACGATGTCTTCCAGGCGATAGCTGGACCCGCTAGCGAGAGGGGGAAGCCGCTGTCGACTCTGTGGGAGAGGAGGGCATCATAGAGTCGCGGGTCCTTGAAAACCCATAAAATCTGATAATTTACTATCAACATTATAGATGTAAGCGGAGCATTTTTAATCTCAGGGGGAGCGGGGCGGGGGGGGGGGGGGGCTCCAGCGCGGGGAAGCCTAGTGCGGCGGTACGGCGGAGGGGGGAGGGGTTGCCGGGCGCGTGTGACGTCACAGAAGGGCCTCTGTGGAGGGGCGACCATGTGGTCCGTGAAGCGCTTGGCGGGAGGGGGAAGGCGGCGTCGATGAGTGTTTTGTGTGTGTGTGTGTGTGTGTGTGTGTGTGTGTGTGTGTGTGTGTGTGTGTGTGTGTGTGTGTGTGTGTGTGTGTGTGTGAATGTGTGCGTGCGTGCGTGCGTGCAGGCGCGCGCGCATGTTTGTGTGTGTGTGTGTGTGTGTGTGTGTGTGTGTGTGTGTGTGTGTGTGTGTGTGTGTGTGTGTGTGTGTTTGTGTGGAAGAAAGGGGGAGGGGGCAAAAAGAATGGTTCGAATTAAATGACAGTAAAACAATAGTTTATTAATAATTAAATTGAATAATGACCTTCCATAGTATATATTTTACATAAAATCTTTGGTGTGTGTGTGTTTGCCTGTTTTTCATTGCTTAAAATTATTTTATTTTGAATATCCGCAGCGGATCCGTTATGCTGGAACATAACAAATCATGCATCTTATTAACCTGTCAAACATAATCATATTTTGAATCATCCTAAAGATAATACGAACCATCGACCCAGTATAAGTTCAGTCAGGTGGGGCACGTGTCGCGCATTGAAACTTGGTGGGTCGGCCCGCCGCAGTTGGCACAAAATATCCCCTGGATGTTGTAAAACCGTTCGCTGAAGTGGCCACATCTTTGAATTAGTTGATCAACCGCGCCCTGCATATCAAATAGCATAACACGCAAAATTTCACCCGATCATTTTCGGTGAGATCTTCGTAGATCACACAGCCCATGATTCCCCGGTTCAACCGATTCATTTGCTGCTGGTCCACTATGATTTCGCGCTCATAATGGACTCCTTTATCTGAGGCATCACCCAATCCACTATCAAATGATTCCATATCACTGTCCATCTCGGCCAGTTCCAAGTCATCATGTGCAAGCACTTCAATGTCCGCATCATCGTCATCATTGGCGATATCAATAATATCTTCGTCTACCCCAACTTCCACTTCGTCGTCATTGGCGATATTCATAACAACCTCCATCTCATCATCGACGAGATCGCTCACTTCTGTTTGGTTCGACATTTTTCTTAACTGATTTTCCGTTCTCCGACTCTTCCATAATGACACCTTGCAGTTTGAAGACTGGAATGGCGAAAACTGCTGTTCCGATCCTTCTTCGAATTTCAATTTTTGGATCCTCATAGGCTTATAGTGGGGTGGGGGATGACCAACAGGATGTGTAAATAGTTTTCAACATTAGTTGGCACTTGTAGAAAAAAACCTTGCAAGATGGTGCATCCTGGCCAGGGGATAAAAGAAAAGTTTTTTTTCTTTAACTATCCTTGTGGGGGTAGGCATCTGCTGTCCAGAAAAGTGTGCACTTGTGGAGGTGAAAGCTGGCCAGGCTTGCCAATCATTGACTATCGCGATCTCTACAGAACAGCGTCTAGTTCATGGAGACTGAACTGGCGTATTATAAAGAGCATCTTGGAGTTTTTATTTTCTATTGCCACGTGTTCCAGTATGTATGAAGTGCAGCCTGTCACGAATCATAGGACTCGTCGCAGAGCATCATCAAACCTATACAAGTGATACTTGAGGCTATACAGTTCTTACCGAATCAGCCATATACTTAAGGCAATTTTTTTTTGTTCGTCGACGTTCGAAGCCACCCTCCGAGCATAGGGAACATTTTGAAAAAATAACATTCCGCTCAAGTAATGTCTTGGTTATCCAAAACACATATACAAAAACGAGGTATTTATTACAACTTATATTTTTTTTGCATTTTATTTTTATTTTTTTTATTTTTTTAATTTAAAAAAAATTATTTTTATTTTTTGCTCTCGTTAAACCCCTACCGGCTCGTTCTGTGTATGTATTGATTTTTCATGCTTTCCACGATACAAGATATCAACGTGATATTAAAAAAACTCTGGTGGAGGTGATTCTATGACATTTTCCGAGCTAGAAGGGAACGACAAAAATATTTTTTGAAGGGAGACCATTTTTAATCATCGACAGCGCTCAAAAGTGGCCACACTTTGAATGAAGCAGTGAGTTCACATATCTCTCTGGTAAGACTTTTCAACTCGTTAATATGGAGAACAACAATAAACCATCAGAAGAAATCTTGCACAACCCAGCCACGCTCTTTAGTTCGATTGATGACTTTGCTGTGTGGGAGATACAGATCGTCGAGTCCATCGAACTACTGAAGACGCAAAGCCGAATTAAGCGCCAACGATTATCAACTAAACATCAATAGTCATTGATAGGCCATATACCGCATCTGGAAGGATTGAAGTATTCCATGTACAGGCATTTTATATGCATCGGTGCAGGACACAGCGGTGATGGGTTAATGTGGCGAGAACTCGAACTGAACGAGTGATGGTCTATACTCTAACCCCTGCTCGATGAATTTCAACAATGTGGAAGCTTTGCGAACAATACGTAATCTTACAATAAATGTAAATAAGTACAAATCAATACGCGTTGAATGTTATATCTCATTGCCACGGGAAATAATAATTATGAGGCCTACGATTAATGTGCAATCAAGAGATAATACACGTTTCGCATGGGTGACAGTCACAGCTTTATACCCAGCTGAACGAAACAGTGACCACGGATCTTCTTACATGCATTATTCAATAGTATTGAATATATCGAATATTGGATTCCCCATAACTATAGGGCAAATTTAAAAAAAAAATGGTGCTTCAAAACAATTTATCCATTAATGTGTGTACCACCGAAGAAGACATTGCTCCGATACGTGTGGCTCAACATAAGAAGAAGAAAATCATATCAATTTGCTATACATACAAGATACCGAAGATAACAATGTATGACATATTACATAGATAAAGAACCTGTGAAGCCTCGTGAGCGCAGAACAGAGGCAACCACTAAAAAAATATATATGCCATCAGTGTGTGAAGTTAACATAATTACTATATCGTTATATGCGCTAAACGAATTAAACAACAATCCATTATTTCGCAGGTGTCTGCATTACTTTAGATCAAAGGAATAACTGCAATCACATGAGATCGATTGTGGAGCACTAAAGCACTGCCCCATCCGACTAACAAATAATACCAATAAGTGGCACCAAATCATCAACTCCAGTCGGAAAGCACGACATCCATTCATTGAAAATGCCTATTTGGAGTGCTTTTGACTAATGATCGGGAGAAGATGAGAGTGTGCAAAGACTGATGAGAAGAACGTAGCAGAGGATATGTATAAATATCATGAAGTATTTAGTATTAATAACCACATGTGCTTTTCATATAACGAATCGCTATCATAGTATCAATCACATCACAGCGCTGATTCCATATCATGGTTTGTGGTAGAACTGGAAAAACTAGTGCTGTGCATAAAATACATTTTCTACGAAAATTACTGCTCATCATGACTTAATTCCAATACGTTCACGCTATGGCAATAATTGTGCATTCAGTCATCATCAACCAATAGAGGTAGAAGTTGAATTACTCAAGATACAACGGCGTATGCCCCACACAATATTAGATGAGATCAATAAATTATCATTACTTTGAACATTGGAAAGTGGGTGATACTTGAATATGAGTTCTCACTCTTGGGATCTATACGAATGTCCACCGCTTCAAAGCACAACGAAGCATTCATGGACCGTAAAAGCTGCCCCCCCCCCCCCCCCAACTAGAGAAACCAATATATGTAATTGGTGCGGCACAGACTAGTAAAAAAGATAATCTATGGCAAAGGACATTATATTAATGACCGACTGCAAACTCACAAGTGCTAAACTTTATCTCAATTCAGCATTCATTTCTCAGGAGGACTCGCATTTCGACTTGAAAAAAAGTTTCGCCATTTTGTTCAATATGTACTCTCGATTTCGTAGATACCATTACGACTGCAATAGTGATCGTTCTTTACTAACCATCGTCAAGTCTTAATGTAATGGCCCTCTCGCGGATAATGATTGAACGCATCAGAACGAGCCTGTTAAAAATGCTGCCGTAGATGTTTGAATAGAGTTCGAATGCAAATAAAATTCACCACCGAATACAACTGCATAGTGTTTTAATCTTATATGATCGCGGTGTTGAATATTGTCCATTGACCGACATTATCCATAAAATTGTATAGATCAGCAAAATCTGAGAGATACGAAGCATCATGGTTGATTCGCAATCGTCATGGTCTAAAGTGGTCCTATGGAAACGTTCCAAACAGCGTGACTGAAGGTTTAATAACAGCTGCAGTTGAAGGTTCAACGGAAGACGACATGTATCCTATCGTATATGTTAAGGGTCATGAAAAACGAAAATGGCTAGCTAATATACTGAATATGAAAAATGAGCTATTCATTGAGCCGTTGAATATAGACTTTGACGATATGGATATCTCAAGTAAATTAGATGGAAGTTCTACTCTACGATGTGAAAAGCATACAAACAATTGTGCCTTACAAAACGTATTTAAAATCTTTAATTCGTGGCTGAATCATAAAGATTCATGCAAATAAAAGAAATGTAAAATTATGTACTTTTTACTCTCCTCACCCCATACTTAGTTATGTCAGCATCATCTGACATCGAATTGTGCATCTGCATACAATATTACTTTCGAATGTGAAACTCAATTTTTTGTATGGAATTTGATTGAAAATAAATTAATATAATCGCCCAATGATGATCGAAGACATTCATCGGTGTACGTTCGATAGATGTTCGTGAGCCGTTTGTTGGAAGTGTGCGAGGCATTCGAAGATTTTCGATAGTCGTTCGTGAAACGTTCCAGAGACGTTCGAAGATATTCAAGAGACGTTCGAAAACATTCATAACACGATGAAGACATGCATGAGGGCTTCAAAGAGTTTCAAAAGACTTTCGATGATGTTCATGAGACGTTTGAAGGTGTTTGTGAGACGTTCAAGAGACTTTCGAAAACGTTCATAAGACGTTTGAAGACATTCATGAGAGGTTCGAAAACGTTCCAGATATCTGTGACGAAATTCATAATATGTGTGAAGACATCGATGAGGGGTTCGAAGGCGTTTAAAAGATTTTCAAATACATTCACGAGGGGTTTGAAGACGTTCAAGAAACTTTCGAATTCGTTCAAGAGACTTTCGACGACATTCATAACACGTTTGAAGACATTCATGAGGAGTTCGACGACGTTTTAGAGACTTTCAAAGACATTCACGAAGGGTTTGAAGACGTTCAAGAAATTTTCGAATCCGTTCAAGAGACTTTTGACGACATTCATAATACGTTTGAAGACATTCATGAGGGGTTCGACGACGTTTTACAGACTTTCAAAGACATTCACGAGGGGTTTGAAGACGTTCTAGAGGCATTCGAAGACGTTCAAGAGACTTTCAACGACATTCATAATACATTTGAATACATTCATGAGAGGTTCGACTATGTTTTAGAGACTTTCAAAGGCATTCACGAAGGGTTTGAAGGCATTCAAGAGACTTTCGAATGCGATCTAGAGACTTTCGATGACATCCATAATACGTTTGAAGACATTCATGAGGGGTTCGAAGACGCTTGAGAGACTTTCAAAGACATTCACGAGGGTTTCGAAGACATTCAAGAAATTTTCGAATATGTTCATATTGCTTTTGAAGACATTGATGAGGGGTTCGACGATGTGTTAGAGACTTTCAAAGACATTCACGAGGCGTTTGAAGATTTTCAGAGACTTTCAAAGACGTTCAAGAGACTTTCGACGACATTCATAATACGTTTGAAGACATTCATGAGGGGTTCGAAGACGCTTGAGAGATTTTCAAAGACATTCACGAGGGGTTTGTCCGAAGACACATATAAGACGTTTGAAGACATACCAGAGATGTTCGAAAATATTCAAAAGGCGTTTGGAGACATGCATGAGGGGTTCGAAGAGTTTCAAGAGGTTTTCTACGACGTTCATGAGACGATTGAAGATGTTCGTCAGACATTCAAGAAACTTTCGAAAACGTTCATATTGCTTTTGAAGACATTCATGAGGGGTTCGAAGACGCTTGAGAGATTTTCAAGCGCACCCAAACACACCCAATCACATTCCACCAAAACTGTGAAAATCCCAAACAAACGCAAACAGTTTCAGCGAAACTCAAACATCATGAAAGTCTTCGGTTTATGGATGTCGCCGAAGATCATATTATGAATGTCGTCGAAGATCTCTAAACGTCTTTGACAGCCTCTAGAACGTCTTCGAAACCCTCATGAATATCTTCTAAAGCAATATGAACGTTTTCGAAAGTTTCTTGAATGTCTGACGAACATCTTCAAGCGTCTCATGAACGTCGTAGAAAATCTCTTGAAATTCTTTGAACCCCTCATGCATGTCTTCAAACGCCTTTTAAATATTTTCGAACATCTCTGGTATGTCTTCAAACGTCTTATATGTGTCTTCGGACAAACCCCTCGTGAATGTCTTTGAAAGTCTCTCAAGCGTCTTCGAACCCCTCATGAATGTCTTCAAACGTATTATGAATGTCGTCGAAAGTCTCTTGAACGTCTTTGAAAGTCTGAAAATCTTCAAACGCCTCGTGAATGTCTTTGAAAGTCTCTAACACATCGTCGAACCCCTCATCAATGTCTTCAAAAGCAATATGAACATATTCGAAAATTTCTTGAACGTCTTCGAAACCCTCGTGAATGTCTCTGAAAATCTTCAAACGCCTCGTGAATGTCTGAAAGTCTCTAACACGTCTTCGAACCCCTCATCGATGTCTTCAAAAGCAATATGAACGTATTCGAAAGTTTCTTGAACGCCTTCGAAACCCTCGTGAATGTCTTTGAAAGTCTCTCAAGCGTCTTCGAACCCCTCCTAAATGTCTTCAAACGCATTATGAATGTCGTCGAAAGTCTCTTGAACGTCTTTGAAAGTCTCTGAAAATCTTCAAACGCCTCGTGAATGTCTTTGAAAGTCTCTAACACATCGTCGAACCCCTCATCAATGTCTTCAAAAGCAATATGAACATATTCGAAAATTTCTTGAACGTCTTCGAAACCCTCGTGAATGTCTCTGAAAATCTTCAAACGCCTCGTGAATGTCTTTGAAAGTCTCTAACACGTCTTCGAACCCCTCATCGATGTCTTCAAAAGCAATATGAACGTATTCGAAAGTTTCTTGAACGCCTTCGAAACCCTCGTGAATGTCTTTGAAAGTCTCTCAAGCGTCTTCGAACCCCTCATGAATGTCTTCAAACGTATTATTGATCTCGTCGAAAGTCTCTACATCGTATTCGGAAGTCTCTTGAACGCCTTCAAACCCTTCGTGAATGCCTTTGAAAGTCTCTAAAACATAGTCGAACCCCTCATCGATGTCTTCAAAAGCAATATGAACATATTCGAAAATTTCTTGAACGTCTTCGAAACCCTCATGAAGGTCTTTGAAAGTCTCTCAAGCGTCTACGAACCCCTCATGAATGTCTTCAAACGTATTATGGATGTCGTCGAAAGTCTCTAGATCGCATTCGAAAGTCTCTTGAACGCCTTTAAACCCTTCGTGAATGCCTTTGAAAGTCTCCAAAACATAGTCGAACCTCTCATGAATGTATTCAAACGTATTATGAATGTCGTTGAAAGTCTCTTGAACGTCTTCGAATGCCTCTAGAACGTCTTCAAACCCCTCGTGAATATCTTTGAATGTCTCTAAAACGTCGTCGAACCCCTCATGAATGTCTTCAAACGTATTATGAATGTCGTCAAAAGTCTCTTGAACAAATTCTAAAATTTCTTGAACGTCTTCAAACCCTTCGTGAATGTCTTTGAAAGTCTCTAAAACGTCGTCGAACCCCTCATGAATGTCTTCAAACGTGTTATGAATGTCGTCGAAAGTCTCTTGAACGAATTCGAAAGTTTCTTGAACGTCTTCAAACCCCTCGTGAATGTATTTGAAAATCTTTTAAACGCCTTCGAACCCCTCATCGATGTCTTCACACATATTATGAGTTTCGTCACAGATATCTGGAACGTCTTCGAAGCTCTCATGAATGTCTTCAAACGTCTTATGAACGTTTTCGAAAGTCTCTTGAACGTCTCACAAACACCTTCAAACGTCTCATGAACATCATCGAAAGTCTTTTGAAACTCTTTGAAGCCCTCATGCATGTCTTCATCGTGTTATGAATGTTTTCGAACGTCTCTTGAATATCTTCGAACATCTCTGGAACGTTTCACGAACGACTATCGAAAATCTTCGAATGCCTCGCACACTTCCAACAAACGGCTCACGAACATCTATCGAACGTACACCGATGAATGTCTTCGATCATCATTGGGCGATTATATTAATTTATTTTCAATCAAATTCCATACAAAAAATTGAGTTTCACATTCGAAAGTAATATTGTATGCAGATGCACAATTCGATGTCAGATGATGCTGACATAACTAAGTATGGGGTGCGGAGAGTAAAAAGTACATAATTTTACATTTCTTTTATTTGCATGAATCTTTATGATTCAGCCACCAATTAAAGATTTTAAATACGTTTTGTAAGGCACAATTGTTTGTATGCTTTTCACATCGTAGAGTAGAACTTCCATCTAATTTACTTGAGATATCCATATCGTCAAAGTCTATATTCAACGGCTCAATGAATAGCTCATTTTTCATATTCAGTATATTAGCTAGCCATTTTCGTATTTCATGACCCTTAACATATACGATAGGATACAAGTCGTCTTCCGTTGAACCTTCAACTGCAGCTGTTATTAAACCTTCAGTCACGCTGTTTGGAACGTTTCCATAGGACCACTTTAGACCATGACGATTGCGAATCAACCATGATGCTTCGTATCTCTCAGATTTTGCTGATCTATACAATTTTATGGATAATGTCGATCAATGGACAATATCCAACACCGCGATCATATAAGATTAAAACACTATGCAGTTGTATTCGGTGGTGAATTTTATTTGCATTCGAACTCTATTCAAACATCTACGGCAGCATTTTTAACAGGCTCGTTCTGATGCGTTCAATCATTATCCGCGAGAGGGCCGTTACAGTAAGACTTGACGATGGTTAGTAAAGAACGATCACTATTGCAGTCGTAATGGTATCTACGAAATCGAGAGTACATATTGAACAAAATGGCGAAACTTTTTTTCAAGTCGAAATGCGAGTCCTCCTGAGAAATGAATGCTGAATTCAGATAAAGTTTAGCACTTGTGAGTTTGCAGTCGGTCATTAATATAATGTCCTTTGCCATAGATTATCTTTTTTACTAGTCTGTGCCGCACCAATTACATATATTGGTTTCTCTAGTTGGGGGGGGGCAGCTTTTACGGTCCATGAATGCTCCGTTGTGCTTTGAAGCGGTGGACATTCGTATAGATCCCAAGAGTGAAAACTCATATTCAAGTATCGCCCACTTTCCAATGTTCAAAGTAATGATAATTTATTGATCTCATCTAATATTGTGTGGGGCATACGCCGTTGTATCTTGAGTAATTCAACTTCTACCTCTATTGGTTGATGATGACTGAATGCACAATTATTGCCATAGCGTGAACGTATTGGAATTAAGTCATGATGAGCAGTAATTTTCGTAGAAAATGTATTTTATGCACAGCACTAGTTTTTCCAGTTCTACCACCAACCATGATATGGAATCAGCGCTGTGATGTGATTGATACTATGATAGCGATTCGTCATATGAAAAGCACATGTGGTTATTAATACTAAATACTTCATGATATTTATACATATCCTCCGCTACGTTCTTCTCATCAGTCTTTGCACACTCTCATCTTCTCCCGATCATTAGTCAAAAACACTCCAAATAGGCATTTTCAATGAATGGATGTCGTGCTTTCCGACTGGAGTTGATGATTTGGTGCCACTTATTGGTATTATTTGTTAGTCGGATGGGGCAGTGCTTTAGTGCTTCACAATCGATCTCATGTGGTTGCAGTTATTCCTTTAATCTAAAGTAATGCAGACACCTGCGAAATAATGGATTGTTGTTTAATTCGTTTAGCGCATATAACGATATAGTAATTATATTAACTTCACACACTGATGGCATATATATATTTTTAGTGGTTGCCTCTGTTCTGCGCTCACGAGGCTTGACAGGTTCTTTATCTATGTAATATGTCATACATTGTTATCTTCGGTATCTTGTATGTATAGCAAATTGATATGATTTTCTTCTTCTTATGTTGAGCCACGCGTATCGGAGCAATGTCTTCTTCGGTGGTACACACATTAATGGATAAATTGTTTTGAAGCACCATTTTTTTTAAATTTGCCCTATAGTTATGGGGAACCCAATATTCGATATATTCAATACTATTGAATAATGCATGTAAGAAGATCCGTGGTCACTGTTTCATTCAACTGGGTATAATGCTGTGACTGTCACCCATGCGAAACGTGTATTATCTCTTGATTGCACATTAATCGTAGCCCTCATAATTATTATTTCCCGTGGCAATGAGATATAACATTCAACGCGTATTGATTTGTACTTATTTACATTTATTTCAAGATTACGTATTGTTCGCAAAGCTTCCACATTGTTGAAATTCATCGAGCAGGGGTTAGAGTATAGACCATCACTCGTTCAAGTCCAGTTCTCGCCACATTCACCCATCACCGCTGTGTCCTGCACCGATGCATATAAAATGCCTGTACATGGAATACTTCAATCCTTCCAGATGCGGTATTTGACCTATCAATGACTATTGATGTTTAGTTGATAATCGTTGGCGCTTAATTCGGCTTTGCCTCTTCAGTAGTTCGATGGACTCGACGATCTGTATCTCCCACACAGCAAAGTCATCGATCGAACTTAAGAGCGTGGCTGGGTTGTGCAAGATTTCTTCTGATGGTTTATTGTTGTTCTCCATATTAACGAGTTGAAAAGTCTTACCAGAGAGATATGTGAACTCACTGCTTCATTCAAAGTGTGGCCACTTCTGAGCGCTGTCGATGATTAAAAATGGTCTCCCATCAAAAAATATTTTTGTCGTTCCCTTCTAGCTCGGAAAATGTCATAGAATCACCTCCACCAGAGTTTTTTTAATATCACGTTGATATCTTTTATCGTGGAAAGCATGAAAAATAAATACATACACAGAACGAGCCGGTCGGGGTTTAACGAGAGCAAAAAATAAAAATAATTTTTTTTAAATTAAAAAAATAAAATAAATAAAAATAAAATGCAAAAAAATATAAGTTGTAATAAATACCTCGTTTTCGTATATGTGTTTTGGATAAGGAAGACATTACTTGAGCGGAATGTTATTTTTTCAAAATGTTCCCTATGCTCGGAGGGTGGCTTCGAACGTCGATGAACAAAAAAAAATTGCCTTAAGTATATGGCTGATTCGGTAAGAACTGTATCGCCTCAAGTGTCACTTGTATAGGTTTGATGATGCTCTGCGAAGAGTCCTATGATTCGTGACAGGCGTCATACATACTTCATTCATACTGGAACACGTGGCAATAGAAAATAAAACCTCCAAGATGCTCTTTATAATACGCCAGTTCAGTCTCCATGAACTAGATGCTGTTCTGTAGAGATCGCGATAGTCAATGATTGGCAAGCCTGGCCAGCTTTCACCTCCACAAGTGCACACTTTTCTGGACAGCAGATGCCTACCCCCACAAGGATAGTTAAAGAAAAAAAACTTTTCTTTTATCCCCTGGCCAGCATGCACCATCTTGCAAGGTTTTTTTTCTACAAGTGCCAACTAATGTTGAAAACTATTTACACATCCTGTTGGTCATCCCCCACCCCACTATAAGCCTATGAGGATCCAAAAATTGAAATCCGAAGCAGGATGGGAACAGCAGTTTTTGCCATTCCAGTCTTCAAACTGCAAGGTGTCATTGTGGAAGAGTCGGAGAACGGAAAATCAGTTAAGAAAAATGTCGAACCAAATAGAAGTGAGCGATCTCGTCGATGATGAGATGGAGGTTGTTATGAATATCGCCGATGACGACGAAGTGGAAGTTGGGGTAGACGAAGACGTTATTGATATCGCCAATGATGACGATGATGCGGACATTGAAGTGCTTGCACATGATGACTTGGAACTGGCCGAGATGGACAGTGATACGGACTCATTTGATAGTGGATTGGGTGATGCCTCAGATAAAGGAGTCCATTATGAGCGCGAAATCATAGTGGACCAGCAGCAAATGAATCGGTTGAACCGGGGAATCCTGGGCTGTGTGATCTACGAATATCTCACCGAAAATGATCGGGCGAAATTTTGCGTGTCATGCTATTTGATATGCAGGGCGCGGTTGATCAACTAATTCAAAGATGTGGCCACTTCAGCGAACGGTTTTACAACATCCAGGGGATATTTTGTACCAACTGCGGCGGGCCGACCCACCAAGTTTCAATGCGCGACACGTGCCCCACCTGACTGAACTTATACTGGGTCGATGGTTCGTATTATCTTTAGGATGATTCAAAATATGATGGAGTTTGACAGGTTAATAAGATGCATGATTTGTTATGTTCCAGCATAACGGATCCGCTGCGGATATTCAAAATAAAATAATTTTAAGCAATGAAAAACAGGCAAACACACACACACCAAAGATTTTATGTAAAATATATACTATGGAAGGTCATTATTCAATTTAATTATTAATAAACTATTGTTTTACTGTCATTTAATTCGAACCATTCTTTTTGCCCCCTCCCCCTTTCTTCCACACAAACACACACACACACACACACAAACATGCGCGCGCGCCTGCACGCACGCACGCACGCACACATGCACACACACACACACACACACACACACACACACACACACACACACACACACACACACACACACACACACACACACACACACACACACACACACACACAAAACACTCATCGACGCCGGCTTCCCCCTCCCGCCAAGCGCTTCACGGACCACATGGTCGCCCCTCCACAGAGGCCCTTCTGTGACGTCACACGCGCCCGGCAACCCCTCCCCCCCTCCACCGTACCGCCGCACTAGGCTTCCCCGCGCTGGAGCCCCTCCCCCGCCCCGCTCCCCCTGAGATCAAAAATGCTCCGCTTACATCTATAAAGTTGATAGTAAATTATCAGATTTTATGGGTTTTCAAGGACCCGCGACTCTATGATGCCCTCCTCCCCTACAGAGTCGACAGCGGCTTCCCCCTCTCGCTAGCGGGTCCAGCTATCGCCTGGAAGACATCGTCACCAAAAACTAGCCTCCCCACTCTCTAACACTCCTCCCCCCCTTTCCCTCCACCGGAACCCCGCACTCGGCTGCCGCATGCAGGATCCCCCCCTCCCCGCTCCGCCATGCATTCCCCGACTTCGCCGCGCTCGACTCCCTCGCCCTGCTCCCCCCTGAGATCCCAGAGTTAGAATCGGCCTAGTTCCTCTACTAAGGAACAACTACTAGGTGCGCAACTAAGTTTCCGGGGTTGTTTACCCGCATGGAAATAAAATATATAAAAAATATACCGAAAGATACATAAAACAAATATCAAATACATTTTGTACGAAAAGTTGGATATGTCAAGTATAATTTTGGATATGATTAAAAACCTATGCGATATATAAACATAAATAGCTTCTAAGATGTACATTAAATATATTAGATATGTATACTGAATTTATGTTTAATATACTCGGGAGCATAACGGAGAATGTATGCTGACATCTAAAAAAAAGATACATTCAAGATGCATATAAAATATATTGAAATTGCATGACTAACGTACGCTTTATACATTTTTAATAGGATATCCGAATATATTTAAGGTTTGCTATATGTATATCTGAATATATTGTAACGTTTCGGCTATATGGGTAAGCCACCGTCACACCGAATACGATAGCGTCTAACCGTTCACGAGACACCTGCGTATTCTGGCCAGCGTTCAGAGCAACCGGCCATGCCACCGGCCGGGAGGGTCTCCTGAGTTAAGAGATTGGGGCGAGCCCGCGACACCTCGCAAGGAGCTCCGCCCACCGCGAGGAGCAAGACCACCGCGGACTCGCGGAAATCGCCGCCTTTAGTCAGATTTCTCGCTTCCCGTGCTCGACCACTCCTATCACATTAAGAACGTGACCAATTCATCGTGACGCCTCTTCGTACTACATGCTCGCCTAATATCTTAGAGAGCAACTCGCTAGCATATCTTATCCCTCGAGAGGAGTACGATATGCTGCCGTCCTCAAAATAACCAACGCAGTCGATCCCACCAACGGAGGATTCCTCGGCGGCGTGATTTCCCACCTAGGTCTCCAGAATCACGGGAGAAATGGAATTTCTCCTGACGGGCCTCAGGCTATTTAAGGGCGAGCACGAGCCGGAGCGGCACTCTTCGCAAATTCTCTCATCATACTACGTGGAGTCAACAGCATCCGTCATCGCGGATCGCAGGATGGAGGCCTTGCTGCCGTTGCCTTGGCCCTCATCCTAGAACGACCTCAGCTTCGGGTTAGATACTCTATTCTCTTGTGAGGGTCCCATCATTGCGCTGGTTATCCGACCTCGAGAATAGAGTCTTCGTGGTGATTGCGAGATAGGGAACATTTATTTAACATCGATCCGTTGTCCTTACGACAATCGGATCATTATTTCCACTCCACCCACACTATCTACTTGAAGTGTACAGCCCGGAAGGTGCCGGACGCACCTTGCTGTACGCCGAGGCCCATTCTCAACCGGCTTCTCCGGTTTTTCGTCCTCCTTGCTTGGCACCAAGGAGGTCAGCCGTCCCTTCCGGACGGCCCCGCTATGTGCACTCGGGGGGATTAAATCCGCCTCGAGCAAGCACATTATTTTACGCTAGATAACTAGCGCGTGAGCTTCGCGGGTTGGCAACCGTGAGCTTCGTTGCACTTTGCAACTAGTGCCAACCGATTGTAACGCCACTGTATAACCGACATCCGAAATTCAAGGGCTATCGCATTCTGTTACAGAAGCGACCCCGAACCCGGCATAACGCGTATACGACGACGCTCACGGCTTGTGCGAGCGCGAGCGAACGAGAGAGAAAGAGTGAGTGATTGAGTCAGCGCCTCTATCCATCGTGTGCGACCGCACCATATCATTTCCATCGTAGTCGCTCCAAGCACGGTCGCGCTTCTCGCGACCTATTCCACATCCCGGTAATCGTCGATACAACCCAATTAACAACATTCAAAATCACCCAAATAACAAGACTAACGTCCATGTTTTTACCATCCACGTAAATAAAAATCCTAAACATCAAATGCCGATGATGAAGGATTCTGACAGGTGTCCCTGAGACTCTCAAAATCACTGAGGCATCTCCAAAAATACCTTCATAATCCTATCATTATTTCCGGCTTACATCACGTACATCACCCTTCAGGAGGCTACGGGAAACCCACATTAAAATCCTACGGCAGAATATTCGCCGTGCTACGTCGTTTTCCTCAGTAGACGAGGAAACACGAATAAAAGCATTCGCGGTAAAACGCGAAACGTTTCATTGGCGCCCAACGTGGGGCCCGAAAGCCATATTAAATATCCTGATAATGTACAAAATTACAAGACATCAAATACACGCTTTCGTAATTATTAATAATAATTAGTTAGGCGCTGCAATCACCACTAGACCGTATAGCCAGCTCACGCTGAGTAAAATACCAATTTCAGGTCATACATAATAAAATAGAACGAAAAGGGAAAAAGAAAACGAGTGCTCGCACACGGTGCATGCTCGTTCCCTCTCGTGCGAGCCGAGCAAATATCTCAAGCTTAAACGTCGACCTTTCGTCTATACGAATCACATAAATAACGAGGAACGAGCATTCGCACACGTGCTTGCCCGTTCTCTCTCGCGCGAGACGAGAAAATCTCTCGAGCTCAAAACCTGACGTAAGAAACGACGAGAAGCAAGCATTCGCTCACGGTGCATGCTCGTTCTCTCTCAAGCGAGTCAACAATATTTCTCGTGGCCAATCTCAAATATTTCGTCTGTCTCGCTCTCTCCGAGCAAAAGAAATATCGAGTGCGAGTAGGCCACGCTTCGGCAAGGCCACCGTGCTCCCGAGCAGCGAGCGAGAGCGAAAGAAAACTTTTTTTTTCTCTCTCGCCCGTGAGGGATTAGCGACGCTCGCGCGCGACTCGAAATCTCGTGCAAAAACACCAGAGAAAGAGAAGCGACTCGAGTATCGCAATCCTCGCACACCGCAACGTCGGGAGAGAGACAGAAACAAAACCAAAACAGAGCCCGCTAGGCCGAGAGAGAAGACTTCCCTCGAAGGCCAAACGGGCGACGTGAAACGAAATTCGCCACGAAATAGAAATATTACGTGGCCCGAAAAATAATATAGGACATACCGCTCGGTGCGCGAGGAATACCTCTCCCCTATACGCACCGAGGCGTAGCGAGCACTATGAGCGAGGCCCGGAAGGGGAATCCTCCTCAGGAGGGGCGGCCACTCAACCTCCCGCCCCAAGCCGCTACAGACTCGGCCCTCGCGACCGGCCTACCCACCGAACCCGACGCCCTCCCAAATGTGAGGAGCGAGCCGCGGGGAGGTGAGAGGAGGGCGCGTCACAGGGACGACGGTACTGGGAGGGCGATAAGGGGCGCTTCCGCTTGGAACCCCGATATTTCCGACCCGCAAATCCACGACGATAACGCTCGTTTAACACCGGAAGAATCCCAACTATCTTTATCAACGATACAGGAGATGATGGCCAACATCCAACGCCGAGCTGATGATGACGCTAAGGCGCTGACGGCCACACTCCTCTCAATTAACGAAACCCTTGGTAAAAGGCTCGAGTCCCTAGAGGACGTAATTAACACCCAAGTCCGGAGTTTACTCCAGAGACCTCAGGACGCAAACTCGACCATCGAGCCTTGGGGAAATGACCCCCTCTCATCCACGCGCCACGGCGTACCTACGTCGCGTGGACTTCGCGCTCCCCAAGAGGAAGCACATCCTATCCAGGAGGAACGACTCCTCAACTTGGGAAACTTGGGCTTACCGGAAAGGTACGCTGAAGAAATCCACCAGCGTCATGGGAATCCCATCAGGGAAAATCCCACCACCGACTCACCTTGCACTCTTCCAGCACCACGGGAAGGTATCCCCGCGTGCACCAGCGCGGGAGTGATGAAGATAAATGCCCCCACCTTTGGAGGACATGATCACGAACTTCCGTGGCAGTTTCTAACGGATCTGAGGGAGTACCATCGAGTATTCGGTACCCGCTACGATTTCAAGATAATCGTTTCTCAATGCCTCTCGGATCTTGCCCTCCAATGGTGGAAGATAGCGAGAAATGACATCCACTCCTGGGAATCGCTCGAACAAATGTTCCTCGAGCGATTCTGGAGTGAGGACCGTCAATATAGAGCCGAGAATCAAATTGAATACGGATGGTTTGATTCTCTAAAAAAGAAGTCCCGCTTTGGGTACGCTCTCTCATTGATCGGTCTGGCTAAAGATCTTCGGCCACCCCTCTCCGACAAGGAGACCATCAGTAAAATACAAAGGCACTTCCCGGAGGAGGTCAGAATGATCGTCCGAGCGAAATGCATCGAGACCATCTCGAGCCTCCTGGACCTATTGTCCTCTCTAGACGAAGAGGGACCAGGAGACAAGGAGCGTGACGGGTCAGGCCGTCCGCCTAGACCAACTTTCGCGGGGTTCTCAAGGGAACCACCACGACAAGAATCCCTTCCTGGGAACAACAACCAACCACGACGACTCAGGGACCCAAGAGGCCCGCCCGAGACGGGATAAGACCTGACCCGGATAAGGTGGAGGCCATCCTAGCCTTCCCCTCAAAAAAAAAAAAAAAGGACGGCATCACTCGTCTCGTCCCTGTCCTTACAACAGAGACGGGACCACTCTACATGTCCCTGTCCTCACAATAGAGACGGCATTACTCGTCTCGTCCCTGTCCTTACAACAGAGACGGGACCACCCTACCCATCCCTGCCCTTGCAGCAGAGACGGCATCACTCGTCTCGTCCCTGTCCTTACAACAGAGACGGGACCACTCTACCCGTCCCAGTCCTCACAACAGAGACGGCATCAACCTTCTCGTCCCTGTCCTTACAACAGAGACGGGACCACTCTACCCGTCCCTGTCCTCACAACAGAGACGGCATCAACCTTCCTGTCCCTGTCCTTACAACAGAGACGGGACCACTCTACCCGTCCCTGTCCTTACAACAGAGACGGGATCACTCCTCCCGTCCCTGTCCTTACAACAGAGACGGCACCATGGGCACACCCCGTCACGGGATGGCATAAGACCTGACCCATTGGACACTGGCCATCTAAGACAACGATACATCATGGACAAAACAACTCTAACAGGAGACAGGCACCCGCAAGAGTGCACGGCGACGTCCCGTCACAAGGAAAAGGGATTAAGGTCGTCTCCCCTCACAGAAAGGAATTCCGACCTTGGAGGGGCCATGTAACGTTTCGGCTATATGGGTAAGCCACCGTCACACCGAATACGATAGCGTCTAACCGTTCACGAGACACCTGCGTATTCTGGCCAGCGTTCAGAGCAACCGGCCATGCCACCGGCCGGGAGGGTCTCCTGAGTTAAGAGATTGGGGCGAGCCCGCGACACCTCGCAAGGAGCTCCGCCCACCGCGAGGAGCAAGACCACCGCGGACTCGCGGAAATCGCCGCCTTTAGTCAGATTTCTCGCTTCCCGTGCTCGACCACTCCTATCACATTAAGAACGTGACCAATTCATCGTGACGCCTCTTCGTACTACATGCTCGCCTAATATCTTAGAGAGCAACTCGCTAGCATATCTTATCCCTCGAGAGGAGTACGATATGCTGCCGTCCTCAAAATAACCAACGCAGTCGATCCCACCAACGGAGGATTCCTCGGCGGCGTGATTTCCCACCTAGGTCTCCAGAATCACGGGAGAAATGGAATTTCTCCTGACGGGCCTCAGGCTATTTAAGGGCGAGCACGAGCCGGAGCGGCACTCTTCGCAAATTCTCTCATCATACTACGTGGAGTCAACAGCATCCGTCATCGCGGATCGCAGGATGGAGGCCTTGCTGCCGTTGCCTTGGCCCTCATCCTAGAACGACCTCAGCTTCGGGTTAGATACTCTATTCTCTTGTGAGGGTCCCATCATTGCGCTGGTTATCCGACCTCGAGAATAGAGTCTTCGTGGTGATTGCGAGATAGGGAACATTTATTTAACATCGATCCGTTGTCCTTACGACAATCGGATCATTATTTCCACTCCACCCACACTATCTACTTGAAGTGTACAGCCCGGAAGGTGCCGGACGCACCTTGCTGTACGCCGAGGCCCATTCTCAACCGGCTTCTCCGGTTTTTCGTCCTCCTTGCTTGGCACCAAGGAGGTCAGCCGTCCCTTCCGGACGGCCCCGCTATGTGCACTCGGGGGGATTAAATCCGCCTCGAGCAAGCACATTATTTTACGCTAGATAACTAGCGCGTGAGCTTCGCGGGTTGGCAACCGTGAGCTTCGTTGCACTTTGCAACTAGTGCCAACCGATTGTAACGCCACTGTATAACCGACATCCGAAATTCAAGGGCTATCGCATTCTGTTACAGAAGCGACCCCGAACCCGGCATAACGCGTATACGACGACGCTCACGGCTTGTGCGAGCGCGAGCGAACGAGAGAGAAAGAGTGAGTGATTGAGTCAGCGCCTCTATCCATCGTGTGCGACCGCACCATATCATTTCCATCGTAGTCGCTCCAAGCACGGTCGCGCTCCTCGCGACCTATTCCACATCCCGGTAATCGTCGATACAACCCAATTAACAACATTCAAAATCACCCAAATAACAAGACTAACGTCCATGTTTTTACCATCCACGTAAATAAAAATCCTAAACATCAAATGCCGATGATGAAGGATTCTGACAGGTGTCCCTGAGACTCTCAAAATCACTGAGGCATCTCCAAAAATACCTTCATAATCCTATCATTATTTCCGGCTTACATCACGTACATCACCCTTCAGGAGGCTACGGGAAACCCACATTAAAATCCTACGGCAGAATATTCGCCGTGCTACGTCGTTTTCCTCAGTAGACGAGGAAACACGAATAAAAGCATTCGCGGTAAAACGCGAAACGTTTCAATATATTACTATATATTTATATGTATATATAGTAATATACCATGAATAGTCTCAAGATCCGTTTGAATCATAAAAAATACTCATAAATGATACACTTTCCATTAATTCAGTGTATATATACATTTAAACACACACACACACACACACACACACACACACACACACACACACACACGCACGCGCGCACGCACGCACGCACGCACGCACGCACGCACGCGCGCACGCACGCACGCACGCACGCACGCACGCACGCACGCACGCACGCACGCACGCACGCACGCACGCACGCACGCACGCACGCACGCACGCACGCACGCACGCACGCACGGACGCACGCACGCACGCACGCACGCACGCACGCACGCACGCACGCACGCACGGACGCACGCACGCACGCACGCACGCACGCACGCACGCACGCACGCACGCACGCACACACACACACACACACACACACACACACACACACACACACACACACACACACACACACTTCTTCAAGTCGGTATCTCGCGAAGACCTAGCCGCACTAGCCGGAATAAATGATCGGACAAAAAAATCGAAGGTTATGTAATCTCGTAATTCTATTCGATTATCGCTCTCTATGCGAACGCAATTAAGTAATTGATCCGATAATGTTAGTTAGTCTTGTAAATCCACACATTTCTCAATAAACTAACATTGTGTATTGTACCATATGCAGACGATACGAAAATTAATTTATCAAGTAGAACTAGCTCAGTGGGGAAGGTCCCAGCTCATCACTCAGAAGTCCCGGGTTCGAAACCACCTTACGGCGTGTAAGCGTCTGATATAATTTAAATTTGAACCATTAAAATATGTGAACCACAAACGCCATAATCGTAATTAACGACAAGGAAAAATATCGTAAAGGGATGCAATGATGTAAATAACGTCGTATCAAAATTTTTAAGAATATTTCAAGTATAGATTAAATATATTCCAAGTATATCTTAAATACACGTTGAATATATTTTAATAATATTTAAAATGTAGTATGAACATATTTTAAGTATATTTTAAACGTAGTATGAACATATATCGTGTATATTTTAGATGTATTTTAAATACATTTAAAGTATATTTCAATTATAAGTCGAATCCAGTTAAAATACATTTGTAGTATATTTTGAAGGTAATTTGAGTAAATTGTAAGTATATTTTCAATATAGTTCGAATATACGTAACATTCTGAAGATCTATTTTGGACGAAAACTTCGATATCGCGAATATATTTTTAATATATATTTAAGATGCATAATATATATCTGAAATCTATTTTACATCCATTTTTAATATATCGAAAAATATATTTTTACATATATTTTATTTCCGTGTGGGTTGACCAATAAAAAATCGAACATTTCAAGACAAATACACAAAATGGTTCATTCGAAGTATTGTCCCCCGCTATTTACACATTTTTGCCATCTCTCTGGCAATACATAAATACCGCGACGATAAAAAGACGCGTCTTTGGACTGAAACCATTCGTCCAATCAATTTTGTACTGCATCGTAATTGGCCAAGTTTAGCCCACCCAAGCCATGCGCCATCGACCGGAACAGGTGATAGGCTGAAGGGGCCAGGTCCGGCGAATACGGCGGGTGCGGTAGAAGATCCCATTTCAGTGTTTTTATGGTGTCCTGGACGATGGAACTGTGCTGGCAGGGAGCGTTGTCGTGCTGCAATATCACACGTTCGTGTCTCGTGTCCCATTCTGGCCGTTTTTCGAGCAATGCGTGGTTCAAATTGATCAGTTGTTCTCGGTAACGATGCCCATGGACAGTTTCGCCCGGCTTCAGCAGCCCATAGTACACGA
The DNA here is from genome assembly GCA_964007375.1 of Ophion obscuratus. NCBI lineage: Eukaryota > Metazoa > Arthropoda > Insecta > Hymenoptera > Ichneumonidae > Ophion > Ophion obscuratus. The sequence goes on from OZ023313.1 coordinate 45,182,444, forward strand.
TTCATTTCTGGTCCCACCAAACGGGGAGCATTGTCTTTTTTCCGAAGCGATTTGGCCGTGCCGTCGATGTTGACGCTTCACGCCAAGTGAAAGCCACGATTTCCTGCGTTCGAGATTCTCGAAATATATCCATTTTTCATCGCCAGTAATAATTCGATGCAGAAAAATCTTTCTGTTCTACCGCAAAAGAAAAATTTCGGAAGTGGCTCGTCGATTTTCCATTTATCTCTCACAAGGGCTGTCACTCACGGATTTTGATAAGTCTGAGATATGTTGTAGAGGGACCTACCCTGAGTACCTGAGTAAAGGGATTTTATACAATGCTCTTTAGTTTTCGAGAAGAAACGTTCGAAAGTTTAGCTCGTAGCTCCTATACCGGTACGGTTGCACCTTTGTCGAACCAGCGGGCGTGGCCCAGTAGGCAAGGTTCCCGGCTCCCTGACGCTCGAGGTCCAGGGTTCGAGTCCCGTGATGGGGTTTTTTTTTCACAAAATATAAATAAATTCGATGGATGATGCAAAATCGTCTAATTATTTATTATTATTTTATTTATTAAATTTTTTTTCATTTCTAAAAAAATTTTATTCATTTTTTAAGTTTCTTACTTTCCATTTTTTAAATTATTTATTATTATTTTATTTTTCATGCAGAAAAAAACAGAGGAAGAAATTATAACATCTTTCACAAGAAACTGCAGTTTATTATTTTTCATTACAATATACAGGTTTTTCTTACTCGCTATCACTGTGGTCGCTCGTTACATCAGAACAATATTGCCGCTGGTATTTGTCGTAAAAGCAAGCAAAACACGAGACCAAAGAGCAACGCGCACATTGTACAAAAGGTACAATGTGCCTGCAAGGCGCACGGAGTTTTGAGCAGCATTATTGGAAAGCATACTTGGTTGACATTTAAAAACAGCGGTCTTTCCTCAATTAACTTCATTGCAACCCACGCGTATTTGCACCCTTAGAGTGCACACCTCTGCCGCCGACCTATAAGTGCACACTGGGTCAATGTGACCCATGACGATTTTCGGAGCGTTATATCTCAGTAAATATTTTTTTGTAGAGACCTTTTTTATAGTTATCTATATTTTATCTATATTTTATAGTACTACTATAGTAGTATAGTTTAAGTATCTATATATTTATGGCTGCAATTGCTTTTTTTTGAAATAATAAAGATTTAATGCCAAAACATTGGCTTAAAGTGGAGCATGCATTGAAAAATACGCACTTTCACGAAAAAAATCGTATTTTTTTTAATTAAAAAAAAATCCCTTTGGGCTTTTCAAGAGGAAGGTAAGTATATACGAAAAAAAATATTGTATCGATCAATCTTCCAAAAAGTATATTTATCTCGAAGTTTGAAAAGAGGCATTTTTCTGGAGTAAAAAAGTGGGGCAAAATGATATCTATGAAGAATTATTTATTCATAAGTGCAAAAAATGAACAAACATTTGTCTGAAAACATTACACATATGAGTTTTATTCATTTGCACCACAATCAGTGCATAAGTAAACGCGATGCATTCCACACAGAGCCCTTCTGCATCTAGGGCACTGCTGTTTTGTTTTGTGGTCGTCCCCGTGATTGCAAAGACTGCATCGGACGCGTTTAGCAAATTCTGGTCTGTTAACCTCATCTTGTGGGACCTCTCCACCTTCATTGAGGATCACTTTCAAGCTTGCTGCTATCCCAGATCGTAAACAGGGTGTCTTTTGTAACCTCCGACGAAGAAACGGCCGCAATAGGTGATGAGCAATTTTTTTTGGCAATCGCGACCCGACAGTTTTTCTTTGTCGAAATTTGCATTCACTTTTGTACACGTGTACAAGATGCGACTGTTAACTACTGCCTGATCGAGAATGCCAAAAAAGAATCACATTGGCCACCGTCTTGTTCCCCGCGAAACGGTGTACCGGTGACACAGTTGGTCGAAGGTATCAGTTCCACCTTTTGTGGAATTATAAAGTTCCACCATTAATGGTTTTCCACTGCTACCATTTTTACTGTCATGTCTATGCAATGAAGCCAACAGCACTATTTTTTTTTTTTTTTTTTTTTTTGGAGTCCAGGACAACAGCGTGATCCCATGATAACCATACTTCTATGATTCTTCCATGTCAGCAATTTTCATTTCTAATGGTATTTCCCGCTTGTTCTTCCGTATGGTGCCAGTGATAGTAAGGTTGAATGGCTTCTTCATCATTTTTTCCAGTAAAGGTATCGACGTAAACCAATTGTCACACGTGACGCTCCGATTCGTCCTGTGGATTGGCTCCGTGACTTGTTGGAAAACGTGCGAAGGTACAGATTGCCCTTTTTCGACTCGAATCTTTCCGGTGTATGGTACAGCATTGATCTGCGTTTGAAATATTTTTCATCGGCGCAAAAACAGGTGCGCTCAATTAATGAAGAATCAAAGAATGATTTTGTATGGAATCTTCCCTTCACGCAATTTCTCTGTTATTTTTTTAAGAAATCGGGAGCATTTTGTATTCTTTTTTTTTTGTGAAAATGCCCACTTGCCGGCAAAAATATACATTTCACGGTTGGCAAATCGGCGTGCACTTGGGCGGTGCAACTTTAATACTGCATGTACATGCCTGCTTCTCATCTACAAAGATGTGATCATAAAGCGTTTAATCAGTTTGCCCTCCCCACGAATCGATAATGAATAGAATTTTTTTTCACGTAGGGAAGAATAAACGATTTCAAGAACTCTTCATACAAGTGGTTTGTAAACTTTCCTGATTTTGAGCAGGTCATAATAACATTTTTGAATTTATCAGTCAACACGTCGACCTTTTTTTTCACAATCGGAACAAAACTTCCTGATGGCTCCTGCATGCATAAAAATACAACAGGAAGTATCTTTTCTGGCGCAGTTAATGCGTACTGTGTCATGAAGGAATGATTAATTTTGTTTTAATGTTTTTTCTTAACAAGAACGGTTTTTGCTCCTTGTTCCGCAAGCGACCTGTTGTAAGTTGACTAATATTGGCAGCCGGTTTGATCGGTATTAATGACATAATCAAGGTCAAAGTCGGGGGTTACTATTCTTGTCTGGATTTGAAATTCTTCGGCAGCAGCCAACACTTCCTCTATCGTGGCGAATTTCTTCGAGCTGACAAACTTCGTGATTTTACGCTGTCTGATCCTGTAATTTTTTTTGAATTTTTCGACCCAAGAGAGGCTGGCATTAAAATGGAAATCTTCCGATAAAAAAGGAATAGCAGCATTCATCACCCACTGCTGCGGCGTTCTCGTCGTAACCTGAACACGGACAAAATTGATCACTTGTTATATATTCGACTCATTCAATTGTGTGTTCTTCAATTCTATAATATATTTTATATTTATGTTAAAATTTTTAAGGGGGTATTATTTTTTTATCGCTAAATTTATTGCTTTTTTCTAATTTTCTGGCGAAGAAACTATACAACGCATCAATGCAAAATTTGGCATGTGGATTTTTTTACTTCTTATTTATTCACAAAATTGAAAATCGTTTTGAATTTTTTTGTGAATAAATAAGAAATAAATAAATCCACATGCCAAATATTGCATTGATGCGTTGTACAGTTCCTTCGCCAGAATTTATTCACAAAAAAATTCAAAACGATTTCCTTTTTTTGTGAATAGATAAGAGATAAATTAATATATATTTTGATATCTTTTACCTGCTCCAAATTCTGCTGAGCTTCCAGGAATCGTTCCTGTGTTTCATGGTTGATTGCGTACCATTTGTCAAACGTACCTCCACCTTCTTTGACGTGGAAAAACGAACTACATCTCTATCGACGGAGACAAGACCATCGATAGAGATTTCGTTCGTTTTTCAACCGAGAGAGTCCGCGCGCTTGTAAGGTCTTCAAACTCCATTTCGGATGAGCTGCTGCTACAGCGACTGGTTTTTGTTTGTATGATAAAGGCACATAATCCGCAGGTGCAGGTTTGAATTTCTGGGCCACAAAGTCCTCATCATCTTTTGGTACAGCTTCACATTACATAGAATATCATTATTAACCTTTCTCCACGTTACCAGGTGTGTAAGTATGAAACCGGAATTTGCCCATAGGTGGCGCTAGATGTCGATGCAGTTACCGACACATCACGTCAGCGGTGTCTTGTTATTGTATTGATATCCGACAAAGATTTCCAACTCACAATAACACGAGTTTCATTCAGTAGCATTAGTTTATTAGAGATAAACATGTCGAGTTTTGTGCCAACAAATTACGATTTGCCGACAGCACTACTTTTCTGTTTTCATCTGAAGAAAACCGCAGCCGAATCGCATCGAATGCTTGTGGAGGCGTTTGGTGAGCATGCTCTCGGTAAAACACAGTGTTTCGAGTGGTTCAAACGGTTCAAAAGTGGCGATTTTGACGTGAGGAACGAAGAACGTGGAAGACCACCGAAAAAGTTTGAAGACGCTGACCTGCAAGCCTTGTTGGACGAAGACGACGCTCAAACACAACAACAACTGGCGGATGTACCTACGGTAATGATATGATACTTTTTATCATATCATTACAATAAACGTGTTTTTTCTGTACAAAAATTCCGGTTTCATACTTACACACCTGGTATACAGTAAACCAAAATAATTCCCCGAATAGAAATAAAACTTACCATTACATATCTCTGCAGTTCAACCACCTCGTCGGCGCCGATAAACTCATTCAAATGAATTATATGCCTATCTACGAGCATTTCAAGTATTTCGCTTGCAAAAACCTCTCCCATCGCCATAGATTCCTCGGAAATTGCACTCGGAGGTGCGTCTGTAAGCACATTCAAATCCTGAAGCAAGCTTCGAGTATATGTGATGGCATTTGTGAAAACAGCTTTCGTTTGCTCATCACCCTTTTCTTTTCCGATAGATTTTCTGCTGATCCAACACTTGTTTCTGCCATTTCATAATCCTTCTTTTCCGACTGACTTTCTGCCGTAGCAGCACTTATTTCTTCCATTTTACGGTTTTTCACTTTCGATAAACTTTATTTCTCAGCGACGTTATACCCAACGTATGTATCTGCACAACTGACGCCTGCGAAACACTGCGAAAGACTAGCGTTGTCTGGTCAGACGACGGCAGTCCTCCAACGTCACCTCAACGTCCGAAAAACCGTTAGGCTTTGTATAGGCCTCCGAAGTAACTCTTGTGGCGCACCCTTGCGGCGAGTTTTCGCAAAACTTGGATTGGTTTTCGTCTGCTAGTGCAGTATGCCGGTCGCCATTTAAATCAGGTGTCCAATCGATGATGCTTGCTCAAGCCTAGCTCTTTCGTGTTTGTGCCGGTTTGACTTAACCGCCATGCGCCAATCCAAGTTTTGCCACCGGCAGCCGTTACGGGGCGCCGCCACGAAAGTTACTTCGGAGGCCTATAACAAAGGGATAGAGTACAAGTAGGGATGAGGAACGCAGGTAGCGAGTCCCGACTAGAGTATTTGAAATAACGGCCCGACCATTTCAAAATTCATATTCTAATGAAAAATAATAAACTGCAGTTTCTTGTGAAAGATTTATAATTTCTTCCTCTCTTTTTTTTCTGCGTGAAAAATAAAATAATAATAAATCATTAAAAAAAATGGAAGCCAAAAAAAATAAAAATGAATAAAAACATTAAATAAATAAATAAAATAATAATAAATAATTAGACGGTTTTGCATCATCCATCGAATTTATTTATATTTTGTAAAAAAAACGCCATCACGGGACTCGAACCCTGGACCTCGAGCGTCAGAGCCAGGAACCTTTGTGCAACCAAAGGTGCAACCGTACCGGTATAGTAGCTACGAGCTAAGCTTTCTAACGTTTTTCCTCGAAAACTAAAGAGCGTTGTATAAAATCCCTTTACTCAGGTACTCAGGGTAGGTCTACAACATATCTGAGACTTATCAAGATCCGTGAGTGACAGCCGGTAAGGTCCCCTTGCAAGTACAATGGGGGGGGGGGATATTATCGAGCACCGTTGATGATTTGTTAGGCAACTGTGTGAGTATTTTGTTTACCGACTTAAAGTTACAGAAGGGGCTGGGTATAATATTCCATCCATTGGGATTCACAGCTTTTTTGTTATCAGAGAAGGTGAGTATTGTCACATTATTATTCCGGTTATTGATAGAGTTATTTTCAATCACACCGGATAGAGTTATATTGGTACAGTTATTTTCAATCACATCGAGACTTCCGTTTCCGGTGTGATTGGAGCGGGTGAGTGTAAGAAGACGGCAAAAGAAAAGCGGAGAAAGGTGAGGACGTGGGTGGTAGAGAAAAAGTGATAGTAGTGGGATAGGTAAAGCAGAAATACAAGAAGTGAGTAGAAACGTAGGTGCGCAGGGAGCAGGCAAATTTAGAAGGAAAAGGAGGAAATCAGGTGAGAAAAGAGGTTAGGAAAGAAGGACTGGCGAAGGGCGAAGGCAGAGGAGGAGGATGCGAGTAGGGAAAAGGCGCGTAGGGACGAGGGAACAGTAGCGACAGAGGACGGAGAGGACACGAAGCAGAAGGAGAAAGGGAGAAGGAGAGGTAGGCAGGTAAAACAAAGTGGTGGTAAAGCGGCCCGACGGGTAAGGAGAAGGAAGGAATGAGCGACACGAGAAAGGGAAGGGATGAGATAGGAGCGGACAGCGGCCGAGCGGGGGAGGAGGGGAGAGAGAGGAGGAGGAACTGGCAAAGAGAAAAGGAAGAAAGACGAACGCGGAATGCATGGAGACTAGAGGTAAAGGAGACCGAACGCAGTGTTGGAGAAAGCAGAGATTAGTAGGGAGATGTACAACGCTCCCCTTTTCGGCGTGCCTCGCAAATGGCGCTAAATCGCGGTAGCGAATTCGGGAATATGATTTTGTGTGCCTCGCCTCTGTCGAGGTTGCAGATTCCCTCGTAGCCGCGCGAGTCGTGAGCACCGCTCCAGTCGATATCGCAGTCAGCGTGCACACGAATGGGTAGCTCGGTGGGGGAAAAGTCTCTGCCCCTCGCTCGCTCGACAGGTGAACGGAGCGAGGTTTTCCGTCCGATCGATCTCGACGTATGTGTGGCCGTACTGCGGATTGGAATATGCATTAAATGAATTTCAAAGAGAAAAACATGTATCGAGAAAATTGTTTTCTCTCGGTTGGCCGTTTATGCCGAGAATGCGGGTTAAAAAAATTAACGACGAACCGCGTTGAAAAATAAAACGCCGAAACGACCGTGGAAGGTTCAAAAAGAAATCTCGAGCCTTTGCCGCGGTCGTTACGGCGTTTTTTTTTCAACAGTAAACATTATGAATAAGCGTGTATCATAAATGTTTTTCTATCCTCAATGAGCGTCGTGGCTGAGTTGGCAGCATGACGGATTGACGATGCTTGCGGTCCGGATTCGATCGCTGGTTAATCAACTTTTTTGAATCTATTTTTTTTCTTCATTTTATATTCAAAAAATTGTGAACTTACTTTCGCTTTAACTATTCTTGCCTGCCCAGGCATTATTTATGATATTTAATTCATATATGTTTAATTTAAAAAAAGACGTTGGCTACCGGGGATCGAACCCGCGTCGTCTGCACTCAGAGCCCGCACGCTGATAATCAACCGCGATACTCTTGTGATTGGAAACCTGCCTTTTACGTATACACACTTATCCAACCTTAAAAAAATTCGCTGCATACCAATTGCATATTGTTTTGATGACCCCAAAGTATTATTGAATTTCGATATATTAATTTTTCGCAAAATGGTGCATGTTTAAAAATAAAGTTAAATTTTTAACAAAAAAAAAACGCCATAAAATCGTCGATAAAAAAGTAAGCCATATAAAATAAAAAATCCTACGTAGCTCCGTGGAGAAAGATGTTTCGAAGCTACTGTCAAAATTTCAAGTCGATCGGTAAAAATTTGCTCGAGTTATGTCTTCGGCTAGCTCAAAAAAGGCGCCTTGAGGCATACGCTGCGCAGCCGCCATTTTTAAATATTTTTTATTGAAAAAATTAGATTTTGTACTTTTTTAGTATTGCTATAAAACCTACTTTACAGATTTTCGATTGATACTTTTATTCAGCCAAAATTAATTCCCGAAAATATGCCTATTTTTTGTGTGCTACTGTGATTTCCCCCCTTAAGGCGTCTGGCCACCTTGGCCGATCGAAAATGGGTATTTAAAAAAAAAATAATAAACTCAAAAGTACGGGCCGGAATATTTTTATTTTTTTTTACACAACGTCAGAAAGGGCTTTAAGAATAACGTTAATAAATTTCCGTTCAAAATATTAAAAAATGGCGCTGTTATGCACATTGCCGCGGAGGCCCTCCGCACGATACGCGCGGTCGTTGTCCCAGCTGTTACCCGATCATGTCACATCTGCAAACAAAAATCAGCTCATCCGTGAGTAGTGTCGCTACAATGTAGCGTAGCGGTTTTTTTCTCGACCATTAAAAAAATTATAGTGAGCCGAAGAAAAACGTTGTATTTTTCAACGAAATTATGGCTCACCATAATTTTTTTAATGGTCGAAAAAAAACCGCTACGCTACATTGTAGCGACACTACTCACGAAGGAGCTGATTTTTTTTCAGATGTGGCATGACCGCGTATCAGCTGGGACAACGACCGCGCCTATCGTGCGGAGGGCCTCCGCGGCAATGTGCATAACGGCGCCATTTTTTAATATTTTTAACGGAAATTTATTAACGTCATTCTTAAAGCCCTTTCTGACTTTATCTAAAAAATAAAAATATTCCGGCCCATACTTTCGAGTTTATTATTTTTTTTAATATACCCATTTTTCGATTGGCCAAGGTGGCCAGACGCTTTTAAAGAATCTCGTACGTGTTAGCGAAAACCGGCAGAAAATTATGAGGCAACTCGTCCACTTCTTTGATGTTCGCTATTTTGGACCATCGTTCGTTTGCCTATCTGAGGTCTACACTTTCGAAGTTTGTATCCTCGATATATATGTCTTTTTCCTATAGATGGTATTATCAATATTAGATACTCACGTCTTTCTATTTCGGAGATTTGGATGTTCTAGATTGTTAGAATCTGTATTTGTATGACTCAAACTGCAGACAATCTGAATACACGTTCTCGAATAAATGAGCTCTCGAATAAATAATCCTTTGGTGTAATAGTTATTCAATGTCGTCATCGGCCGAAGGATATAATTTTGAATAATTTACAGTTCGTTACTTTGAGTTTATAATTCTGTCATTTCGAAATCTTTGTCGTTCTATATTTGGCCTTTCAAAGCTTTGACCCCTATCCCAATGTGAAATGTGTTGAAAAAAATGCCGATCGAGAAAGACTCAAAGTTCTCTTCGAGCCTTTCTCGATCGTTTCAGCACTTTTCTTCAACAATTTTTTAAATTAATTTTCTTAGGGGAAAGGTACCCAGATAGACAGATATATGCGTCCGGCGGGGCGAACGACTGCATGTTCGATCGCGTCGACGATACCCGCGGCATCCTTGCTGCGGCCGGTCCCCTCGCTCGTGCCGCTGTTCTATTGATGGCCTGCCCTTCTTGCGCCCTTGGGCTCCCTCGGGTGCCTCTTCCCAGATAGACAGTCGTGATCATCACGCCGTGCATACAATTGATGAAGCAAATCTTACAGCATATTGACTACATGTCATGATGCAAAGCCGTGAACTCATTAGTATAGTGAATGTACAAAGCATTTTGATCTCAATATGTCGTTTATAAATGCATCGTACGTTTGAAGCACGTTGAAATCATATCGCTGTGCTGAAGTGTCCACAATTAATATCTGCAAATTTTACGTCATATGGAAGTCATCCAATGACTTTGTTGATGAATTCACTGGGTTAGCACTGGTAGTAGACACGCCGTGCAAGCAATATGACGGCGATATGCATGTTTGTCAGTGATACATTCGATGGGCGCAACATGACGGCGATATGCGTGTTTCTCAGTGATACATCCTATAACGGCGATATGCATGTTTCTAAGTGATACATGCGTTGAGCGCAATATGATGGCGATATGTACATTTCATCAGTGATACATCCCAGGAGTACAATATGATGGCGATATGCATGTTTCTCAGTAATACATTCCATGACGGCAATATGCATGTTTTCAGTGATACATTCGGTGAGTGCAATATGACGGGGATATGCCTATTTCTCAGTGATACATCCCATGAGCGCAATATGACGGCGATATGCGTGTTCTGTGATACATCCTATGACGGCAATATGCATATTTCTAACAAGGAGAAGGCAGAGCTTGGATGTCGCAAATCGGGTTCTCCTTTTGCGTGGTGAAAGTTGAAGACCTCCGAATTAACGTCGCTTTTGATTTTTGTTCCAATAAGCCTTAGTTGCTGAGATATCGCGATTTGAAAATTTGGGAGTTTCGTCTCGTGCGTACAGTACGTTGAGCGTTGATACTTGAGACAAAAGCGGCCGTAGCTAATACGGTAAGACGACAGACCGGCACTCTGAAAGTCCACGGTTCGCGTCCCTATGCTTTTTTTTAATTCAATTTTTGACGTGATAACGTCTTATAATTCGATGGAGCCGGCTGCACGCACGAAAAAGCATGACTCATCGCCGTTACCTCGCTCTGAGGCGTTCCATCTAAGGCTTGAAGTGTAAGCGAGAGCGCGGAACGAGCGACAAAGAGGCACAATCGGCCTCCGCGTTCGGCAGCGTTCGGCAGCGTTCGACATCTGTCTCTCTCCTACTTGAGTGATGGCCTCTGCACACTGCGAGCGACGAGCGTCGAGTGATGAGCGATATCCAATGGCAACGTCACTCTCATAGAGCATTTCCGTCATACTCGAGTTCTCATTGGATATCGCTCATCGCTTGTCGCCCATCGCGCGCAGTGTGCAGAGGCCATGAGCGATGCGTCCGCGTGGACAGCTGCTATACAATAATACGTGTACATGTTTTCGTCAAGTATGAAGTGCAGTGAAAAGTGCATGTGGTGTCAATTGTTTATAGCAACGATAATTGCGGCGATAAAGGTAATGATTCTTTCGATATTAAATATATGTTCAGTGATATATTGTCGAATATTCGTGCTTTCATCATTAAAATAAATAGCATCGGTCCGCTAGTGCAGCGATTGTAGGTTATGCTATAATTGACAAAACTATAACAATAAGTTAACAGAACTATTTCACGATGAGTAAAAATCAATTGCTTTACTATTCGATCGAAATAATTATCGAGCGTAGCTATGATTTCAAAAAATTAAAACATAAATGTTAAATCTTCCACATATCATAACAACGTGTCTGAAATGACAGGTTGGACCAGCCAGCCGTCAAAGGGAACAATTTTCTCCTATATCAAACACATTGAGGCGGGCTTTTTAAAAGCTAGAGTTACAAAAATTTTAATGGTGTTTCCAAATTTTAAATTTTAAATTTAAGATTTATGAACAATAATTTAATCACAGTTTATTCTTATAATAAATTATTCAAAATTATTACTTTTTTACAACAAATTACAATTAAATTTGCAAAAATAATTAAGTAACTAATTGAACAACAACTTTTATTCAGTTTACTTGCTGAAAGAAATAATGTCAATACAAAATTTATTGTTATAAAATAATAAAATCAAAAATTAAATTTTAACAGTCGAGTAGAAATTTAAACAATACATTTTATTCAAGTATTTTGTAAATTTAAAATGATTTTCTGAACGAAGAATTTTATGAAAAAATAAAAGTTGTAAAACAATTGCTCAAAGCACATTCATACTTGCAAAAAATATGTACATTGTAAAAAAAAATAAATAAAAATTGACATAATTGTATTTATGCGTACAAATAAATGTAACTTGATCAATTCAATTGTGATTTCCATTTACCTCCTTCTCTATATCCATACAAAATATCTATCAAACAAACAAAATAAAAATTTTCTTTTGAAAAATGAAACCATTCCATCAGTATTTTCTTATGACGTTGTCACGTTCAACTATCGTCAGTAAACCGACTTTACAGACAACCGATTTTTTTTTAAATTTTATAATCTCTCATAAGACTTTACATGTGCAGGTAAATCAGAAAATTCGAAAATATGTATTACTAGTTTTATTTATCTATTATATAAAAAAAATTAATCCAATAATGAAGTCACAATTACCAAGCAAAATAATATTGAATAACAAATAATTAATCTATTAATCACGTCACAATAAGAAAGCAAAATAATATGGTATAAAAAAATAAATAATTAATCTAATTCACAGGAAAGCATATTTAACCCATTAACGCCCAAGAATCGCGATTTTTTCCTTCAATTTCAAGCCAGATTTTTATTATATAAAAAAAATCATAAAAAATGAAGAGATACGTTCCCTAGTATTTTCGGGGGTGCTCTTTCAGAATCTGGGGTCAAAATCGAGTTTTGTCCATTAGGAAAAAAAATATGGCGGCTTTTAAACAAAAAAAACAGGAAAAATCGATGACACTTTTTTTTCAAATTTTTTTTTCACCTCGAAGCCGTTGAAAAGTCCGGTTTTTTTTTCAACCATGGGTGCATAGAATAGTGACGATTGAACAATCAATTTTTTAAATTCGTCGTTGTCAACATTTTCACCCCCAAAATGGCGCTTTTCTCCCCCTGAGTGACACGAAAAATTTCACGCTCAGTGTCCAAAATGAAAAGTAGTTGGATTTGGACGAAAATTGGTACTCGGAGGTTTTCAAGGTCGCTGATTACGATTCTGTTCTCAAAATTCCGAAATTAAAAATGGCGGATCCAATATGGCGGACACAAATGCAAAAGTTCATTTGAATTGGATAAAACGTGGCACTCGGGGGTTTTCGAGGTCGCTGATTATGATTCTGCTCTCAAAATTCCGAAATTAAAAACGGCGGATCCAATATGGCGGACACAAATGCAAAAGTTCATTTGAATTGGATAAAACGTGGCACTCGGGGGTTTTCGAGGTCGCTTATTATGATTCTGCTCTCAAAATTCCGAAATTAAAAATGGCGGATCCAATATGGCGGACACAAATGCAAAAGTTCATTTGAATTGGATAAAACATGGCACTCGGGGGTTTTCGAGGTCGCTGATTATGATTCTGCTCTCAAAATTCCGAAATTCAAAATGGCGGATCCAATATGGCGCACACAAACGCAAAAGTTCATTTGAAGTGGATAAAACGTGGCACTCGGGGGTTTTCGAGGTCGCTGATTATGATTCTGCTCTCAAAATTCCGAAATTAATAATGGCGGATGCAATGTGGCGGACACAAATGCAAAAGTTCATTTGAATTGGATAAAACGTGGCACTCGGGGGTTTTCGAGGTCGCTGATTATGATTCTGCTCCCAAAGTTCTGAAATTAAAAATGGCGGATCCAATATGGCGGACAAAAATGCAAAAGTTCATTTGTATCGGATGGAATGTGGCACTCGGGGATTTGCGAGGTCGCTGATTATGATTCTGCTTTCAAAATTCCGAAATTAAAAATGGCGGATCCAATATGGCGGACACAAATGCAAAAGTTCATTTGAATTGGATAATACGTGGCACTCGGGGGTTTTCGAGGTCGCTTATTATATTTCTGCTCTCAAAATTCGGAAGCCTTTGGGTATTTAAATACCTGGTATTTTCAGGTATTTGAATACCCAAAGGCTTTCAAATTTTGAAAGCAGAATCATAATCAGCGACCTCGAAAACCCCCGAGTGTCACGTTTTATCCAATTCAAATGAACTTTTGCATTTGTGTCCGCCATATTGGATCCGCCATTTTGAATTTCGGAATTTTGAGAGCAAAACCATAATCAGCGACCTCGAAAACCTCCGAGTGCCACGTTTTATCCAATTCAAATGAACTTTTGCATTTGTGTCCGCCATATTGGATCCGCCATTTTTAATTTCGGAATTTTGAGAGCAGAATCATAATCAGCGACCTCGAAAACCCCCGAGTACCATGTTTTATCCAATCCAAATGAACTTTTGCATTTGTGTCCGCCATATTGGATCCGCCATTTTGAATTTCGGAATTTTGAGAGCAGAATCATAATCAGCGACCTCGAAAACCCCCGAGTGCCACGTTTTATCCAATTCAAATAAACTTTTGCATTTGTGTCCGCCATATTGGATCGGCCATTTTGAATTTCGGAATTTTGAGAACAGAATCGTAATCAGCGACCTCAAAAACCTCCGAGTACCAATTTTCGTCCAAATCCAACTACTTTTTATTTTGGACACCGAGCGTGAAATTTTTCGTGTCACTCAGGGGGTGAAAATCGCCATTTTGGGGGTGAAAATGTTGACAACGACGAATTTAAAAAATTGATTGTTCAATCGTAACTATTCTATGCACCCATGGTTGAAAAAAAAACCGGACTTTTCAATGGCTTCGAGGTGAAAAAAAATTTTGAAAAAAAAGTGTCATCGATTTGGCCTGTTTTTTTTGTTCAAAAGCCGCCATATTTTTTTTCCTAATGGACAAAACCCAATTTTGACCCCAGATTCTGAAAGAGCACCCTCGAAAATACTAGGGAACGTATCTCTTCATTTTTTATGATTTTTTTTATATAATAAAAATCTGGCTTGAAAATGAAGGAAAAAATCGCGATTCTTGGGCGTTAATGGGTTAAAGATATATATCTTCAAATATGCTTTCCTGATAGTATTTATAAGGTTAAATATGGTTGCGGTGATATTGCGTTCATTTTATGTTCGTGGTGTCGTAAGCCTTTGTGCTTCCCTTGCTTTTACGATGGTTTCCACCCTTCAATTTGTCAACATACTGATCTGATAGAAGAAGAATCAGAATAATTACCTACCGCGAAATTTGCAAGTGTGAATTAGATTAATTTTTTTTATACCATATTATTTTGCTTTCTCATTGTGACGTGATTAATAGATTAATTATTTGTTATACAATATTATTTTGCTTTGTAATTGCGACTTGATTATTAGATTAATTATTTGTTATACAATATTATTTTGCTATGTAATTGTGACTTCATTAATGGATTAATTATTTTAATATAATAGACGAATTAAACTAGTAATACATATTCTCGAATTTTCTTATTTACCTGCACATTTAAAGTCTTATGAGAGATTATAAAATTAAAATAAAATTGGATTAAAAAAAAGCATAGGGACGCGAACCGTGAACTTCCAGAGTGCCGGTCTATCGCCTTACCGTATTAGCCACGGCCGCTCTTGTCCCAAGTGTCAACGCTCAACGTACTCTAGGCACGAGACGAAACTCCAAAATTTTCAAATCGCGATATCTCAACAACTAAGGCCTATTGGAACAAAAATAAAGAACGACGTTAATTCGGAGGTCTTCAACTTTCACCACACGAAAGGAGAACCCGATTCGCGACATCCAGGCTCTGCCTTCTCCTTGTAAGTGATACATTCGATGAGCGCAATATGACGGCGATATGTATATTCGTCAGTGATACATCCCATAAGCGCAATATGACGGTGATATGCATCCAAATCTAGAATGATACAAATAGGCAGACACAAAGAAAATTTGGACAAGTGTTAGAATGGCTAGGTAGGTAGCGCGCTCGGCTCTCGAATTAGAAGACGTGGTTCAAACCGTAGGTAGGTACAAAATTTAACTAGGCAGAATACGTTTTTAATCCATTTATCATATAGGCAGGAACATCAATAAAGCGTATGGGGATTAATAAAAATCCTATCAGGTTTTTTTTATCAATATTTTTGGATTTTTTTTATTTTTCACGCTATGACACTCATATGAGCTCCATATGAGCACAGCATAGTTACGTCATGCTATGCCGCTAATATGAGCTCCGTATGAGTACAGCATATTTACGTCACGCCGTGTTGCTAATATGAGCGCCGTATGAGCACAGCATAGGCCTCCGAAGTAACTCTAGTGGCGCAGCCCTTGCGGCGAGTTTTTGCAAAACTTAGATTGGTTTTCGTCTGCTAGTGCAGTATGCCGGTCGCCATTTAAATCAGGTGTTCACCAAAAAAACAGCGTTTCACGTCATATTTGGCATTGTTGACGCGTGTTTGAGGAAGAACTTTTCCCATCACAGTCCTTTTCTCACCAGCAACAATTTCGCGAACTTCCGATACATGATGACTATCGAAAGTTTTTAGCCTATATTACAACATCCTTTATATAAGTTTCCGATGCAAACGATTATTGAAACAGAAATTTTGTTGTACGGCAGAAACGAATTTGTGTGCAGCCAATGAACGCAATTTCATTAACATTCTCTTCGTCACATACCTATTGATATGCTTTTAGGGCGAAAGAAAGTCATGAGGTTACATTGAAATCCGCAAGTAATCGTTATTAGTTCCATTACACTATTTTATTTTATTTACAAGCACATTCCATTCACAATGTGAGATCTACAATTGATGATGCTTGCTCAAGCCTAGCTCCTTCGTGTTTGTGCCGGTTTGACTTAACCGCCGTGCGCTAGTCCAAGTTTTGCCACCGGCAGCCGTTGCGCGGCGCCACCACGAAAGTTACTTTGGAGGCCTATAGTTCCGTCACGCCATGCCGCTAATATGAGCTCCGTATGAGCACTACAGTTTGTTCACGCCTGACACCCATATGAGCCTCATATGCACTCACTTATTGTTAGATATTCGTGAGCCAAATTTGCTAGTCTGATGAATTCACTGCATGCATATTCGCGTGAGAGCAACTTTGCTTCATTTGGATGTATTATTGTGAATCATCATGTGATGCAAATATGACTTCAACGGGAGCACTCATAAGGGATACACAGCTGTGAGGCTTTCTATGCCGCAGTGATGATGTACATATGATGCCAATATGAGGTACATCCGTCTATCTGGGTTGCCGCTGCGGCTGCTGCTGACGACTAATTTCCTTTTTGTTGTGGCGCCAAAATTTCTTCTTTGTAACTGTAAAAAGTTAATAATAAAATGTACAAATAAAATACATTACTCACACAAAGTAAGGGATATTCGAAAAATTCCGAATTTTTGTCTGATTTTCAACAAGGGATAACTCGGAGAAAAATGGTTGTACAGAAAATAAAAAAAGGAAATTATAGCTTCAAGTATCTAGTTTTCAGATCTGGACTGTAATTTTTTTTAGCGTGGGTGATTTTCTTGTAATCATTCGAAAACCAACGAAATTTTTTTCCAAATTTTTGCTCGTCTATAAAATGGTCTGTCCACTTCAAATAATTTTTTTTATCATACGACTATAAAAGTCTTTTAGACAATTTAATCAGCTTTAATTTGACCTTTTACCGAGCTCCGTACGATGATTTCGAGCGGAATAATCGTCGATCAAAGCAAAAAGTCCATTTTAACTTTGACAATCAATTACTCGAGACCTAATGATCGTACAGAAAATAAAAGTAGGGTTTTGGAAACTACAAAACATGCTATATGACATGCAATTAGGGGCTGTTGATAAAACATTTTATTTTCTGTACGATCATTAGTTCTCGAGTAATTGATTGTCAAAGTTAAAATGGACTTTTTTGCTTTGATCGACGATTACTCCGCGCCAAATCATCGTACGGAGCTCCTTAAAAGGTCAAATTAAAGGTAATTAAATTGTCTAAAAGACTTTTATAGTCGTATGATAAAAAAAATTATTTGAAGTCGACTGACCATTTTAAAGACGAGCAAAAATTTGGCAAAAAAATTTCGTTGGTTTTCGATTATTACAAGAAAACCGCTCACCCTAACAAATTTTACAGTCCAGATCTGAAAACCAGATAATTGAAGCTATAATTTCCTTTTTTATTTATTTTTTGTACGACCATTTTTCTCCGAGTTATCCCTTGTTAAAAATCAGCCAAAAATTTGGAATTTTTTAAATACTCCTTAATTTGTGTGAGTAGTGTATTTTATTTGTACATTTTATTATTTACTTTTTACAGTTACAAAGAAGAAATTTTGGCGTCGCAACAAAAAGAAAAGTGGTCGCCAGCAGCAGCCGCAGCGGCAAGAGGCACCCGAGGGAGCCCAAGGGCGCGAGAAGGGCAGGCCATCGAAAGAACAGCGGCACGAGCGATGGGAGCGGCCGCAGCAAGAACGGCGCGGGTATCGTCGACGCGACCGAACCCGCAGTCGTTTGCCCCGCCGGACGCATCTTGAAGTTGCTCAAAACGAGCGGGCGTTCCAAATTTTGGTGCAAACGGTATTGAAAAATATGACAAAAACATTAATGTTTCCCCCAATACCTCTCTAAGAGAGCCCTCGCTAAGAGAGAATTTCCCCGCCGTTCCGCTTGAGCGCATTTTATGGCTTCCCCCACCTAGCTCGAGCTGTCCAGTGTACCCGAGGCCTCTCGAGTTTGTCGCAGCAACTCGATAAGAGATCGCGAGCGATTTCAGAAAATCGCACGTCGCACGATTGTCAAATGGATAATATTCCTTTGTATAATAATATATACGTTTAAGCAGTAAAGTCGGAGAAAAAACATGCACCATAATTAAATTTCAAGTAGTAATTTAATGCAAGTAAAATATATTTTAATAGACATTAACACAGCATAGAATATTATTGATACAGTACTACCTCTCTAAGAGAGCGGTCTAGGGCGGTTAGGGGAAGAAATTCTCGAAAGATTCGTCGCCGAAGCCTGAAATGAAATATTTATACATATATATACATTGTATATTTCAACTTGAAGTATATACAGAAGATAAATTGTTAGTTACATTTTTTTGTACACTATATATGTTCGAGTTTCGATAACGAATATACTACGTATATTTTTGCGAACAATAAGATAATTCAACAATTATTGAAAGTCTTACAAATGTTTCCTTCATATGTGTTATAATATTGCAACAACAAAATATACCAAACAGCAGAATAAAAAAAACGCGAAGAAAAAGAAAGATTTACACATCAATATTCAATGAGATATACTTACGCATGAAACGACGAAACGCCAGTACACTTTCCGCAACTCGTTTACAGTTTTCTCAACACTTTCGTTCGCGCTCTCTTATCGAGTTCGAGTGGAGAAACACATACACGCTACCACATGCGCGATTTTCGAGCGCGCTAACCTAGTGGTGGGGGAAGGCTTCGGCGACGAATTTCTCGAGAATTTCTTCCCCTAACCGCCCTAGACCGCTCTCTTAGAGAGGTAGTACTGTACGTAAATGAGTTTTTACTTTTCCCCTTAGAAAATTAATTTAAAAAATTGTTGAAGAAAAGTGCCGAAACGATCGAGAATGGCTCGAAGAGAACTTTGAGTCTTTCTCGATCGGCATTTTTTTCAAAACACATTTCACATTGGATAAGTATGTTTCGGCATTTTTTTCAACACATTTCACTTTGGGATGGGGGTCAAAACTTTGAAAGGCCAAATATAGAACGACAAAGATTTCGAAATGACAGAATTATAAACTCAATATAACGAATTATAAATTATTCGAAATGTTATCCTTCGACCGATGACGAAATTGAATAACTATTACACCAAAGGATTATTTAATCGAGAGCTCATCTATTCGAGAACGTGTATTCAGATTGTCTGCAGTTTGAGTCATACAAATACAGATTCAAACAATCTAGAACATCCATATCTCCGAAATGGAAAGACGTGAGTATCTAATATTGGTAATACCATCTATAGGAAAAAGACATATATATCGAGGATACAAACTTCGAAAGTGTAGACCTCAGATAGGCAAACGAGCGATAGTCCAAAATAGCGAACATCAACGAAGTGGACGAGCTGCCTCATAATTTTCTGCCGGTTTTCGCTAGCACGTACGAGATTCTTTAACGCGTTACCCCCACTTGTAGCGCAAAAAAGGCCTTTTTCATGAATTTTTTTTAAAAGAAACTACAAAACTTTTTTAATCGATCAATATATCATCTCAAAGAACACATCTTGAAGAGCTTTCAGTAATTTTTGTATTGAAAAATATTACATTGTTTAGTGGCAAATGGCCGTCAATGAAATAATGTTTTTATATACACGGTTTGCGGTGACCAACATTGCGGCGAAGTGGATCATCTGAAAAAAAAAATGCGGATGGATTTAGTCAAATATAAGTATAAACTAGTCTTTAATCGAAGGATTTTAAAAAATATTCATTTTTCACAAAATTGCGGACAGTCAAAGTTAATGGTTCGATTTTAACGAAACAAAACGGCCGTTTTTTGGCTATAAAACGGCCATTATTTTCGAAAAAAAAAATCGAACGATTAAAGACTACATTTTTATGTATTAAATAAGCCTGCAAAATTTCAAGAAGATCGGTGCATTAGTGTTCGAGTAATCTTGGTCACCGACTTCAGAAATGCCATTTTGAGAAAAACGCGTTTAAAGTTTCAACTAGCCGGTCGTTTACACAACGGATTCTTCTCTTTCAACGCTCATATCTCAGTCAATTTTGTTCGGATCGACTTGAAATTTTCAGGACATATTCTCAGATACTTATACTTCAAAAAAATGCAATAAAATAAAAAATCGATTTTTTTCAAAATTGCAAGTGGGGGTAACCCCTTAAAGGCGTCTGGCCACCTTGGCCGATCGAAAAATGGGTATATTAAAACAAAATAATAAACTCGAAAGTATGGGCCGGATTATTTTTATTTTTTTACATAACGTCAGAAAGGGCTTTAAGAATAACGTTAATAAATTTCCGTTCAAAATATTAAAAGATGGCGCCGTTATGCACATTGCCGCGGAGGCCCTCCGCACGATACGCGCGGTCGTTGTCCCAGCTGTTACCCGGTCATGTCACATCTGAAAAAAAATCAGCTCATTCGTGAGTAGTGTCGCTACAATGTAACGTAGCGTTTTCTTTTCGACCATTAAAAAAATTATAGTGAACCATAATTTCGGTGAAAAATACAAATTTTTCTCTTCGGCTCACCGTAATTTTTTTAATGGTCGAAAAAAAAACCGCTACGCTACATTGTAGCGACACTATTCACGAATGAGCTGATTTTTTTTGCAGATGTGACATGACCGGGTAACAACTGGGACAACGACCGCGCGTATCGTGCGGAGGCACAGTAGGAGAAAAGCCCAAAAACCTGGCCAAAACCTCAAATGACCTTTGACGGGAATCAAAATTGGCTTACAGGGGTTTTCAAGGTCGCTGATTACGAATCTGAAAGCCAAATTATCGTAAACAAAATGGCCGATCCAATATGGCTGACATGAATGTTAAAAAGTTGCCAGATGTCGACAAAAATTGGTATTTACGGGTTTTCAAGGTCGCTGATTACGAATCCGCAAGCCAAATTATCGTAAAAAAAATGGCCGATCCAATATGGCCGACATGAACGTTAAAAAGTTACCAGATGTTGACAAAAATTGGTATATACGGGTTTTCAAGGTCGCTGATTACCAATCCGATATCTATTGTTTATAACTTGCAACAAAGAGCTTACAGCAAATTATTATAAACAAAATGGCCGAGTATCCTGCTAAATAGATAAATTAATATATTTAAAAAAATCATCATAATAAAATAAACGTGAACAGTGTATTTTACGCAATTATTATTTTTATTTCCAAAATACATACGGGACGTTTCAAAAATAGAAAATTTTATTCTTAATCAAAATCGTAATCGGAGTCGGAGTCGGAGTCAGAATCATTATCCGAGTTTGTATCTATTACAACTCCCGGCACGGCTTCAATCTCCGCGCAAAATTCGTCTGCTGCAGCAGTCACTTTAGGAGCGATCAACATCGCTACAGCTTCCGGCGACAAACTCTTCAGCTTCTTCTGTGGTAGTCTTCTGACACTTGAAATGTACGGATCAGAAGTAACTAAGAGCCGATGAAAAACATCTTCCATAGTTTTAACCCTGGAACTTTTTCGCGCAAAATCTTCTCGATATCGTTTGATGTCTTTGTTTCGAGCTTCCTGAGCATCTTCGGATAATTGGCCGATTGGTAATAGAGCATGAGTTATTATCACTGGACCATGAATTAATAGTTTGTGCACCGAAGTAGGCATGGAGTACCAAGGGTATAATGCAACGGTCTTTCTTGCCGTTTCAATAGCATACTGTTCAAATCTTTCACAGTTTATCTCCTGGCCACACGATATAACTTGTAGGATTACGTACAAGCGTTTAATAACTTCTTCGTTGACCCCCGTTATCGCAGCGGAAACCGTCGAATTTTCAAAGAATCGCCGAGCTGTGTTGCCATCATTGCTGCTGCCGTATCCAGGCTTTGGGCGATCGATATTTAGACCCAATTGCTTCTTGAATCCTTCTTGAATGGCCCTCTTGCGTTCCTGGGTAATTTTTTTTTCTTCGGCACTTCGAGCTTGCCATTTTTTAATGCCGAGTTTGTAAGACACGTGTAAGCAATACTCGAAGCATCGTATCCACGCATGCAGCGTCGACAATCCGAACTTCAAATTTGTTTCATTGATTTCCCTTTGCAATACAGTGTCGATGGCATTAAAATCTTTGCTGGTTGCTCCACACAAATAGCACCGTTGAACAGATTTCGTCAATGATACAGCGTTGCAAACTTTACCATCTATCATGGTGAACAACAACTTGTACATTACGGAGATTTCTTTTCCATCTATTACACTTTCGAATGGACGAAGTGACTTTATTTGTTCTTCAACAATTTGGACTTCATTAAGTGTTGACTCTGTGTCTTCGCGTAGAAACAGTAGTCTAAGCGGTTTACAAAATCGTGGAGACGAGGGTCTGGGGTTCTTCCAAACAACTATTTCTTCCTTCGATTGTTGATCATAACACACGAGTTGTAACGGCACGACTGAAGTAAAGAATACATGCGCATCAGATTTGCTGTCATCACTGAACGTCTGCTTATATTCACTTTGCCCAGAACTTCCATCGCAACCCCACTTGCAAATCAAGTCCATTTTACGAACATTATCTGGAGTCAATCTTTGAATGAGTACATTTTGGACGAGTAAAATACGTTCAACTGTATGATCTAATAGTGCCTGTAGTTGGACTTCTGCACTACTCTCTGTAATCCTGATTGCATCACGTGGTGGATAACAACGCTTTTTTGCTTTCATCACTTTTTCGTAAGACGGATATAGCTTACAGTTATTTTCCTTCCCTAATCTTCTCATTCCCTGGTAAGTACTCTTGGAGAATTTATATTCAATCATAGCGGAAAGTGCAGCCTCTTCGGATAAAGTAATTTCATCCGTTGCTGAGTAAGCTTTACGATACTTGGAAGCTCTTAAAGGACTCGTCATTGTTACGTCCTTAATAACTTTTGCGGCGTCGGATTGTCCTGAAGAGCGAAGGCTCATCTGAGTAGCGTATGCTAACTCGACCGAGTTGAACGATGTACGAATATCTTGGGTCTTCCTTCGTTTAGATCTTTCACTGGACATTGTAAACTCAAGGGACGGGCGGCCGCCCGTATTACCCGGGCTTGTTACTACAGTGTCTGTAGGTGCGGCAAAACATACCTGCTTGCTAAGCCATTCACCGTTATTCTTGAAAAATACACAGGATTTTCTGTGAGCTTGTTGCCACCTCGTTCTCATTTGATTGAAGAGTATCGAAAAAGTCTGTTTCGAGTCCTCAGGCACTACAACTGTACGTCCGGTGTCATTGGAAATTTTTTCTACCATAAATTCGATCAAGGAAGCGAATTTATCGGATAAATGCTCGCTGATTATCAGAAATACTTCTTTCCTTGTCAGCACCAATTCTTTGTAACCGGATCCTGTAATAAAGACATAAAATTGTAGAAAATTGGTGTTAAAGGAAAAGATAAAATTTTCAATTAATACAAAAACTTGAACAATGTACATTATTTTACCAAATAAATAACCGCAATAATTGAAATAATTTTAAAAAAATTAGACAGAAAATATTGACATGGATTTGGTTAAAAGAAAGCTTTGCTTACTATATAATATACATATATTCAAATATTTTATTTGAATGTTATAACATTTCATTCATATTTAAGAAATTTTTATGTGGTTGATTTTAATATGTATATATATATATGCATACGTATATATCATAATTAAATCACAGAAAATTTATATATATATATATACACATACATATATATTAAAATAATTTATTTCAAGCGTATAACAGCCGTCTTGTCCGTTATGATGCTACTTCACCCATTCTCAGGTAGAGGCGCAGAGGCTGCTCAATAGTGCCGCGTGCACGCTCGGCTACCGCACGATGCGAAAAAAATCATAACGGACAAGACGCACGTTTTCCGCAGGTAACTCTTGTAAATTTCGAAAGCTTATACATTAAACTAAAGGCCGAGACTAGGAGCTTTGCAAAATGTGACAAAATATATAACTTTTCGGACCGTTGAAAATATAAGTTTTCAAAATTATTCAATTTTATTTATGCCGAAGGCTATACTACATTTCAATCATTTATACATAAACTTTAGATTCAACCGATGTAAAAACATGTTCTACATACCTCCAGAAGTCGTATCCATGTTGCAGAATTGAAATTAAACCCGTCACTTTAAAGTTATGGGTTTTTGAAGTCAGCATTATTTTCGTCTGTTCAGCGCGTGACACGTACACTCTTCACGAACACTAACTGCCAACTGACGCTGCGGCGCAGGTATACACTTAAAGGGCTTTCCCTTCCACAATAGAATGCAGTTACTAGTCCTCTACCTGAATGACTACTCAACTGACCCTATTTCGAAAATTTATTTTTTGGGGTTTTGGCCAGGTTTTTGGGCTTTTCTCCTACTGTGGGAGGGCCTCCTCGGCAATGTGCATAACGGCGCCATTATTAAATATTTTTAACGGAAATTTATTAACGTTATTCTTAAAGCCCTTTCTGACGCTGTGTAAAAAAATAAAAATATTCCGGCCCATACTTTTGAGTTTATTATTTTTTTTTTTTAATACCCATTTTCGATCGGCCAAGGTGGCCAGACGCCTTAAAGTCTTTAAGAGGGGATATACATTTACAACAATCAAAAAATTAATTTCTATTCTTTAAGGGATAACACCACTCTAAGAATTTTGAAAAATCGTTTTCATTTCTCTTCAATAATACTTTGGGGCCATAAAAACAATATGCAATTGGTATGCAGCGAATTTTTTTTAAGGTTGGATAAGTGTGTATACGTAAGGCAGGTTTGCAATCACAAGAGCCTTGCGGTTGATTATCAGCGTGCGGGCTCTGAGTGCAGACGACGCGGGTTCGATCCCCGGTAGCCAACGTCTTTTTTTAAATTAAACATATATGAATTAAATATCATAAATAATGCCTGGACAGGCAAGAATAGCTAAAGCGAAAGTAAGTTCACAATGTTTTAATATAAAATGAAGAAAAAAAATAGATTAAAAAAAGTCGATTAACCAGCGATCGTATCCGGACCGCAAGCATGGTCAATCCGTCACGCTGCCAACTCAGCCACGACGCTCATTGGGATAGAAAAACATTTATGACACACGCTTATTCATAATGTTTACTGTTGAAAAAAACGCCGTAACGACCGCGGCAAAGGCTCGAGATTTCTTTTTGAACATTCCACAGTCGTTTCGGCGTTTTATTTTTCAACGCGGTTCGTCGTTAATTTTTTTAACCCGCATTCTCGGCATAAACGGCCGACCGAGAGAAAACAATTTTCTCGATACATGTTTTTCTCTTTGAAATTCATTTAATGCATATTCCAATCCGCAGTACGGCCACACATATGTCGAGATCGATCGGACGGAAAACCTCGCTCCGTTCGCCTGTCGAGCGAGCGAGGGGCAGAGACTTTTCCCCCACCGAGCTACCCATTCGTGTGCACGCTGACTGCGATATCGACTGGAGCGGTGCTCACGACTCGCGCGGCTACGAGGGAATCTGCAACCTCGACAGAGGCGAGGCACACAAAATCATATTCCCGAATTCGCCACCGCGATTTAGCGCCATTTGCGAGGCACGCCGAAAAGGGGAGCGTTGTACATCTCCCTACTAATCTCTGGAGAAAGGGTCTGAAAAAGCGATGACGGCTACGACTTATACCACCTACCGCGTGGCGGCGCCTCAACTGCGGCGATACCGGCAACGCCGGGAAACGCGGTGATGCGAAACAATTTGTCGTACATTTTTTCTATAAAATTGATGAGTTATATTGATATGCGTTTGTTCATAGTTATGAAATGTCAATAGATCAGTAATTTGTCGATTAGGAGCCGATCGATACTTCAAATGTTTTATTTTTATTCGGTGACATGAACGATTAAATAACCATAAAGCAACCTAACCCCTAATGCAACCCAACCAAATCCTAATCGCTTATTCGATTTCAAAGAGAAATATTTTTTCAAGTCAAGACAAACAAAAATAAAACAATACAGAATGTACATTAAATCTCAAACCAACCAACAATCCAAATCGAATCTAAACTCCCTCCGGGGGGAACTGCTTAAATATTAAAAAACTATTTATTCTAGTGATGCAAGTGAGAGCTCAATGGTTAGCACGCTGGAGTAACGTGCGCCAGAGCCCGGGATCGCACCCTCGTCGGGAAAGTTTTTTTTCGCAATAAATATTGTTCATAAACTAAGTGTCGAAATGAAAAAATGAGTTTCGTTTTTGCTCCTAAATTTAAGTGATTTTTTTAAAAACTCAACGGAAATTATGGACTGCTAATTATAGACGAACACCCTCGCAAAACAAAAATACTGACCATGAATGAATAATAAACGTTAATTTCGGGACCATCGATATTTTATTTGTTTCTTACACGCCCATCAAATGTTCGCATGCTCAAAAAACAGATACGAAGGTGGCAGAGATGTTGTGGGATTAAAAAATGTGTACATCTTCCCGATTAGATTGTACATTTACGATGGTTGGTTGTATAATTAATCATTTGTAGTTCGTTGATTTGTTTTTCACAAAAATGAACACGACTTGTATTTCATGAAATTATATATTTTTCAAAATATTTCGCGATGGTGTGGAACAGCGCATACAGTGATGTAGCGCAGGAAAGGCTGGAGGCCGTTGGCGGTTCGTTGAACTTTTTATAGCCATCTGACTTTTGCTGGATACAAGAAATTCTCAACCGCGTATATCAACTGCATTTTGATAATGAATTCTTTTTTGTTTTCAATGAATTTATCTACAATATCTGCGTGCGTACATGAAGGGTATCAAAATTCATAAATTAAACATTGTAAAAAGTGTTTCGCCGATTTCGCGAGCGAGGCTCGAACTTCTTGCGCTGAGCCTCATTATTCTCGTTCGTGTTGCCTGTTTTTTTCATGCATTAATATTTTTTTTCTAGCAGCACGAATCAGGTTAATTACACGCTGTGAGATCGCGAACGCTGATTATTGAAGAAAAAAAATATATCACAAGGATCGTCAAGGTGAGTTGGAGTCTTCGAATAAATGTGTTTGGTTAAATTGCGATAAAGCCAGTATCGAACATTCTGTGTCGATCGTTTCTTCATGTTCAATTGATAAAAAAAACAAATGTGGCGAGTTACGAAAAATCCTCGATGAGTTTCTCGAGTGAAGAAAAATACAAGGAAGATCGAACAATATTTGCTTGCTAATAAAAATGGTTTAAAAACCAGACTAACAATAAATATCTACGTAATATTTAGTGGCCGATTAAAAAAATTGTATAATTATCATTTACTCCAAGGATACATTTTTTTCTCTCAAATAAATATTTTCGACAGTGCCACAATGCTTACTTTGAAAATTGATTAGTTTAAACTGCGGCTGAATGGAACTCGAGTTCATAATTTGTACATCTGTCTCTCGTGTACACACGAGACGTATCGGGGATGGTCAGCCCCTCCGAATTACGCACAAACTACGCCCACTCAACATTAGTTAATCAAACATTCAATATCTCGTCTGTATAGGAGTATACACGGACTTTTTCCCTTTCACGCCTAAATTTATTCGAAACGGTGGTTCGATATTGAGCCTCGAGCGCTCTTAATTTCTCTGGACTCTAAATGGGATCCATGGCATCTTTCTTGACCGCAGTACTTGGGGTTTCTGTCGCGATACCTGTTTCAAGAGAAAAAGTATTAGTTTTTCATGCCTCTTATTGGCGAGAGCCTGATTGTACAAAATGATGTCCCTCACCTGTCGTATAATGGTCGTTACAGTGGGCATTCATATTATTCCGACTCCTTCTTGCCTGATGTATGTCCTTGAAACCTTGCTGTTTGAAGTCCTGAAAGTATTGGTGTGACTTGACCAAAAATGGTTGGACGTCGGCTTCCGGATATTAAAGCTTGATACTGTGTTAATGCCTGCAAATAACACGAGAAATGAATATTAATCGAAGATCTGATACTCCAGAGTATGCGCGTATACAATTTCTCCGAGCTTATCTCTTGGACCTGATGCTTAGAACTGTTTTTTTAAAAATAATTCTAACCACTGTTCATGAATAAGTGTGGTCAAACGTTTGGGTGTTCTTCGCAAGCTCGAGGATCTCGTTATTGTTCTCTCGTACCCGAGGTTAACGAGTTCAATTCCACGCGAGCAAACGATCCGGGGACAAATGGAGCTCGAACTCGTTTGCATTATTTATTTGCTTTTGGTTATACCGTGGAGCAAAATTTTTATCGTACGAAGCGGCGTTTCAGCATTTCGTTTCTTCCACCAAGATGTCCGACAATCCTGAAGAAGAGTTCAAGTAAAATAAATAGCACATACCCAAATCGACTCGAGGGCTATTGCTCTATCCCTTTAATCGTTGTCACTTTTAAGAAATGGTGAACCTCGTAGGGGATTGCATCGTAATCGAGATCGCAAGCCCAGCCAGAAATAGTATTGACAATTTCCCAGAAATTTAATAACCAGCTCCTCGTGTTTTGAAGTTCCATTCCACTCATCACAGCCGTGTAGTAATTTGATCAGTGCGCTTGAAGGAGAAAATTAATAGTAGGAAATATTAGAATATATTGAATCTATGAGCATGGAGCAAAAGGGTCATTTTGTCTCTATTTACCATATTATAGTCACGTGATTCGAGAGATGGATTATTTTTATAAATACGTTTTTTATAATTTGCGTATAGGCATTGCGGTGGACCAGGGGCTTCAATTTGTTCTCAGGAAGGACGGTTATCATCTGGTGTACGAGTTCTTGGAGTCCCACCGCAAGCACCTTTTCGTCAAGAACCCCAGTGTCAAAGAACTACGAGTACAATTGAACGAGAAATTACAAAATTAACATTTTTTCTCTTTGTTTATATTATTATTTTTGTAGTAGAATGTCGATTTCCGGAAGCATTAGATTGTAAAAGACTGTAAAAGACTGTAAAAGGAACGAGATTTACAAACCTTCCCTGTACCGTTGTTGCACGAAGCTTTTTATTCCGTTCTGTTCATCGGCATCACATGTTGGTTGAATCCAGGAAACCGGGTAGAAAAGCTCAGGCATATTAAACGAACCAACGAATAGTTCCTGCGGGGAATAATAACGATTTCTCCATCAGGCAT
Organism: Ophion obscuratus; assembly: GCA_964007375.1. Classification (NCBI taxonomy): domain Eukaryota; kingdom Metazoa; phylum Arthropoda; class Insecta; order Hymenoptera; family Ichneumonidae; genus Ophion; species Ophion obscuratus. The sequence goes on from OZ023313.1 coordinate 45,211,835, forward strand.
TTGTGTACGATCTTCTCTGACCACATCGGAGTCAGAGAAATGAAGCTCGCACACTAAATCACTCGGAGCAACCTGGTGTTGGATGGCCTCGCTCCATCGCTGCAGCATATTCTGTAATTTAATATAATATTTAATTTCAAACCACAAAAAATGTTAGTGACATGCACTCTTATTATAAGTACGGTGAACTTCCGGTAACTCTCGCACTGTCAGGACCCTAATCTGCGCGGTGCGACAGTAACCTAACGACCCTTCTCCGCCACTAAATAGCAAAAGCATGAGCGAGACTTTCCCCTCAAGCGGGAGGGTCAGCGACAGTTATTCAATACACAGTTAGCGGGAGTTTGCTGTATTGATTGCATAATCGACAACAAAGCACTTGGCGGCACTGCTATGCGATGTTTTAGCTCGACAGGGGAACCGCGTTGACTGGATACTGAGCAGCGTTGCTAAGTACTTTACTGTCGAAAATAAGAAAATAATGTACAGCAAAAGACTTACTCCGGGTGCTTGAAAAACCGATAGCTGCCGTAATCCAGCACGCGTCCGTCCCGCCCTGACGGCACGTCGCCCAGTTCGACATCCCGGATACGCGCACGGTTTACCCATCTCGACCTCGATGAAGCAATCTGCAAAAATAAAGTAATTCATCATTGTAAATATTAGGTGTCTTGCGGGGTAATATGTTGTTATTGTAAGATGCAGGTTGAATAAATTGAACTGGCGTCTAATTTCCATGCTGCAAGCTAGTATAATGGTTGGAATTGAAAATATGTATTGTATATTAATTTTGTTCATATTTCAACTCGGAATATGCACAATAATCCCTCACTGCAATAGAAATTACGCCGGCTTCGAGCGTGGAAAATAACGTCACATATGGCGCCATAACCTCAATTTATTTAACCGGCAAATCATAATAACAAAATATTCCCCCAAATGTCATTAAATATGAAAAAAATGCCTTCTCCTTATCAGTACATTATTTTTTACGAGGTAACGAGTCACAATATTTTGCAGGAGCACTTTTTTCCCTTTATACACACTTTATACATACGCGAAAGAAATACACCACGAATAAAGACGTATATAACGGAAATAAAACTCAGAGCTCACTTCGATGTATGACGAACGCGAAACTTCACAGCGGTATCTTTGGAACAAGAGCGCTACCGTGGCTGAATTTCAAACTAGGAAATATCATCGCTTTTACATGTCACTTTTTCACCCATTCCGCCATATGCGTTCGGACTCCTACTCTAGTCTCCATGGCGGAATGGTTACGATTGGAAAGGAGCACGAGTGTAGGAGACATAGGCGAGCTATAGAAAAGGAAGAGAGAGCAGTTTGACGAAAAGGAGCAGGAGGGAAAGGAAGCCTCCTTGAAAAGCAGGATGGTGCTGCGGTTGGCCGAAACAGGGAGGCAGGAGGGGGGCAACCTGGAAGAAATGATAAGGGCGATGAGGTCAGAGGGATCTGGCGGAGCCCATGGGTCAAGGAAGAAAAGTCGAAGAGGAACTGGGGATGATGAGGGGGGAGATGAACCAAGCCGAAGAAAGATGGAGAAGGGAAAAAGAAGCTATAGAAAAAAGGATAAGGGAAGTGCAAGGGAGGTTGGCGAAGGCGGAAAAACAAAAGAGGGAGATTGAAAAAATAGGGGAGAGATTAAGAGAAGGACGGACAGAGAGGAGGATCGAAGAAATGGCGAGGAGAGAAAGAGAGGACAGACGGAGGAACTTCATAGCAAGGGGCGTAACAAAAGAGGGGATAATAAAACAGACGGTGAAAATGTTAATGGAGCGAATTGGAGTGCAAGGGCGGGTGGAGGGGGCGAGAGAGATAGGGAAAGGAGTAGACCACAGGAAAGAGGTAATGGTCGAAGTAAGAATGGAAAACGTAGATGGCAAGAAGAGGGAATTAAGAGGGGGAAAGGAAAGAATAGAGGATGACCTACAGTGGAAAGAAAGAAAAATGCAGTGGAGACTGAGAAGGATAGGAGAAGAGGAAGAAAGGAGGGGGGAAAGAATAAAAGTGGGATAGGGGAAGGTGATAGTAGAAGGGACCACGTGGTTCTGGGACAAACGAAGAGAAAGATTGACAGATTGGAGAGTAAAAGAAAGAGAAGTAGAAGGTGCGGGAGTAAGGCTGGAGCGGAGTGGAGAGGGGGGAGTAGGGAAATACCAAAAAACGAGTAGAGAGGGAGGAAGAAAAGGGAGGGAGAAGGAAGGGGGGAGCTGGGGGGAGGCATTTTGGAACGTGGCGGGCATCGCAAATAAGGAGGGAGAGTGTCGGAAGGGACTGGAAAAATAGGAGGTGGCGGTGATGATAGAGACCTGGGTAGAAAAAAAGGGATGGGAAAAAATAAGAGGGTAGCTGCCGAGGGGATTCACATGGACAGTGCAATGGGAAAAAAAGGAATAGGAAGGGGAGACCCATGGGATGAATGATGGTAAGAGTAAGGGAAGAAATCCGAAGAGGAAGAGGCCGAAAAGAGGGAAGGGAAGAGGGAAGAGGCTAATGGCAGTGAAGGTGAAAGCAGGGGAGGACACATGGACGATAATTGCAGTATATATGAATGGCGACACGAAAAGTGGAGAGTTTGAAAGAACGGTTGGAAAGGCAAGAGGACGAAAGGAGGGTGTTAGTGGGGGGGGGGGGTTCAGCGCACGGACAGGAGAGGAGGGAGGGAGGACAGGTAGGGGGACGAGGAGCGGAAGAGATCAAAGGACGGAAAAATAAAGACAGAAGGAAGGAAAAAAAATAAAAATGGTAGAGGAGACAGAGTGGGACATTTTTAACGGTAACGTAGAGGGCGTCGAAGTAGTAGAATTTACATATACAGGGGCAAGAGGAGAGACGGTAATCGATTATATGATGGGGGACAGGAAAACAAGGGAAGGGGTGGAGAGCATGAGGGTAGGGGATAGAGTAGAGTCGGATCACTACCCAGTGACCGTAACGATGAAGCGAGGAAAAAGAGAAAGGAAGAATCAAAGTAAGACGGAAAGCAGGATAGAGAGGAGGAGGTGATCGGAAAGAATGAAGGAGGAATTCGGGAGGAGGATAGAGGAGGCAGCAGTGGGGGGTGGAGAGATACAATAAAAGGTGAACGACATTATGGGAAAATTGAAAGAAACAATAAAGGTGGGGGCAGAAGAAGGGGGTAGAGAGAGAAGGACTACGAAGGAAGGATGGTGGGACGAGGAAAGTAGGAAAAAAGGGGAGGGAAGAGCGGAATTGAGGAGATCGAGAATTGGTAAAGGCGCAAAGGAGGCATACAAGGAAAGGAAGCGGGAGTATGGGGAGTTGTGTGAACGGAAAAAGAAAGGAGGAGAGGGAAAGAAGAATAAGAGAGGCAGCGGAAGCAAAGACAGGGAACAAGGTGTGGGAGATAGTAAACAGAGGAAGAAAGAAAAGGAGTAGAGTAAATGAGAAGATAGAGGCAGAGGAGTGGAAAATATATTTCACACGGCTATTAGGAGGAACGGAAGGAGGAGGGGGAAATGGGGCAGAAAGACAGAGAGACGGGGACACGGAAGAGGAACTAGGAAAGGAGGAGATAAGAAAGGCGGTGGAGATGCTGAAGGAGGGAAAGGCGATGGGAGGCGATGGAATCCCAAATGAAGCGCGGAAATGGGGGGGGGGGTGGGGAGAAAGGGCGATAGAATAGGCCTGGGAAATATGTAGAAGGGTGTGGAAAGGAGAGGGTTAGTCGGGAGGCTGAAAGGCGGGGATAGTAGTCCCGATAGTGAAAAAGGCGCAAGGGATAAGGGTAGAGGAGTATAGGGGGGTGACACTGATGCCATCGCTATACAAGGTATATGCAGGAGTGCTGGCGAAAAGGTTGGAAGGGAAGGTGAAGGCGATAGGGGCGGTGCCACAAAACCAGACGGGTTTTAGAAGAGGTATGGGAATGATAGACAATGTGTACGTCTTAAACTACATAACAGGAAAGCAGGTGGGGAAAAGGAAGGGAAAGCTGGTGGCGCCGTTCATAGACTTGAAAGCGGCCTTCGACTCAGTGGATAGAAAGGAGTTGTGGAAGGCGCTGGAGGAGAGAGGAATAAGAAAGGGGCTAAGAGAACGGATAAAGGAAATATACGAGGAGACAAGGAACAGAGTGAAAGCAGGGGGAGGCAGGGGGGAGGCAGGAGCAGTCTTTTGGACTGAGAGGGGGGTAAGGTAGGGATGTTCGCTGAGCCCGTTGCTCTTCAACCTTCTGACAGCGGATCTGGAAGAGGAGCTTAGAAAGGGGGAATGGGGGGAGTCAAGATAGGAAATAAGAAATTATTCTCACTAGCATCCGCGGACGATATGGTGGTGGTAGCGGAAAGAGAGGAGGAGATAGAAAATATGATTAGGAGACTGGAGAGGTAGTTTGAGAGGAAAAGGCTCGAGGTCAATGTGGGGAAGATGAAGGTAATGAGGTTTAGGAAAGGAGGAGGAAGGTATAAGAAAAAAGAATGAAAATGGAGGGGCGAAGGGATGGAGGAAGTAAAGGAATTCAAATACCTGGGGTACGCATTCAGAAGGCATGGAGGACAAAAGGCCCACATAAATGATAGGTTTAAAAGGCAGGAACGGTAATGAGACAGGTATGGGGAATAGGGAAAAGGGGATTCGGAAAATATGTGCGTAGGAGGGTGTGGCTATTTGACACGCTGGTGTGGACGGTGATGGGGTACGGGGCAGAAATATGGGGGTGGGAAAAGAGAGGAGCAATAGAAGGGGCACAGGAAAGATATCTGAGATGGGTACTGAGGCTAGATTGGAGAACACCGGGATATATGGCAAGGGAGGAAATTAAGACGGACAAAATAAGAACCAGGGAGGGGAGGAGAGCCTGGAATTATGAGGAAAAGCAAAGAAAGGGGGGAGGGAGTGTGTTGGGGAAATGTAATCCTCTCCGAAATATTATGTCTCTGAAATTTGCTATCGTTCTGATCGAAGGCTCTCGAGTCAGCTGGACATTCGCACATAAAAACACTCGCGAACAGCGAGGTGTTGGTTTACTTTTTATCTTTAGTCTCGACTGGTTCAAGGCTATCGGTGCTCTCAGTACTTCCGACCCCGTTATTTCGTCGAATGGGGTCAGTCGCGTTAAATCAACCGCCAGATTATGAACTTGAAACTCAATATCATACAGTCCACGAAACCTATCAAATAGATATCTCCTATCTGTCGCTATAAAAAACTGCTCTCACGACTCCAGTTATTTCTCCTTCTCTTTCCTCGTTGTTTCGGATTTCTTCAAACCCAGCTCATGTCTATCTCGAAACATTTTGGTCCTTCGAGCCGGATTTCGACGAAATTCGTAAATTGTTATCTCGGTGGAGATATTCTCATTGGAACAGTTTTTGATGTAACCTCGTTATCCATTCTCGCTTTACGACAAAAAAAAAACAGTTTTAGATTACAAACTGAGTCTGGATCGTTCTCGAAAACGATTCAAAGTGTGGAATCTCTCGCCCGTGTCTAGTCCTGTGCGAGAAAAGGAAGTGGGTGCGTGCGCGTAGCTAGAGCGTTAAAAAAAATGACGGACAGAATCGAGAGTTTGCTTGCGGATCAAGCCGAATTACACGGAAAAAAAGAAAGAGCGAAAATCACAGTTTAAACCGCATGAAAAACAGGGTGCCATATTTCATTTTACAGTAAAACCAAGTAATGTAAATCCTGTCCTACAAAAATGACGATTTTTCCTGTACGCACTGAGATTTTTACAGTTACACTGGCTTATTTACAGTTCAGTATTGTGAATACATCTGTGTTTTCAGTAAAAATATTGAACTGCAACATCTACATGAGATCACTGATCTTTATACTGTACGCAACCTGCAAGGGTTACAGTGTACACTATGTTGAGTACAGAGTGATTAATTAAATTGTACAGTGTGGCACGATAGTTTTACTCTTCTATCGACAGTTCGTGACGTAATCTGTGCACCCTGAGATTTTTACAGTTACACTGATTTATTTACAGTTTGGTATTGTGAATAAATCAGTGATTTCAGTAAAAATATTCAACAGTAAAATTTAAATGAGGTCACTAATTTTTATACTGTACGTAAAGTGCAAGGGTTACAGTGTACATTGTATTGAGTACAGAGTGATTCATTAAATTTCACAGTGTGGCACGGTAGTTTTACTCTTTTTCGACAGTAAAGACACACGCCCACACACACACACACACACACACACACACACACACACACACACACGCACGCACGCACGCACGCGCGCACACACACACACACACACACACACACACACACACACACACACACACACACACACACACACACACACACACACACACACACACACACATATATATATATACATTGTAAGCAAAGGTTTCACCAAATGTTTTTTATTTTATTTTTATAATCAAATTTACAGTGGGACGATGTGAACAGCATTCACTGGTTAGGACTTGTCTCGAGCGTGCACGGAAAAAAAGAAACAGCGAAAATCACAGTATAAACCGCATGAAAAACAGGGTGCTATATTTCATTTTACAGTAAAACAAAGTAATGTAAATCCTGTCCTACAAAAATGACGATTTTTCCTGTACGCACTGAGATTTTTACAGTTACACTGACTTATTTACAGTTCGGTATTGTGAATACATCTGTGTTTTCAGTAAAAATATTGAACTGCAACATCTACATGAGATCAGTGATCTTTATACTGTACGCAAACTGCAAGGGTTACAGTGTACACTGTGTTGAGTACAGAGTGATTAATTAAATTGTACAGTGTGGCACGATAGGTTTACTCTTCTATCGACAGTTCGTGACGTAATCTGTGCACCTTGAGATTTTTACAGTTACACTGATTTATTTACAGTTTGGTATTGTGAATAAATCAGTGATTTCGGTAAAAATATTCAACAGTAAAATTTAAATGAGGTCACTGATTTTTATACTGTACGTAAAGTGCAAGGGTTACAGTGTACATTGTATTGAGTACAGAGTGATTCATTAAATTTCACAGTGTGGCACGGTAGTTTTACTCTTTTTTCGACAGTAAAGACACACACACGCACGCACGCACGCACGCACGCACACACACATACAAACACACACACACACACACACACACACACACACACACACACACACACACACACACACACACACACACACACACACACACACACACACACACACACACACACACACACACACACACACACACACACACACACACACACACACACACACACACACACACACACACACACACACATATATATATATATATATATACATTGTAAGCAAAGGTTTCACCAAATGTTTTTTATTTTATTTTTATAATGAAATTTACAGTGTGACGTTGTGAACAGCATTCACTGGTTAGGACTTGTCTCGAGCGTGGCGCGACCAGGACACAAAGAACTTTTTACCACTAATTTTGTATAATAGACGATTCGTGGCACTATTAAATTACGGAGTTCATGAAGTTTGAATTACAGTATTAAAATAAGAACGTTTCCCGTGTTCACACTGTAAAAACCAACGGTTCAAAACTGAAACTATATCTGTTGCTAACCAGTTTCGAGAACAAAGGACTTCATCGTTAAAACACCTACAAAAACTCTGTCGATATAACTGGCGCATTCATTGTACATAATACAGATTAACCAACTGTCAAATTACAAGTTTTGTTGAATTTATATTACAGTGTTGAACTGTCAAAATTGACTTTTTACTACACTGTATTTTGGACTGAGTGTTCCAGTGAAAGATACAGTAGAGCGGTTGGAGTCCAAAGAGGACAGTATAGGAACTGTAACAATTTACTTTGAGCACACTGTATTTTGAGCACTGTGTTTCAGGTAATATCGCTGTGCAATCGCTCGAGTCCAATGCGAACTGTGTAGCCCCTGTATTTTGTACGATTTCTTTTTTTCCGTGTATTCGGACTAATTAGACGCGGATTATCGAACCTCGAAAAGGTCGAGATTAAAAGACGAGCACCCGCGAATAGTAACATGCGAGTAAAGGCTCTCGACTCGAATTGGGAAAAATTCCAGGCCAACCACGATCTGCTTAACGGAGACTTTATCCTTGAAATTTAGCGGGAGATGTTAGCGGCTCAACATGAGCAGCTAGAAGAAGAGGAGGGATGCCTCTATGGACCAGGCATTGCCAATTAGTAGTAATTATAAACACATTTGTGTAAACACATTACAAAACTTTAAACGCGTTTTTCTCGAAAACACGTTTTTAAAAATGGCTGACATTCTCCTGACCGCTGTAATTAACATATCGACCTGAAATTTGAAGACCATACTCAGAAAATATGTCTTCATAACGGATCGTTTTTTCGATACATACATTTTTGCATTTATTATTTATCTTTTTATGCGAAAAAAAATGCGAAAACTCGATTTTTTTAAATTGTCGCCGTTTTCCGAAATTTGTACTAAACGAAAAACCCAGCCATCATTCCATGACCAAAGGGTCACAGATTGATAATATGCTTTGAATTTGTGTTTCAGATCAACAAAGAGGGGGCAGTGATGTCAGCCGTTTACCTCCCGCGATTTGAGGATCTGTTTTCGCAGAGCCGCCATTTTGGTTTAAAAAAAAAACTTTTTCAACGTTCTGTATATCATGAATAAAAGCAAGAAAAAAACCGCACTCCAAAAGCTTTACTCGTTTCCTTTAAAAAAAAATAAAATGTAAAGACCTGAAATATGGCACTCCAAGGACAAAGTCTCCCTTAAATCTCTACACTCCGAGGAAAGGGCTAAATTGAGCTATTTAACAAATCTGAAATACGCTCAATGTCAAGAATCATATTTCGACAGCCGAGTGGATATGCTTGAACTCATCGAGAGTTGGACGCCGAATATGGCTGCATCCGCTCCCTCCCTCGAACCTCAACGACACACGCTAATGTCGCGCCAGCTTCCAAGGATTAATCTTCCAAAATTCTCGAGATCACCACGTGAGTGGGCCGAATTCAGAGACTTGTTCACATCGATGGTAAAAATGAACACTGAGCTCCAGAGCGTAGAGAAACTTCAATATCTGAAGATGAGTGTTACAGGTGAAGCGTCAATATTGTTGAGAAATATCCCGATAACGGACGACAACTTTTCGAGAGCGTGGGATGGTCTAGTCTCCAGGTACGAAAACAAACGGAAGCTTATCGATACCTACCTCGCGTCTCTTTTCGCCGCAATTGCAGTGACAAACGAAACGTCCTCCGCTCTCAAGACTCTCTTAAATGATACAAAGGATGCTCTCGGTGATCTAAAGATTCTCGCGACTCCCGCGGAGTCGTGGGATCATATGGTTGTGCACATTACCGCGCAAAAACTTGATCCAGACTCTCTAAAAAATTGGGGACTAAAAATTGGCGCATCAACGGATCCACCCCAGTTTAATGACCTTCAGGAATTTTTGCTCGCTCGGATAGACGCCTTGGAAACGATCGAAGTCCAATCGTCATCGCGAAACCCAAGGCAAATTCCAAAGTCAAAGGGTTTGTTAACATCAGGAGCAAAAGTTCATCAAGCAAATGTCGATCTCACTTGCGAAAATTGCGCTCAAGAAAGGAGCAAATTTTCTTAGGTCTGTTCTCTCTGCAACGCTGCTCATTATATCTCCGCTTGTCCTGACTATCACGGAAAGACAAGCGAACAACGACGAGCTTTCCTCATCGAGAAAAATCTGTGTTTTAACTGTTTGGGATCGCATCAAGTGAAAAACTGCAAATCATCGAAGCGATGACAAACGTGTGCCGGTCATCATCGGACAATAATTCATCGAACCAGTAACGTCGTTGCAAGTGCACCGGTTGAAACAACGACCGATCAGCCTCCCGCCTCGACATCTCTCGTTAGTCGTCAGCCGATAATGGCGCACTCGTGCTCCAGTGACACTCAACTCGAAACGCCTAGTTCCAGAAACCTCACGCTCTTCCTTCAACCCAAGTATAGGCCCGTACTTCTTGCAACCGCTCTCGTCAAGATCACGTCAAATGGGTGCCAATACGATGTACGTGCTTTGTTGGATCAAGGTTCGGAAGTTTCGTTTATTTCCGAGTCTCTCGCTCAACGTGTTAACTATCCACGGAGTCGTGTATCTCTTCCGATAAACGGTATCGGAGGAAATCTGTCGACGCTGTGTCGCGGCCGCGTAACGCTAAATATCACTGAAATAAACTTGGAATTCTTTATCTCGGTAAACGTGTACGTTCTGCCAAAGCTCACGTCGTATACTCGGCCGGTACGAATGATCACGTTATCCTGGTCGCATCTTAAAGGACTCTCTCTCGTGGACCCAGGATTCGCGAACACGAAATCATTTGATCTCGTGCTTGGCGCGGAAATTTACGGCGCGATTCTCGAAGAAGGTTTAAGAAGGGGCGATCCCGATAGTCCCACCGCTCAAAACACGGCGCTTGGGTGGATATTGTCGGGATCAATCGCGTCCGATCCGGAAAATCAACAGAAAGTCGCCTCCGGACTTCAATGCTCCGTCGATCACGAGATTTTAGATCTTCTTCAGAGATTTTGGCTGCAAGAAGAAACAAAAACTTCTCAAAAGGCCCTCCTCTCGAAAGAGGATGCCCAGTGCGAACAGCACTATGCAGAGACACACTCTCGCATCCCGGATGGCCGGTACATTGTGCGATTGCCATTAAAAAATCTGCCAGAAGAACTTGGGGATTCCAGGATCTCCGCTCAACTAACGCTATTGCGTCAAGGAAAAAGATTTGCCGGAAACCCAAACCTCAAGGAAGCGTATTTAAAATTTCTCGCCGAGTACGAACAGCCCGGACACATGAAACTCGTATGGCCATCTCTCTCTCAGCCGCGTCGCGTATTCTATCTCCCGTCTTACGTCGCCGTAAAAATTACGACAAATAAACGAATGTCTCAAGGCGGGCGGCTTCATCCTTCAGAAATGGGCATCAAATGACGAAGACTTACTCTCAGAGATATCGGAAAATAAGGAAAAATCATCAATCGTCTCTATTGAAGACGAATCACCACTTCGCATGCTCGGCATTTTGTGGCGTCTGAGATCGGACTCATTCCTCTTCTCATCGCCGTGTTTCTCGGAGACAGCGCGTGTAACGAAAAGAAGCGTGCTCTCGAAAATCGCGCAACTTTTCGACCTGCTCGGCTGGATTGCGGCTGTCGTCATCGGCGGAAAAATCTTCATGCAAAACGTCTGGAGAGCCGTTCTCGACTGGAAAGAGTCGATCCCTGAGCCCCTCAAAAAAATGGAGACTTTACGAAGAAAGCCTGAAGGATCTCACTCAAATTTCTGTCCCGCGTTGGTTCGGGCCTCGCCCGGATGGTTCCTTTGTCGAGATCCACGGGTTTTCGGATGCATCTCAATCTGTCGTCGGGGCAGTTGTTGATTTGCGCATCCCCAACAATTGACTCAGACGTTGTCCTCGAGGTTCGAAAAAGACATGCGAATCTCGCCACAACAACCACGGAAATAGAAATCTGGGATCTCGTCAATCGGTTCTCGTACTTCGACAAGTTGCTACGCGTGACAGCGTGGTGTTTCCGCGCAGCAAAACGATTTCGATGACTTGAAAACTCCAAGATTCACGAAAATGCAATAACGCCAGCCGAACTCGACCAAAATCGCCTGTTTTGGGTAAAACTCATTCAACAGGCGTACTTTGTGTCAGAAATTCGAGAGTTCTGCAGAAATTCGCAATTATCCGGGTCAAATCCCCTCCTCGGCCTCATGCCGTTCATTGATAATGCCGGTCTCGTTCGGGTCGGCGGGCGGATTCGAAACTCACTTTACTTCCATGACGAGAAGCATCCGCTGATCCTTCCGCGAAATTCGCATCTAACCACGCTCGTCATCGATCAAGTGCATCTCTCGACTCTTCACGGCGGAACTCAAGTTACTCTCGCAACGCTTCGCCACCGTTACTGGATAGTGGGTGAACGTGTACCGATTCGCGCGTTTATTCACCGCTGCGTCATTTGTGTTCGACATCGCGCTGCCGTTGGTCAGCAGCTTCTGGGACAGCTTCCAACCTCTCGTGTCGTTCGCGTACGGCCATTTCTCCACACGGGGTTGGATCTCGCGGGGCCAATTATCCTGCGTACGTTCCGCGGCAGAGGGGCCAAAACATACAAGTGATATATTGTCGTCTTCGTATGTCTCTCGTCATGAGCCGTACATCTGGAGATCGTAACTGATTACTCGACCATCGCTTCTCTCGCTGCCTTCAAACGATTCTCAGGTCGTCGCGGAATCTGCGAGACGCTCACGAGCGACTGCGGAACAAATCTCGTCGGAGCGGCTACCGAACTTAACAATCTTTTCCGTGCCACATCGACGGAGTTCGCTCATCTCGCTAGCGTTCTCGCAACGGACGGAACATTATGGAAATTTAATCCACGATCAGCGCCGGACTTCGGCGGTAAATGGGAGGCTGCGGTGAAGTCTGTAAAATTTCACCCGAAGCGTGTCATCGGAGACAAACGCCTGATTTACGAGGAATATTCAACCCTGCTTACTCAAATCGAATCAGTACTGAATTCTCGGCGCCTCCGCGTGCTCTCGGATGATCCGACAGATCTAGCGGCGCTGACTCCGGCGCATTTTTTATCGGCTCTACCCTTAACACGGTCCCGGAGCCTTCTCTCATCGATTTGCCCAGCTGTCGGTTGTCTCGATGGCAGCTCCTTTGTCAAATGCTCGAGCATTTCTGGACGCGCTGGAGCAGCGAATATATCCAGTAATTGCAAGTGGCCACAAAATGGCAACAACAGCAAAAGAATGTAAAAATTGGAGCTCTCGTACTCGTTAAGGACGAGCGTTATCCCCTCTCCAAATGGGCTCTCGGCCGTATCACCGAGGTGCATCCCAGCAGCGACGATCTCGTGCGTGTCGTGACCGTCCGCACTCAAACCTCGACTTTAAAACGGCCCATCGTGAAGTTATGTTTGTTACCAGTGTAGGCGTAAGACAATTAGCGAAATACATTTAACATATCGAATATGCGAACCAAGAAATCTGTGTCTAAATGAATCTTAAATTTTGTTTTGTTTACAATCTCGTCAAGATTGTCAAGGTGGGCGGAATGTTGTGGCAAATGTAATCCTCTCCGAAATATTATGTCTCTCAAATTTGCTATCGTTCGTATCGAAGGCTCTCGAGTCAGCTGGAAATTCGCACATAAAAACACTCGCCAACAGCGAGGTGTTTGGTTTACCTTTTTTCTCTAGTCTCGACTGGTCCGAGGCTATCAGCGCTCTCAGTACTTTCAACCCCGTTATTTCGTCGAATGGGGTCAGTCGCGTTAAATCAACCGCCGGATTATGAAGTCGAAACTCAATATCATACAGTCCACGAAACCTATCAAATAAATATCTCGTATCTGTCGCTATCAAAAACTGCTCTTACGGCTCCAATTATTTCTCTTCTTGGCGTCGCACAGAGGAGTATTTTAAAGAAAAAATCGATCAAAAGTCGATTACTATAATTTTGTTAAAATCTACTACAAAGTATTCATCATTAAAGCTTAGTAAGTATTACATTACTAAACGAACTTTTGAATAACGCCCCATCCTTCCTCCAACCGAGAGAGCAGTCAGAACTTTCTCAATGTGCGACGCGCTTATTTTTATTCTCAGCGCTCCTGTTAAAACGTTATCTTTCAACCGTGATTTTCAGTTTGTGTGCGGTGATATTTTAATGCAGCCATCATGAATATTGAAGAGGAAGATACGTACTTCAATTAAGAATATTTATTTTGCGCATTGTACTTGATAAAGTGACATTTCTCATCATATACATTCCAGAATAAAAATGTAACGTGTTTTAATGTAAACACTAAATTCAAAAGTGGTTTTGTACATCAGTTAAGCCGAGTTAACTTATGACTTTGTGCGTAACGTGAAGTTTAGTTATTCTTGATAATGTTTTTGAAAATAAACGTTCCGCATGTATCCGCCATTTTTTGTTTTATTCTATTAACCCTCGAACCGAGACTATTTTTCGGCACCGTCGAATGGAATCATTAGCGTTCGCGACATGTTTACAAACCTTAAATGTTCCAAAAAATTCTGAAAAATGCATAGGTGTTCTTCGTGTTTTCAACTATAGGTTCAATAAATAAAAATGTCAAAACATTAATTTTGAATTGTTAATTTCATCGTTTGAAAAAATGCAGGAAATGCTCCGTAATGTTAAAAATTCATCATTTTTTTAAGTAACTTCTTTTCAAATATCCTTTAAGTTATTTTAACTTGAGATGATGTACTTTCAGAAAAAAATATGGCAGGCGTCGCGAATTCATAAAGGGGTTTTATGGGTTGTAATTTATTTTTAAGGGTTATATATCCCTTAAAAATATTAAGGGGATTATATTTTTTAAGGGTTATATAATTTATTTTAAGGGTTTAGTATGGACACTTATAGAAGATAAAATTGATAACAAATGTAAAATATTGATGGATAAATTGAAAAGTTTTCGGATCGGGAAACTCATCGCACTCCTCTTCCCCTTCCTGATGATCTTTTTCGATATAATCTTTATCCTCAGAGTTTTCCCCGCCAAAATATTCCACTTGTTTGCGAGGACGAAGTAACGCACTAACCTCTTCGCTAGTTCTCATATTCATTTTCGCTTTTATTTACTTAACATCTTCATCAAAATTTATATTTTTACTCAAAAAACATAATTATCGAGAAAAAACATAATTATAGAGAAAAATTAAACCTTTTTAAACCTAAAAAGTAAACCTTTCTCCAGTGAGACGTTACAATTCTTGCTACCGGAAACGTTGGAAGTAACGTCAACACAGACCAATAATAAAGACGTGGATGGATCTAGTGAATACGAATCTAATTAATATAATTTTGTGAAATCTATTTTTGCAAACCTTTTTTTTAATATGTCAGGTGTGGCCGATCGTTTTGAATACAATATAACGACCCTAAACTGCTTTTCATTACATGTCCAATCGATAAAAATCACAAAATAATTTTGAGCAACTTTCGAGGTCAAATACTCCTCTGTGCGTCGGTTTGAATGGCCCGATGAAGCTTTGTGCATTTATGGACCTACCGCGCCCCATATTTCAGTCTTTCTACGATCGAATCTTAAATTCGATTTCGATTGCCACTAAATCTGTGAGCACAGTGAGCAAACAAAAGGCTGCACTTGAGGAGGAGACAATTTCGTTGGAAAATGGGGTGGAGGATGGAATTATCGTTTCAGGCGACGAATCGTGGCGTAAGCGCGAAAGCTACAACAAATCAGTTTGGGCAATCGCCCCAAAGTGTCAGTCCGGGACCAAAAAAATCGTCGATATTGCAGCTGATATCGCGGTATTATTATTCAATGATGGCCTGAGAAGCCTCATGAAAGTTTTGGAGACGTTGGGGATAACTATCGGCCCAAATTGTTTCAATTTTTGCGTTGAAACCGACGCAGCGCGGATCGAGCTGGCGAAGCGCTCGCTCACAGACGCTGCAAAAGAGGCAAGAAGAGCCTCTGCAAGTTCGAGAAAAGATGCTAGGGACAATGATTTGCTTCTTGAAGGCCAGCTATATGGTGCCGGCATCGCTGATTAAAGGTAAACATTTATTTTCCAATTTATCGCATAAATTAACAAACCTAAAACTTTGAACGCGTTTTTTTTATCCGATCGACTTCAAATTTGGACTGCATCAATAAAACTAGATTATCTAAAGAAGTACATAGGATTTTTTCGATATCTCAATAATAAAAAAAGTTATAGCCTATTTTCGACGAGAAATTTTGCTCGAAAATCGTCCTTTAATTTCAAAAGCGTGCCTATTATTTACAAATCAATATTTTTTCAAATCCCTATGTACTTCTCTTCAAAATATCATATTATTAACGAAAACACTCGGTATTTTTTTTCAGATCGACTTTGAAGAGAGTTCTGCTGCGTGCCGCGAACCACTGCAGAGGCAAGAGTACCTGACGCGGGAGCTTCCCCAGCGTCACCATGGGGCGTGAAAAATTTGAAATTTTTTTTTTTATGTATCTTCAATAAACAACGAACAAAGCAAGAAATTTTTTTTCGAATATCGCTTTTTCCCCACAAAAAAAAAATTCTTGAAAAATGGCAAAAAAACAGGGGGTCACAGTGGTGTTCTGCCTTAAACACACGACGTAATGATGCAGACAATTTTTATCGCCATCCTAGCATTTCTGCAAGACTCCCGCATACTTAACATGGGCATTTTTTTGGGTACACATTTTTTGGTTCGTGCGGCCTTTATATCAATGTTAAAACTTCGGCGAGTCCGAGCTTCAAAGTATAGTGCTGAGTTATTAAATTTTCGATAAAGGAACTTCGTTTGGGAAGTGAGTTGGATCTTGGTTGAACGTTTAAATTCGTTGGTTCTTTGCATTTAAATGGAATAGCGTACAGAAGATATTAGGCTAACGTTTAAAAAAATCTGTTAAATATACGAACTCCGAAGCGCATCAATTGTCACGGAATTTTGCTATGTTATGAGCAACGAAAAAAATAAGTCGTATATTTGTTAATTTTGCGTTTTCGAGTTCGAGAAAGGCTTTGTAGACCCCCCAAATGACTCCTTGTGATTTGTAGCAGCTCAACAAAATATACATTTTTCCCCCTTTTATGGATACACCGAAAAAGTGACAGCGTTCAGCAGAGTCCTACAGATAATGTTTGTAACAAAATACGGTTCAGTAGCATCAAATTTTAACGCGCCAGAACAGACTAACACCCGTTTTCATAGATGTTCCTTGAGGAATACGGGTGTAAGCATCGCCAAGTTCAACATCACCCGCAGCAGTTCATAATAATCACCTCGATTGACAGTGGGTAAGTGTGACTCCACGCGAATGATCGGTACATAAAACTCTGCTACGTTATACCTGTTTCCAGAAGAGTACAGAGATGCTCGACCTCGATGGTTTCGCACGGCGCAAAGTGAGAGAGTGAAAAAAAGTAGCGTGAACGAATGTTCCGTTAGTATATCAGAAAATATGTATGAGAAAAACGGCATTATATACGGATAAGGTATAGCGAACGTACGGAAGAAGTAGCGACAGCGAGAAGAGAGAGGTATAGACACAAAAACAGATATGAAGAGCGACAGGGAAAAGTTCCGAGGTGTTGAGATATGTGAGTCAAGCTACTCCGGGAGACAAATGTTTTTATTACGAAAAATCAGGAGGCGAGACGAAATCTAGGGCGGAACGCATGCGCCGAATGTGAGTACGACATCGGGTCGACGTCGCTGCCAGGGCGCCGCGTGCGCGCCCGTGTGCAAGGACGAACCATCCGCGGCATAGGAGCGCCGCGAAGCCGGATGGGTGCGGGATCTGTGCGACCTGAAGTGGCAGAGGGGAGCATTCGTATCGCGCACTGACCAACGCGCAGTGTTCGCCGTCGGGTTGGGGGGGAGGGGCGGTAGCATCAGAGAGTGTGCGTCGGGAACTCTAGTTCGTATGTGTGTGTGTGTGTGTGTGTGTGTGTGTGCGTGCGCGAAAAGGGTGGTTTCACATGTGAGAAACGGTATTGCTCTCTAGCCCTCACGGCTAGAGTGAGGGGTGGAACCATCGCCTTTAGACGAGAAGAGGGTAGGATACGATTCTGAATTATTCAGGAGTGCAACCGAAAACGGGCAAGAGGGGGTCGCGTCCCAAGGGTGGCGGTTCGGGCGCCAGTCTACTCGCGAACGCCGACTACGGGTTTCTCGTCCCACGGTTTATCACGATTTTTGTCGCTCCAACTATTCCACGGACCTTTTTAATCACACAATTCGTGCGTGAGTTTTTTTCTTCATTTTTACGTACACTTCGCGTATAACCATTTAATCTGTTTTTCCGTCAACAGTGTTTCGCGTTTTACAGTGCTGTGTGTACAATTTACTTATTCATCCGCGTACTTGCGCGAAGAAAAATCTTCGAATGCCCGTAAGGGCGCCATGCGCTTTTCTCCTAGCTCTGTTTTTCCCATACATCCGGAATGCGAGTTCGGATTATTTTTTTGGAATTTTAATTAATTTCATTTATGCGCTATTTACAACGCGATGGAATTCGGTCTTTAATGATATAACAAAAGACAGGTTATGAAGACCGCTGGTGGCTCGTTTTGTGCGTCCTAACACGTAATGTCCTGACTCGCAGGATTATTCGCCCATTGAAAGTGACCGTTATATCGCAGCTTGAACGGCACTTTTCGTAAACTTACATTGTTTTTATTATCGTGAGCAAGCAGTGCGTGAGAGTACAGTGTGGTGTTACGTATTCTTGAAATAGACAACTTATGCATGATATATTTTGATGCAAAACGAAGACGTGGAAGACTGCCATTAAAAAAAAAGGATTATCTCTGCGAAGTTCGAGCAGGAAGGATCTCGTTGACAAGGATTACTTCGACGAGGTAAAGGCCTGTTTATTTTATCTTTGAAATAGTTCATACTTTTTTATACACAGAAAGATGTAGCGCGTCGACGTAAAAAAAACATTTTCTCATTTTAAAAATGATATGTGCGTGGTTATCAATCATTATTAGGTAATGCGGATAATTATTTTTTATATATAATATTTTGTTTCGGATCTAGTTACGTCTTATCAATGCGTTTTTGTACGCCATCTACTTAAAAAAATAACTGCTAGCGGCGGAAGGCGGGGCGGACACAAAAAAGTCAATTGAAAATTACGCTTTTGTTCACCACGCGAAAGAAGTTTTTTTTGGACACCGCGAAAGAGCGATATTCGGAACGGCTTGAATAGTAAAAAGGCCTCAAAGTTGCACCGCCGACAAATATATTGGCAGGGCTAGAAAAAGATAAATGTAGAAAGTGTTGTCATTTGCTTATCGTAATAAAGAAACAAATGTATTTAGAAAATCGTACGTTTTCCCAATCATTAGTGCAAACATCTAAATATCTTTTTTGCGGAATAAATTGTATTTTAAGAAAATGCGAATAAATAAAATTCGATATTATGGACTGTTGAATTTGTGATAGATTCTTAATGGGGACAAGGGCAAATATTCACATATGAACGGAATCGAAAATTCAGAAAGGTGTTACAATTTTTTAAATCCGGATCAAGAAACAAACATAATGAAAAATCGTCCTTTTTCACAAACATTAGGTAAATCAACTGAATATTTTCAACATATTAAAGCTTGCATCGTTGAAATGCAATGAAGACGATTTTTATCCCTCAGTTTATTTTTACCGTTCCTTGTTACTTCTATACTTCCATCCACATATTGGCCAAGGCCAACGCTTCTTAAGATAGGATATTGCCGGAGCTGTACTCAGAAAAACGTTTGGTAATACCAACTATGTACATTTAGTTGAAGCAATGTTGCTTGAAGCAAGCTAATTTTACTCGCTTGAAATACAATTCGATTCAAGTGACAAAGCCAGTTTATTTAAAACAACCAAATTATCATGTCAAAATAGCAATATCTGCTTGGCCATATAATGGGTTAGATTAACCACATCGGAGTTCATACAACTAATCCGCGTTTTATTTGAACTTTATATTTGGTCGTGATATTGGCCAATAAACTACATTTTCCAACTGAATTAATTATTCCGCATAAAGCAAATGATGGCTGGTTCTACAATTGAATAAGTTAATTGAAACAAATGATTTAATTAAAGTTACTTCCAGTAAGACCGTATATTCTTTTTTTCTACGATGTGCATATTTTACAGCTATTGATTGCTATTGCTACTTGAGTTCTTGTGGATGCAGTCGATCACTTTTTCCCGGCACGATTTCTAGATAACGACTTTATTTGGCAAATCTGACCACGGGCGCGCTCTGTTTGATCGCTGTGAGCGATTAGTTAGTGGAAATCGCGAATCAGTGTAGTTTCAGATGCATGCACGAACAGCGCTATGATTGCCCTTTCGACTCCCGACTGTTCACGTCTTCTCTTCTGGCTGTTGACGTGCATCTCCCCTGTGAGCGTGTAGAAAACTACAATAGTCATTGTGATAAGTTGTGTGAGACGATTTACATCGAAAATATAAGAATGTGCGTAGTAGAAGACATCTTGATAGATTGGGGACTTCAATCGCTTGTTGCTACATTTCGGGGTAAGTGTACGATCGTCATTTCTTTTTGTCCGCCATTGTTATCACACTGCATGCTATTTGTCGAGAAAAACATTGTACGGCGTCTTTGGGGAGGTGATAGTAAATTTAGTGGACGCCGGTGAGTTTCATTTAACGTTGCGTGTTCACCAAGTGCATAAGCTTTAAAGGATTGCTAAGGGAATTGTGATAGAGATTTTTTTGCGGACACGAGCCATTGTTCTCCCGTAATTTCAATTATTGATTCAATTCGGTAAATCCAACCAAGTGGACACTCGGTTTGAGCCCCTTATGTATTGACTGAAATATGCTCTGCAATTCATTAAATGCACACATGTTTCATTCTACTGTATATGTTTTTCGTTGAACTATATATTTTGAAAATGCTTTGAAGGGAGAGTTTACTGACCTAACCGTTCAGTATGTTAAACTAAAGTTTGGTTTCAGGACACCGGAATTAGAATTAAAAGTACTCTGTGCGTTTTTGGATCAAGAAGAAGTTTATTTGCCGGAAATAAATACATATTCGTAATTCAACCAAATCTTGCAGTCAATTGAATGATTCAAATCGTTCGCCACCCGCAACTGCAGGATTTGGTTGATTCAAACCATTTTTCTGACGGTACCAAACGTTTTTCTGAGTGTGCACACGAACTTTGCACCCACTGATGTCACTATTATTTCGCATCAATTTTCGCAGCCGAATGAAATCATAGGAATGCAATTTTCGTCACATTTCAATGATGCTACACGGTCAACTATTAGAATTTTAAGAAAATCTCTGTTGCCACTCAAAGTTCGAAAGAGCCCCTCTATCTCTCTTACTCTCTCTCTCCCTCACTCGCTCTCTCAGGATTTCTGATGGAGGTCGTCCCTCGCGTTTTGAGAAACAAAAATGAGACGAATCAATTTTCAAGGTGTCAGCATTTTATAACAGACAGCCTTTAATCTTCAGAATGCAATTGAAATAGCAAATTATCCCATTTTTCTAATTTTGCGCCGTGTTTAATATGCAAAATGTTCTGTGCCGAATTTGCGTCACCTTTTACAGAAGTGGCGGGGGTGTGTGGCAAGAGATGCAACGTTGGAGCGAAAGCGTATACTTAGCCGTTATCTACGATAAACATTTTGTTAGGCAGACTTATAGTTGGCAGAACATATTTTGTCATAAATTTTATTCCGCTAGTCATATCGTCGAGTTAAAATGTGAGGGGTACTTGTATAATTGTGCCTATATTCTCGAACGTTAAAGCTCGTTCGAGAATAAGATCTTTTAGACCAGAATTACTATTTGGCCGCATCAGGAGCATGGATGTTACCACTATGTGTTTTTCTTTTGTACAATTCTATCTCGTTTTATTTTATTCGCAGTACCAATGCCTCAAAAATGATACGCCTCACGGCGAGATTCTTGTTTCCACACCGGGAGTTTTAAAACTCTCGGGATTTTGACGAATAGGTTGGTTAGAGAGAAAGAAATGGCCGGGGTAGCCATGTGAAAAACAGAGGAAAGAGACCCGGTAAAGGAGAGAGAAGAAAGGATACGGATAATTGGATCGACATAGACACTTACCTCACGGCTCCTAAATCAATTGCAGTGTTTAAATGGCCCCTTCAAACCACGTTGAGGTACCCATACATCCCAGTATTGCGGTTAACCAGACTTGTTTTTCACTGTCCGGTCCCTTTTTCTCGCCAATTTCTTGCCGAGCGCGAAATCTGCCGTCTCATCGACCCGAAAAATCGGCAAATTTTATCACTAAGGAACAATACAGGAAAGAAGGACGAGTACACATGACTTGTGATTCGTTTTACTACACTACTTTGAAAACTAGTGTGCGTCCTAATATTTTACTTTTCATTACAAATCTGCCAAATTTGTATTCCTTTATACGTGATAAAACGGACTCCCTAATTTTTCGATTTGCAAATCACCAAGTTTTGCTGTGATTCGGCAAAAAAATTGTAGAGAAAAAAGCCCTTCCTTTCTGATGCAGTCAAAACAAGGTGAATGAAATAAGGTGCAGAATCAATCGTGCTTTTCTGGACCGTGTTTCGATAGGGTTCTCGCAAATTTTGGAGGCATAAGTAAATGTCGGGCAGGTTTTCGGGGCGAATTGCTTCGCAAAAGATTAAATTGAGGCAGCACAAATCAATGTATACACGGAAAATCTGTGCTCAAAAAGCCCAATTCTTTTGAGACAAGCGGGTACAAAACAAAAAGTAGAGTTTGTAAATGAGAGCTATGTATAGTTACTGTGGGAAACACTCTCGAGAATGTAAGTAGAAAAGATACTTATTGATGTGATCATAATTGTGAAATTGTATTCAAATGCATTACTGTTTAAATGCATGAACAAAAATTTCCTACGTTTTTAATCGCGATACTCGAGTAAAAGTCTGTGACCAGAGAATCAGAAGCATATGGGGACGTGTATACTGGTATGGGTTTTCCACAGTTTCCTCGTACCCTCGGCAAATGCGGTACAGTATCCCCGACTCAACATTTTTAGCCTCCTCTGAACCCTTGCAGGACCCATTTCTTTTGTAATACATAAGCCGCCAGCCTCCGTTGAACCTACCAATTCCTATATGTCGAGTTCAGTGCCATGAAAAGATCTCCTCTTGGTCCAGTGTAGTCTCTGTTAGACCTCCGAAACCTTCTTTCGACTCCCAGTTTCAATGAAACGTGCAGATCACAGGCCTCCTTAACCAGCTTTCGATCGTAAAACGTTGCCTCGACCCCACCTAACCTGCTTTCGGTCCACATTCGATATCTCCTCCATCATCACTCCATTATGGCCTGATTGGTAACCCGTTCGATGATCAAAATAATACGCTTTCCCTGATTATCACTCGAATAACGGTACAGGTAAATATGCATTATCAGACGATGAATAAATACTACACAATTAATAAAAAATACATCGTCACCTTATCAAATTATTTGTGCAATATTAATATGAGAAAACAATCAAATTTGGTCAATATCGGTTTATTATTATTTTATAGGCGATTCATAAAAGAATGCTCGTATATACAGTCTTACTCTAATTCTATCGGATTAATGGCCGTCGCGAATCTTCCTATGAGAAAAAATCTGACAGGAAAATTCTTAAAAAATGCCAGGCTATCCAGTATAAACTTACGCGACTCTTTATATCCTTGACATTTCTTCTTGAACCCTCTAGCTCTTCAGTTACATTGCATTATGTAAAATTAGTTTTTTTAGCAAAAAATGAAATAACTTTGCGAAAAAAATTGTACGAAACTTTTTAAAAAACGAAATGGAGGTCCTGCTACCCCGTTCAAGTTTATCATGGATAAACGTGACAATTTTTTTCGCGTAAGACCATAGAGGTCAATGTCCAATTATCGATGGTCGAAAAGAAGTCGAAAAACAGTCACGAACAAAAGTGCGTACTGGGTCGAAGAGAAAATCATAAAAAAATATTTCAGAAAAGAAAAATAAAGCTGAATTCGGTCCCTTCAAAACGCCGTTCGGTAAATTTGGTTATCGTTTTTTTACGATGCTATGTAATTTTTAGTGCAGCAAGAAATATCGACTGGTGTATCCAAACTTTTAAACGAAGGTGTATATTATTAGTACAGTCGTGCTGTCGTCGAAAAACACCGTAATCGGAGAAAATTAGAAGAAGGCTGGTTTTTTGACAGGTGATTTTGTGGGTGCCAGGGGTGCTAATGCCAAGTTTGCCTAAAAATCGGGGTTTAGGGTTTTTTTCTAGGGGATGAAGGGGGATAGGGGTGGATTGATGCCAAACTACATCCCCCACGAGGTCGGCGCCATAAGACAAAATGTTCAGAAAAATCCGGGCTTTATTTTTGTCCACAGCGTCGAAGTCGGGGAAGTGCATTTTGGGGGTGAAAAAGTGGGGTGAAATTTTGAAAAATCAGTTTTAATTCAATAACTCTTTAGGAAAAATTCAGAAAATTTTTATTCAAATAGGAAAGTTGTAGCCCTTGAAAAGACGCGTCGATTGAGTATTTGATCATCCCGCTCCGATAATATCTTCAGCCCCATAAAAATGATGGATATATAAAAATAAAAAAAATTCTTCATTGAATAACTCAAAAACAATCAATTTTTCGAGTATGGTTTAAATGTACGAAATGTAGAAAATAACTTTCTCTACATTTTTGTTTCTATGGACCACCCTTGAATTTCGCTTTTTCCAACCCCTCTCGGGGGTTGAAAATTCAAAATGAAATTCTGGGGAAACTATTGACCGTACGAATTCGCCGCCATGGAAAGATTTGTAGCTTGAACTCTCAGCTATATTCTTGTCCATAGCGTTGAAGACGTATCTCTTCATTTTCGATTTAAAAAAGTGGGGAGAACGTACCAAAAATCAGTTTTTTGAGAATAACTCCTCGGGAATTTTTTTTTTCGAACTCTATTTAAATGAAACAGTTGTAGCTCTCAAAAATACGCGTCGATTGGGTATAAAGTAATTCCTCAACTCCAAAAGTAACGCCCCCATAAAAAATGACGAAATACTGTGAAAATTTTGTTTTCGTGATTATTCAAAAACGGTCGATTTTACGGGTGCAGTTTGAATGTACGCAATGTAGGGATTAATGTTCCCTACATTTTCGTTCATATAAACAACCCTCGAATTTTACCATGTTTTCATCCCGTAACGAGAATAAAAATATTTTTATTTTTTGCCGGATAAGTTTTGAGTGTACAAAATTTGTCATTGGGGATAATTTAATTTATTATTATCGGAATTATCGAAATTACCGATATAACTGTATTATATCGATAATTATATCGATATAACTGTATTATATCGATATTCCGTTATATCGAAATTATCGATATAACGGAATTATCGAAATAACTGTACCAAAGATTGTTTACCCTGATTGTTCACCCCCCAAGGATCAACCTCGCGGGTTTGAGTCTATGAATAGAATTGGAGCTGAATGTTCAATGAACAAATTATCCCCAATGACAAATTTCGTACACTCAAAACTTATCCGGAAAAAAATAAAAATATTTTTATTTTCGTAACGGGATGAAAACATGGTAAAATTCGTACATTCAAACTGCACCCGTAAAATCGACCATTTTTGAATAATCACGAAAACAAAATTTTCAGAGTATTTCGTCATTTTTTATGGGGGGTTTACTTTTGGAGTTGAGGGATAACTTTATACCCAATCGACGCGTATTTTTGAGAGCTACAACTGTTTCATTAAAATAAAGTTCGAAAAAAAAATTCCCGAAGAGTTATTCTCAAAAAACTGATTTTTGGTACGTTCTCCCCACTTTTTAAAATCGAAAATGAAGAGATACGTCTTTAACGCTATGGACAAGAATGTAGCTGAGAGTTCAAGCTACAAATCTTTCCATGGCGGCGAATTCGTACGGTCAATAGTTTCCCCAGAATTTCATTTTGAATTTTCAACCCCCCGAGGGGTTGGAAAAAGCGAAATTCAAGGGTGGTCCATAGAAACAAAAATGTAGAGAAAGTTATTTTCTACACTTCGTACATTTAAACCATACTCGAAAAATTGATTGTTCTTGAGTTATTCAATGAACAATTTTTTATTTATATATCTATCATTTTTATGGGGCTGAAGATATCGGAGAGAGATGATCGAATACTCAATCAACGCGTCTTTTCAAGGGCTACAACTTTTCTATTTGAATAAAAATTTTCTGATTTTTCCTAAAGAGTTATTGAATTAAAACTGATTTTTCA
The DNA here is from genome assembly GCA_964007375.1 of Ophion obscuratus. Lineage (NCBI taxonomy): Eukaryota > Metazoa > Arthropoda > Insecta > Hymenoptera > Ichneumonidae > Ophion > Ophion obscuratus. Next base: position 45,237,645 of record OZ023313.1, read on the forward strand.
AAATTTCACCCCACTTTTTCACCCTCAAAATGAACTTCCCCGACTTCGACGCTTTGGACAAATATAAAGCCCGGATTTTTTTGAACATTTTGTCTCGTGGCGCCGACCTCGTAAGGGTTGTAGTTTGGCATCAATCCACCCCTATCCCCCTTCATCCCCTAGAAAAAAACCCTACACCCCGATTTTTAGGTAAACTTGGCATTAGCACCCCTGGCACCCACAGAATCGCCTGTCAAAAAACCAGCCTTCTTCTAATTTTCTCCGATTCCAATATACAGCACGACTGTACTATATATAATACTATATATTATATTATACTTGAAATATGTGGTTGCGTTGATATATTCGAACATACACTACCAGTCAAAAGTATTCGGACACTTCAGATAATTGTAAAACTTTTAATCACTTTGGATAATTGCAAAATTATAGTAGAATAATAATTATTTTACGAAGATAATATAAAGCTCTGTATAATCAATTAATTACATAGACCTTTATAGTATCTTCGTAAAATAATAAACGAAATAAATTATATTACTCTAACATTATTTAGCAATTATCCAGCACTCAAAAGTTTCGCGATGATGTAGAGTGTCCGAAAACTTTTGCCTGGCAGTGTAGATCTTGATAACATATAATGTTGATATCTATATGAAACGTTAGGGTTTTAATTATAATCTATTTCATGTTCTAGAGGATTGAAATTGTCGGTTTGGAATTCAACCTCATTCGGTTTTTTGTTTATTTTTTCCTTTTGTTTTTTTTTTAGTTCATTCGATAATGAGTCGATAAATGGCTATGGCTGATTACCGTCGATTTCAAATAAACTGTTTGATTTTTCTTTGTTTACATTTTTAGCATGTCGGAGATAATAAATATTTCCACGTGTATGTGTGAAGCATATTTTTTATTTCTTTCCGCTAAATATTATGATATTAACTAATCGCGTCGATCTCATTCTTTTTTATTTGCATTAACTAGATTTTTCATAGAACCAAATTTTTCCTATTGCAATCCATTATTAGAATTATTTATTTAAAAAATGTTTATTCATTCAAATCAATCTATTTACTAAGTGCGCAACTAAGTTCCCGGTTCTACACATGGATGGCGCTAGCGACCCATGTAGTCGGCATACAGGTCTGAAATTGGGTGTCTTTATAACTTGGATATCTGTTAAGAATACCCAGTCGTAATATAAACAAATATCGCAACAGAACGACCTTTTTTCTAACCTCGAAAATGTCAAAGTTTGTGCCAAATAAACAGCATTTGCGGGAGGCCTTGCTTTCCTGCTTCAACCTAAAAAAAACAACAGCTGAAGCGCGACGGTTACTTGAGGAGGCCCCTACGGCGAACACATACCATAAAAAATACCGTGTGAAGATTGGTTCAAGCGGTTCAGAAGAGGCAATTTTGAGACTGGGGACAAGGAGCCCTCGGAAAGAACGCAAACATTTGCGGACGCCGATCTGCAAGCGTTATTAGATGAAGGTGACACTTAAACAGAAGATCAACTTGCCGAGGCATCAAATATGACTCGGCGATGTATTTCGAAATGTTTGCACACCATGGGAAAAATTCATAAGAAAGAAAAATGGGTGCCGCATGAGTTGACTGAGAGACAGATGGAAAATCGAAGAGGCACTTCCGAAATGTTGCTTTTGCGGCAGAAAAGAAAGAATTTCCTGCATCGAATTGTTACTGGCGATGAAAAATGGATATATTTCGAGAATCCCAAACGCATAAAATCGTGGCTTTCACTTGGCGAAGCGTCAACATCGACGGCACGGCCAAATCGCTTCGGAAAAAAATACAATGCTCTGCGTGTAGTGGGACCAGAAAGGAATCGTGTACTATGAGCTGCTGAAACCGGGCGAAACTGTCGATGGGCATCGCTACCGACACGAAATAATCAATTTGAACCACGCATTGCTCGAAAAACGGCCAGAATGGGACACCAGACACGAACGTGTGTTATTGCAGCACGACAACGCTCCGTGCCATCGCAGTTCCATCGTCCAGGTCACCATAAAAACACTGAAATGGGATCTGATACCGCATCCGCCGTATTCGCCAGACCTGGCCCCTTCAGACTTTCACTTGTTCCGGTCGATGGCGCATGGCTTGGGTGGGCTACACTTGGCCAATTACGGTGCAGTACAAAATTGGTTGGACGAACGGTTTCAGTCCAAAGACGCGTCTTTTTATCGTCGCGGAATTGCCAGAGAGATGGCAAAAATGTGTAAATAGCGAGGGACAATACTTCGAATAAACCATTTTCTGTATTTGTCTTGAAATTTTCGATTTTTTATTGGTAAAAAAAACCCCGGAAACTTAGTTGCGCACCTAGTCATATAGTCAAATAACAAAATATTTCATCTGAAAGATGAAGAGAGAGGAATTATATATATACACTACTCACACAAATTAAGGGATATTAAAAACATTCCAAATTTTTGGCTGATTTTCAACAAGGGAGAACTCGAAGAAACATGGTCGTACAGAAAATAAAAAAAAGGAAATTGTAGATTCAAGTGTCGAGTTTTCAGATCTGGACTGTAATTTTTTTTAGCGTGGACGGTTTTCACGTAATCATCCGAAAACCAACGAACATTTTTTCCCAAATTTTTCTTCGCCTTTAAAATGATCTGTGAAATTCAAATTTTTTTTTATCATGCGACCATAATATTCTTTCAGAATATTTAATCAGCTTCTATTTGACCTTTTAACGAGCTCCGTGCGATGATTTTGGGCGGAGTAATCGTTGACCAAAGCAAAAAAGTCCATTCTACCTTTGACAATCAATTACTCAGGAACTAATGATCGTACAGAAAATAAAAGTAGGGTTTTGGAAACTGCAAAACATTCTCTCTGCGAATTTAAGAGTATTTGGAAAATTTGGTATAACTTTGGATATAATGCATGAACGAAGGATATCGTCGGTAATGTTTTAACCTCAAAGTGTCCCCAAAAAACTTTCAAAGTTGCAAAGCGCTGCGATTTTTTTTTCTTAGTGCCCCGACGGTTTAAATATATCGTTTCTGTTAAAAATCACCGCAACAAGCAACTTTTCATTTTTATTCATTTTTTCTACTTCAAAATGGTTTCATTTAGCAATAATGCGTAATTTTTTTATTCAAAGACAACCCAAACAAACTCTATAATTATCACATTGATTTTAACTAATTCATATAGTTTATGTGATACAACAAATAGTTATAGGTAATCATTTGGTCTCTTATGCTATATCAGCGACCAAAATGTTATAAGCACTCGGTAGCATAGTGGCAGCGTGCGTAGCTATGAGTAGGTAGGTACTCGGTTCGATTCGCATATAGGGCAAATATTTTCTTCGAAAAAAATCATTTCTAATGGTCAGGGATTGACCAATTACGATGAAAAATCGTTGTGTAAAGCTCTCAATTAAGTGATTCATTTTATTTTCGATTTATGAAATATTTAATGCATATAGTACACTTGGCTTTACAGTGTACATTGTAAGCAAATAAAGATTCATTTGAATGTTATCTTTATTAATACGTATAAGTATCTTTGAAACAGATATGATTACAGTAGGCAGTGAAACAAGTAAAAATCCTATTTTATTTTCTTCTGCGGGAGCGCTCGAAGTATGCCCACCTGAGGTTCTGTAGGTTCTGCGGGAGCGTTCGAAGTAGGCCCAACTGAGGTTCTGTAGGTTCAGTTGTGGTCCGCACTGGCCTCCTTTCGGTCAAAATATCCAGTTTCTGTCATGTCGGAGGTTCATCGGAGGCCCTGACGCATGGTATTTCCAAACACTACAGTGTTTGGAAACCCTCCTTTATATACCCGATAATCCGCTATCGCCGATTTCTGTTAGGGAACGGAAGCCTTCATTTTTCGGGTTCAAACTTTTGATTTGCGATATCTTATGACGGCTGTGGACACAATGGAACGTTGGGTTAGATTAGCGAAGCAGGGATGGTAGTCTTACGAGAATGCACGTACGGATACGAGAATATGACCAGCCGTGAGAGGTACGAGGCAAAGTACATTCTCGCACCGAAAAGTACGCGAATTTTGCCTTCCGGCCAGGGGGCTGGCACCTTTTGGTATTTTTTCTACGTAAAATGACCACTTTTTGTGTTCTCTGTCACTCGCAGCGGTAGTTGTACCATTGCAAAGCTCATGCGCGCGCGGTAGCGCGTTTCTGTAACGCGTTATAACTCGGTAGCGACAGTTTTCGTTATCGATAAACAGTAACAGACAATCGCATGCACGATCACAGAAAAATTCAAGGTCATGATATCATAGGTCGTTGGATTCGTCTGAATATTAGCTACAACGTCTTAATAAAAAAACGTGTTGCTATTTGGAAAACCATTGCTGACCTTCAGAAAGTAAAAACTATGACCTTGACAAAAATAAAAAATTTCGCCAGTCTATCAGCCCTTTGAAATCAATTGAATTATCTCCTGACATTTTTTTTGTTCCTCTAAAGGCGACGGAGATATTTGGGGGTGGTCACGTTAAATGGTCAACCCTGTATACACACAACTCACGCGCACACACACACACACACACACACACACACACACACACACACACACACACACACACACACACACACACACACACACACGTGCGCGCGCGCACGCACGCGCACACGCACACGCACACGCACACACACACACGCACGCACGCACGCACGCACGCACACACCCACGCATATATATATATATATATATATATATATATATATATATATATATATATATATATATATATATATATTGTGACGTCCCGCCGCTCTCTTTTGCGTACAACGCACTGTTTCGCCGTTTTAGTAGCGAAAAGCCCCAGAGTATGGTCCTGGCTAGACAGTTGCAAATTTCTCGCCCTGTCTAATCACGATTTTTGTTCACGCTTTTCATGTGGAACGAGCCACACGCTTTGAATAATCGCGCCCCGGTACGCGCGAAGGGTCAGTACCAATGCGCAGAGAAGCGCTAGGCCGCGGTCCTAGGCGTACGCAGTTCACGCACTCCGTTGACCCCACTTATCGATTATGGATTTTCCCCTCGCCTGCGATCGATGCGGAAAGATCGGAACAAGGGATCCAGGGATTCTTCCGCCAGACCTTGAGCGAGACAGACGTCAGAGTTTTTTCCGAGTCGATAGCGTAGTATCGATTGCAATCCTATTCCAAGTCCTCAGTTGAGATTTCTTCGAGGCATTTACGCGCTTTAAGATTATATCGAGTCATTTGGTATCAGCAGGAAAGCTGAGTCTTTCTGAAATAGCGCTTCCGTCGGAAGAGGTCAGATTGTGCGCAGTAGCGCGACCGTAGACGCCGACGGGGATCTGAATTAGTTTAATTTTGTTCGCGCAAAGACGCATTAAATATTTTATATAAAAAGTACGCAAGTGTGCGAGTATTCATTCGTCCCAAACCGAGGACGATCCTGGGAGAGATTCCACGAGCCGAGAACCGCGACTCAGGCCGAGAGCGTGCGAGAAAGAGACAGAAGGAGGACGTACAAGTCGCGACATCGAAGCGCATCGTAAAGGTAAGTTTGACGAACGCCCTGTACGGTGCTCGCATGTTTGTGGTTGGGTGACGGTTCCCCTGCACTCAGAAAAAAAATTATTATGTTCTAATAAATTGGCACATTAGAACATAATTTATTAGAAATTAATAAAAGTTTACCCGCATGGAGACAGTTTTTATGTGATTGTAACTACAGCATTTATTTGGCGTCGCTAAAGATGTTTTTTTACGTGCCGAATTTTCACATCAATTAAAAGCCATATTTAAAATAGAAAATTTGAATAAATATTTCCTCGAATCGAATAAATACTACGTTCCCATCACGAAAACCTCTTATTTCGCGACTATGATACTAATGCGGGTATGCGCACTTTGCCCTTCAACGCGACGGGCTCGATAGCAGGCCGCTCGTCAGATGTAGCTCATGCATACGCTTACCATGCAGCTTCTTCCTATGACAATGCTTTTGGCACAAGTGTCAGTGTTGCGTTTCGGAAGTGAGAAACTCGAAAGTGAGGAATTTTTTAAGTGTAAGTAAGAATATAAAGTGAGAAAAAAACGTTCAAGTGAGAAAATAATGACGAAGTGACACAATTCCTCGAAAAAAAACCAGCTGGGGGATTATGAAGAATCCTATAAGATGTTAAGAAAAACTCTATTTGTCGGATATAAAACGCCTATGTCTTCTAACTTATATATCCTATTAGATGTTAAGAAAAATTCTTAGTAAATCTCAAACATAAACATAAATAAAAAAAATGTCGTAGCTGTTAATAAAATCGTAGTAAGCCGACATACGAATAAGAACACCCCTCGACGGGAGGGAATAAAATTCCCTCGCTCTCGCAGATCCGAATTAACAATTCGGATCGAGGGAACTTATTATTGAACTGATTATTTTTTTTTTATTTTTTTTTGAAAAATTTCCCTCACTCGCTCTCGCCCCGTCGAATTCCCTCGACGGGAAGGAATAAAATTTCCTCGTTCTCGCGGATCCGAACGAAAGCTCGGATCGAGGGAGAATTATTTTTGGTTGTTTTTTTTTTGTTTTTTTTTTGCTGAAAATTTTCCCTCCGTCGCTCTCGCCCCGTCGAGTCCCCTCGACGGGAGGGAATACAAGTCCCTCGCTCTCGTGGATCCGAATGAAATAATTCGGGTCGAGGGAAATTATTGTTAAAATTATTTTTTTATTTTTTTTTTGTTTTGAAAGTTTCCCTCGCTCGCTCTCGCCCCGTTGAATTCCCTCGACGGGAGGAAATAGAATTTCCTCGTTCTCGGGGGGCGAAATCTCCCTAGCTCCCGTTTAAAGTCGGTACGCCATCACACTCCGAGTACTCCAAGGACACTCTCCATGGCGACCGGAGGCGCGATACCGAAGGTCTCGTCACGGCTCTCGGAAAACGCTACCGATTCGTCAGATGACGTGATCCCGATTGGGGACCTGACGCTGGGCCCACGGGCACGCGCCACAGGACTGCCGGCCCGAATGGATAGCACCCAGGCCGCCGATGGGCGACGCCCGGCGCGGCCCCGAAGCTCCTGGTGGAGCGACCCGGTTTCCGTCGCCGACAGGGACCGGCGCTCTTCGGTGAGGCTGACAGGGGATTTACCCCCTCTCGCCCCAAGCTCCCGAGGGGGCGGAAGGCCCCAACTTACCGGACCCGGTCGTAGGGTTGTACCCTTAAACCGGAGTGATCTCGAGTCGTCGAGTGACGAACTGGTCCCGCGTCGGGGTAGGAGATTTTTATCCCCTCACCGAGTCCTCCCAGAGGTACGCCGATGGGAGGCCACGTTCTCGGGTCGTCACGGTGAGGACGTAGAGGATTTCCTCTCCCTCGTCGACGAGGGGCGCGTCCTGGCCCGTATTCGGGATGAGGACCTGCTCCTAACGCTCTCGTTTTGCCTCAAGGGTATAGCGCGGACTTGGTACCGCCAGGCCCGAGGCACGCTCTCGAGTTGGCAGGCCGCGAAGGTCGCATTTCGCGAGCGTTTCGCGGACCCCGATTACCAGATCGCGCTCCGCGAGGAGATTTCGTGCCGGACTCAAGGCGAGTCCGAGTCAGCTCTCGTCTACTTGAGTTGCATGAGCGGCCTATTCTCCCGTCTGGATCCAGCCTGGACGGAGCGAGAGCAGGTACGCTCCGCTCATCGGAACATGCTACCGTCATTCCGTCTGGTCACTCCTTTGCAGGACCACTGGACGATGAAAGATCTCGAGCGTGTGGCTGCACGTCAGGAGAGAATCCTGAGCAGCATGAGCACGCACCGCGTACCGCCAAAGCCAGAGGCCTCCCTCTGCCCGGCGTACGCTTACCGTGAGCCGCGGCAGAAGCCGCGTGTATCCCGCTGCTCCGGCTTCTACCTCATGCAGAGCCCGGCAGCGATCGCTCACGAAACGGCCTCCTCTTGCGAGGAGGATGCTCCAGAGATGCTCGATGCGTTGTTGCCCCAGCGCAACCAACGGGCATCAGGTCACGTAAAGGCGACGCAGGGGCACAGTCCCTCGCGGTCTACCCCGCCTCGCCGATCGTTCTCGAGGCCCTCCAAGGGCCAGTTCCGGAAGGACAAGGCCGATAACGCCGCGTCTAAGCTCCCGAGTGGTCCTCCAGGGACCACCCCCGTTACCGAACCATCGAGTGTGCCCTGCTGCTGGAATTGCGGCAAATCGGGCCACCGACACAGAGAGTGCCCGGACCCCCGGCGCCTCTTTTGTTACCGTTGTGGACAGTCGGGCGTGTCCACGAGCCGTTGCCCCTTCTGCAATCGGGGAAACGGTCGAGGAGGCGAGTGAGGAAATCCCCTCCGCCTCCTGGGACTAGCCTCGACGATGCAACTTTCTCGTGTAGCTCCCGTGTAGCGACGCCACGCCAACAGGCTACCGAACGTAAGAAACGGCGAAGGCGACAGCTACGTAGTCAACAGGCTACCGATACGACCCCTCCAGAGGAGGACTCTCCTCTCGAGCAGGTCGTCGTAAATTCGGCTTCCGACCAGAGCGCTATAGCGTTCCAGGTCCAACCACTTTTGGATGGAAAACCCGTAAGAGCTCTCGTGGACTCAGGCGCAACTAAGACCTTTATCGGCCCCGTTCTCATTGAATGGTTGGCAGCTCTCGGCACGGAAACGATAAGGATCCCACCGCGATCAGTAGTGGTCGCGAATGGTCAAATCGAAACCGTGCACCTAGCTTCCCGTGCGCCTTTGCTCCTTAATGGCCGTCCGGTCACGATTCTCGCGCATCACCTGCACTCGCTCTCGGAAAATCTAATCCTTGGATTAGATAGCTTACGGGCAGCCCGGATGGTGGTGGACTTTTACAGTGAGTCCTGGTGGTTTCGCGACACACCAGAGACCCTGTACGCCTTCAGCCCGGAAGCTGGCACGCCCCGCATCACTATGTGTTGTGGGTTGTGTACGCCGGATCCCGATGAGGTAGCTCGTCTAGACGAGCTCCTCAATGCTCACGTGCCACAGATACCGGATGAGTCGGCAGTCACCTCACTCGTTGCACATAGCATAGATGTGGGAGACAGCCCCCCGGTGAAGCAGCGGCCATATCCCGTGACTCCGGTCATCCGCGACATTATGTGGGCGGAGGTGGATCGGATGCTCTCGACTGATATAATCGAACCGTCAAGTAGCGACTGGGCTAGCCCCGTCGTTATGGTCAAGAAGCCGAACGGTAAATACCGTTTCTGCATCGATTATAGAAGGGTTAACGCGGTCACGAAGAAGGATGCTTACCCCATCCCGAACATGACCGGTATTCTCGATGAGTTGAGACAAGCTAATTACATCTCGACTCTCGATTTGAGTCAGGCGTATTGGCAAGTCCCAATGGATCCCGCTTCTCGCGAAGTGACCGCTTTTGTTGTGCCAGGCCGAGGCTTGTTTCAATTCAAGCGGATGCCTTACGGTCTAACAAATGCTCCCGCAACGTTCCAGCGGATGCTGGACCGGCTTATCGGTGTGGATATGTATCCACACGTTTTCGTTTACCTGGATGACATTATCATTGTCACCAGGACTTTCGAAGAGCACCTTGTGTGGCTTCGGAAGGTTCTCGCTAAGATCTCGGAAGCGGGGCTGGAATTTCGCTCTTCTGGCTTCGCGAGAAGAGCGAATTTTGCCGCCCCCAGGTTCGCTATCTCGGCTTCTTGGTGAACCGCCAAGGCCTGGAGATTGATCCCGACAAATTGGCTCCCGTACTTGATTATCCCGAACCGCGGAACATCCGGCAACTGCGTCGGTTCCTCGGCATGGCGTCGTGGTACCGTCGCTTTATACCGGAGTTCGCGACCATCGCCGAACCTCTGACTCGCCTTACCAAAAAGGACGTCGAGTGGCGATGGGATCCCGAACAACAGAATGCTCTCGATAAATTGAAACGGTGCTTGACGAGCGCACCGACGCTCGCCTGTCCCGACTTCTCGCTCCCGTTCACGCTACAGACTGATGCTAGCGGCGTAGGTCTCGGTGCCGTCCTCACGCAGGTGATTGATGGGCACGAACGAGTTATCGCTTACGCGAGCCGCGCTCTTACTGCGCCGGAACGGAAATACTCCGTGACGGAGCAAGAGTGCCTCGCTGTGCTCTGGTCCATACGGAAATTCCGTTGCTACCTGGAGGGGTACAGCTTCACTGTGATCTCTGATCACAGCAGCCTTAAATGGCTGCACAATTTGAAGAACCCCACTGGTCGGTTAGCGCGATGGGCATTGGAGTTACTGGAGTACAGTTTCACCATAGTCCACCGGAAAGGCGCACTGCACCACGTTTCCGATGCGCTCTCGAGGATCCCTGAGGGTCACGATGATGCCTTGGCATTCATCCACGACACTCAGGACCAATGGTACCGTCGCCGGGTCCGCGATGTCGAGCGGGTCCCGGATAAGTTCCCGGATTGGAAGATAGTTGAGGGTCGACTGTACTATCATCGACCCTCCTACTTAGCGGATCTCGAGTTTGAGGATCACGATGCGTGGAAGTTCGTGCTTCCCCGCGAGCTCCGGCAGCGTGCTCTTACGGAGTGCCACTCGCTACCGCAGGCAGGCCACTTGGGTGTCGACAAGACGTACCGTCGTCTGGCGACCGCCTATTACTGGCCTGGTCTTTTTAAAGACGTGGTGGTTCACGTACGGCAGTGTGACACCTGACAACGCTGCAAAGTCGAGCAGCGAGCTCCCGCCGGTCTCATGGGCCATCGCATTGTCGAAGGGCCCTGGATGACCGTAGCTACCGACATTATGGGGCCGATCACTCCCGGGCGATCTGGCCACTCATATGTTCTCGTAATCCAGGATCTCTACACTAAGTGGATAGAGGTCCAGCCCCTTCGCAGGGCAAACGGAAAAGCTATCGCAAAGGCTCTCGATGACCTGGTTGTCACCCGCTGGGGGGCGCCCAAGGTGCTGATCACGGACAATGGCACGGAGTTCGTTAACCGCGACATACGCGAGTTGACTGAACGCGTGGGGATACGGCATAGCACCACCCCGCCGTATCACCCCCAGGCCAATCCTACCGAGCGGGTGAATCGCGTGGTGAAAACCATGATTCGCGCCTTCCTGGAGGGTAACCATCGGGAATGGGACGCACACCTGCACGAATTCCGGTTTGCGTACAATACTGCGCATCACAGCTCTCTACAGGCTACGCCTGCGTTCGCGAACTTCGGCCGCGAACCCTCGCCAGCGACGTCGCTGCGACGTGAGGCCGAGGGCGATCCCGACATCGCTCCACGCCCCCCTGAGGAGTGGGTGAGGCGTATGACCCGACTCGACACGTTGAGGACGGCTTTTACGCATGCTCTCGATGAAGCGTTCCAGAAGCAATCGGAACAGTATAATCTCCATCGCCGAGATCGTACGTTCCAGGTTGGCGATCTCGTGTTGCGCCGTGCGCATCGGCTCTCGTCTGCAGCCAAGAGATTGACTGCTGCTCTCGAGCCCCCCTATGAGGGGCCTCTGTTGATCTCGAAACGGCTCTCGCGGGTAGTTTACGAACTAACCGATCTCGACGGGCGATCAAAAGGGAAAATTTCCGTGCAGGATTTAAAACCCTATCGAACCCCATGATACCGCACTAATCATTATTTTTGATTGCAGGATACCGAACATGTCTTCCGGAGCAACCACCCCCGAGCGGGAAGTGGTAGATTTGGAGGGCGATGAGGCGACCGGCGGACCATGGCTCGACCACTTGGTCCGGTTCGGCGCCAAGCTCCCGCGGTCGGAGGCGGCCATCTCGTCGCCCCCACCGTTATCGTGGGCCCCGGGGGAGATGCTCCGGGCGTGCGTGGCTACGCTCCGAGATTCCGAGCCTCGGGACGGCGAGTCGGCGGAGGGCCTCATTGAAGCCATCCGAGACTTAGCCCACGACGCTATGGGTCCGGGGCGGGCCCGCCGACCGGTGTACTCCCCGGTCTCGATGGTCGCGGAGGACCATGAGGCTGAGGATGCCCCTGAGCTCCCGTTGCCCGTGGACGGAGACCCGGCGGACCCGGGGACGGCGTCCGAGCCCCCTGCGGTGGCGCGGGTGACGGCCCCGGCGACCGACCGCCGACCCCCAGGCGGCGGGCCATCCCGTCGGCGGAGACCCGCTCTCGAGCGGGCATGTTATAGTTGCGGTGAGGTGGGTCACCGCTATAGTGACTGCCCGCGGGGCCCTCCAACGGCCACCTTCTGCCGTCGGTGCGGACGAAAGGGCAAAACCTTGCGGACGTGCCCGCGGTGCAGTGAGGGTTGGCGGGAGGCGGGCCCATACGTCTCGCAGGCCGGCCGCAACGTCCCGCGGGAAGAGCTGAAGGTGATGCGGCTAGCGCGAGCGGAAGCCCGCAACGCGCGGCCGCCGCCGCCGGCCTCCCCACCGGCGACGCCGGTCGAGCCCGTTCCCGGTCCTTCGGGCAAGAAGTCCCGGAGGCGGCGTAGGGGCGGCAAGGGCAGGCGGGGTAACTCGCAGGCCCGTGCGGGTACACCCTAAGCCGGCCCCTGCGAGCTCTCGCATTGGAGCCCCGATTCCCCGATTTTCGGAGGATTCGAGATGGCCCGAGTTCTCGGTATGTGGGTCTTTGACCCTAGCTCTCGTGTGAGGCGGCAACGCCCCACAGTTCTCGCAATACAGGCGTTAGCCTGGGTTCTCGCGCGGGGCGGCAACGCCCCGCAGTTCACGCCATGAGGGGCCTCCGGCCCCAGATCTCGTGCAGGACCGTGATGTCCTCCAGTTCCCGCGATAGGGGGCTAAGCCCCTGATTCCCCGGCGAGGGAAAGAAACATCACAGTTCCCGTGAGTCGCGACGATGCGGCTCGGTTCTCGGCACCAATTTACCCCGGAGAAGGGGATGGAAAATTTGGAGCGGCTCCCGTAGAGCTCTCGGAGCCACCACCGAAGTAAGGACACTGGCTGATTTGGTAAGTCCGATTCTGGTTCGATTGTTCCGTCCTTGGTGGTGGTACTTGTGGATCGTTTGGTCCAAGTTATTTCTCGCGTCGCGGGGCGGTTATTCGTCCGCGGCAGATCTCGGTCTCTTCCCCATATTATAGCTACCGAATTGTAACGGGAAGAGACGACTATGCTATCGTTTACGCAAAAATATATTTTTTGTTTTGTGCGATTTTATTTTCTCGTGCTGTGGGGCGATTAGTCGCCCACGGTAGATCTCGATCTCTCCCACCTTTAGGCTACCGACTGTAACGGGAGAGATAAATTTTAGCCATCGAATACGAACAATTGTTTGGTGTTCTGGTTTCCTTTCTCGCGCTGCGGATGCTTGGTTCCCCGCAGTAGATCTCGGTCCTTCCCACCGTTTTGAGCTACCGACTGCAAATGGGAAGGACAAGGATTGCTACCGTGTGCCTCTCAGCTAAGGCTCTTGCTCAGCAGAGATGGCGTAGTTCCCTGATCGTAACCACCCTTAAGGGGTGGGGAGTTGTGACGTGATTTTTTTTAAGTCACGTCACAGAAAGGCTACCGACGATTTAGTCGTGCTCTCGATGCCCGGGTTACGACCCCTCCGTGTATGTTACGGGCCTTTCCTCCGGTATGTTTGGTTTTGTAACGTTTTAGGTTTGGGTTTCGTTGTTGGGTTTTGTGAGGTTGGCGTGCGAAACTCGGTCGAGCGGCGTGTCGCTCAACGTACCGAGCAATCCCGACCGAGGGACGCACCCAACGAGGTTTTCGGGGAATCGATGCACGCCCGGCTGAGATGCCGGCGCCCCACCGCAGTGGTGCATCGTGCTGAAGAGCGGGCCGTTTGGGTTACGGGCGGAGGCGGGAGACCTCCGCGCCGCGCTTCTCGAGAGAAGCTTTGCCCGCTCTCGCATGGTGACCCGGGGATGCGATCCCCGAGAGCCTCCATGTTACCTAGGAGGAAAGGTCCCGGTCTGTTACCGTTCCGCTTGCGGGGTACTCGGGCAGGAAATATAGATTCCGAAAGGAATATTCTTCGAGAATATTCTAGCTCCCGAAATAATATTTCAGCTCACGAATATTAGAAGAAAATGTTCTCGCTCGAAGCTACGTTCTCGCGTGAGGTGAGCGCGCGAGCGTATTTACATTTTTTTCGATAATCGCGCTCGACAATGATCTCGCTCGCTGGCCTTCGCCGCGCGAGGTATAGTTGACGACCGATTTTGCTCTCGGATGAGGTCCGTCAGAGTTCTGCTCCGGACGCCGTGTGAGACGGACGTGTTCGTCCACGGCTCCTGTTCGCGATCCCGTACCCGGAAGGCGAGCCCTTTCGGACGGAGATAAGTTCTCGTGATTTGCAATACAATCAGCTCTCGCAAAATAAAATAAAATACTTTTTATTTTGTGTTAACTTTAGTTTTGGTTCCCGCGTATCTGGCATCTCGTACGCTACTCCCAGTGAATCCCGACCCCTCTACCATGACTCACAGCCTGAGCGGCCGTGGTTTACCGCAACCGCCCCCCCCCCCCCCCCCCCCCGGGTAAGTGCATCCAGATAGTCCGGTTATGATTCCGGCGGAACAAAAATCAGGGGAGGTCTCCCGACTCCCAGGTCATACCGGTTAGGATTCCGGTGAAACAAAAACCGCGGAGTCCTCCAGCTCCGATGGTGGGTCAGGGCGGATCCCCTTGGCCCCCAGGGCATACCGGTTGAGAAATCCGGTGAAACGAAATTCTCTGGCGCCCCGGGTATTGCGGATGCACTCACGCGGGGTGGACGGCCGAAGGTGACGGTTTCCGCACCTAGCTCTCGTATTCTTGTTCTCGGTTTCATGGTAAGAAAAAAAATAATCCCCGTCACAATATATATATATATATATATATATATATATATATATATATCGGTGCAGCCATACATTCTCTTGGTGGATTTATAACGTACAAGACTTTTTTTTATCTAGTACGTGAATTTGATTAGGTTGGGTACGAGAAAAGCTGGAGAGCCATCTACCATCCCTGTGGCGAAGTGCGGCTCGGTAATGATGGGAAACAGTTCAATTGAGAAGGCTAATATGTAAAAACCCACAGGGGTTTTTTAATACAACTAATTGTTCGTTATTATTCAAATATGCCATGATCATATTTAACAGGTTTGCATATAACCTTGGGGCCCAGAAAAATAGGCCGACTTTCAATATTTTTATGCCAATATTGTTATCTAAATAACATGCGGCCGGTGCTGCATGGCTAATCGGTCCAGGCGGCTTGGCCAACTGGGGTGATCGGGAATGAAAACGAAAAACATGTGCTTTTAATATAATAATAAGCCATTGTATGATCGGATACATTTACCATTTTTTGGAAATTTCGAACACGGTGTAGAAAGAAAATTCGAATATCGATAAAAAAAAACGGCTTCCGTAAATTCTTATTAATAAATAAACATGAGAAAATTATCCGGTCATAAGGTACATTTTTTGAACTATGCTCTGTCTGAATTTGAAGTAAATCGGACGAATTTTGAGATACAATTTACATTGGTTTATAAAACATAGTTTCGAGAAAAATGCAAAAGAAAAATAGGCAAATCGTTGCGGGCGTTATGCCGCAGCGAATTAGGTGATCTTCACAAATATCACCATAACTCAATCAATTCTTCTAATTTTTACAAAAATTTTGTTGCAAATTAAAACTAAGAGCCTAGGCTATAAAACTATGCAATACAAAACCGTATTTTCGAAATTTTAAGCTCATGCAGATCCGTTGAATGTTTAACAAACGTATTTTAATATGTTCTTCGGGTGATTCATTTAATTGCCAATGGTTTTTTTTCAAATCAGAGTGTATTCATTCCTTTCTCATCTTTCAATTTTTTTGCGGCCACTCTTTTTTTGTTGTGCCGCAATCCGTTGAATTCGAATTAACACGAATTAAAAACACGGACTTTAAGTACGAGTTGCTGGACCGTTAAATATTGACAAACGTGAGGCACATAGCCCAGTTGTCTCGTCGAAATACCGTTTTTCGACATCGGATATACAAGTGTGTGAGGTATATCGAGTACGATTGATTGGGTTTCACTGTGGAATGAAATACGAAGGATTAAGGAGGGTTATATGACTCCGTGACCGCAAAAAGAGAGATGTAACAAGGGTGAGAATATTCGCGGAAATATAGATATCCTCCCTCTCTTTACCTCATCACTCACTTCTTCTCTTCACCGTGTTTTCTCTCTGTTGTTATCTGTGTATTGTCCTCTTCATTCTCTCTCTCTCTCTCTCTCTCTCTCTCTCTCTCTCTCTCTCTCTCTCTCTCTCTCTCTCTCTCTCTCTCTCTCTCCCCTCAGTTAAGGATGGTCCTACTAAGGAAGTCTCTAACACTACTGTGTCACAAAGGTCAAGCTTATTAAACATCGCACAATTTAATCCAAATTCCTTGATTGCCCACCTCCACCTTGTTAAAGCACTTCTATCCGAAAAATTGTTCCATATCATCATCATTTCTGAAACATGGCTTCACTCCATGATATCAGACGAATTAATTAAGATCCAAGATTACTACCTTATTCGAAATGATCGACAGGGAATGAGAGGCGGAGGAGTAGCTTGCTATGTGCATAAAACACTAATAACGAAGATCCTGGCAACTTCGTCCTCCTAATCTGTAAATAGTCCGGAATTTATAAAAATAGATGTAAGATACCCCAACTGTGAATCTCTACTTTTTGTTTCCGTATATCGAAGACCCAAGGGACTCCTATTTGACGATCTACTCAGATCATTATGTAATTTCTCCTTCGCTTACAGTAACATTGTTATTGCCGGGGACTTCAATTGCGATCTCTTAAAGAATATTTTTCAAGCCACATCTCTTCGGGAGATGGCATATGCGAACTCGTATCATATTGTAAATTCTGAGGCGACTCATCATACCATTACTTCAGACACGTTACTAGACGTAATTCTTGTTGACTCCAGAGAGAAAGTACATTCGTTCACAAAGTCTGAATAACCATTCATAGCAGGGCATGATTTACTCGAACTAAGATACAAATATGCTACAGATAAGGGTCTTGAACGCAGTATTACGCGTTGTAACATTAAAAGATTCAATAAAGACATTTTGTCGCTTGCGGTTGCTGAAGCCCTACGTAACGACTGTCCCGTTCTGTCAGACGCGGACATGTCACACCGTAATATAGACAAGCTCAGCGAGGCCATCAGCAATTCCCTTTTTAAAATCAATGGATGTACATGCACCGCTCCAAACTTTTATTATACTTAAGCCCAAAGCTCCGTGGTTTACGGCCAATTTTAAGCAGCGTGTACATTTTCGTAACACCTTATTTAACAGAGCCAAAAGATCGGGAATTCTTCTTGGAATGGCGATCTATAGACAATATCTTAGTCAACTTGCTACTGATATGCAGGTGGCAGAAAATGATTACTATGTGCGACGCTTAACCGACATAAACGATCCAATGCGACTTTGGAAAGAATTGAGAAACCTCGGACTAGTCAAATCAACCATCGCGACCCCGATAAATTTTTTCACAGCCGAGGAATTAAATAGCTCATTTATTGTGATGTGGGACCGGGCACAATAGGGAGCGCCACCGTCTGGGAGGTGGGAGAGTGGATGGTGGCGTTGCGGGTCCAGGGCATTCGCGTCGAGCACGCACTCACATCAAGTCCGCCTTGTTCTCTATATCCCGAGATCCGCCCGATCCTTTACCGTTAAGACGATCTTAAAACATGGTTTCAGAAGCGAGGGTTTAGAACAGCACACAGGGGGATCAACGGAGAACTACATCCTCGTCAACAGCAGCTACGCGACGGGAAAAACGCGGGTTGCAATATACCGAGCTACTACGGTCGAAATACACCGAGCAAGATGGCGGACGGGGCTCGCACAGCACCCATCGTCCAGCTTAACGCTGCAGCGGCTAATATCCTGCATCCTTTAAGCAATTTGGACTTCCAAAAGCCAGAAACGTGGCCCATCTGGAAAAAACGGTTCATGAGATATCTGAACGTGGCGGACCTTTCGGCGAAAACAGCAGTGGAAAAAATCGACCTCTTGCTGTATGCGATGGGGGAAAAAGGCGAAGAGATTTTCACCTAAGTAATGCCAGTGCCCGACAGGAAAAGCTTCAAAGATGTAATAACAGCATTCACGGAGTACCTCGAGCCAAAGAAAAATATAGTCTTCGAGCGGTCTCGCTTCAACGCTCGATCACAGCTTGTCGGAGAAACGGTCGACCAGTACGTCACATCGCTGCACATAATGGCGGCAAAGTGCAACTACGGTCAACTCAAAGATGACTTAATCAGAGATCGGATCGTCATGGGGCTAGCAGATTCTCGAACGAAAGAGCGCCTACAACTTAAGCACGACTTAACGCTGGAGTCAGCGGTGACTATAGCACGCCAATCCGAAGATCAACGTCGAGAAGTCAAATCTCAGGCGATAAATCTGGAAGTCATCAAAATCGACAGAGTGACAACTGGCGCCGGAGGAGGCCAAGGGCCTGCGGCGAAGGCACGAACAACGGACTGCCCGAGATGCGGTCTCAAGTTCCACAGAAACAACAAGTGCCCTGCGCTAACCTCCAAATGTCGCAAATGCGAAAAGACAGGCCACTGGGATAGAGTCTGCATATAGAAGTCAGTTAACTACTCGCAAGTTTCTACAAGCGAAGCCGCAGACCAAGAAGAAGACGCCAGGGTCTACTTCCTGGGAAACATTACACAAAGCGGAAGGGCCGACGATTTATATGTGGATGCGTTCATAGAAGATTTCCAGCAGAGCAGGAGGTTCCACATTAACACGGGAGCGGATGTGACTTGCATCAGACACTCTGACGTCCCAGCAAGCGAACTGGGTAAGATAGTACCAAAAAAAAATGAATGTACAAGGGCCCGACGGGAAATTTTTAGACGTAGCCGGAGTATTGCCCTTAAGGATCAAAATCAATAGCCTCACGAAACCGGTACGGTGCTGCGTGATAAAAAATCTTCGAAAAAACCTCTTCGGCAAAGACGCAATTAAAACTTTCAATCTGGTGCGAGTAATGGGACCAGTCCAAGCTTTGAGTAAATCGTCAGTGCATATTGAGCGGGAATTTCCGGAAATCTTTAAAGGTCTTGGGAATTTCAAGCAGGAATTTAAGATTCACCTAAAACCCAAGGTTACTCCCTTTTGCCAGACAGTCCCTCGATCAGTTCCAATACCGTTGCTTCCCAAACTGAAAAACGAACTATGCCAAATAGAAAAGGACGAGGTAATACGGCGCGTAAGAGAGTCGACAAAGTGGTGTAGCCCCATCGTATGCATTCCAAAAGGTAGAACTGTTCGAGTCTGTGGAGACTATACTCAAATCAACAAGAACATTCTAAGACCAGTCTTTCCAATTTTGAACGTAGATATTTCATTGGCATGCATGAGAAACGCTAAATTCTTCAGCAAACTCGACGCCAAATCGGGATTCTATCAGCTCAAGCTAGATAAAGAGAACCAACAACTGACCGTGTTTAAAAGGGTACCTTTTGGGATCAATTGCGCACCGGACTTGTTCGCGGAGGTTTTCTCGAGAATTTTCGAAGACATGACGAATGTAATAATTCATATGGATGATATACTGATTTACGGCGAATCTATGGAGCAACACGACGCGATCCTTAGGGAGGTTTTGAGGCGTATTAGCAGAGAGGGAATAACTTTAAATCACTCGAAATATAAGATAGGTGTACAAGAGGTCCAGTTCCTCGGGCACTTAGTGTCAGCTCAGGGCATAAAAATCTTGCCAGAGAGAGTATCTGCCATCCGAAATTTCCCGGAGCCTACAAACAAAGTCTCTAATGCAATTCCTCGGAATGGTCAATTTTGCGGCGAATTTCCTTCCGAATCGATCTACCATTCTCGAACCTTTAAACTCTCTTTTAAAGAGAGACTCCGTGTTCGTTTGGGAGTCACCGCAAATTGACGCGTTCGGGAGAATAAAAGAACTCTTAAGGACAGCCCATATCCTAGGCCTGTACGATTATTCAAAACCCATATGGATTGAAGCAGATGCTTCGAACTATGGCATTGGGTTTGTTCTTCTGCAGGGCAGTAGCGATGAGCGGCAGATCATCGCCTACGGTTCGTACACTCTCACGCCTATAGAACAACGATATTCTCAAAGCGAGAAAGAGGCTTTAGCCCTAACGTATGCAGCTGAGAGATTCGCGGACTACATTGTGGGGATAACTATAATTCTCGAAACGGATCATAAGCCGCTTATTCAAATACTGCAAACAACGCCTTGCAGTAAACTGGACGGTTTGACGCCGCGTCTTCAACGTTTTCGCCTACGCCTCATGCGTTACAGTTACACGGTACAATATAGCCCGGGAAAATCTTTGGTACTGGCGGATGCGCTATCGCGAAACCCAGAGAAAAGCCACGCGAGCGCCAATTTAATTGAACAAGAGACATCCGATTTTGTAACTGCCACAGTGAAAAGCCTTCCGGCCTCAAACGACATGGTAACCAAAGTTCGTGTTGAACAAGAGAACGATCCAATCTGCCAGATCCTTAAAAAATATTGTTTGACAAATGGCCGACAAAGATTCAGATACCGAAGGCATTAACAGAATACGTTTCTCTTAAGCACCACTTCTCGATTGGTGACAATATTTTGCATAAAAGTCGTTTGGTGGTACCGGGGAGCCTCCAAAAAGAATTGCTACTGCGTTTGCTCGAGGGTCATCTCGGCATCTCGAGATGTAGAGATAGGGCTAAGCAAGCCATTTGGTGGCTGGGTCTGTCGACGCAACTAAAAAACTTAATACTCAACTGCCCAAACTGTATAGAAAATCGAGCAATCCAAACCAGCCTTTTATACACGAGCAATTTCCATCCAGGCCATGGCAGAAAATCGGTGTAGATCTGTTCAAGTTAGACCATTGGTAAGTCATCATCACGGATTATTACTCTCGGTTCTTCGAGTTTTCCCGCTTGTCGTCTTTAAATTCGAAAGCGATCATTGAGGCTTGTAAAGAAGCGTTTTCGAGATATGGGTTGCTGGATATCGTTCGCTCGGACAGCGGACCCCAATTCACGTCCGATTTTAAATTATTTGCGGATCAATACGGATTTCATTCGATGACTAGTTCTCCTCACTTTCCGCAAAGCAACGGAGGCGTACAAGCGGCAGTATAAACGGCAAAAAACTTGTTAAAGAAATCCAAAGATGAAGACATTAATTTGGCCTTACTAGCCTATAGAAGCACGCCCCTAGAGCATGGTTTCAGCCCCGCAGAACTATTTTTTTCTAGACGAATTAAGACAAGCATCCCAATCTTGCCGAGTAAACTACTACCAACTCACGTCGCCATAGGGAAGCTGAACGAAAAAAATGCGTCAAGCGGATAACTTCAATGCTAGACACCGCGCGGTTGAATTATCTGCACTAAAAGCAGGAGACCCAGTTTGGATCATCGATCTCAGGACGTATGGAACAATTGAAGGTCGTTCGGCTGAACCCAGATCCTATTGGATACTCACGAGTAACGGAAGAATCCGGCGAAACCGTTTTCACCTCATTCCGGCGCCATACAAACACGGGTGTCAAATGTAGATGATGGTCCTGCAACGATCGACGATCCGAACTCGGGTCTACCCCTCGAACAGGAGAAAAGGAGGGTAGAAGGCGCAGAATCAAATTGTATCAGACCAAAGAGCGAATTATCAACCCAAGAACAAACGATCTCAGACGCCATACGGAATGATGAATTCGCCTCAGAAATGTTGCCTCAAGGCGATAACTCAGTTATAACCGAAATTGAAGCTTTAGCGGCAAACAGCAGGATGAGCCAAATTGCACACGAGAGTAGGCCCCGCCGAGAAACGATGCGACCGTCATGGTGGAAAGATTATGTGACAATCCCGTAGGTATCCCTGGGTAATAAGAGAACTGGTAACTATTTCTATAAGTGGCGTACGATGTATAATTAAGCTTGAGAGGTTCTGCAAGCAAAAATCTTTCATACAAACATTGTAAAAAAAACAACTGTATGAAAACTATCCGGTTCATTAATAAAAGGAAGATGTTGTGGAACCGGGCACAATAGGGAGCGCCACCGTCAGGGAGGTGGGAGAGTGGACGGTGGCGTTGCGGGTCCAGGGCGTTCGCGTCGAGCATGCGCTCACATCAATTCCGTCTTGTTCTCTATATTCCGAGTTCCGCCTGATCCTTTACCGTTAAGACGATCTTAAAACATATTTAAATCTCGAATTCGTCACCAGACGTTGATCTCCCTGGCTGCGAACGCAATCTACTCGGGATGAAACCCTGCTCTTCCATTTTTACTTTTGAAACTATTTCATCTGATACAGTAGCAACGCTCATAAACACGTACTTGCACCTTCACATTCAACAGGACCAGATGGAGTCTCGTCATTTGCCATTATCTCTGCTGTAAATTGTATTCCGCAATACCTTGCAAATCTTTTCAATGTGTGCTTGGGTAATGCTCATTTCCTATCGTCATGGAAGCGTGTTTATTTTATGCCATTTAAAAAAAAAATTCACCCTTATCCTTATCTGATGCTAGGCCAACTGCAAATTTATGCGAACTCTCAAAATTATTCGAGAAGATAGTTCACACCCAAATGTCAAATTATTTGCTTCAAAATAAAATTATGGATAACAGGCAATCTGGGTACAAGAAAGGTTTCAGCATGCAAACTGAATTACTGCGCTTATGTCATCATGTTAGGAAGGCTGTAGATAATAAGCACATAACTATCCTGGTACTATTTGACTTTAGTAAAGCGTTTGATATGGTATCACATGCCACTCTGATCGCCAACCTTCGTTAAATAGGTTTCTCAAGCAACGTACTAGACTGGTTATGCTCGTATTTATCCGATCGGTCTCAAGCAGTCAGAAATGGTCAGGGTCACTGTTCAAGTTGGCAACGAACATCGTCAGGAGTACCCCAGGGTTCTGTATTAGGGCCATTATTATTCTCATTGTACATCAACGACATTGCCACCAATTTGAGACACACGCAACACCTGGTATTTGCAGATGACACGCAAATATACCTGAGTTGTCCCCCCTCTAAAATCGATGAAGGCATACTGAATATCACTTCTGACGTCAAAGTCATAGCAAACTTTGCCGCTGCAAATGGGTTAAAGCTGAACTCTAGTAAGTCGAAGGTTCTGATCATGGGCAGTAGCAAATTTATTAATCAGATCGATCTAAAAGGTCTGACTCCTATCAAGGTGAACGATTCGTCCTTACCGCATGTACAGAAAGCCTGCAACTTGGGCATTATTTTCGAGGTAAACTTAACGTGGCGCGCCCAAGTGATGTCAGTATCGAGAAAAGTAAACTTCTCTCTCCATAAATTAAAATTTCGTAGATCAGTTTTTTCTTTTGATGTTCGAGCTACGCTAATTGTTACACTTATTTTCCACTACTGGACTGTTGCTGCCTTGTCCTTTCAAATATAACCGCGGAATTAAATACAATTTTAGAAAGGCTGATTAATTATTGCATAAGATTCATTTTTAACCTACGTCGGGATGTACACATAACACCCTACAGGAAAAGACTCGGGTGGCTAACAGTAAAATGTCGAAAAAAATATTTTTTAGGTATCCAAGTTTATAAGATATATCATGGTGATGCTCCTCACTATCTAAGAGAAATATTCATACGTCCAGCGGAGGCCGAAAGAGTTACATGTGGTTCAATTGTACCCAATGACTTTGCCATACCGATCTGCCGAACAGCGGCGTTACTATTTTTCGCATGTTCCCATCCTCACCGCCACTCAACAATGATACATTTTCGTATAATCATGTATTGTTAGCATTACGCAGCGCTACTTCTTTTTACTATTATTTTTATTCTATTTTATGTTATTTTGTATGATTTTGTATTATTTTGCATAAGTATCATTATGTATTATCAGGTATCAGTTAATATTTTCTGTACAACATTGTGTTTATACTGTATTATTTTCCTTGTGCTTATTTAGTATTATTTCGGATTATTAGTTTTATTATGTATTATTTCATATCTTTTCGCGTTATTTTATATTTTATATCATTGTATACTATTTTGTTTATTCTGTATGATTTTCTTTGCGCTTTTAATTTTGCCCAAAAGTGTTAACTAGGGCATAATAATTATACCAATCAATCAAGCAATCAATCAATCAATCAATCACTCTCTCTCTCTCTCTCTTTCTCTTTCCCTAATTATTCACTTTTCACTTCTCTCTACTTTCATTTCACTCACTTCTCTTCGGTTTTCCTACCAGCTAAGCGGAAATGAAGAGAGAGAGAGAGAGAGAGAGAGAGAGAGAGAGAGAGAGAGAGAGAGAGAGAGAGAGAGAGAGAGAGGGAGGGAGAGGGAGAGAGAGAGAGAGAGAGAGAGAGAGAGAGAGAAAGGTGCATGCTCGACTCTACTTTTCTTGACCAGTTACATAAAAACATTTTGTACTTGACAGAAGACTGATCCATGTACGTTTCTCCTTCATCAATCTTATACATCATGCAATTCGCTATTATCGCATTTAATTCCCGATAACAAGGTACCCAGATAGAACAAGAAGGTCTAATATACATATATTATATGTATATGATATGTATACGTCTATGAAATACCTGTATCATACGTATATTGAACGTATTTTGTGGAGCTATTTCTCTGATGATAGTGAATGAATTTCACATACGTATATTTTACGTATATTATACAACAAGTCTTGGACATCGAATTATATACATAAATAATATATGTAGAAGGAACATCTACTCAACAATAAAAATTAATTCAACTGCATTGCTATTGATATCACGTATTACATACGTACATTGGACGTATTTATTTCAACATTATCTCCGTGGAATTTTGTGCATCGCAAATACGTATTGTATTCGTTCATTGTATTACGATTGTGATTCCATTATTGGGTTCTGTTCGTTTGTCTATCGTTGAATCGTTGATGTTGAATATACGTATATTATACGTTCATTAAATAGCCTCAGATCCAGGAATCACAATCGTAGGATATTGAACGACTATTATACGTATATAAGGTGTACAAAATTCCACGGAGATAATTTTGAAAAAAACACCTTCAATGTATGTATATGTTACATGATATTGACAGCAATGCAGTTGTAGGCATTTTTATCATGGACGTATGTACTGTGACCGCAAAATCGAGGGAGCTAGGGGAAAAGGACCGAGAGAGTCACAAAACTCCCCTCCTCCCGTCCCGACAATTTATATAGGGCGCCAGCCGAAAATCGGCTTGTCGGGATGAGAAAAGGGAACGCAGTGTCCGGCCAAACTGCAGCCTCGTGTATAAGGTAGAGGGGATGGGTCAGGTGTCAATCACGCGCGGCAAGAGAAATTTATCGTCAGGGAATTTATTTTACCTGTCGTTAATAATTCCCTTCCTTCGCAAGGAACACGGGACAAAAATCAGAAAACAAAATATGTACAATACGCGCGAAATCTCGCGAGATAATTACTCTCGCGCGCACACACACACACTAATTCCGACCGGGGCCTACGCACACACACAATACACGTCGAGCTCGTCTTGGCCTCTCTCTCTGCCCTACCGGCCACACTAATATTTCAAAACCGGGCCCCCGCTAATCGGTTACCCGGCCGAGCGTTAAAATAAAGAAAGAAATATCTCGGGAAAATTACCCCGGTCGTTACTTACGTGGACGTCGGTGCTCGGCAACCTCTCCCCCACGACGAAGCCGGGATAAATCCCCACACTAGGGAAAGGGGCACCCGGTAGATATTGTTAAGGTAGACGGGAGCCCGCACGGGTTCGAACCCGCGACCCGATGGTAAACGGGAGGCTAGTTCTCCGTGAAGATATCCCGACTTAAGGGCAATCTCTCCCCCTTTCCCCTTGCACAAGCCTCGCCGCAGGCCAAGGGATCACCAAAGACGACACGTCCCAATTTTTGCAGGCACACAGTCACTCACACTTTTTACAGACTAATCGAGCCGAAGCTCGTCGCAAAACGGGATTGAGCTTCCCGCGCGCAACCACGACACAATTTCCCGACAATACGCGCTAGCTACGTGTGACGGGGTTTATAATTACGGCAACGCGACAGAGGCCGTGGCCACGAAAAAGATGTGCGAGATCGTGAGCCGACCATACGGCCGATAATTACCCGAATTGTTGCCGAAGGCATGGCCAAGCTCACCGGCTGCGTAATTCGGTCATTTCCCATTGTCTCGGCCCACGTTCGTCCGGCTCGACACCTCGCAGGAAGCTAACGTAAAAGCCGGCCGACGTGCGAGTACCCCCCACCTTTTCTTTAGTTTCTGTTCTTATGATTACACCAAAGCGAACAGGCCCGTATCGAATAATTTTCGGGAGTGTGCTTATCGATCAAGCGCGGATTTCGAATCCTGAACCTCCCGTAACGGAAAAGTCCGCTCTTCCCGCGGGCCGTATTTCATATCCTAGTGGAGCCTCGTCCTTCCTAGTGGAGCCGCCCCTTCCTTCGAAGAAAGGATTCTTTTATTAGTGACAAAGATCGTATTGTCTAGCGATGATTTCATCTGCTTCGACATATCGCCTCCCCAGCGGAAATCCATTAACGACCAACAAAGCGTGATGGTCTATCCTCAAATTGGTCTCTTTTCCTTCTATTTGTCGGGAAACTTGTAAAATATTGCGAATTCGAAAGTCGATCTGAATCCCAAAAATCGGGGGACATTACAGTTCTATCTGGGTATTGTCTAAGTCATCCCTGTGAAGATCGTTGGTATGGTACGTTGCTCGGGTTATTAGTCAATCAAAGGATAAATTGCAATTGTTGCGAGTGTTCATTCTCAGTACTCGTTTTTCTCAGCTTTGAAACTTGACGCGTTTTATGCACATGTTATTTGTTTCTTGCGTATCAACTTGGAATCTCAGTAACTGCCAACGCAAATCTTGTCGGTTCACGCTTGCCCCATCTGGTACTTGGTACTTTCCGTTGTTGGGTTACTCACATAGCGATTCAGGCTGGACAAACAATTTATTGAACATCATTAAGGTGGGATATACGTTCAGCCAGGAAAAAATAAGCAATATTGAGGATTTTTCAAACTAAGAAATAATTATTCTACAGTGACCAAAGTTTAGGTATACGTTAATAGTATATTTAAGTATACGAAACAATTTTTTTTAATTAATTCATCATCAAAATGGCGTAGCTGTGGCAGAGTGTTACAGCAAGGTCGCCGCGGGAGTTGTGAATCAGCGCGCAGTGTAGCTTTCCGTAGACTGTGATTTGTAAAAAATGTTTAAACATTTTTTTCATTTGGAACATGTATAGTTTCTATGTGATGGTAATTAAAATGAAGAAAATGCAAATTTGAGAAAACAGCACGCATTTACAAAAAAATCACCATTTCATGCAACACTTCTGTAAAATGTGGATTAAAAAAGTAAATTTTTTTTTCAATTTTACAAAAACAATTTTCCTCAAGTAGAAGGTACCAATATTATCAATATTTGTACTAAGTTTCAACTCAATCGGCGTAATAGTTTTCGAGTAATCCTGTACGCCAATTTCGATAATGCAGTTTTGATAAAAACGCGTTTGAAGTTCACACCCGCTCCGAATCCGAGCGGTGAGGCACAGCGTTGACGGGCTGTAACGTTTGCAGTTTGAAAGCTCCCTTTGAAAAAAAATATATCGTATTTTTGTCATGAATAGTATTTGCCAGAGAAAATAGCGTATTTTTACGTCCCCGTGAACTTATCGAATCTTAGAGGGGACGCAACACGGCGTTGACTTCGCTTTCGGGTCAAGACAATTAAGTCCTTTACCCAGGGACGGAAGTCACGTCTTTGATATGGGAAGAATGACGGTTGGATAATGCGTTGGTCTTGTGGAACATTGAATGAAACGAGAGTTTTGCATAAATGCTTTGCTAACTCTATTTATTTTCGGATAACACGCCGGTTGTTCCTTTCGTTCCAATGGTCGTCTAATAATCGTAGTTATAATTTATTTTATCAGCGGTATTGTTTTGAGATTTGGATTATGGTTATTACACATTTCTTCACGATTATAATGTTCACACAATGATTACATGGAGATTAAATAATTATAACATTAACACGTATGTCGAACGGTTTATAATGTTCGCACAATGGTTTCATGAGATTAAATAGTTACAACATTTACACATGATAAAATAGTTGAAATGGTTGCAATGTTCAAGATGGGAATGTGGTTCTTTGACGACACTTGATTACAGCGGTTGTAGTTCAGATTTAGGGTGTATTCGACAGTTTAATAGATGTTGCAGAGTCTTGAGGTTGAAAGATACGGTGGTGATGCAAGGGTTTAGATTTGGTAATTTGAACACTTCGCGACGGGCTGAGACTTCTTTTGAGGAGAGTCTTTAACCGATATGGGAAATCGAATTGCCACTGGATAATACGTACAGTAAACCTTGCTAAATTTCAACTGGTAGACTTCGGTGACGGTACCTTCAACCGTAAGGTTAAGACTGAGACTGCGAATACTGGACTGGTACCACTTCGATGACTGCTGCGACTGGCTGCTTGTTCACGGCGATTGTCTTCGTACTTAATGTTGAGATTGAGACTGATTGGCCTAACTTTAGCCGCGAGGTAAAAATCGAGACCGCACACGTTGAAACTTTGACATAGATTGCTCGATTGAAATTGAAACTGACGGATTGAGACTGGAGATTGAGAGTGAGACTGAAGAAGCTTTGGCCGCGAGGTTGAGATTGAGACTGACTGACGTGACTTTAGCCGCGAGGTTAAGATTCAGACTGAGACTGTTTGCGAGATCGAGACTACTGGGTGGAGATCGATGCTGCGCAGCTTCCGCCGCGCGGTTTGAAGCGAGACTGCCGCGTTGAATTTTTACCAGAGACTGCTCGCTACTGGTCCAGGTCCTCCTTCTTATACCCCACTTTCTGGGTGCCACGTGTCGGCAATTTTTGAGGGACCTTCGTATCCCTGGTACGTATGACTCAGGGGTGACTTTCCCGTTGCCGTGCGCGGGGCGGATATTGCTCGAATTCCCGGTTTTACGATTCTTGGGCAGTAAAAAGAAGTGGGCCAGGGGTATCCCTTCTTCAGTTCGGTTGGATTTGCGCTGTGGGTGATTCCTGTGTCGGTGGAGTCGCGCTTCCCGGTGTAACCCGTCCAAGGGGTGGTCTGGCTCAGAGGTGACTCTCTCGTTGTGGTACATGTGGCGGATATTGCTTGAATACCCCACTTTACGATTCTTGGATGGTAAAAAGAAGTGGGCCAGGGGTATCCCTTCTTCAGTTCGATTGGATTTGCGTTGTGGGTGATTCCTGTGTCGGTTGGGTCGCGCTTCCCCGTGTAACCCGTCTAAAGGGTGGTCTGACTCAGAGGTGACTCTCTCGTTGTGGTACACGTGGCAGATATTGTTCGAATTCCCGGTTTTACGATCCTTAGATATTGATCCAAGTGAGTCGGTGGTGGCCGTGGTTTTTAATGACAAAACTCGTCTTTTCGGTGCCGACAGCTTATATATAGAGTATTCAGATGCCTCTTATAAGCTGGGGCTCGTGCTGACAGCGGTCGTAGTTCGCGGGGTGGTTCGGTCGAACGATGGGGTGAACGAATTTGATTTTCTAATGGCGTGGTGGTCCAGGTTTAATGGAACTATAAGGTGAGTGTGATGAAGCGGGGCATGACGTAACAGTATTCTGAGAAAAAAAGAGAGTTCCATTTTGCGTGCAGGAGAATGAAGTTTACAAAATTCCGAATACGGAACACTCCCGAAAAACTTCACTTGTACCCCCCGTCATGGAGAAAAAAAATTATCAAACATACGATTCAAAGATGATAGACCAGAATTTAATCAGTGGGACAAATGAGGTAAATCAGGCACGGGCGCGCTATAGGAAGTGCTAGTCTGATGACGTCACAGCTGCAACTTCCGAGTGTTTGGCTGTCACAGGAAGTTGGTTGAGATTCCTATGACACGCGCTCGAACAGAGAGATCTGAATGTGTCCCTATCCGAGAACTTTAATGAAAAGAATGTTAATTTCGAAAATGGTCGAAAATTATTCGAATGGTAGAAATTATTATTTTTTACCAATTGCTACGAGTATTGTTGTTTTTTAATGTTGCAAAATTATCTGAACATTCTGTAGTTACATAATTTTAAGATAATTTATGAAAGAGTAAAAAAACGAAAATACGCGTAGTATTCGGTAAAAAATAATAATTTCATGCCAAATTACTTTAAAATGTATTGTTAGAATTATTTACTGCAAAAGTTGTTACCAAATCGCATATGATTGAAAATATTATTTGCGGAGCATGAAATCCTCGAACATTTTCGATATTAACATTATTTTTAAAAAAGTTCAAAATCTATCGATTAAGTTTAGTCGGTTATTTCAACCCTCAATCCGTGAAGGTATTTGAGGCACCTTAATCGCGTGATGCTGGGTTGTTTTCGTTTTTGCTCTACCAAACCAACAATTGTCAATGAAAAACATATAAAAAAATGGATGGTCAATATTTAGGCCACACTTCTGAAGGGATAAAAGGGTTTTTTTCTTTCTCATGTTTAATATTTTAAAAAAATATATTAAGCAACATGCGAAGAAGTTATTCTTGAGCAGGATGAAAACGACCCAGGATCACGAAATGCGCGTTGAAATTCTCTATCCACATGGTCAGATTGGGTCGAAAAGTCTGACGATGCTGCGAAAACGACGGTAAGAGCAATGTTTATAAGAAAAAAAATCGGTGCATGGAATGGTTCTTAGGGCCTCGATCGGACATTCCCGATAATACTGCCCCGAGTTCGTCCCCGGTTTTATCTTACTTCCGGTCAGATTGGGTAAGGAAGTCTGACGGTGGTGCGAGAACGACGGTAGGAGCATTGCTTAATTAACAAAGATAAAATCGGTGCTCGGGATGGTTCCCGGGGATACGATCGGACATTCCTGATATTTCTGCCTCGAATTCGTCTCCGATTCTATCTTACTTCCGGTCAGATTCGGTCTAGAAGCCTGACAATGCTGCGAGAACGACGGTAGGAGCATTGTTTATTTAACAAAGATAAAATCGGTGCGCGGAATGGTTCCCGGGGCCTCGATCGGACATTCCCGATATTACTGCCCCGAAATCGTCTCCGATTTTATCTTACTTCCGGTCAAATTGGGGAAGGAAGTCTGACGATGGTGCGAGAACGACGGTAGGAGCATTGTTTATTTAACAAAGATAAAATCGGTGCTCGGAATGGTTCTCGGAGCCTCGATCGGACATTCCCGATATTACTGTCCCGAATTCGTCTTCGATTTTACCTTACTTCCGGTCAGATTAGGTAAGGGAGTCCGACGATGCTGTGAAAACGACGGTAGGAGCAATGTTTCTTTAACAGAGAAAAGGTTGGTGCTCGGAATGATTCCCTGGGCCTTGATCGGACATTCTCGACATTACTGCCCCGAATTCGTCTCCGATTTTATCTTACTTCCAGTCAGATTGGGTCGAGAAGTCTGACAATGCTGAGAGAACGACGGTAGGAGCTTTGATTATTTAACATAGACAAAATCGGTCCTCCGAATGGTTCTCCGGGCCTCGATCGGACATTCCTGATATTACTGCCCCGAATTCGTCTCCGATTTTATCTTACTTCCGGTCAGATTGGGTCGAGAAGTCTGACAATGCTGCGATAATGACGGTAGGAGCATTCTTTATTTAACAAAGATAAAATCGGTGCTCGCAATGGTTCTTGGGGCATCGATCGGACATGCCCGATACTACTGCCCCAAATTCGTCTCCGATTTTATCTTACGTCCGGTCAGATTGGGCCGAGAAGTCTGCCGATGCTGCGAAGACGATGGTAGGAGCATTGTTTATTTACGAAGAATAAAATTGGTGCTCGGAATGGTTCTCGGGACCTCGATAGGACATTCCCGATATTACTGCCCCGAATTCGTCTCCGATTTTATCTTACTTCTGGTCAGATTGGCAAAGAAAGTCTGACGATGGTGCGAGAACGACGGTAGGAGCATTGCTTATTTAACAAAGATAAAATCGGTGCTCGGAATGGTTCTCGGAGCCTCGATCGGACATTCCCGATATTACTGCCCCGAATTCGTCTTCGATTTTCTCTTACTTCCGGTCAGATTAGGTAAGGAAGTCTGACGATGCTGCGAAAACGACGGTAGGAGCAATGTTTATTTAACAAAGATAAAATCGGTGCTCGCAATTGTTCTTGGGGCATCGATCGGACATGCCCGACACTACTGCTCCAAATTCGTCTCCGATTTTATCTTACTTCCGGTCAGATTGAGTCGAGAAGTCTGACGATTCTGCGAAGACGACGGTAGGAGCAGTGTTTATTTAAGAAGATTAAAATTGGTGCTCGGAATGGTTGCCGGGGCCTCGATTAGACATTCCCGATATTACTGCCCCGAATTCGTCTCCGATTTTATCTTACTTCCGGTCAAATTGGGGAAGGAAGTCTGACGGTGGTGCGCGAACGACGGTAGGAGCATTGTTTATTTAACAAAAATAAAATCGATGCTCGGAATAGTTCCCGGGGCCTCGATCGGACATTCCCGATATTACTGCCCCTAATTCGTGTCCGATTTTATGTTACTGCCGGTCAAAGTGGGGAAGGAAGTCTGACGATGGTGCGAGAACGACGTTAGGAACAATGTTTATTTAACAAAGTTAAAATCGGTGCTCGGAATGGTTCTCGGAGCCTCGATCGGACATTCCTGATATTACTGCCCCGAATTCGTCCCCGATTTTATCTTACTTGCGGTCAGATTCGGTCGAGAAGTCTAACGATGCTGCGAAAACGACGGTAGGAGCATTGTTTATTTAACAAAGATAAAATCGGTGCTCAGAATGGTTCTTGGGACCTCGACAGGACATTCCCGATATTACTGCCCCGAATTCGTTTCCGATTTTATCTTACTTCCGGTCAGATTGGGAAAGGAAGTTTGACGATGGTGAGCGAACGACGGTAGGAGCATTGTTTATTTAACAAAGATAAAATCGGTGCTCGGAATGGTTCCCGGGGCCTCGATCGGACATTCCCGATATTACTGCCCCGAATTCGTCTCCGATTTTATCTTACTTCCGGTCAAATTGGGGAAGGAAGTCTGACGATGGTGCGAGAACGACGGTAGGAGCATTGTTTATTTAACAACGATAAAATCGGTGCTCGGAATGGTTCTCGGAGCCTCGATCGGACATTCCCGATATTACTGTCCCGAATTCGTCTTCGATTTTACCTTACTTCCGGTCAGATTAGGTAAGGGAGTCCGACGATGCTGTGAAAACGACGGTAGGAGCAATGTTTCTTTAACAGAGAAAAGGTTGGTGCTCGAAATGATTCCCTGGGCCTTGATCGGACATTCTCGACATTACTGCCCCGAATTCGTCTCCGATTTTATCTTACTTCCAGTCAGATTGGGTCGAGAAGTCTGACAATGCTGAGAGAACGACGGTAGGAGCTTTGATTATTTAACATAGACAAAATCGGTCCTCCGAATGGTTCTCCGGGCCTCGATCGGACAATCCTGATATTACTGCCCTGAATTCGTCTCCGATTTTATCTTACTTCCGGTCAGATTGGGTCGAGAAGTCTGACAATGCTGCGATAATGACGGTAGGAGCATTCTTTATTTAACAAAGATAAAATCGGTGCTCGCAATGGTTCTTGGGGCATCGATCGGACATGCCCGATACTACTGCCCCAAATTCGTCTCCGATTTTATCTTACGTCCGGTCAGATTGGGCCGAGAAGTCTGCCGATGCTGCGAAGACGATGGTAGGAGCATTGTTTATTTACGAAAAATAAAATCGGTGCTCGGAATGGTTCTCGGGACCTCGATAGGACATTCCCGATATTACTGCCCCGAATTCGTCTCCGATTTTATCTTACTTCTGGTCAGATTGGCAAAGAAAGTCTGACGATGGTGCGAGAACGACGGTAGGAGCATTGCTTATTTAACAAAGATAAAATCGGTGCTCGGAATGGTTCTCGGAGCCTCGATCGGACATTCCCGATATTACTGCCCCGAATTCGTCTTCGATTTTCTCTTACTTCCGGTCAGATTAGGTAAGGAAGTCTGACGATGCTGCGAAAACGACGGTAGGAGCAATGTTTATTTAACAAAGATAAAATCGGTGCTCGCAATTGTTCTTGGGGCATCGATCGGACATGCCCGAAACTACTGCTCCAAATTCGTCTCCGATTCTATCTTACTTCCGGTCAGATTGAGTCGAGAAGTCTGACGATTCTGCGAAGACGACGGTAGGAGCATTGTTTATTTAAAAAGATTAAAATTGGTGCTCGGAATGGTCGCCGGGGCCTCGATTAGACATTCCCGATATTACTGCCCCGAATTCGTCTCCGATTTTATCTTACTTCCGGTCAAATTGGGGAAGGAAGTCTGACGGTGGTGCGCGAACGACGGTAGGAGCATTGTTTATTTAACAAAAATAAAATCGATGCTCGGAATAGTTTCCGGGGCCTCGATCGGACATTCCCGATATTACTGCCCCTAATTCGTGACCGATTTTATGTTGCTGCCGGTCAAAGTGGGGAAGGAAGTCTGACGATGGTGCGAGAACGGCGTTAGGAACAATGTTTATTTAACAAAGTTAAAATCGGTGCTCGGAATGGTTCTCGGAGCCTCGATCGGACATTCCTGATATTACTGCCCCGAATTCGTCTTCGATTTTATCTTACTTCCGGTCAGATTAGGTAAGGAAGTCTGACGATGCTGCGAAAACGACGGTAGGAGCAATGTTTATTTAACAAAGATAAAATCGGCGCTCGGAATGGTTCCCTGGGCCTCGGTCAGACATCCCCGACATTATTGCCCCGAATTCGTCTGCGATTTTATCTTACTTCCGCACAGTGGGGCAGAATCCCAAAAAGCTGGCCAAAATTCGGAAAGTGTCCAAAATGATCTCCAATTCTCTTCTCGGGGGTTTTCGGGGTCGCTGAATACGAATCTGTTATCAGAATTACGATTTTCAAAATGGCGGACCCAAAATGGCGGACATAATTCAACCAATTAGTCAAATAACTCAGTAAAAAATACCCAATCATATTTCTTAAGGGTTTTTGGGATCGCTGATTACGAATTTGTTATAGGAATGTTAATTTTCAAAATAGCAGACGCGATATATAGACGATTCCACAAAAATTTTCAATTTTTAAATATTTTTTAATAGAAAATGTTTCATAATATTTTTAGGTTTAAATGAGTAGAAAATCTCTTGAGCCATGTTTTTATTTTTGAACAATTTCTTGAGTACACAATTTGCAATAAATCAAATATCTGTTATTTACTTCTAGTAACAAAAATCTTGTATGTCATCTTCAATGTTGGAATCATTCGATTCGGATTCTGATGTTGACCCACTTGTATCCAAATCGGAATCGTTCCTTATCTCTTATCTGGTGACTTCAGGTTGTTTTAACATTTCTATAGCTTCTTTATGTAAAGATTTCGCCGGTCTCTGGGGCAATTTCCTGATGCTTGAGAGAAATGGATCTGATGATACTAAGAGCCTGTAGAAAATGTCTCTCATATTCGATTCTCGAGAGCATTTTCTTGAATGATGTAACCTGTAGTTCTTTATGTCCTTATTGCGTGACTCTTGGGCCTCTTCAGAAAGTTGTCCGATCGGTAAAAGGGCATATTTTACAATTTCTGCTCCGTGCATCAACACTTTGTGCACAGATGTTGGCATGTAATACCATGGATATAAAGCAACGAATAAACGGGCAGTATTTACACAATAGTCTTTGAATTTTTCTTCGTCTATATCATACCCGCTCGAAATTGCCTGCAAAATAACATGAAATCGGTGAATTAAATTTTCATCGACTCCTGTTATTTCAGCAGATATATTAGCATTTTCGAAAAAGCGGCGGGCGGTATTTCCATCGTTTGAGCTGCCATATCCTGGCTTTGGTCGATCAACGATAAGCCCCAGTGTTGTCTTAAATTGAGTCTGTATGTCTTCCTTGCGTACTTTCACAATCTTTTTCACTTCCTCTTCACGAGCTTGCCACTTTTGAGTTGTGAGCTTATACGACAAATGCAAACAGCACTCGAAAAAACGAATCCACGCATGTAATGTAGATATGCCAAATCTTAAATTATCTGTAGTAATGTCCATTTTTATAATTTTGTCGATGTTATTAAAATCTTTAGAGGTGGCTTTGCACAGGAAGCAGCGTTGTGCAGAAGTGGTACCGGTTACAGCGTTACAGACTTTGCCGTCTATCATCGTAAACGACATACAATAGGTTACTGAAATTGATTTTTCATTTTGTTCAGTAGTGTATGGTGCGAGACCCGCAATCTGCTGTTCAATGTCGGTAACTTCTTTCAATGTTGATTGTACATCTTCATGTACAAACTGCAATCGTATTGGTCTGCAGAATCGAGGAGATGAAGGTCTAGGATTTTTCCACACAATAGTTCCTTCATCCGTCTCGTGATTGTTGTAGATTAATTGCAAAGGTACCAGAGAAGTATAAAAAATGCTTTCATCAGATTTTCCAGCCTCATCAAATTTTTGCTTATAAACACTTTGACCGCTGCTTCCATCACATCCCCATTTACAGTGAAGTACTAATTTTTGCAAAATTTCAGAATTTAGAGTATCGATGACATCAGCCTGAAGTTGTATAATTCTGTATGTGGTATGATCAAGTAAAGCCTGTAGTTTAATTTGTGCGCACGACTCAGTAATATTCATGTACACAACTGATGGATAACAACGATTTTTTGCTTTTTCTACTTCATGGTATGATGGGTCTAATTTGCATTTACGTGCTCTAGCTGCATTTCTTGATAGCTGATAAGAGCGCTTTGATTCTCCTTTCTCGATCATCAAAGAAAGTGCTTCGTCTGGGGTTAAAGGTGTCTCATTTTTTGACCGAACAGCAGCTATATATTTTGAGGCTCTTGTTGGGCTGGTTAATGTGACATCTTTAAGAACTTGAGCAGCATCCACTTGACCAGAAGTCCTTAAACTCATTTGAGCAGCATACGTCAATTCTTCTGTAGATAAAGTAGAACGTATTTCTTCAGTCTTTCGCCTCTTAGATCTATCGCTGGATGAAGCAAAGGATTTCGAAGATCGTCCAGATGTTCCTTTTTCATCATTCTTCACAACCTTCCCAGATGTTGATGTTGTGCATTCAGTATCGGATAATGTTGAAAAACATACGGTGCCATTCAACCATTCTTCATTATTTTTTAGAAACTTTTCTTGGCCTCTATTTGCTGCTTTCCATCTGGATCGAAAATTTGCAAATAACAGTCCTAATGACTTTTCATCCTCGTCTACTTGTATCACATGTTCTGTTTTCTTGAAAATTGCATCTTTCAAAACTCCAATAACGAATTTCTGTTCGTTTTTTAAACTGTCTTTCACCATGAAAAAAACATCTCTTCTTGATAATTCCATATTTGAAGATTGGGAAGACTCTGTAAAATACCAATATAAACATGTACAAAATTGAATGACATTATTTTGAAATCATTTTATACTTAACAAAACTATATACGGTGTTCTGACTCGAAATGTACAAAAATAATTTATTACTACTAAAAATGATTTTATATTTATAAAGAAAACGAATATTTATGATATAAATGATTAACAAATATATTTACATACATTCTGCACGAAAAAAACCGAAATTACATGAAATCTGTCTTTACGAGAATCACCTCTGTGTCAGTATACAACAGGTATAATAAAGCCTGAACAGCAGGCGGGCTCCTTTCTTTCATACATGGCTGCTCTAGGAGCCCCTCGTCAGTCCTTGCCGAATCGCCGTCTACACTACGTATACACTATGTACGTATACACTAATGCACCTTTACTGCCGAAAACCGTTACGCCGTACAAACATGGGGGAAACACAGTTCTAGCTACTGAGAGTTCTTGCAGGAATATTTTATAAAATGTTGAGATTTTCGTAAAGAGTACATTTAGAATAATAAATTACTGTATTAAAATTTAAATGATCTATGAATATTAATCAATAAATGAACATACTACAAATGGAATTGATAAATAAATATTAATCTATGTTAATAGACAGAAAATATACCAACGCGCTGTAACGTAATAATCAATGGATTACATTCACACGTCCGTTAATGTCGCGCCACGTATTTCTCCCTAAAAATTAGTCTAACTATTCGTTGAGCACTCCTGAGCAGCCAGTTTTTTAGTATATTATATTTAGTACTGTACACTATCAGTTTCTTGTTGAAACAAGGTCGAGACTCGCGAAGACATTTTTAAAACTACTTTAGAAAATCGATTTTCGAAAAAAAATGTATAATTTTTTATGTTTACTTGTTGCAAAATTTAGATATTTCAAACATAAAATAAGCAATAACTGTGCATAATTATATTTTGTGCATACCTTCAGAAAGTTTTTCCATTTTGCAGAATTAAAATTGAGACAGTTTCGTCCGTTTCACAGCACTTCGAAACAGGCAAGAATTTTTCGACGCGTACGCTTGTTTAATGCGTACCGAACGGCGGCTGAATGTCGACTGATGTCGAGGCGACCCTAGAGCAGGTATAAACCTGCCCGGTCCGGAATTTCGTCCTAGGACTATCAGTAAACAAGATCTGAACATATATAGACGAATATATACAACTCAAAAATTTGACTTTTGGCCAGCTTTTTGGGATTCTGCCCCACTGTGTTCCGGTCAGATTGGGTCGAGAAGTCGAGAAGTCGAGAAGTGGGTGACAATGCTGAGAGAACGACGGTAGGAGCTTTGATTATTGAACAAAGATAAAATCGGTCCTCCGAATGGTTCTCCGGGCCTCGAACGGACATTCCCGACATTACTGCCCCGAATTCGTCTCCAATTTTATCTTACTTCCGGTCAGATTGGGTCGAGAAGTCTAACAATGCTGCGATAATGACGGTAGGAGCATTGTTTATTGAACAAAGATAAAATCGGTGCTCGCAATTATTCTTGGGGCATCGATCGGACATGCCCGATACTACTGCCCCAAATTCGTCTCCGATTTTATCTTACTTCCGGTCAGATTGGGTCGAGAAGTCTGACGATTCTGCGAAGACGATGGTAGGAGCATTGTTTATTTAAGAAGAATAAAATCGGTGCTCGGAATGGTTCTCGGGACCTCGATAGGGCATTCCCGATATTACTGCCCTGAATTCGTCTCCGATTTTATCTTACTTCTGGTCAGATTGGCAAAAGAAGTCTGACGATGGTGCGAGAACGACGGTAGGAGCATTGCTTATTTAACAAAGATAAAATCGGTGCTCGGAATTGTTCCGTGGGCCTCGATCGGACATTCCCGATATTACTGCCCCGAATTCGTCTCCGATAACGTTGCACACACACGTATCTTACTTCCGGTCAGATTGGATAAGGAAGTCTGACGATGCCGCGAGAACGACCGTAGGAGCAATGTTTATTTAACAAAGACAAAATCGGTGGTCAGAATGGTCCTCGGGGCAGTAATATCAGGAATGTCCGATCGATGCCCCGAGAACCATTCCGAGCACCGATTTCATCTTTGTTAAATAAACAATTCTCCTACCGTCATTATCGCAGCATTGTCAGACTTCTCGACCCAATCTGACCCGAAGTAAGATAAAATCGGAAACGAATTCAGGGCAGTAATATCGGAAACGTCCGAACGAGGCTCCGAGAACCATTCGAGCACCGATTTTATCTTTGTTAAATTAACAATGCTCCTACCGTCGTTCTCGCGGCATCGTCAGACTTCCGTATCCAATCTGACTGGAAGTAAGATAAACTCGGAGACGAATTCAGGCCAGTAATATCGGGAATGTCCGAACGAGGCTCCGAGAATCATTCCGACCACTGATTTTATCTTTGTTACATAAACAATGCTCCTCCCGTCATTCTCGCACAATCGGCAGACTTCTCGATCCAATCTGACCGATTGTGTAGAGAATTTTAACCCGCATTTGGCGAACCTGGGTCGTTTTCGTTTTGCCCAAGATCATTTTCTTTGCATGTTGCTTAATGTTTAATTAAAAAAATATTAAACATAAGAAAGAAAAGAACCCTATTTTCCCTTGAGAAGCACGGGCTAAAGATTGACCATGCATTTTTCAGATGTTTTTTTTTTACAATTGTTGGTTTGGTATTGAAAAGACAAAAACGACCCAGGTTCACGGGATTAAGGTGTCTCAAATACATTCACGGATTGACGGTTAAAATAATCAATTGAACTTGGTCGATTGTGAACCTTATTGAAAATAACGTCCATTTCGAAAATGTTCGAGGATTTCATGCTCCGCAAATAATATTTTAAATCATATGCGATTCGCGAACTACTTTTGGAATAAATAATCCTAACACTACATTTTAAAGTAATTTCGCGTGAAATTATCAATTTTTACTAAATCCTACGAGTATTTGTTTTTTTACTGTTTTATAAATTATCTTAAAATCCTTTAACTACAGAATTTTACGATATTTATTTTTATATTTAGAATTTCCGATTTTAAAATTATGTAACTACAGGATGTTTAGATTATTTATGCAACATTAAAAAACAATAATACTCGTAGTATTTGGTAAAAAAAGAATAATCTCACGCCAAATAACTTAAAACTGTATTGCTAGAATTATTTATTCTCAAAGTTATTAGCGAGTCCTCGAACATTTTCGAAATTGACATTCTTTTCAATAACGTTCTCGGATAGGGACACATTCAGATACCTCTGTCCGACCGCGTGTCATAGGACCAACCTCCTGTGACGCCGAACATTCGGAAGTTGCAGCTGTGACGTCAGCAGACTAGCACTTCCTATAGCGCGCCCGTGTCTGATTTAGCTCATTTGTTCCACTGATAAAATTCCAATCTATCGCCGTTAAATCGTATGTTTGATAATTTTTTCTGCATGACGGTGGGCTCGAATAAAGTTTTTCGGGAGTGTTCCGTATTCGGAATTTTCCAGACTTTATTCTTCTGCACGCAGAATGGAATTTTCATTTTTTTTTCAGCCTACGCTATTTTGTGTGGCAAATACTGTTCATGAAAAAATACGATATATTTTTTTTCAAAGGGAGCTTGAATAACCATCAAAAAGCATATTTTTTTCAGTCGCAAAATCACCGCGCAAGACCTTTAAAAACCCATGCCCACCTTATAAAAGTCACCCTGTATAGGTCTATCGTTTAAATAACAAAAAGAGAAATCGATTTTTTCATCGTTGTAAATGTATATCCCGCCTTAATTCATTAAGGATCTCGGTAGATCCTTAATGAATTAAATAGTGCATTGGTCTCGATAGATAGCGAGAGGAGGGATAGAGAGAAACGATAAAGGAGCTCTCAAATATGCCTGACTATGGGCCTCCTATCCGAAGTCGTGCACCTTTGAGAGTTCCTATTCCGTTTCACTCTCTTCCTTCTCTCGCTATCTATTAATCTATCTATCGAGATCCATACACCTCTCCTTAATGAATTAATTATGAGTTCTCAAGCTTTCTCATACTTATTCCCAGATTTATACGAGACGGGCATCTAGAACACAAAGGCGATTCCCTGCACGTTTTTTAGAGAATCTTCCTCCTTCCTTCCCACCCCACCCCCTCTCTTGCTCGCTTGACAGTTCAATGACTCATAATTTCTCCTTCACATTCTATTTTTTACGAGGAACTATGCATACCGAGAATGAACCACTCGCGATCGACGCGCTATTGTTATTCTGCCGGGCTATATATAGTTGTACACCGAATTTCTTCCCGTTCCTCAACGGAGTCCCAGGTAGCTGTGCCGGGGCAGGTTTGTCAACTTTGGCAGACATCGTTCACCAATGGTACTTGAGCACGCACATATGCCAGACGAATCCAAATGGACCCATCGGTGCAAATTCAAGAGATCATTCTCCGACGCATTTTATATTAGTGGGTCGTTTTTGCA
This sequence comes from Ophion obscuratus, assembly GCA_964007375.1. NCBI lineage: Eukaryota > Metazoa > Arthropoda > Insecta > Hymenoptera > Ichneumonidae > Ophion > Ophion obscuratus. The sequence continues at coordinate 45,279,606 of OZ023313.1, forward strand.
GACGGGAGTGGAACGTTGCGTTTTTTCTATCTCTCTTCCTGTCTTCCTCTCGCACGCTCTCTCTCCGAAAATCATATATGCATACACTCAGAAAAACGTTTGGTAATACCAACTATGTATATTTAGTTGAAGCAATTTTGCTTGAAGCAACCTAATTTTACTCTCTTGAAATACAATTCGATTCAAGTGACACAGCCAGTTTAGTTGAAACAACCAAATTATCATGTCAAAATAGCAATATCTCCCCGGCCATATAATGGAGTAGATTAACTACATCGGAGTTCGTACAAGTAATCCGCGTTTTATTTGAACTTTATATTTGGTCATAATATTGGCCAATAAACTACATTTTCCAACTAAATTAATTATTACGCATAAAGCGAATGATGGTTGGTTCTACAATTAAATAAGTTAATTGAAGCAAATGATTTAATTAAAGTTACTTCGAGGTAAGACCGGGTTTTCTTTTTTCTACGATGTGCACATTTTTCAGCTATTGATTGCTATTGCTACTTGAGTTCTTGTGGATGCAATCGATCACTTTTTTCCCGGCACGATTTCTACATAACGACTTTATTTGGAAAATCCGACGACGCTCCGTTCCGCGCTCTGTTCGACCGCTGTGAGCGATTAGTTAGTGGAAATCGCGAATCAGTGTATTTTCAGATACATGCAGGAACAGCGCTACGATGGCCCTTTCGACTTCCGGCTGTTCACGTTTTCTCTTTTAGCTGTTGACGTGCATCTCCCCTGTGAGCGTGTAGAAAACTACAATAGTCATTGTGATAAGTTTTGTGAGACGATTTACATCGAAAATATAAAAATGTGCGTAGTAGAAGACATCTTGATAGATTGGGGATTTCAATCGCTTGTTGCTACATTTCGAGGTAAATGTACGATCGTCATTTCTTTTTGTCCGCCATTGTTGTCACGCTGCGTGCAATCCACCCCCTGACACTGGCCTACTATTGCCATACGATAAACGAAAACGCGTTTTGTCCCGGCTTTTTAGTTCTTGAAGGCGCCACTACCTAGCGTTGGCTGTTATGTGACAGCCTTCGGCTCTAAATGCTCCGATTAGCTGAACGATTCGATACTTTCGTTTCGTGCTGTTTTCGTTATTGCGATAACAGCATGCACCTACTGTTACAGCGATAACAGGATCCCTCATACACGCGAATAATGGTTTTCGTAAAGTTATCTACACTAGAAGTTATCTACATTCATGTAAAATATTCGAAACACCGGTGCAACGTGCATATATATGCATGCCTGTCACGCGACTACTAGCGCCACAGTGCGGCAAGGACATTTTGCGAACAGCATTTATCTACCAGTGTCAGCCCTCTGGTGCTCTCCTTCGAGAAAAATATTGTACGGGGTCTCTCGGGTGTTGATAGTAAATTTAGTGGAAGCCGGTGAGTGTCATTTAACGTTGCGTGTTCGCCAAGTGCATAAGTATTGAAGGATTGCTAAGGGAATCGTGATTGAGATTTTTTTGCGGGAACGAGCCATTGTTCTCCCGTAATTTCAGATATTGATTAAATTCGATAAATCCAACCACGTGGACACTCGGTTTAAGCCGCTAATAGTTCGTCGCAACCACGCTGTAGTCTGAGACCTGGCGTTGCGTACAGCAAAAATACTTGTTTGCGCCAATTCCAGAACTTCGAGAACACACAAAATCTGATGCTTTCTGTTATGTGGCCTGCAGATAAATTCTCGATACATCAGTAAAAAATATTATTTATCTGTACACATTATTTTAATTGATTTCTCTTTTGTTTTTTTTCGACACGCCGATTGCTTTTAAGTTTAACTATGGAATTTTCTCAGAGCGCTTTGTAAATTATCTTACAATTGACACCGTACAGTCGTACATCGACGTAGATTAATCAATAAAAGTTGTTTCTGTATCATCGCAGTATTTTTAATATGTATTTTCATAAACAGGCATTATTGAAAAATGATCTTGTCTCATAATTTAGCGGATCTATTTACCTAAGTTTGGTTTCAGGACACCGGAATTAGAATTGAAAGTACTCTGTGCGTTTTTGGATCAAGAAGAAGTTTGGTTGCCGGAAATAAATATATATTTGTAATTGAACCAAATCTCGCAGTCAATTGAATTGTTCATATCGTTCGCCACCCGCAACTGCAGGATTTGGTTGACTCAAACCATTTTTTTTGACGATACCAAACGTTTTTCTGAGTGTACACATGTATAGAAACAAGTTAGTAAAATAAATGGCACTGAATGAGCAACGTTCTAACGTGAACGCGATACGAGCACGCCTCCCACTGTATTATGTTAAAAGAGGTTAGCACATTTTATTCTTCTGTTAACTTTGTAGTATACGGCTTGTAATGTGGAAGATACGTTAGAGCGACGCAAGGCCGTATACGATTCCGAGAATTATCGGGACCTCGGAACTTGTCGCGAAAACAAAATAGTATGTTTTTATTATCAATGCACCTCGGAAGATGTCGCAAGAACAATATAGTATCGTTTTCATGATAAATACAAATAATATTAGGTGTCGGAATTAATTCGTAGCATTTTACACGAGATGGCGTAGGTAGTACAGTATTTCATTGTTACCAGCAGTAATGTATTAATCGTGAAACAGCTATAATTGAATGTTATTTGCTGTACATAACCTCTTTTTGAATCGTAAATAACAACGCTGTATAAATTATAGAATATATCAACATTTGTCCCGAATAAAGTGTTTTGCGGGGAGTTTTACTTCCCGCTTTTGTGCATCGAATTGTCTCTGGTGATGAAAGATGGACCCATTAGGAAAATCCCAAGTGCAGAAAGTCATGGGTTTAGTCCAGCCAACCATCAACATCAGTGGAAAAGCCAAATACCCATGGGTGTAAGCTCCTGCTCTGTATTTGGTGAGATCAGAGAGGTGTGATTTATCATGAAATGCTGAAACCGAATGAAACCATAACTGGGGATCGCTACCGACTGCAATTGATGGGCTTGAGCCGTGCATTGAAAGAAAAACGGACGGAATACTCTGAAAGACATGACAAAGTTATTTTGCTGCACGACAATGCTCATCCGTACATGGCAAAACCAGTACAAACATATCTGGAAACACTTAAATGAGAAGTCCTACCCCACCTGCCGTATTCTCCAGATATCGCTCCTTCTGATTACCATTTGTTTCGTTCGATGGCTCATAGCCTGTCTGAGTAGAAGTTCACTTCTTGCGAAGATTGTCGAAAATGGGTCGATTAGTGGATTGTATCTAAAGACGAGGCGTTCTTCCAACACGGTATTCGTACCTTGCCCGAAAGATGGTTAAAAGTAGTAGAAAGCGTGGGGCAATACTTTCATTAATGTATTTTTTTTTTTCATTGAAAATAAATATTTTTCTTTTCATTAAAAATACGCTATGAATTAATTCCAAGTCCTAAATGTGTCAGTCCTGTGTGGCCAGAGAGCCGACGCTAACTCGATCGAGTATTAGTTCAACCCGAACACGCGTAACGGTAACCCGAAAAAATAAAGAGTCCTAACAATATCTTTCGGCGTATCCATTCCCGCTCCAGTATGAGAATATACCCTAAAATCCTCTGAACCCTACCACCGTACAGTTTTGAGAAGTGTTATCTAATTCACGAGCCCCAAACAAGTTGTTCCTCCTCGAAATAAAAATGATCGTTTTGAGATTTCGAGGGCCGGAATGAAACGTGGCGGCCATTTTAGGTCTGACAACCGCTGACGAATCAAGTCGCGAGAAATACTCCGAGAAAAAAGAATCAGCGGTCTGGTTTTCTCACTCATTGTCACGCATGAAAGATGTACGGACGTTCATGACGTACACTCGTAAAAACCTCGTGCATAAACGACAAAGCGTGGAGGAAGTCAGAACAACGGAAAATGGGGCAACGATACGAAATTGAAACGGTTTAGTTGTTTAGGTGACTCGCGAAAATTCGGGAAACGTTAAACATTCGACCGGAAGTGGCGCGATCCTTAATTGCGATTGACCATCTGAGCGCTCACTCTCGGAACAATAATGGTGTTTACCGACGCGTATCGACATTTTTCCGGTTGAGACTCAAAATTCGTGTTGCATACTTTCGGGACAATAGAAAAAGAACAACACGGACCTCCTGTATACGTGGGTCGAGTATAAGACAATATCGTCCAGTACAGTAATATCGCGTATAACGTGTACACAGAAAAACGCCAACATAAGGGAACTGTCCAGCTTTCACGGTAGCGAGTTGAAGGAAATGCTATGAGATCACGGATTGTCTATCGGCGAAAGCCGACTCAGAGTAGCCTAACGAGGGAGTTAGGGCTGGTGCGAAATAAGAATCGGCATCTATGAATGGGTGACCTGCAGGCCGCGCCGATCCGGAGCGAAAGGCTAACGGCGCAAGTCAAAGTTTTGGGCGGTCTCCTGAGCATGTTTGACGTTACGAGCGATACTTTCTCTCAATGGTCAAATAACGCTTTACAGAATTGAAAAATTCTGTGAAGCTTTAAATATTTCTAACCGTTCAGGCTAATGGAATAAAAAATAATTTAAAAAATGAATTTTTTTGAAATTTTTCGCGTTTATAATGTGTTAAGACAAAACTCGAGACAAGCCAAGACTACGGCCGGGTCCACACTATGCGGTTCTATTGTATAGTGTATGCATAGATCAAGACTTATATCACACTATATATAGATCCAGAAAAAATGCTCCGGTAGAACCGTATACAGTAGATCCGGCCAAAAGGTACAAAATGCGGAACGAATTAGTCTATCACAAACAGGGCGAGGATATTCAATTTTGCGTCCCAGGGAGTATAATGGTCTACGTTTTGAGGCAGAACACCACTGTGACCCCCTGTTTTTTGCCATTTTTCAAGAATTTTTTTTGTGGGAAAAAAAGAGACTTTCGAAATTTTTTTTTGTTTTGTTCGTTGTTTATTGAAGATACATAAAAAAAAATTTCATATTTTTCACGCCCCATGGTGACGCTGGGGAAGCTCCCGCGTCAGGTTCTGTTGCCTCTGTAGTGGTTCGTGGCATGCAGCAGAAATCTCTTCAAAGTCGATCTGAAAAAAAAATATCGAGTGTTTTCGTTAATAATATGATATTTTGAAGAGAAGTACACAGGGATTTGAAAAAATATTGATTTTTAAAAAATAGGCACGCTTTTGAAATTAAAGGACGATTTTCGGGCCAAATTTCTTGTCGAAAATAGGCTATAACTTTTTTTATTATTGAGATATCGAAAAAATCCTATGTACTTCTTTAGATAATCTAGTTTTATTGATGCAGTCCAAATTTGAAGTCGATCGGATAAAAATTGCTCGAGTTCTGCTGCGAGCCGCACTCAAAAAAGTGGTTTTGAGAAAAACGCGTTCAAAGTTTTAGGTTTGTTAATTTATGCGATAAATTGGAAAAAAAAATTTACCTTTAATCAGCGATGCCGGCACCATATAGCTGGCCTTCAAGAAGCAAATCATTGTCCCTAGTATCTTTTCTCGAACTTGTAGAGGCTCTTCTTGCCCTGTTTTGCAGCGTCTGTGAGCGAGCGCTCCGCCAGCTCGATCCGCGCTGCGTCGGTTTCAACGCAAAAATTGAAACAATTTGGGCCGATAGTTATCCCCAACGTCTACAAAACTTTCATGAGGCTTCTGAGGCCATCATTGAATAATAATACCGCGATATCAGCTGCAAAATCGACGATTTTTTTGCTCCCGGACTGACACTTGGGGGTTATTGCCCAAACTGATTTGTTGTAGCTTTCGTTGTTGTTTTGCGTGAAGCCGCCCAAACAACGCTGCAGCAAATCGTCTCTGCTCAAATTTTCGAAGACTGGCGTAATTGCCTCCAATACTTCCTCAGGAAGAGGCGGCTTATGGCGATATTCAGAAATATTACCGCTTGCGACCGCTCCACTGGAGCGCTGCACCGCTCCACAAAATATTCAATATCTCCGAAAATAATTATTTTTTCGACCTGGGTCCAACGGCATCTTAGTCTTAAATGTATTTTAGATTTTTCTAGATGGTTTTCCAAAAAATCGATTTTTTGAAGCCGTCACAGTGGTGTTGTCCCTTGAGAAAATGTCACGACGAGATGGAGCATGTGGGGGTGGAAATGACGAGCAATGTAATTAACGCAACCTACACTCAGAAAAACGTTTGGTACCGTCAAAAAAAAAATGGTTTGAATCAACCAAATCCTGCAGTTGCGGGTGGCGAACACTTCAATTGACTGCGATATTTGGTTGAATTACAAATATATATTTGTTTACGGCAAATAAAGTTCTTGATCCAAAAACGCACAGAGTACTTTCAGTTCTAATTCCAGTGTCCTGAAACCAAACTTTATTTTAACATATTGAACAGTTGGGTCGGTAATCTCTCCCTTAAAAGAATTTTCAAAACATATAGTTCAACGCAAAACATATAGAGTAGAATGAAACATGTGTGTATTTAATGAATTGCAGAGCATATTTCAGTCAATACATAAGGGGCTTAAACGGCGTGTCCACGTTGTTGGATTTACCGAATTTAATCGATATCTGTAAATACGGGTGAACAATGGCTCGTGCCCGCAAAAAATCTCAATCATGATGCCCTTAGCAATCCTTCAAAGCTTATGCACTTGGTAAACGCGCAACGTTAAATGAAACTCACCAGCTTCCACTAAATTTACTATCAACACCCGAGAGACGCCGTACAATGTTTTTCTCGAAGGATAGCACGCAAGCTGACCACAATGGCGGACAAAAAGAAATGACGGTCGTACACTTCCCTTGAAATGTAGCAACAAACGATTGAAGTCCCCAATCTATCAAGATGTTTTCTACTACGCACATTTGTATATTTTTTATGTAAATCGTTTCACACAACTTATCACAATGACTATTGTAGTTTTCTACACGCTCACAGGGAAGATGCACGTCAACAGCCAGAAGAAAAGACGTGAACAGCCGGAAGTCGAAAGGGCGATCGTAGCGCTGTTCGTGCATCCATCTGAGACTACACTGATTCGCGATTTCCACACGCAGAAAAACGTTTGGTACCGTAAAAAAATTCTTTGAATCAACCAAATCCTGCAGTTGCGGGTGGCGAACGATAGGAACGATTGCATTGACTACGAGAATTGGTTGACTTACAAATATATATTTATTTCCGGCAACCAAACTTCTTCTTGATCCAAAGACGCACAGAGTACTTTCAATTATAATTCCGGTGTCCTGAAACCAAACTTTATTTGAACATACTGAACGGTTGGGTCGGTAATCTCTCCCTTAAAAGCATTTTCAAAATATATAGTTCAACGAAAAATACATACAGTAGAATGAACCATGTGGGCATTGAATGAATTGCAGAGCATATTTCAGTCAATACATAATATTTTTTATAAAAGTTCATGTATAGTCCGTACCATTGAAGATATATTTTAACCCTCATCAGATAAGGGTGTTTTCGACCGCCGTTAAGGATAATGGTGGTCACTCGTGCTTTCCGATAATTTTGCAATACTTAAAGTGCTGCAAAAAATCTGGAAAAATTCATGGACCTTGTTGAGACCCTTTACTCGATAATTATAATTTATCCGACCAGAAAAAATTAATTTTTAATAACAATTTCATGCAAAATCTGGAGGCATGCAAGCATTTTTCAGGGTATTGTTTAAAAAATCAAATCTCCTTTGTTTTTTAAGATAAATTAAAAAATCCAACGGCGTTTTTTCATTGAAAAGATTTATTAAAAAAAAAAATATACTAAATTTCGCGGGCCAAAATCGGACCCTTATTTTTTCATCTGAAAAATGCTTATTTTTTCTCTGGGATATAGGAGGGTTATCGAGGAAAGGAGCATTAAAAAAAAAAAATTCTCAAAATTTTGTTTTTTCATACATTTTATTTGAAAATATATAAAAAATGAATACAATAAACTTTTTTACTTACATTCCGCGCAAATAAAAGATCGATGATCTTCGCAACTCGCTGGTCCACATCCTATACAGCACATAAATGTTTTCTTATCCTTTCCGACAGGACAGAAATAACATCTTTTACGTTTTTCCATTCGATCATTCGCTGATTGTGGATTATCGTCCCCAAGGATTATCGATATTGACGCCCGTAAATTTCGCGGAAGGCTCGATTTCATTTTCCGTATTTCTAAATGAGGCCGCGTTAATTCCAATACTAATTTTTTAAGAAATCCGATCCTGGTCATGTTGGCATTTGCGGTTACAAAATTATGCAAAATAATTGCATTTATTCCTGATTGATCCAGCATTCCGAAAAAAACGCGCACCGGCCATCTGAGCGTTTTCCTAGCGGTAGTGTATGAGGACACCATTTTATCGAAAATGTCGACTCCCCCTTTCGTTGAATTATAAAATTCTATGATCTCCGGTTTACCAGACTCTCCGCTTATTCCTTTTCGATGGACGGTGGATAACAACAAGACGACTTTATTCCTTTTTGGACAGAAAGATACAAGAGTAAGTCGCTTGTTGTTTTGATACGCATAACGCGATACTCCGGCTGATGCTGGTGCCACGAATGATTTCGGAATTTCTCTTTTGTTTTTGCGAATCGTTCCAACGGCTTCCAGACCATATTCATTATGTAATTTTTCGCAAATGTTCACCGTAGTAAACCAATTGTCGAAAGTAATAACTCGATTCGTGTGATGAATTGGCTCGGTTAAGGAGGTACGGTGATTGGAGCGAGTCCAAGATAAAAGCCCGATTTTTTAAAATAACATTGTAGAGTGTCCATGTATATGCGGAGTTTCCGCGAGATTTACCGTACAGTTTCCGAGTTATTAATTGTTAAAGTTGGTCAATTAGTCACACGTAGACGACAAAATGTGCCTGTCCTCTCATATATCGATTTTTTTGTGTTACTTGGAGCCAAGACACGCGTAAAAAAAACTGACGGTTGCGTTCGTTGGTTCGTTGTGATCAATAAGGCAACTTGAATTGGGAAGCTCACCGCAGAAATAAGCAATAAATTTAGAAATAAAGTCGCGAAAAACCGAAGCATTCGGCAAGAGAGACGTCTCGTGACGTAACCGCAGCCATCTTGCTCGAAGTGTGGCAACGCCGGATACCCGCGCAAATTTGATTCTTCTATCGGATATTTTCAACGCGAATTAAAAATGTGGTTGTGTGAAGCCGTACGTTTTTTAATCGATTATAAAAGGCCTTTCGTCGATATTTACTCAAAGTTCTTTTATGTATAGCTAAGGCATCTCAATCTTTCTGGCGACATGCATACAACGCATTTATATGTAAATTCAGCATGGAAAAACCGTCATATAAAATGAACGTTCGTTTTTATATCTGCAAATATTGTGAAAATTAGGAAAGAGAAAAATAACATAACAATTGATGAAATATGTTTTGACTTCGGACAGATTGGAAATTGGATATTGAGGTTAACGTCAACGCGACGTTTTTCATTTGCATTCGCAATATCATCTTTTCACTCTCTAATTCTTTTCCGACAGAATCTACCTTTGTCTCTAAACTAGACTTCAGGTACAATCCTGTTACTCTCTTGATAAACTTCTACAGTACTTATTTTCATTCTCCATGTTTACCGGCTACCAAAAATAATAAGCCGAGCGCGTGGGACCGATGACAGCTATCGAAAATGCAACGATGCTAAACGTCGACGATATGGCGTACTACTGAAGTCGAGTAGTAGATTATTACGTTTGTTTTCATATTATAAAAATAATAAGTAGCTTGAAATTCAATACTTAAAAAATATTTCTCGAAATATAGGCCACACACATATGTCTAAAACGTAGCGGTATTATGGCGAAAAATAGACTCTTAGTTTACTAGCGTGGTCATCACCGTACCTCCTTAAAACGCGAACATAGTATTCCGGCACTTTTTCGTTTCTTTCGGTAACAACTTTCCCGGCGTAAGGAATCGCGTTGTACATATACGCTGTCTTGGCGTCGTTCATAGAAATAATTTTTATGCCGTACTTCGCGGGTTTCGATTTTATATAAACACGTGCACCGTAATTACCGCGAAAACCGAGTAATTGTTCATGGATAGTCAAGTTATTCGACGGAGAATAATGGGTCCGGCATTTTTCAATAAACATTTCCCAAATTTCCCGGATCGGAGCAAACAAATCCGTCTGGCGCCTTTCGGCTCTCGTCTCTCGATCGTCAAACCGAATAAACCTGGCAATAAATTTGAAACGCTCACGGCTCATTATGGTCGCGAAAAATGACGTACCGAAATCCGACGACCACAGTTCCAGTATGCTCATTTTAGATTCATGTTGTAAACTGTCGAAATATAATAATCCGATGAACGCTTTCAATTGTATTATATCTATTTCACGGAATGTCGAATTGTTCTTACGTTCATCGGATTCTTGAGTATTCAGGTAATCCCGGATTCTTTCATTCGTATGACTCACGATGATATTGAGTATTTCGTCCGTTATTAGTAAACCCCCGGCGTCTATTGGGCTCCGAATATTCATCGCGCTCGCCATTGGCGTTGGAAAATGCATTCGAATTGGCATCGATCTTTGTCCACGAGTTTCTGGAGGATTCTTCGACCACTTGTAGCCATTTTTTCCTTTTATATATTTTCTCGCACGTGTTCCGCTCGGTTCTTGCTCCGATTCAGATTCTTCTTCCGAATCTTCGGAATTAAAATCGAATTCGTCGCATTCCTCTTCAGAACTGATGACGTTATCCTCCTCTATGTTGTCCTCTTCTTCAGTGCCCTCCTCTTCGAAATAATCAACAGGCTTCCGCTGCCGGAGCTCGCGCAATACTTCCGTCGATGTACGCGTTGCCATTTCACTAAAAAAAAATCGTAAAAATTATTTATGTGTTATTCTTAGTCAAATAAACAAATTTTTAACGAAAAAAAAACAAAAAAATTAAAATGCCATTTTACTTACGTTTCAGATAAAGGTGGGTCACTCGTGCTCTTTGAAAATTTCACTTTGTCGCCGTATCTAGGAAGACTGAAGGAAAAACCTGGGGCTCGGCCCTTAAGTTACCCTCTCTTCAAACTTTTTTCCACCCCACATTCCAAATTTTTACCTGAGTGGGGATCCGTGAAATCACGATTGGAAATTTCCGTGAAGTCACGAGTGACCCACCTTTATCCGATGAGGGTTAAAAGAAAACCCCCCAACGCTGCTATAGTCGATCCAACTATATGTTGGTTTGCCCTGAATGGCGGACTAGGTTCTGACAACTAATATAACATAGTTGAAGTTGCATACAGTAAGTTCAATCAAAATTGGTTTCACACCAATCGAATAAATGGCAGATAGAGCATCAGCTTAATATGAACCAAATAAACATCGAGTCACTCTAACAAAATTTCGGTGTGAGCATATGCAACGTATACATTGAATTGGTAGAAAATCAATTGAATATAAATCATCGAAGAAAGTATTCTCCCTACGATGAATTATAAATACAAATGGAAGACGAAGACAATAAGGTAAATAGATCCGCTAAATTATGAGACAAGATGATTAGTAATTTTTCAATAATGCCTGTTCATTAAAGTACAATCAGAAAAAAGTATGGTAATACCAACTATGTACGAGGGTAGGGTGAAAAGTTTCCGGCCTGACCAAGAAAAACGATGTTTTAAAATTTTTTTTGCTTTATTTTTCAACATAATCTCCATCACCACTAATACATGCCTCATAACGGTGTTCTAATTAAGTTATACCAGTTTTAAACGTAGATTCGTCAAGCTCCTCAAAATACTGATTTACAGCTTCGATAACTTCTTCGTTGCTCTTAAATCTTTTTCCGCCAAGCCATTTTTTGAGCTTAGGAAACAGGTAATAGTCGCTGGGGGCTAAGTCTGGAGAGTAGGGAGGATGCGGCATCAATTCAAACTTCAATTCGTGGATTTTGGACATGGCAACAATCGACGAATGCGCTGGTGCGTTATCGTGGTGAAACAAAACTTTTTTCTTCGCCAAATGAGGTCATTTAATTTGCACCTCGTGCTTCAAACGTTGCAATAACTCTGCGTAGTATTGACCAGTGATAGTCTTTTCAAGGTAATCAATGTTTATAATTCCTCTCGCATCCCAAAAAACAGTAGCCATAACCTTGTTTGCCGATAAAATTGTTTTTGCCTTCTTTGGGGTTAGTTTCCCTTTTCCAACCCACTGTTTTGACTGTTCTTTATTTTCAGGAGAGTAGTGGTGGACCCATGTCTCATCAACAGTTATGAATCGACGCAAAAATTCGTTTGGATTACGCCTATACAGCGCCAAATTGTCGGTAGAAATGGTTTTTCGAAGCAGTTTTTGGTCGAGCGTTAGCAAACGCGGCATCCACCTTCCACACAGCTTTTCCATGTTCAAATGGTTGTGCAAAATATTTCGCACACGTTCAGCTGACATCCTACAGGTCTCAGCTATCTCATGCACTTTCAACCTGCGGTCTTCCAACACTATTTTATGGATTTTTTCAATCATCTCTGAAGTTGTGACTTCAACGGGCCGTTCTGAGCGAGGCTCGTCCGAGGTGCTCACACGACCCATTTTTAATTCAGAAACCCACTGCTTAATAGTTGAATATGATGGGGAGGAGTCTCCTAGTGCTTAATCCATCTCTTCTTTTATTTGTTTTGGTGTAAAACCTTTCAAATGGAAGTATTTGATGACAGCATGTTTTTCCTATTTTTCCAATTTTACGAAAACAACGGAAGCGTCTCCCGCAATGTGCTCTCAAACGCAAACTAACGTAGCGATTGGGCTGAAACTGTACATACAAGCTCGGTAGGAATAGTACTGTAGGACGCCGCTCAAAAACTAGACCTAGTGGCACCATCTCTTGGTCAGGCTGGAAACTTTTCACCCCACCCTCGTATATTTAGTTGAAGCAATTTTGCTTGAAGCAACCTAACTTTACTCGCTTGAAATACAATTCGATTCAAGTGACAAAGCCAGTTTAGTTGAAACAACCAAATTATCATGTCAAAATAGCAATATCTCTCTGGCCATATAATGGGTTGGATTAACTACATCGGAGTTCATACAAGGAATCCGCGTTTTATTTGAACTTTATATTTGGTCTTTATATTGGCCGATCAACTACATTTTCAACTGATTTAATTATTACACTTAAAGCGAATGATGGTTGGTTCTACAATTGAATAAGTTAATTGAAACAAATGATTTAATTAAAGTTACTTCGAGGTAAAACCGTGTTTTCTTTTTTCTACGATGTGCATATTTTTCTGCTATTGATTGCCATTGCTACTTGAGTTCTCATGGATGAAATTGATCACTTTTTTTCCGACACGATTTCCAGATAACGACTTTATTTGGCAAATCCGACCACGGGCGCGCTCTGTTCGATCGCTGTGAACGATTAGTTACCCAGCGAACCACGTACCGCAAATGTACCGCTCATGTGGAGTGCGCCGTACCGGTACTGTTGCCACCTCGTACGTGCGTACGGTACTGGTACATTACCGGTACGCCGTACGGTACGCTGTACCGCCAATTTCCTAGTACAGTACCGGTACAGTATTGCCACCATGGAGCCACCGTGCACTGCGGTAGGGTGTAACTCCACGGTAGCGATACCGTGGAGGTACACGACTACACTGCTATCCCGTACCCGTACATTACCGGTACTGTAGGACACGGCGGCATTTACGGGATGCTGTACTAATGGTACGCTTGGTTAACTGGGTAGTGGAAATCGCCAATCAGTGTAGTTTTAGATGCAAGCACGAACAGCGCTACGATCGCCCTTTCGAATCCCGGCTGTTCACGTTTTCTTTCTGGCTGTGACGTGCATCTCCCCTGTGAGTGTGTAAAAAACTACAATATTCATTATGATGAGTTTTGTGAGACGATTTACATCGAAAACATAAAAATGTGCGAAGTAGAAGAGATCTTGATAGATTGGGGACTTTAATCGCTTCTTTCTACATTTCGAGGAAAGTGTACGATCGTCATTTCTTTTTGTCAGCCATTGTTGTCACGCTGCGTGCTATCCATGGAGACTAGAGTAAAGGAGTCCGAACGCATATGGCCGAATGGGTGAAAAAGTGAAATGTAAAAGCGATGATATTTTCTAGTTTGAAATTCAGCCACGGTAGCGCCCTTGTTCCAAACATACCGCTGTGAAGTTTCGCGTTGGTCATACAACGAAGTGAGCTCTGAGATTTATTTCCGTTTTATACGCCTTTATTCGCGGTGTATTTCTTTCGCGTGTGTATAAAGTGGGTATAAAGTGAAAAAAGTGCCCCTGCAAAATATTGTAACTCGCTCCCTCGTAAAAGATAACGTACTGGTAAGGAGAAGGCATTTTTTTACATATTTAATGACATTTGGGGTAATATTTTGTTATTATAATTTGCCGGTTAAATAAATTGAGGTTATGGCGCCATATGTGACGTTTTTTTTCCACGCTCGAAGCCGGCGTAATTTCTATTGCAGTGAGGGATTAATGTGCATATTTCGAGTTGAAATATGAACGAAATTAATAAACAATACATATTTTCAATTTCAACCAATATACTAGCTTGCAGCGTGGAAATTAGACGCCCGTTCAATTTATTCAACCTGCATATTGCAATAACAAAATATTACCCCGCAAGACATCTAATATTTACAATGATGAATTACTTTATTTTTGCAGATTGCTTCATCGAGGTCGAGATGGGTAAACCGTGCGCGTATCCGGGATGCCGAACTGGGCGACGTGCCGTCAGGGCGGAACGGATGCGTGCTGGATTACGGCAGCTATCGGTTTTTCAAGTGCCCGGAGTAAGCCTTTGCTCCACATTTTTTTCTTATTCTCGACAGTAAAGCACTTAGCAGCGCTGCTCAGTATCGCTGTAGTAAAGTAAAAATCGCATAGCAGTTCCGCCAAGTGCTTTGTTGTCGATTATGCAATCAATACAGCAAACTCCCGCTAACTGCGTAATGAATAACTGTCACTGACCCTCCCGCTTCAGGGGAAAGTCTCGCTCATGCTTTTGCTCTTTAGTGGCGGAGAATGGTCCTTAGGTTACTAAGGACCATTCTCCGCGCAGATCAGCATCCTGACAGTGCGAGAGTTAGCGGAAGTTCACTGTACTTATAATATCAGTGCATGTCACTGACATTTTTTGTGGTTTGAAATTAAATATTATATTAAATTACAGAATATGCTACAGCGATGGAGCGAGGCCATCCAACACCAGCTTGCTCCGAGTGATATAGTGTGCGAGCTTTACTTCTCTGACTCCGATGTGGTCAAAGAAGAGCGTACACAAATGCCTGATGGAAAAATCGTTATTATTCCCCGCAGGAACTATTCGTTGGTTCGTTTAATATGCCTGAGCTTGTCTACCCGGTTTCCTGGACTCAACCAACGTGTGATGCCGATGAACAGAACGGAATAGAAAGCTTCGTGCAACAACGGTACAGAGAAGGTTTGTAAATCTCGATTCTTTTACAGTCTTTTACAGTTTTTTACAGTCTTTTACAATCTCTCTATTCAAATCTCTCTCAATCAAAACTCTTCTTCAGGATTGTCGGACATCTTGGTGGAAGAAACGAAATTCTGAAACACCGCTTTGTACGACATACATTTTGCTCCACGGTATAACCAAAAACAAATAAATAATGCAAACGAGTTCGAGCTCCATTCGTCCCCGGATCGTTTGCTCGCGGGAAGTTGAAGTCGTTAACCTCGGGCAGGAGAGAACGATAACGAGATCCTCGAGCTTGCGAAGAAAACCCAAACGTTTGACCACACTTATTCATGAACAGTGGTCAGGATTATTTTAAAAAACAGTTCTAAGCATCAGCTCCAAGAGATAAGCTCGGAGAAATTGTACACGCGCATACTCTGGAGTATCAGATCTTCGATTAATATTTATTTCTCGTGTTATTCGCAGGCATTAACACAGTCAAGCTTCAACATCCGGAAGCCGACGTCCAACCATTTTTGGTCAAGTCACACCAATACTTTCAGGACATCAAACAGCAAGGTTTCAAGGACATACATCAGGCAAGAAGGAGTCGGAATAATATTAATGCCCAGTGTAACAACCATTATACGACAGGTGAGGGACACCAAATTGTACAATCAGGCTCTCGCCAACAAGAGCCATGAAAAACATACTTTTTCTCTTGAAACAGGTATCGCGACAGAAACCCCAAGTACTGCGGTTAAGAAAGATGCCATGGATCCCATTCAGAGTCCAGAGAAATTGAGAGCGCTCGAGGCTCAATATCGAACCACCGTCTCGAATAAATTTAGGCGTGAAAGGGAAAAAGTGAGTGTACACTCCTACACAGCCGAGATATTGAATGTTTGATTAATTCATGTTGAGTGGGCGTAGCTTGTGCGTACTTCGGAGGGGCTGACCATCCCCGATACGTCTCGTGCGTAAACGAGGGACAGATGTACAAATTATGAACTCGAGTTCCATTCAGCCGCAGTTTAAAATAATCAATTTTTAAGATAAGCATTGTGGCACTGTCGAAAATATTTATTTGAGAGAAAAAAATGTATCCTTGGAGTAAATGATAATTATACAATTTTTTTAATCGGCCAATATTGCGTATATATTAATTGTGAGTCTCGTTTTTAAACCATTTTTATTAGCAAGCAAATATTGTTCGATCTTCCTTGGATTCTTCTTCACTCGAGAGACACATCGAGGATTTTTCGTAACTCGCCACATTTGTTTTTTTTCAATTGAAGAGTAAGAAACGATCAACACAGAATGTTCTTTACTGGCTTTATCGTAATTAAGCCAAACACGTTTATTCGAAGACTCCAACTCACCTAGACGATCCTTGTTATATATTTTTCTCTTCAATAATCAGCGTTCGCGATCTCACAGCGTGTAATTAATTTGATTCGTACTGCTAGAATAAATGTATTAATGCATGAAAAAAAATAGGCAACACGAACGAGAATAATGAGGCTCAGCGCAAGAAGTTCGAGCCTCGCTCGCGAAATCGGCGAAACACTTTTTGCAATGTTTAATTTCTGAATTTTGATACCCTTCATGTACGCACGCAGATATTGTAGATGAATTCATTGAAAACAAAAAAGAATTCAATATCAAAATGCAGTTGATATACGCGGTTGAGAATTTCTTGTATCCAGCAAAAATCAGATGGCTATAAAAAGTTCAACGAACCGCCAACGAGCTTCCAGCCTGTCCTGCGCTACATCAATGTTTTGGCTGTTCCACACCAACGCGAAATATTTTGAAAAATATATAATTTCATGAATTACAAGTCGTGTTCATTTTTGTGAAAAACAAATCAACGAACTACAAATGATTAATTATACAACCAACCATCGTAAATGTACAATCTAATCGGGAAGATGTACACATTTTTTAATCCCACAACATCTCTGCCACATTCGTATCTGTTTTTTGAGCATTGTGAATATTTGATGGGCGTGTAAGAAACGAATAAAATATCGGTGGTCCCGAAATTAACGCTTATTATTCATTCATTGTCAGTATTTTTGTTCTGCGAAGGTTTTCGTCTATAATTAGCAGTCTATAATTTCCGTTCAGTTTTTTTTTTAATTACATTTAGGAGCAAAAATAAAACTGATTTTTTCATTTCGACCCTTAGTTTATGCGCAATATTTATTGCGAAAAAAAACTTTTCCGACGAGGGTGCGATCCCGGGCTCTCGCGCACGTTATTCCAGCGTGCTAACCATTGAGGTATCACTTGCATCACTAGAATAAGTCGTTTTTAAATATTTCAGCAGTTCCCCCCGGATGGACTTTAGATTCGGTTTGGATTGTTGGTTGGTTTGAGGTTTAATGTAAAATCTATATTGTTTTATTGTTGTTTGTCGTGACTTGAAAAAATATTTCTCTTTGAAATCTAATAAGCGATTAGGATTTGGTTGGGTTGCATTAGGGGTTAGGTTGCGTTATGGTTATTTAATCGTTCATGTCACTGAACAGGAAGACTAGAGGTAAGGAGTACGAACGGCGTGTAGTCGAAACGTCCGCGAAAGCGAGGACGAGAAGGGCGGCGCTGCTCTCCTACCGCACCGAAGTAAAGTCAGCAACAAACCAATGCCGTGCGATAAGCAGAAAGCACCCTTTGCTCCCTCATATGGAGCGATAATTTGATCGAATGAATTGTAAAGGCAGTGCCGTACGATATGCAAATAGCACCCTTTGCTACTTCATATTGAGCGATCATTTCATCAAATTAATTGTACATCCAGTTTTAAGAGAAATTAAGTCAATGTTTTTTTTTGTTGCGGAAGCGGTGACAAACAAAATTTACTTATAGACATAAGGAAGTTCATAAGAAATTTGCATCCAGATAAAAATTTTACAGATTATCACCATATTTACACATTAGAAAATGTCTTCTTATGACGAGATAATAGTTTATCACTCTCTTCGTGAGCTCTTCGTTGTGTGCTTGGCATCCCACGTACTGCAAATTTTTCATGTCCGAAACTTTGTTGAGAACTTGATGGAGAGTGTCGAATTTAACGTCAGTTCTCGATCGACCGCTGCACTCCAAGTTTGTCTCGCGTTCGGGCACTGAAAGCAACAATTCAAACAATATTACAAGCTTTTATTTGATTTTACTTTCTATGAAAATAGAAAATCGGTATTTCACCCACTCACCCACTCACTTCCCATTTTCACGCCGACAGAAAACAAACTGTTTTATTTTTGCATTAAACAAAGCGTGCAAGAGACGAAACGTGGAATATATGAAAAAAAATAACATATTGCACGTTTTGTCTCATCAACGGGACACCTGCTCTGTATCTCGCGTTTATGATCATTTTTATTTCACTCGGTACGATAATGGTACGATAAAACGAAACCATCCTTTTTATGAATGTAAGTGCTATATTTCTTCCCTAAGATTGATTGTTTTTGCCGCAGATCACTAAATATAAATTGTATACCGAGACACAATTATTTTTTTTTTACATCTAACACAATTCGCAAAATTGTTTAGCCCGAACACGCTTTATGCCAACACGGATGACGAGCGGGAATCATAGATGACACATGACGTCGGTTGTGTTCTTGTCGCTTAGTTCACTTCAGTGCGGTCATGCACTAGCGACGCACGCCTTGAAAACACTAACTACTAAAATCCACAGTTTCACGGACGTTTTTGGATCGGGCTCGCCACAAGCGTTCGTACTCCTTACCTCTAGTCTTCCTGTCACTGAAAAAAAAAAAAAACATTTGCAGTATCGATCGTTTCCAAGTCGACAAATTACTGATATATTGACATTTCATAACTATGAGCAAAACTATATCAATATAACTCATTAATTTTATAGAAAAAATGTACGACAAACTATTTCGAATCACCGCGTTTCCCGGCGTTTCCGGTATCGCCGCAGTAGAGGCGCCGCCACGCGGTAGGTTGTGTAAGTAGTAGCCGTCATTGTTGTTTCAGACCATTTCTCCAACACTGCGATCGGGCACCTTTACCTCTTGTCTCCATGGATAGCACCATGGAGACTAGTCTCCACACCATGGAGACTAGAGGTAAAGGAGCCCGACATTATTGATATGCTTTTGTGCATAGTGATGAAATGTCAATATAGCAGTAATTTGTCGACTTGGAACCGATCGATACTGCAAATGTTTTATTTTTATTCGGTGACATGAACGATTAAATAACCATAACGCAACCTAACCCCTAATGCAACCCAACCAAATCCTAATCGCTTATTCGATTTCAAAGAGAAATATGTTTTCAAGTCACGACAAACAAAAATAAAACAATATAGAAATTATATTAAACCTCAAACCACCGATGTGTTGGTCTAGTGGTTAGCGTACCTGCCTCTGAAATCAACACATCGGGAGGTCGCGGGTTCGAATCACCGTCTCGTAGTTTCGTCGAGAAATAAAAACACAGGCGTGACGTAGCTCCAGTTGTACACAGATGTCGCACGCACGGACCGGTACGTGTGTGTGTCGGATGGGTATGGCTGTAGCCTGTGAGCTATTTCTTGACGAAACGCGACAAGCTCCGAGACTGGGAAGCGAACTCGTGACCGGCTGTATTGGTATAGGTTTTCCGCAGTTTCCCTATACCCATGACAGAAATGTCATGATGAATATAATACAGAGGGGGAAGTCGGCTGCGGCCGCAATGGGGAGGGGGGATGATGGAGAGAAAGAACAAGTGTAGAGCGGTGGACATATAAGTGGAGCCTTGTAAAAAGCCGAAAAGGCTGTGCAAGTAAAACTTGAAATAAATATTAAACCTCAAACCAACCACCAATCCAAACCGAATCTAAACTCCATCCGGGGGGAACTGCTTAAATATTTAAACATTTATGATGCAAGTGATAGCTCAATGGTTAGCACGCTGAAGTAACGTGCACCAGAGCCCAGGATCGCACCCGTGTCGCGAAACTTTTTTTTCACAATGAATATTGCTCATAAACTAAGTATCGAAATGAAAAAATTCAGATTTATTTTTGCTCCTAAATGTAAGTAATTAAAAAAAAAAAACTGAACGGAAATTATAGACTGCTAATTATAGACGAAAACGCTCGCAAAACAAAAATACTGACGATGAATGAATAATAAACGTTAATTTCGGGACCACCGATATTTTATTTGTTTCTTACACGCCCATCAAATGTTCACAATCGTCAAACAACAGATACGAAGGTGGCAGAGATGTTGTGGGATTAAAAAATGTGTACATCTTCCCGATTAGATTGTACATTTACGATGATTGGTTGCATAATTAATCATTTGTAGTTCATTGATTTTTTTTTCACAAAAATGAACACGACTTGCATTTCATGAAATTATATATTTTTCAAAATATTTCGCTATGGTGTGGAACAGCCCATACATTGATGTAGCGCAGGACAGACTGGAGGCTCGTTGGCGGTTCGTTGAACTTTTTATAGCCATCTGACTTTTGCTGGATACAAGAAATTCTCAACCGCGTATATCAACTGCAATTTGATAATGAATTATTTTTTGTTTTCAATGAATTAATCTACAATATCTGTGTGCGTACATGAAGGGTATCAAAATTCAGAAATTAAACATTGTAAAAAGTGTTTCGCCGATTTCGCGAGCGAGGCTCGAACTTCTTGCGCTGAGCCTCATTATTCTCGTTCGTGTTGCCTGTTTTTTTTTCGTGCATTAATATTTTTTTCTAGCAGCACGAATCAAATTTATTACACGCTGTGAGATCGCGAACGCTGATTATTGATGAAAAAAATATATCACAACGATCGTCAAGGTGAGTTAGAGTCTTCGAATAAATATGTCTGGCTTAATTGCGATAAAGCCAGTAATGAACATTCTGTGTTGATCGTTTCTTCATCTTCAATTGATAACAAAAACAAATGTGACGAGTTACGAAAAATCCTCGATGTGTCTCTCGAGTGAAGATGAATACAAGGAAGATCGAACAATATTTGCTTGCCGATAAAAATTGTTTTCAAACCAGATTAACAATAAATATCTACGCAATATTGGCCGATGAAAAAAATTGTATAATTATCATTTACTCCAAGGATACATTTTTTCTCTCAAATAAATATTGTGCCACAATGCTTATCTTGAAAAGTGATTAGTTTAAACTGCGGCTGAATGGAACTCGAGTTCATAATTTGTACATCTGTCCCTCGTGTACACCCGAGACGTATCGGGGATGGTCAGCGCCTCCGAAGTACGCACAAGCTACGCCTACTCAACATTAATTAATTAAACATTCAATATCTCAGCTGTGTAGGAGTGTACACGCACTTTTTCCCTTTCACGCCTAAATTTATTCGAGACGGTGGTTCGATATTGAGCTTCGAGCGCTCTTAATTTCTCTGGACTCTGAATGGGATCAATGGCATCTTTCTTGACCGCAGTACTTGGGGTTTCTGTCGCGATACCTGTTTCAAGAGGAAAAGTATTAGTTTTTCATGCCTCTTGTTGGCGAGAGCCTGATTGTACAATTTGGTGTCCCTCACCTGTCGTATAATGGTTGTTACACTGGGTATTAATATTATTCCGACTCCTTCTTGCCTGGTGTATGTCCTTGAAACCTTGCTGTTTAAAGTCCTGAAAGTATTGGTGTGACTTGACCAAAAATGGTTGGACGTCGGCTTCCGGATATTGAAGCTCGACACTGTGTTAATGCCTGCGAATATCACGAGAAATAAATATTAATCGAAGATCTCATACTCCAGAGTAGGCGCGTGGAGAATTTCTCCAAGCTTATCTTATGGACCTGATACTTAGAAGTCTTTTTTTAAATAATTATGACCACTGTTCATGAATAAGTGTGGTCAAACGTTCGGGTATTCTTCGCAAGGTCGAGGATCTCAATATCGTTCTCTCGTTCCCGAGGTTAACGAGTTCAACTTCCCGCGAGCAAACGATCCGTGGACGAATGGTCCTCGAACTCGTTTGCATTATTTATTTGTTTTTGGTTATAGCGTGGAGCAAAATGTTTATCGTACGAAGCGGCGCTTCAAATTTTCGTTTCTTCCGTCAAGATGTCCGACGATCCTGAAGAAGAGTTCAAGTAAAATAAATAGCACATACCCAAATCGACTCGAGGGCTATTTCTCTATCCCTTTAATCGTTGTCACTTTGAAGAAATGGTGAACCTCGTAAGGGATTGCATCGTAATCGAGATCGCAAGCCCAGCCAAAAATAATATCGACAATTTCCCAGACATTTCATAACCAACTCTTCGTGTTTTGAAGTTCCATTCCACTCAGCACAGTCGTGTAGTAATTTGATCAGTGCGCTTTAAGGAGAAAATTAATAGTAGGAAATATTAGAATATATTAAATCTATGAGCACGGAGCAAAAGCGTAATTTAGTCTCTATTTACCATATCATAGTCGCGTGATTCGAGAGATGGATTATTTTTATAAATCCGTTTTTTATAATTTGCGTATAGGCATTGCGGTGGACCAGGGGCTTCAATTTGTTTTCAGGAAGCAGCGTTATCATCTGGTGTACGAGTTCTTGGAGTCGCACTGCAAGCACCGAAATTACAAAATTAACATTTTTTCTCTTTATTTATATTATTATTTTTGTAGTAGAATGTCGATTTCCGGAAACATTCGATTGTAAAAGACTGTAAAAGACTGTAAAAGTCTTTAAAAGAATCGAGATTTACAAACCTTCCCTGTACCGTTGTTGCACGAAGCTTTCTATTCCGTTCCGTTCATCGGCATGAAACGTTGGTTGAGTCCAAGAAACCGGGTAGACAAGCTCAGGCATATTGAACGAACCAACGAATAGTTCCTGCGGGAAATAATAAAGATTTCTCCATCAGGCATTTGTGTACGATCTTTTTTTACCACATCGGAGTCAGAGAAGTGAAGCTCGCACACTATATCACTCGGAGCAAGCTGGTGTTGGATGGCCTCGCTCCATCGCTGTAGCATATTCTGTAACTTAATATAATATTTAATTTCAAACCACAAAAAAATATCAGTGACATGCACTGATATTATAAGTACAGTGAACTTCCGCTAACTCTCGCACTGTCAGGATCCTGATGTGCGCGGTGCGACAGTAACCTATGGACCCTTCTACGCCACTAAAGAGCAAAAGCATGAGTGAGACTTTCCCCTCAAGCGGAAGGGTCAGCGACAGTTATTCATTAGACAGTTAGCAGGAGTTTGCTGTATTGATTGCATAATCGACAACAAAGCACTTGGCGGCACTGCTATGCGCTTTTTAGCTGGACAGGGGAACTGCGTTGATTGTATACTGAGCAGCGCTGCTAAGTGCTTTACTGTCGAAAATAAGAAAAAAAATGTAGAGCAAAAGACTTACTCCGGGTACTTGAAAAACCGACAGCTGCTGTAATCCAGCACGCGTCCGTTCCGCCCTGGCGGCACGTCGCCCAGTTCGGTATCCAGGATACGCGCACGGTTTACCCATCTCGACCTCGATGAACCAATCTGCAAAAATAAAGAAATTCATTATTGTAAATATTAGATGTCTTGCGGGGTAATATTTTTTTATTGTAATATGCGGGTTGAATAAATTGAACTGGCGTCTAATTTCCACGCTGCAAGCTCGTATAATGGTTGAAATTGAAAATATGTATTGTTTATTAATTTCGTTCATATTTCAACTCGAAATATGCACATTAATCCCTCACTGCAATGGAAATTACGCCGGCTTCGAGCGTGGAAAAAAAAACGTCACATATGGCGCCATAACCTCAATTTATTTAACCGGCAAATTATAATAACAAAATATTACCCCAAATGTCATTAAATATGTGCAAAACTGCCTTCTCCTTACCTGTACGTTATCTTTTACGAGGGAGCGAGTAACAATATTTTCCAGGAGCATTTTTTTAACTGTATACACACTTTATACACACACGAAAGAAATACACCGCGAATAAAGTTGTATAAAACGGAAATAAAACTCAGAGCTCACTTCGTTGTATGACCAACGCGAAACTTCACAGCGGTATCTTTGAAACAAGAGCGCTACCGTGGCTGAATTTCAAACTAGGAGATATCATCGCTTTTACATGTCACTTTTTCACCCATTCCGCCATATGCGTTCGGACTCCTTTACTCTAGTCTCCCTGGTGCTATCCTTCGAGAAAAACATTGTACGGCATCTCTCGGGTGTTGATAGTAAATTTAATGGAAGCCGGTGAGTTTCATTTAACGTTGCGTGTTCACCAAGTGCATAAGTATTGAAGGATTGCTAAGGGAACCGTGATTAAGCTTTTTTGCGGGCACGAACCATTGTTCTCCGGTAATTTCACATATCGATTAAATTCAGTGAATCCGACCACGTGGACACTCGGTTTAAGTAGCTAATAGTTCGTCGCAACCACGCTGTAGTCGGAGACCTGGCGTTGCGTAAAGCAGAAAGACTTGTTTGCGCCACTTCCACTTCGAGAACACACAAAATCTGATGGTTTCTGTTATGAGGCCGGCAGATAAATTCTAGATACATCAGAAAAAAATATCATTTATCTGTACACATTATTTTAATTGAATTCTCTTTTGTTTTTTTTTTTCGGCACGCAGATTGTTTTTACGGTTAACTATGTAATTTTCTCAGAGCGCTTTGTAAATTTCCTTACAATTGACACCGTACAATCGTAAATCGACGTAGATTAATAAATAAAAGTTGTTTCTGTATATTGATTGCTATTGCTACTGGAGTTCTTGTGGATGTAATCGATCACTTTTTTCCCGGCACGATTTCTAGATAACGACTTTATTTCCGAGATTATTTACCCAGCTAACCACGTACCGCAAACGTACCGCTCATGTGGAGTGCGCCGTACCCGTATTCCCGACTAGAAATGTTGTTCCAGCCGGATCACTGGTCCGACAGACTTCGGGATACAGTGCGGCAAACCGTAAATGTG